>CM057093.1:22017988-22651242 GCA_029959045.1 Taenioides sp. WSHXM2023
AAAGAGAATTCATATCAGAGAGAGGCCTTTCAGGTTTAAGGCACACTCTGCTTTCTGATTCAACAATCAGAAAGCTTGACAACCAAAAACACCAAATTAAAAACATCTTGGCCATATTGTGCAATGGGTTTGTAATAAACAATCCATCAGCATTACAGTTGTTATCAGTAAAATAAATATTTGACTTGATCTTATCTGGGGACAAAGTTTGAAAAATAATTTCACTTGTGGATCAATAAATTTGAATAATAATAATAATAATAATAATAATAATAATAATAATAATAATAATAATAATAATAATAATAATAATAATAGCTAAATAAATAATAGAAAAAATCTACATACCCTCCCTTTAAGCAGGACTGAAATATGTATTAACATGGACTAAATGATTTCTAGGTCTAAGCCTGGATAAGCCACTACTTATATGTTACAACTGTTTGAGATCCATTGATCTACAGGGATACAAGATACAAATCCCAAAGTTGTTGTGATGTTGTGGAGGCGAGTGCGCACAGAGAAGGTTAATCCTTTTGGTAGATGGTATTTACGATGTGAAAAAGAAACAGGCTGTGACACATTACTCCACTGATTAAGAATTGAGACTCAAAATTACATTAGACAGATATGAAAAGAACATTATTATTGAAAAATGTAGTATGCATATGGCATGTATACAGCTGATTATGTCCTGGCATTTTTTTCCCCCACACATTTTGATAACAAATGGACAATATATTGGTAGGGAAAAAAATAGACAATATACAGATAATATAATGTAGAATGCCATTTTGCCACTGACATGTTCACCCAAAAACACGATTTCTCCCAAAAAACTATTCTATATATACAGTATTGTTAATGATCATGAGCTGCAATAAGTAAATGAAACACTTGAGTCACATTTGAGTTCTTTGAAGAGTTCAATTGCAAAAAATATTTTTATTTTTCTTACCATCTTGTGCATGTATTATCAATGAATGTAATATCTACTGGATTTTATCAATAACATTTGAAACAATAAAATACATTTGGCCTTTGAAAACATTAATATACAAAGAGTATTTGTGTTGTATTTATTTATTAAAGGGACAATGCTTATTAAAAGACAAGATAATGCAAAAGTCAAACATGTACTTGTAAATATGCAGGATTGTAAGCAAATGTAAATAAACAATTTCCATCCTTGACTTGACGCCAATGACTTTAAATGGCACTTAATGGTTTTTGCAAATGAACTCTTTATTTTTTCAACCCTCTACAGCTCAAATCTTCGGAAAAGTGCAAAAAAACAAAACAAAACACTAGTACAAAGAAAAAGTACCCACAAAAAATACTGACCCCCAAAATGACTGTACCATCTATCATATATTGAACGATAAATTCATACAGCAATTATCATGACAGGCCTAGGTGCGAGCTGGATTCAACAAAGTTCATTGCACAATGGCATGGTGACAAGAAAAATGATGCTTACAGACATTTAATACAATCACAAAATATAACATCTCTGCATACATTTATTGAAGTAATAATTTAAAACTATGAAAATGTAGGAACATCACTAAAAACAATTGGAAGCTTTCATTTGAGACAGCAGTGGGTAATATAATAATGGCAATGATATACTCTACTGCAAACTGTCTGCTGATGTCTAAAATATTCATAAGGCTGAAATAAGCACAGAATAAAATAGGACCCTGCAATGAAAATCGCAAGCATCAGTGGAGCCGGCAAATAAGGAGTTTAAGCAATTTGATTTGATTGTATTGAGATCCAACACTGCTGATGAAATTAGCATTACTCTCTTTTCCAAAATCACAATTGCCATTACGTAGACATTCAGAAATCAGTGGGCGAAATTACAGCAAATTAAGAGTTGTAAACAAACCAATCAGTGTGTGCCCAGTGATGGTGACAATAAAGCCACACAGGGTCCAATTTCATATTTGAAAAGGACATAAATGTTACAAGGGGCATATTACACTATTTTCTGATCTATGTTATAATGTTGTATACCTTACACAAACTTTACTGATCCACAAGGGAAATTATTTGAACAAAGGAGCTCATACATTACTAATATAATAATAAAGCGCAAAAATATAAATGGATATACAGTATAATATAAATACCTGGAGTTGTGTTTTGTTTCATTCACGCGTTTAACACACAAAACCTGCATATTTAGGCGGAGTTCTTCTCTCAAATGGAAATCTGTTCCATCTGACGTCATGTAGTGATACAGGAAGTGCTCCACTGCGTTTTTAAACTCCCTACATCTTAGAATAGAATAATTTGGATCAATTCAGCCCTGGAATTGCCGATCTCTAATGAGCTAAAGGTAAAAGTGGCTGTTAACTTGAAAACTACCACTACATGACATCACAAGGTGGAAGAGAGCGTTTTGAGTTTTGGAGCTGTAGACAGACTAATAAATAAATTAAGTGTTACTCAAACATGCGTGAATGAAACAAAACACAACTTCAGGCATGTTTTTGATGAGGTAACAACATTATAACATGGCTTAAAGGTCACAAGAGGCAATTTTGTTTTTAAGTATTTGGATAAAAAAAAAACAGTGTTTCCTGTCCACTATAGCGAAATTGAATGTTGTTTATTTCACATTAAATTAAAGCCATATTTTCAATGGTTATGAAATGATTTTGACAATAATAGTAATTTATGCATGACCAGTGAAAATACAGAGATCTTAATTCAGTCTTATCACTACAGAGATTCACATTCCAATAGTTATACAGAGATAAATGGTAAAGATAAGCCATGTTGTTTATCTTGCTGTGTTAATCAATACATGTTATTCCCTCATGCCGTATTATTAATTATATAAGCTCAGGTACCAATTCTTTGTGGAAACCGGCACAGATCATATGTGTGATGTAGCAGTGTTGGACTCATCCATCATTTTGTCTCAGGAGAGAAACACAAAACTAAATATGGACCATCATAAATCCACAGTAAAGACATTCTCTCCAACCTGCACATTTAAAACCACTGTGTTTCAGCCTGTGTGGAGCAATGTGGGTGGAGTGTCACTATTTGTTATGGACTATCTTCTCAGAATATACATCCACAAAACTATGACACCAGGTATATGATTTCCTTTTACCTGCAGTTGTCAAGACAGTCCTGATAAGTATAGTTGTTGTTTTTTGTAATCATGAATACTGCTGGTCATAATTAATACACTGTTATGAAAATTATTAAGCGGATGTGTAAGTAAGAATTGTCCTATGTTACTTTACACAAACTAGCTTCAATACATAATAGTTACATACTTAGAGACTGAACTGAATATTGTCTCAGGGTATTTGCATTCATATATTCCATTCCAATTCCAATTCAGTGAGTTTTTCAGTATCTGCACCAATATCAACTGAAAAATTGTCTCTTTCCCACATTTTAGATGAAATCACCATTATACAGTTTCAGTGAGGACAGGGTTAGAATATTAGAGTCCATTTTCAGCCCTGTATGTCTGACCAGGACATTGGTTTGATGCCTCACGCTCTGGTTATTACAGCCCAATGGTCCATGAGAAAGTATAATGTAGTGGGTAATGGAAGTCAATGGACTTCGCCGTATGAGACAGTTCAGCTCTAAATATTGCAGTTTTCGCAAATATATTCACAGTCAGCAAAAAAACCCAAAACGCATAACTTATAGAATAGAAATGGCTGCAAGTTTCTGCAACTGTCAAGACTTTTAAATGCAATAGTGTAGTCTGGAGTCAGCTAAAAGTTTTGGAAACAAAGCACGTTTTATACACTATAAAATACAGCGTGAAATACAGAAATATCAGAGCTTTTACTGTTAGCAGCCAGTGCAGAAAGTAATCCCCCTATGAACAATAAGGCCACCTACTATATCAAATTTGAACCTAGAATAGTTCCTGTATAGACTTAAGACAAACTTATATACTGTATGGTTATATACTCTATGGTTATATACTGTATACTGGACATAATTATAGATATAGTACTGTACTGCACTAATGCTTTGGCAGATTGCTCCAATGTTACTACAGAAAGTAAACTTCTGATATATACCACTACATGGACAAATAGACTCCTTCACTCTGTATTGTCTTTAATGCTATAAAATGCACAGTAAAACATGATAGATTCCTACTAGTCAACAGTGACACTCTGCTTCACACTCACACAAATGTCCCAAAGCAACAATATGGCTTAAAGCTCACAGGAGTCAATTTTGTGTAGTATAGGACCTTTAAAGTTGACACAGCTTGAATATGAAAGTACAATATTAAAAAGGCTGTATTATTTTTGGTTTCTGCTTTAAACCTGAATATTTCAAGGTGTTACTCCATACATTAGCCCAATGTGATGCAAGTCTATGAAAAGCTAACTTTAAATCCAAATCAAAAATTTCCCATGCTCTTTTATCCATCTGTGAAATCTCGAGTATAATATTTCTGAAGAGGAAGTTTAGTAGATCAAATGTCACTGCTTTGAATTATGAAGCCAAACTATTCTAAGTCTTTAAGAGCTTTTTGGATCTTCACAAACTAAGTCCCAGATCTCTTGTCTGTTTGTCGATAAAACAATACCACCCTGACGCCCCGAGGCTGCTGGGAAATCAGAACAGTTTGCTGTGTGTGGATTCTGTTGCTTTGTTGATTTTTATTTTTGTCAGAGACCGCTAATGCATCATGGCTTATTTAGATTTGAGTTCTTAGCACTTATTTTAGTTGTGAAAGGTCCTATATTATGCAAATTGACTTTTGTGAGCTTTAAGGCATGTTAGAATATTATAGGAGGTGGAGGTGGAACAGTATGCGTTCTGTTTGAGAAGAACTCAGCCTAAATATGCAGGGTTTGTGTGCATGAAACAAAACAAACTCCAGGTATGTTTTTGATATGGAAACAACATAATGACTTAAATAGTGAAAAGGGTAATATGTGCCCTTTAAAATGCATTATTTTATTTCTCAAAGACCTATACACTTATATTACAATTACAAAAAAATTAAGTTGTTTGTTTTACCTGTAAAATTAATAGGTAGATGGTGGGGGTCGTATAAGGCAGTGGTTCACAAAGGGTAATTTAAAATGAGCCAAAAGGTGTAATTTAAAATAAGTACTCTGTCACATCAATGCAGATTCAGATAGTGAATTGCTGAATCTCCAGAAAGATTAAATATATGAGCCATGTAATAAATCAGGACCCGATATTTAGGCAACTGGATACAGTGATACAGTAAAGGTACATACACACACACACAGACAGACACTCACATCGTTTTGATTGGCTTGGACAAACTAGATTTTCTGTGCACCTCTGAGGAGCTCCCTGTGCTTCAGATCCTGACCTGATCAACATGGGCCTTATCTTCACTGCAGCAGCTCCAGCTTTGGCCTCCATAAGCCTGTACTGGAACCCACTCAGCTGGGTTGATATCAGAGGATGATAAATGTGATTGGGTGCAGTCCTCACGTATTATAATAACAGTCCTCAACACAGTCGACTTGTTCACAGGATACAGATGATGCAAAACTAATTCAGACAGCACCCAATCCCTGTTTGTAGAATCTTATAAAAACATGTCTCATATTAATGTAAGAGATTTTTGAGATTTACAGAAAAAAACAAAATTAAAAACAAAAAAAGATTACATCAGTCAAATCCTATTCCAGGTGACTCAAGTCAAAACTTTATATTTTAAAAGTATAATCAAGGTTTGTATTAAAAGTGCACTGTGGACATTTTCTAGTGATGTGTATGAAACTTGCTTGTCTCCATGGAGATGTAACTGCTCTGGCTGGTTTCACACATATCGCCGTGGAAACGAGAAGGCAACGCCACTAGGCCAATTTACAGGTCAGATCTCTGGAGAGGGACCCCACTAACAGTAAGTAATTGAATAAACGCAAGATAGATGAGTTAATTCCTATACCCTACCAGGAAAGTTACATAGTCCTCCACTGTGATCCAAACTGGGAAGAGTTTTGAGCTCTTGTCAGATCTGATTCACAGATGTATCAGGCTCAGTATTATTTGTGCTTGTCACTCACTCTCACTGTGAGCGTTCATACATTATTCATGACAGTACACTGTCATCTGAGCCAGGCTATTAGAGGTATCTTAACCTCCCAGGATTCATATCTTTACATACCCTATACACACTCAATGGGGTGCTATTTAACATGCATAAACTGCCCTTTTGTTGGACTTGAACAGCATCTGAATAATCTGGGTGTCCACAGAATTCAGCTTCAACACAAATGAAGATATTAAGATATCTTAAGGTGAGATAGATACATTTTTTGCCATACACTGGAAGATTATAGCCAATCAGACATTTACATGGAAACAATCAGGAGGAGGTCCTTCTCCAGATCAAATAAAAGCCAGGTCTGTGGAAATGCAAGTCCACTCACAGTAAGTCACATGTTTGAGCATGTTTTTATTTTAGTTTATTTTTTGCTAAAAGTTAGATACTATGGCTTTAAAGGAACACAAACAAAGTTTGAACATCTCGTTACCTCCATACTGACGGACACATGGGAGAAAGTCAAACATGTTACTGAGAGGAGTAGGTTTCCACTACCAAAAATATGATTGTGGAATTTCACTGTTTTGTTCTTGTCCTGTGTTTCTAATTAGCTATGGCTAGACATGTTAACTGTGAGATTTACACCATGGACTGGGTGAAGAAAACAACTTGTGGATCGTGACAATTCATGATTTATTTAAGATTAAGATTTTCCCATTTCTGTGGGACCAATTACTCCACACAGAGGACGAGTGTGGATGAATCATACACTGGAGTCTCCATTAAAACTGCATCTGCAAACCCAAGAGGGACGCAAGAAGGAGAGAAACGGACCGCTACACAGAAAAACATGTAGAAATTAAACTGAATTCACACACTTTTGACATGAACACCAAAATCCACTTTGTATCCCATCTGCACACTTTTATGTCAGGGTAAAGCAAGAACAGACACAGAGGCTGTTGTGAGGTCAGCACTGCCCAATTAAGCTTTCAGCACTAACCTGCAGACTAAAAGAATATGTTAAAATTTAAAAGGTCCTATATTACACAACTTTGATTCTTATGAGATTTAAGCTATGTTAGAATGCTGTTACCTCCTCAAAAACATACCTTAGTTGTATTTTGTGTCATTCACACATGTTAGTGTAATAGTCTGCTCCACCTTGTGATGTCATGAAGCGGTTGTTTACAAGTTAACAGCTACCTCATACTTTTAGTTCAGTAGATTGGCAATTCCACGGCAGAAATCATTCAAATGATTCCAGTGAAGTTGTATGGCATTTAAAAAAAATTCTGTATTACCACATGACTTCAGACGGTGGAAGTGTTTTCAGTTTGAGAGATGCACTCAGCCTAAATATTCAGGGTTTCAAAACACAACTCCAGGTATGTTTGTGATGAGGAAACAACATTATAACATGGATCAGAAAACAGTCCAATATGGGCCCTTTAAAGGTTGTTTAGAGGATTTTCCAAGGAACGAGAAATCCAGTGACTGTTTGTACTTTTTCAAATGTTGCGCATGCGTGAAACCACCTCCACTCCTCTACAGCTCCATAAGTAGAAACGCCTCCTCCCGCCTCCTCCTTACGCTGGAAGATGTTTGTTTCCAGCCAGTGCCGATTCAGAATTTACCTGTCCAGAAATAATTGAGCGACCAACGCGTCTTTAGACCCTCTGCTTCACTGCACGCCATTGCTGGAAGGAATCTCCAAGAATCACCTTAGTTTGGCTTTGCTCCTTTTCCCCTTCTCTTCTTCTTTCAGCGACCTCAAAAATGGACTTTCTTTTGCGGGTAACTGGTAGTGGTTTCTTGTTTGCCATTGCAACAAACTTTGTGCAAACTGCGAGGAAGCTACAGTTGGAAAAAGCTGCTAAGAACCGCTGCGTTGGTCGAGTAAACAGCGTCTTGCGTCTGTGAGAGGCGTAAATAAACCAGGTAATCCCAGTGTGCCGGCAAGTCAGTTACTCTAGAAACATAGGGAGTTTGATTGACAAGAAGGTAACCTCGTTATCTATTGGCTAATGTTTATCTGGCCCCACCACGTCCACAGTTAATGGATTTTCATTCTTTTTTTTTTTTGTTTTTGTTTTGGTCATCATAATTACAAGGCTGCTGCATCTCTATAATGCTATCATTGACAATTTGAAAAAAAATAAAATAAAATCCTCCAAACAACCTTTAATGTCCTCATTCAAATCTAACTTTCACTTATTCTGTGTGCTTCCTCCAAATTGGAAGGCAGTCCAAACCTTGTCTGTAACCTTGTCACAACACACTTCAACCACAATGACAAGTCACAATACGTTCATGGCTGGCTGTAGAAGGAAGAGTATCCAGCATAAATGACTGCCTTGTGACTGGCAGATAGCTCTACAACTGGTTCACATTGCTGACCTCTGATGATAAAAGGAGTAGATTTATATAGCATTTATATGTTGCATTTTAACTCTGAAATGGGACTGTGAAAAGTTAATTTTTGGTTCACTACATTTTGAGACTATTGCATCATCACAAACTAGTAATAAAAACACATGTATCTCATTCTAACCTGTGTTGTATTTAGACCACTATACATGCTTTCTGAAACCTTACACTTTTTCCTATTACCTATTAGGTAAATGTAACTACTCAAATTGTCTGTGCAGGTTAATGTTGATACTGGAGCGACAGTAGCTCAGTTGATAAAGTGTTTGTCCACTGATCTGAAGGTTGGCGCTTCTAATCCCACTCTTGACATAATCAGTGGACTCTCAGGTTGGCGGTGTGATTCTAGATCCCACAGATGAATGTGTAAAGAGCTTTGAGTGTCTTGAAGGTGGAAAAGCACTACAACATTTGACCATTTGCCAACTACTCAAATTGTCTGTGCAAGTTCATTTTGATACTGATCAGGATTACAAAAATTACACTACCTCAGAATGTGTTACTTGTTTGCATTCAAGACCAGGAATGAAATGTCAAATCCGTCCTCGCATGTTAAAAGTATGTGACGTCAGATAATTGGGTCCCAGTTGGGGGTCTGTTTGCAGGTGTACACAGGGAGAATGTATTTGCCTGGGCCCTGCTCGTCCTGTGGTGCACTGACACAGGCTGTGGTCCTCCTTTGGCTCCATCACGCAGGGAACATGATCATCTGTGCTACTCTGCTGCTGAGACCATGATTTATAACTGCTGCCTTTTCTTAGTATTCATTTCCCAAATGCAACAGTCATATATAAAGCACAAGTCCACAGAGAGCTTCCCTGAAAAGTCTGTAGGTTGAACTTCTGCATTAAAAACTATACCTCACTGGTTTTCTCTGCCGTTTTTAATGATGCAATGAGACCGAACTATTTCTATCCAAATACTACTATTGAGGAAACGAGGAGCTCATTCATTTAAGAAATTAGCCAATGAGTCAGTAATTGTTAAATGACCATCAAGTGTGGAACAGCTTGATAATTAGATAAGAATCTTCTTTAGCACAATTTCACTCCAACAGAGGCCTTTGTGAAATGTTAAAACAATATTAATACAGGATAAAGGTCAGATCATAACATTTCACAGAAACAGAAAATAAGAAAACAGGCTTTTCTCTGACTAAATTGTTCTGAATCAGAAGTTTTTTGTCATTGTCAGTTAACAGAATTTACAAACTAGGAACTTGCTTCAGCGTCATGGTGCAACATGAAATAATAAATAATCATAGTAAATATAAGATATGATAAAGTAACAATGAGACATACATAAAATAAGGTGAATAAAATTAAAAATAGAAACATACCCATACAACATATAAACAAGATGTACAGTTAGGGCAGAACAATGGTGCAAAGCTCCACAGTATGGCATTAAATATAGTAAATTAATCTCCATGGATACAAGAAGGTGACGCCACTAGGAAAAGTTACAGATCCAAATATATGGAGAGGCAAGAGCGCACAGTAAGAATGCATGGTTTTCAAGGTACCGTTAACCAATCAAAACACCTTTAATTAATGAATTCCAAGTGAAGCAATAACATAATAATGACAGAACCTCTGCTTACTCGAAAATGTACATGATACAGCTTTAATGAAATCCCATTCAACAAAATTGATGTTTGGAGGTAGTGAATGTTTAACATATTTTCAAACCAAAACTAACTACAGTGACTAGCTCAGATTGTAGAAAAAGAGGAATGGGACGTTGTTTTATATGGTAGATTTGAAAAGGTTTCTTGTGGGGAATAAATATATGATCATGTTTTATTTGTAAATCTCACTTTTTATACAATTCATGTGGAGTCACTGTAAAAGTTGGACATTCTCTCAATAAGATCAAAGCCAAAATGACTGTTCAAGAGAACAAAAAGCACGGCGGGTGGTCACCCTTACACTCACATAAAGGTTGTTTTAGTGCAGACACAGACAGTTTTCTACAGGATTTCCAAAAAAGTTTCTTCCAAACTTTAAGTAGAACTCATGTGACCTGTTGAGTGTCTCCTCTGTCCGCCTCTCTGTGTCTCTAAAAAGGTTTTTCTGTTAAATCCATACTTTTGGGCTTTGGGCTGATCCTCTGTTCTTTTGTTAGACTACCAAAATGCAGAGCTAACAGAATGTTAGAAAATGGCTGCGGCGTTTACACAAGAAGTAAACAACATATCCAGGACTCAGAAAACCAGCCTTCAGAAGCTCACTTTATAGATCATAATGAAAAATCAAATCATGTAATCATATTGATGCTTGTGACCTCACGCTGGGGGTGTTCTACATGTATGTGTAAAGTGGAATGTCATCATTAATTATGATGATACAATGCACACATTAGCAAACACAGCCCAAAAAGTTTTAAGACAGTAATTGGACTAAAAAAAGATATTGTTTAAAAGTTAGATTTAAAAAAAAAAAAAAGGTGCGTTACTAAATTAAAAACTGTTGGCTGATGCTAGCCAACTTGTGACTGTAATTTTATGTGTGAGCACAGCACAAAGCAGCTCACCATGTGTTGTTCCAGGTAAATCAGTTCTTTATGGGTCAAATTGTCTTTAAATAAAGCTCAGATTAAAGTCTAACGAACCCTCAGACAGAGCATGCCTACAGTTAGCATCACACACCCCGGGGAATGTTGATGACATCAGCTGCAAAGTACTAATATTAAATTGATTTCATTGCACACATTGGTTGCATTTTGTTGTAGAAGGATGTCTAATGCTGGAAGTTTGTTTACCATTATTATGGGACCTGGAGACGGTATTGTCCATTCCAGTCTGACCCATGCTACCATTGTAGGGAGTATTATAACCTTTGATGACACATGCCATATAACAAGAATAACTGTGCTGGAGGCGTCCTTGATAAAGAAAGATTTTGTCCACATCCCTTTATCCATCCCTACTACATAATCTTACACTAGAGGAACCATGTCAAACTTTATAGGAATAAAGTACTTTTGTCAGTAAATATATGCAGTTTTTCATATTCATACAGTTAAGCTGTAATCTCTCTGCGCCATGGTAACATTACAGTGCACCGGAGGTATTATAATGTAAAGAAAAATACAAAAACAATACCTTTTGGTCATAAGAAATTTTGCCGCAAGGTCAAATGAGAATAACCATTTAAGATTTTTATAAGAGGCCAGCCACCCACACATAAAATATCTAATTTCACTCCCCTTAACTCTGGCAGTCCTCATGCCTGATGTCTTTGGTTGCAGAATTACCATATAAATAACTGTGTGTGCTTATCTAGTCTAGCTTTATTTTACAAACCCTGTGGTCAAACAGAGACCAGGGCAATGAAGGAGCTACTCGGACCAACATAAAGTCAACGTTCAATATACTTAGTCCCTAGCTTGGAAATCCAGTATTCAGTGATATAGAGCCATGCTTATATCCATCCAATTCTGAGTCTTTGTCTTGTCTCCGTGGAGATGTTAAATTACTTTGTTTGGAATGTTTCACAGTATGGCATTAAACATAGCAGGCAATGCCGCAAAGCCAATTACAAGCCCACTTAATAATGAATGTATTTCAATGTCATTTTTTCACAATAAATCATTGGTTTTGAAGAAATGTTTAATGCCATACTGTGGAATATTCCAGGCAAAGCCATAACATCCTCATGGAGAGAAGTTATACGTTGCGCCTTTAAAATACCCCTTAATTCAAACTGAAGTTCTGAACCCTTTGGAGCACAAACAAATGTCTGAACTCTTTGTGAAGCTGAGGCTCTGTAGTTTTGGCCTCTGCTGTCTGATCGATTCTCATTATAAGTGGGAACAAGCTCTACACAGAGGAAAGTCAGATTTCAAATTGCACCTGAATTAGTTAGGGAAAATATAAGAATAGGTATAGCAGGAGCTCCTGGGGACGATCTGATAGACAGCAGATTGAGCATTTGTTGGGTCTTGACAATTCCCATGTCAAAGCTGAAGCAGATCTCACTAAACAAAAGATTTAGAGACTTGTAATGAGGCAAAAAGTCCAGGTGGAATTCATATAAAAGGCCTCTTCATTTTTTTGTTATTTTTTATTTGTGGGTTTGGAATACAAACTGGTCCAGATTCTTCTCAGAATGGTTGATTTGACTGAAAATAAGTGAGTTACAGATTTCCTTTAATGTTGTGTTGATAGTATCCTTGTATCAGAAGGTTAACAAACAGAAATGAATTAAGAAAAGGCACAAGGACGCACGCATGGTCCCACTGAATGGTAGCTTTCACATATTTATCTTTTGAAATGACCGATATTGCTTGACTACTAAAATGGGGAGTTTACATACAAAGTCAAGGTAAATTATAGAAAAATGTCTTATATTCTACTTTGTCTTTTCTTTGTGAACTTTTTTCAAGTGTCTGGAAATACAGTTGATCTATGTAAAGTCTTATATAGGCTGTGCGTGTTGGCCCACATCTCAAATCAAGCTGTGAAAAAAGATTATGAAAAGAAGCAAAGAGAATGGGTGTGAATACGATCAGTGTGATATTATAGTGGACAACCAGAAGTGAACTCATTACTTTCAATGTGCATCACGTCTGTCACAGCACAGGTTTCATCATCACTCCATTGTCAGAATAGTCCGAATTTAGGGAGCGACTGTGCGTGGCCTTACAACAAAATAAAGCCTGATTTATCACAGCAAACTCAAGCAGCAGTGTGAAATGAAATACAGAGCTATTAGCAAATTGGCAGCAAGACCGAAGCATTATTTAAATCTGAATTAGCTGAAGCAAGATCAAATCATTAAACACGAGGATACTGACTTCATTAGCGGTAATAGACTTCAGAGCTCCTTTCCTTCTCAACTTTAAGACCGAAAGCCAAAAAGTGAGCAATAGATAAGGTATAAAGAGCAATTGCCTGTTCTGAGTGTTTAAAATGTCCCAAGAAAATATCTTAAACTTTCTAAGGAAAGTAACCCTAACCCTAACCCTAACCCAAAAAAAAAAAAAAAGAAAAGAAAAGAAAGAAAGAAAGCGCTATTGAAGAACATTTTAGATAATTTTCTTCAATATATTTATTTTTTGTATTTTGAGCCTGAAGATGCATATATGTCATACTAATTGTACATATATTTCATTTTTGTTATGGACCAGAATTGCCACACTAAACCACTGTTTACTGTAAATCCAGATCATGTGGTATCCAGCAGCCAAGGGCTCCAGACCCACAGGTATTAGGAGGAAGGACAGATATGCAAAACAGCAAGGCTTTTTTGGTAGATAGTCTGAAAGTGTTAAAACAGACAAACTATGAATATGCCTTTCATGCCTTTATGACTTGGACACACCCTTCAAAGGAAATTAGAACAATGGCCCCTAATGGTGATGTAGAAAAGTGCACAAAAAGATGCTCTCTGGTATTCAAAAGTGGAATTTAGAGTTGTTATTTACATAGTGCACCTTAAATCTAACATTTTTGTTTGTATAAAGCTCAGGAATGTGACATCACATTACTTTTTAGTGGGCCTAATGTTGTAAAGAATGTAAAGAAAATATAATGTCATTTAGAAACAGAACAGGATGTGAGAAAGAAAAGACCACGAACATGCACACGGCCACCAAAACATAAAGCAGAAAAAGAACATTCATAAATACAAAATCTATGATTAATGTGTGGTTATTACTCATGATACTGTTATGGAGCTATAAGCAAACAACACTGAAAATGAAACTCCACACAGAAAAACCCTGTGCCGGCCAGGACTTGATCCTGTGTCACCCATTTTACAGTCTAACCTTATTCTAACTTTAAAGTCTAAACCTCAGGACTAGCACGTAACACTAGGACATGCAATTACCTAGATATCTGCTGCCTTTGACCTCTGATAATCGCAGTAGTTCAAATAGCAATTTTGATTTATTGTGCAGTCATATTATCATCAGAATCCTCAAAATCCAAAAGCTTTATAGGTATTTTTCATTTCCACAAAACTAAGATCTGATCCATACGGTGTCACAATCTGACACACAGCTTTGTTAATCGCCCTCTATCTCTCTCTTTCTCTCTATCCCTCCCTCTGTTTGATAGGATGTTCTCGCTCTCCATCACTCTCTTCCTCCTCCACTCTTTCACCTTCTCTCTCCCTCTTCCTCTCTCCCTTTCTCATTCTCCAATCCCCAGGAAGCAGCTACTTAAACACCTGCCTGACGAGACCATTATTCATCCGAGCTGTAACTAAGAAACATCTGTTGAACACTTTTTCTCCGACGTAATTTATTATTTCCTTTGTAAACAAATGCTAATCCCCGAATAAATCACTTAATTAATTTCCATTTAGAAATAGTGGAAGCATTTGGTGATTGTCAATGAATATCCGGCAGAATCAAAGTCTATTTAGTAAATCTCTTTCTGCACACGAGCCCAGATCCTAAGAGTTTATCTCCTGTCATCTTCAGACATCTCCAATTCTCCGTCACAGACAAGAAATATCCTTCCTTATCCCCCATCTTCTCCGTCACAGAAATGAAAATTTAATTCATTTAGTCTCTCACATCTCGATCATTACGAGTTTGTATGCAACAGCTGAGCCCAGATGAAGTGCACTCGGTTTGGATTCATCTCATTCAAACTGTCTGTCACTGTCAATATTTGGGCATAGCAACTTGCAGATATTAGCCAGCATCAATAAGTTATAGATTTTAGGCAATCTTATAGTTCTGCATAGGCTTTTTAAATTTAGAAGATAATCCAACAAGATATAGTAGCCCCTATTAGTACAAAGAAGCTTATACCAATACCCAACATACCAACATAATAGGGCCATATTAACCAAATAATTATGTTTCTTAACAAAACTACACTAATTTTGATAATCTAATAGCGCCCATGTTATGCTATTTTCTCATCAAAAACAAACCCAGAGTTGTGTTTTGTTTCATTCACACTTTAACTGCATATTTAAGAAAAGTTCTTCTCTTAAACAGAAAATACTCTGTTCCAGCTTGTGATGCCATGTGTTATACAGGAAGTGCTCCAAAGTGTTTTTAAAATCCATACACCTTCACTAGAATCTTTTGGATGATTTTAGCCCTGGAATTGCCAGTAACAAAAAGTAAAAGGTAGCTGTGAACTTAAAAACTACCGCTTCATGACATCACAAGTGGGAACAGAGCTTTTTGAGATTTGGAGATGTAGACAGACTAATAAATAATTACTCAAACATGTGTGAATGAAAGAAAATACAACTTCAGGTCTGTTTTTGAGGAGGTAACAACATTCTAAAATGGCTTAAAGCTCACAAGAGTCAATTTTGAGCATTATAGGACCACATACACATGATCTACTGAGTTGTGATTAATTTTTCATTGGTGTTTCCTAAATCAACAAACAACCATGCGAGGAGCAATAACAGTGAAAGCCTCTAATGCTGCTTTATTGATTTCAAAAGTGTTGGATTTAGAGGAGAGCCTAACAGCAGTTTTCTTGATTTATTGTTGATCTTGACACTTTATCTCATCATTGCGTTAAAGCACCATAAATACTGTTTTCAAAACCTATTGATTCGATGCAGGAGGAAGTAGGAGAGATAGATGAAGGATACTATCCGTTATCCTAGAATTAAACTACAAGACCTGCTGGATGCCATTTTTTATGCATGTACATTACAAGATACGAAATGTCACTTATGAGTAATGGCAGCTATGGTGTGCAACATTTAAAGTAAGTTTTAAGGGGGAAAAATCATTAACTCCAGTTTATCACATCATGTCTGGGCATATGGCGCTCTCTACGAGGGGTGGGCACAGAAATCTAGTGAAGGCGCGCACTGGAATAGAAGCCAGTGTGATTTCCTGTTGTCACTTTATGGTTAACTCAGATTAATTGGACTATGAAAAAGAGAAAAGATTATTTCAGCCCAAAACAAGCAACTAAAACATACTGTGTTTTCTCAGATAGTTCAGACAGTGTTATTGGTAATGAGCAATGATCTTGAACCAACTTCACCAGTCCCTAGTCACTTCCATCATCTCCCACACGCCAATAGCTCAGTCATACAAATTTGAACACATTTTGATAGGCTTGTCACATTTTAACGGTGCACCATGTAACTTTGCGGTTAGGGGTCCATCACCATCTTGTTTCTATGGATATGACGTTGCTCTGCTTAGAATGTTCCATGGTATGACATCAAACACCTTACATTTATTCAATTACAGATTATTTTATAGGCCAAAAATACCTACAAAAACAGGCATTCTGACTGTGAGTGGAGTTGCCTCGCCACAGATCTGACCTGTAACTTGGTCTGGTTTGGTCTCCATGAAGATAGAAAGGTTTAATACCATACTGCGTAACATTCCAGACAAATAAATAACATCTCCACAGGGAAAAGCAGGTGGCAGACCCTCCACCAGAAAAGTTACACAATGCACCTTTAAAGTATGATTTATTGCTGAAGAAATATAGAAAATAAATAATAATATTGAAACTAATTTATGTTACTGACCATAGAAAAAGTGGACTAAGCAACACCCACAGCATTCAGCACCACTCAAATGAAGCTCACCATGCTAATTGTTACAGGAATAAAGTAGAATTAACCCCAAAAAACTATTCAGTGTTTAAAACCATGAACTGCAATAAATAAACAGCAGAATAAAACACTTTAGTAGTTATTTTCTGTCTACAATGAGTCATCATAGTGATTTATTAAACCTCCTACAGTTCAAATATTATCACAGAACAAGAAAAATAACAAAAAGTTCCCCACTGGTAAAAAGAAAAGTTCCCACAATAAATACTGACCCCCCCAAAATTATTGTTTCATTTATGATATATTGAACAATAAGTCCATATAGCAATCATGGTGACAGGCCTACATTTTGATAAAAGTAAAATATACAACATACCTGACATTTGAAGATGACATTGGGATAATGGGTAGAACAGGTCCGGAGACAGCACACAAAAACAGAGAGGGAGAGAGACAGGGAGATTGTTAATAACAATTCAACAATAAAAGTGTAATTGCAGTGTAATTCAAAACCAGCAGTGCATTATAGACACTGATTCAATTCTATTTGTATGAGAGGTCCTTGTCTTTGCAATTCAAAATATTTATCCGATTTGTTTTATAGTAAAAACTAGTCTAGCCAAGCGTGTACCTGCCAGCTGAGGAATGTATCCCAGGGCAAAGGTTTTTAGACATCAGAGCTTGAGTACACACAGCATGGCTACTGGTAGCGTTTTTGTGAAGGAGAATGAAAAACAAACAACAAACTTTGTTTTACAGGTGAAGAGTCTGGGAATGGGAGTGACTTTAAGCTGGAGAGAATGGGGAAAAATATAGAAGCTGCTATAACCTTCAATTGACTTTGCAAGGTCAGGACTAAAGGGAAAAGGAACTGTTTCTAGTGACAACATCAGACTGAGAAAGATAATACACATCGAGAGGGTCTTTAGTATAATGTTAAAGGACACATCTTATGCGTTATTTGCACTGTTAATGTCCTTGATTTTAACTTAAAATAATAAGCATTTTAAAACGAGAAATGTTCCAGTTTGGGTGCTCCCCATCTGATGTAGGGATCCAGAGGGAATTACTATGGGGAAAAATGGTGATATCTAATTAAGGAACATGCTACGACATTGTAATAATGACAATTTGAAGGCAGAAATGCTTGTAATGAGTGTGCCGATGTTTTATGGACTTAAGAACTGTGTTGGGTTTTACTTGTGATGCAACAATCCTGAGAATATTCAAAACATCGGCTCACAAACAAGCATTGATGAAATTAAATACAACTCCAGGTATGTTTTTGATGATGGAACAATATTATAACATTGTCGAATGCTCAATTTTGCATAATATGTGTCCTAACGCCTTAACTTTCTTTCCTACAAGTCAAGGGAAGCAATCTGTCCATGAATAAATTATTGACTTGTAACTCTCATGTAACCACAGACTGCAGCATTATGGAAAATCATGCACAATGTATACAATAAATAATGAAAATGATCAAATCCATGAAGGGGAAACATAGAGAAGGCATATATTACACATTCCCAATAGTCTGTAGTATAAGCGTATCATAAAAATTCATTCCAGGCACAGGCATGTGTTTTATTCATGCAAAATCTAACCTCAGAGCACAAACACAATAAATATCATCTCCCACCAACTGGAATGAGGTCAAAGGGCATGTTTCCTATGAGAGATCCAACAGTGTGATTCAGAGTCTGCTCTCCTCTGTCTGGGTGCACAGTGCGACTCCTCTCCTGCTGTTTGGAGCTTATCTGTTCCCTCTCCAGCTCTTTGTCCAATATTAAGTGCTTTTGTCATGTCCTCTATCCTTCTCTCCTCTTTATCTACACAAACTCTGTCAGCGCATCCTTGGAACCAGTTTGGACATCCTTGTTTAGCCTTTCGGAAACAACCAGACAGAAAGCAGTTCAGAGTAAATGTTACAAAACTCAGATTGACGCTACTCGCCTCCCCCTCCCTCTGTCTCTCTTTTTAGCAGTTTAAGGTTTTCTGCCATTCAAAATGTCAATAAGGCGAAGTGAATGCATTTAGTAAAACAGAACTAGAAGCAAAGAAAGTGATGCAGATAAACAAGACATTTCAGGAGACATATTTCACTTTTCCTATTATAATATATGGCTCTATTGTTTTACATTCTGTTCATTTTAAATTGCTATATTGATCTAATAATAGAAATGGTTTCACTGACGTAAATAATACCATATCCAGATGGTTTTGATGTAGTGAATAACTAATCAGCAATATGTATCATTATCAGTGCATGCTAAAATGAAATGTGCAAATTAATTTTAATTTCATCAGTTGTTTAAAGACCCATTGTGTAACTTTTTAACCTAACAACTGACTGAAATAAACGCAGGTTGTTTTTTTTGTTTTTCTTTCAGTTTTGATGTTTTTATTGCACTGATAAACGTAACAAAACATGCATCCTTACTGTGAGCGGGCTCGCATCTCCGCAAACCTGACTATTACTTTGGAGGAATTTCTCAACCTCTGTGTTTCCCTGGATATGTTGTTCCTTTGGGTGTAAATTCCACAGTATAGCATAAAGTCTACAATCTATATCCATGGAGAACGTTAAAGTGAAAGTGCGGTTTTGACTCTTTGCCACATACATAAAGTTACACAGTGTTGCTTTAATCAAATCATTATCTAGCATTTTACTTAAGGACAGTTACTGTAATGTTGTTAAAATATAAACATTTATGTGAAAATATTTACAATCAGAAATTACGTTTACTCACATGTTTTTGAACAAAACAGTGACCCTGTTTTTGTTTCTTCATAATTCTGGTTTCAAGATGAATAACTGATCAAAAAACGCAGACTTAATTTTAGAATAATTAACTCCGGACTAAATTTTCAGGTCTACAACCTGCTTGTCTCCGTGGGGATGCTATTGCTTTGTCTGGAAAGTTACACAGTATGGCATTAAATTTGGCAATTCCCATGCAGACAAGTTATAGGTCAGATCATTGTATTTTAGCAGTAAAGGCAACTGTAACTAAACCAAAGCAAGACAGATTATTTTACTGCTACTGAAAATGTGCATCTTCTTTATTTCTTTATTTATTTATTTATTTATTTATTTATTTATTTATTTGAAATAGGGACAAAACACATTAATGAACATATACATGATATGTAAATATATTATCAGACTGTAACCCAGAGCTAATTTTCATCTGCTGTCCCTAGACAGGTTGCACAGTAAAAACAATACACCCAGACAGACAATACAATAATACAAATAGACAGACATAAAGAGATGGTCAGTCACAAGATCACAGACACAGGTCAACTAAAGGATGTTGGATTATTTGATCAAAATTGCACACTGCCCTGTTTAGTTAAGGTGCCAGTGTATAAGTATTGCACACAGCCCATTGCTAAAATTATTATAGTACATTGCATAACCCTAAAAAAAAGAAAAGAAAAAGTGAAAGGTGAGATTGCTAAATAACCCGGCTTATAAAGTGCTATTCTACAATGTATTGCATGTGCCCTCAAAGGTAAAATTCTTTAGTATATTGCATATTGCCCATAAGTAAAGTATTAAAGTGCTTAATTAATAAATAGTATATTGCACATTGCCCATTGCCCATTATAAACTATAATAAATGATCACACACCTGTGTTGACCTGAGCCATGTCTTTAAATGGCCTTTAAAAGTAGTGAAGCTGGGGGAGTCTCTAACTGTGGGTGGTAGACTGTTCCACAGAACACTGCCCTTATATGAAAACACATTTTGACTGAAAGAGGTTTTTCTGTCAGGCACCTCACAGTCACCTCTGGCTGTGGCCCTGGTGGAGCGACATGTAAGAGTTGACCTGTACCTAATATAGTCATTGAGTGGGGGTGGAGCTAAACCATGTAAAGTCTTATACATCAAACAGGCATTTCTAAATTTAATAAAATTCTGAAAGCTCAATAGATTGTATTTGGAGAGAACATTGCAACTGTGGTAAATAAAGGGTTTCTTGTCCAATATTTTCAAAGCTTTTTTGTAGAGGGACTCTATTGGCTTAAGAGTTGTAACACCTGACAAAGACCAACTGGTTTTACAATAACTAATGTGAGAGAAAATCATACAATGTAAAAACATCATTGCAGCCTGATTAGTTAATGACCTGCGTATTTGATTAAAATTGTATAGATTGTATTTGACTATTCTGGACACCATTTTAACATCGTTTTTGAATGTAAGTGCAGAATCCAACATTACTCCCAGATATTTGAACTCCTTCACTAATTTTAATTCTTGACTTGAAATACACATTTGACATTTTTTTTCTTAGAAAAAAACATATAGACATTTTTTTTTGTGTGTTTAACAGGAGACAAGACCTGGTGAGCCAATTTTCAACATGTGTTAATGCTGATGAGAGAATTTGAGATACTTCTTCGAAATTTTTTCCCAAGCACTGCATCATCTACATAAAGCTGTATGTCCACATCTTTACAAATGTCCGGAAGGTCATTAATGTAGAGGGAAAATAAAAGGGGGCCCAAAATTGACCCTTGGAGAACCCCTAGAGGGCAATCTTGGAAGGAGGACTTCACCCCATTTACCACAGAACACTGTTTTCTATTGGATAAATATGATTCCATCCATTTTATAGTTTTGTTGGATAAATTGAAGGAGGACAGTTTTGATAGTAATACATTATGATTCACAACATCAAACGCTTTTCTTAAATCTAAAAAAAACTGCTCCTACATGTTTTTTTTTTTTTTTTTAAATCCAAATAACCTTTAACCTTTTCTAAGAATGTAGTTATTGCAGATTCAGTGGAATGTAATGCACGGAAACCAAACTGCATGGGGTGCAAGAGAGATTGGCTGTCATTAATATGTTCAATTAAATGCTTTGCGACCCACTTTTCAAGCACTTTTGAAAAAACTGGTAGTATGCTGATTGGCCGATAGTTTTTCATGTCTGTTCTGTCCCCTGACTTAAAAATGGGGGTTAGAATTGCAGTCTTCCAGGCCTTTGGAACCACAGAGTGTTTTATTGATAAGTTAATCAGATGAGCAATGGGGCTTGATAAGAGCACTTTATATTTTTTAATGTCAAGATTGTAATTGTCCTTAGCTTTGCTATTCTTCATTGCATTAATGATGTTAATAACTTCTGATGCTGTTATCTGACTTATGTTAAAAGTTTGTAGCGTACTATTTTCAGGGCTATAGCAGAATTCAGGAGACTTAAAGCACTTGGATATTTCTTCCACAGATCGTGTAAAGGACAGATTCAGCTCATCTGCTAAAACAGCAGGATCATTGACAAGCTGATTGTTAACCTTTAGTTCTATAAAGGTCAAATAAAAATAAAAAATATGTCTCTGATGTCTTGCTTTTTCTGTCTCATGGTTAGTTTGTTAATATTCTGCCAGATTTGTTTCCCATTCCCTTTTGCATTTTCCATTATTGTGATAAAAAAGTTAGCTTTAGCTCTCCGTAATTTAGATGTTACTTTATTTCTTATAGATGTATAATTTAGTCTATCAGTGGTCAACCCTGATTTAATAAATTTGTTAAGTAGTTGATCCCTCATTTTCATTAACAAACACTACAATGACCAAGAAGAGCCTTTGCAAAACAGAGAACATATTAGATGATCTCTCAACAGTATCACGCTGAGATGAGTATTCACATTCACATTACTTATCACCCACAAATTCATAACCTTTGCAACAAATCCATCAAGAAGTTTTGGTTTTAATAAACTTGTGCCACTATGTTTAGAAACAGGATATGTTTGCTTCCATCCGTCAGTCCTAATCTGCTCCTGTCACACACTGAAATGCCCCACTTTCATCACAACATATTAAATGTCATTTGAAAGTCACTTTTCATAATTACGGTGATTGTTCGAAAGCATCAAGATGTAAGTGGCATATTGGAATAAAACTTGGCAAGTGATGAAAACCAGCTCAGGATATGACCTTAAGATTATTACACATTTGCATGGAAAAGATTGCGATTTGAACACTATGCATTATAAAGTACTACTGCAGATACCACGTTATAATAACCACACCTTATTTAGCCGTAATAAAGCATACATAAAGACTTAATAACGAACAAAAAGTTTATTGAGAATGCATCTGCCTATTTAATGAAGGAGTTAGGGATGAGGTTATTAATTAAAAGTTTGATATTACGCAAAATAGACTCGTGTGAGCTTTAAGCCATTTTATAATGTTGTTACCTCCTCAAAAACATCCCCTGGGTTGTGTTTTGTTTCATTCACACATGTTTGAGCAATCCTTTATTATTAGTCTGTCAACATCTCCAAAGCTCAAAATGCTCTTGTGACGTTTTAAAGTTCACAGATACCTTTTGTTCAGTAGAGATTGGCAACAAATGTGAAGGTATAGTAACGATATATGGAGCTTAAAAACACAGCGGAGCACTTCCTGTATTGCCATATGACATCACAAGCTGGAACGGAGAGTTTTCTATTTGAGAGAAGAACTTTAAATATGCAGTGTTTGCGTGTTATACATGTGTGAATGAAACAGAACACAACCCCAGGTATGTTTTTGATGAGGAAACAGCATTATAACAGATCAGAAACAGTGTAAGTAGGGCTAATTAAGCCTGAATAATTCTTAATAAACTATTTGTTCTTTTAAAATTAAGTATTACCTCACGCTTTATGATTTTTAAAAGTTCAGTTATTATGCACAATTTATTACTTGAAACTAGCAATGGGTCTGACACTCGGAATAAAAAAGATGACCTCCATGCATTCACTAAATGAGATTATATACAGGAAAGTCCTTTATAAGTATCAACAGTTTTGTCCGTGTGAACTCTTACAAGGAGATAATGAACAGAATACCGTATAGCTCTTCACATTCAAAAGGGCTGCTCTGTAACTGTGACACAAGGTCGGAGAGGTTGTCCATATTATTTCAATAGTTTGATCTATGGAGATGAAGAATCAGCCGTGAGATAGCGGCATGTAAACTGTGTCCCACTTGAACGTGCGCCCTCCAAACACTCCATTCTGTGCTCAGATGTAATGATGCATGTGTGAGGGGTTATTATGATGAAAACAACACACTTGAACGCCATTGAAAGCCCTCTTCACCTCACCTTTAGTAAGACTGAATATTCAAATACTGATTTAGAGGAGTCATGTGCAAATGCAGCACAAATATAAACGGTTTTAAAATATGCAGGATTTTAAAAACAGAGTTTTTATTTGTAATGAAACAGGCGCTGGAAACAGAATGGCAGACATGTCTATGGAATATGGATAAAGCAGATATCCATTCAACCATGTTATAGTATATATTTTTGTGGGGTTTTCTTTGTCGAAATTTCGAATTTCTTGAAATGTATGAATATTATTCTGTTATATGGCTCCAAACTGATTATGTTTAAAGCTGACAACAAATGGAAAATCATGCTTTATTAATTCTTAGTGTACAACACATTAGCAAAGGGCAATACCACATGCTGTAGATCTTAAGTGTTTTTTGTTTTGTTTTGTTTTGTTTTGTTTTTTTACAATAAACTGGCCTCCTTAAGTCTATATTACAAATTCTGTCTTTCAAACAGTTCTAAAAAACAAAAGATTGTTCAAGTACTGGTACCAAAAATCCGAACTGAAAGCTTGTCATAACAATATAGTAATTGAATTGGTAGCATATGCTCAAAGTCTCATTTCTCTCACATCCAGCAGTTTAGTGTAAAAACTCAAAAACCTTGACAAACTTTCGAAAATAAATCTGATATTTTATGATGTTTTAAGACTACCAAACGGATGATGTGCATAAAAAAAAAAAAACTGCTCGACTCTTCTCCCAGAGTTTCAGAGGAGCAGCTGCACATCTGCTCCTGGCGAACGCTCTCCCCTCACACTGTCCTTGTTGATGTATTTCACTGAGATAATGGAGTGAACTCAGGCACATTATTCAAAGTAAAACCCATTTAAAGTTATCAAATAGCTCAACTCTGACATTTTCGGGGGGTATAATTTCACTTTTGCTTCAGATTCAGATGATAACAGGCTTGGTCTCATCTTAGCTGCAGCTCAGAATGGATTATCCAGCAAAACGAGATAAATGGCACTCTTCGAAATCAAAGCTGAAATTTGGGGAAGATGGAACAGAAGATGAGGCCTTCATTTGAGGATGACCCCACTGGAATGAGCTGTCGTCTCAGAGTGTTTCTGTAAGTGAACATTATCGCCCTGAATGCCATTCTGTAAGGACTCAACCTTTTCACAGAATACTCAAACAGACAGGCAAAGGTAACGCAGAGGAATTCTATGGTAAAATGTCACGATTTCAACAATTAAACAACTTGTCTGCTTGAAAAGTGTAGGTTTCTTGTAGGGATAAATGCAATAAACAATGAATGCAGAAAACAAAGATATGATGGTGATGTTTATATCTAATTGCCTTTAAGTAGCATATCATAAACCAAATGCTCCTTATGAGACACAGTATTTTTTCAGTGACTGTTTACTAAGTCATTAAGCTAAATATGTATTCATAGTGGCCAATTGCTATGGGTCTATTTTAGTTTAATTATAAGAACTGGTGACCTATTTTTTAATGAATTTATTTATTAAGTTATTTATTTATTTTTATTATAAGTCATTTATTTCGGATATCTACAGTAGGAACACTAAATGGTGAGATTTATTGTTCATGCTAACAAAAGTCTTGAGCATTAATAACAATGACTTTATTTTTTTAATTCAACGTTAATGGTATATTTTATGTTTTGAGATAAGAAATAATGCTAATTTAAAGACGTTATCAAAATCAAAGAGAATCGAAAATTGAGAGTCCAAAATTGAAAGTTGACTTAAGTGAAACGTCCCATCTCTAGTTTCTTGCAAAGAAAAAAAAAATTTAAAAATGTATTCTTACATAAGACTTGATCACGAGTCAATACACTTATAGCTTCATACATTTTTTCATAACTATAACTTTTGTCTTTGAAAATGTACACTTTATTGTATCACTCAGCGCAGAGGTGCAATAGAGAAAAACTGAACCACAATTTCAAAATATAAAGTGAAAAGCATACTGCCACAGAGATGAAATGACTGTTTATTCTCATATGCCCAGCTCTAACTTCTTCTATCTTTAAATACTGTGAGAACAGTGAACTTGAACTAACCTCAAAAGAACAAAACAGTATTCAAAGATTAAAAAAAAAAAAAGCCCAATTTTTTCTTCTCCCCACAGTGATATTAGGTGATCAACAATATACCTCCCATGCTGTTCCTTGGAATACAATTATGTAAAAAGAACTTTCAATAAAAGAGTATCAAATTATACTACTGTATACTTTTCCTTTTTACAAAACAGCTTGGGGTATGGCAGACCCTGTAGTGGAAATGGCAGGATTCCTGCATTTGGCACGGCTCTGTCCGTTTTAGAAATGCCTCACAGGAAGCCCACACGAGCAGCAACAACAACAATGTTCTGACAAACTTCAAGCAGCTTTTTGGTGAGAGGTGGTATCCACAGAACCCAGCGGGAGAAAAACAACAAAACAGCCTGAAAGAACAGAAAAACACTAAAAAGAGACAACAAAAGACCTGGCTGAACTTTACATGTATAAAAGTGTGGATTTTTGTATTCAAACTACAGGAGTGACCTTTGTTGCCATGTATGGCGGTGACTGATGGATCACTTTCTACAAAAAAATGTAACACTTTTGATGCAAACCAATTTAAATATTAAAATGTGTACATTTTCTGCATCCAGTGGTGTGTATGTTTTATTTATTTGTGTATGTTTTATTTGTGTGAATGTAACGATCACACATGCCTTCTTTGTCCATTTGACTAAAGCTTCTTAAAGCTACACTATGTAACTTCCAGGGTCCGCCACCTGCTCGTCTCCTTTGAGACGTTATGTCTTTGCCTAGAATGTTCCACAATATGAAATTAAACTTATATTTCCAAGGAGAAACGCAGATGACCCCACTAGGCCAAGTTACAGGGTAGATCTATGGAGAGGTGATCCCGCTCATATGTTTTGTTGTTGTTGCTTTTTGCTATAGAAACACATTCAATTGAATTGCTGGGTTTCAGATGAGATCATAACATTCTATAGACCAATATTAACTAATACAGATGGGGGCAGCTAAAATCATTATTGCTAAAATGTAGATTTGTTTTGTAATACAGTGAGTTTTTGGTCTAGTAAGTCATAGAAATGACCAGGTTCAACATTTGTGCATTTATTTTTTAGATATTTGATGGCAAAATACAATGCAATCAATAGGAAAAAACTTGGCCTTGCCCCCATCTGGGAGTATGACATCATTACATTCAAGAAACTGAAAACTACCAATAAATGCGTGGTAGGTGTTTAATACTGTGGAACACTCCAGGCAAAGCAATAGTATCTCCATGGAGACAAGCAGAAACATTATAGTGCACCTTTGAGGGATATTTCATCTGCCAGTTAATAAAGACAATAACAAAATGTGTCAACTTTAATGCAACCTTTACAGCCAAGACAATGAGCCACTATAATGTGAATCATAATTTTCTGCATGAAGTTTTGCTGTCTCCAAGTCGCCAGCTCTTCTCAGAATCACTGAGTTTCTCCATCCAAAAGCAGCCGCGCTCGTTTGCCTCACATCCTGCTGATTTAATTAACAATCCCAATCAAACTGAACAGGCTGGAATGGCACAGATGAAGCTGAAATCAAATCAAAGAGCTATCAGGGTGTGCGAGGAGGACAGGAAACTGCTCTAACAAGCTGGGTGCTACTGGCAGACCTTTTTGGTACACATTTTGGAGCCTATTAACAGGGACTAAAATCATGATCATAATTAGGATTTGTCCTTGTAATGTATTGCACAAACAGAAGCTGAAGACACACACATAGCTCTACTATACAGTGATAACAGATAACAGAACCTACCAATCTCAATTCTCACCTACTCAACATTGTCAGGATGAGAAATTAGCTAAAGGTCAAGTTAAAGTAAAGGTACTATGTAACATTTTTGGTGCCTGTGGAGATGTTACTGCTTTGCTTGGAATGGTCTACAGTATAGCATTACCTAGAATGAAATAACAATAATAAATATATATATACATAAGTATTTGAAACAATAATAGGTATATATATTTTTTGATAACATGTGGGAAGGTCGCCAAATTCTGCAGCTATCTTAAAGATGCATTGTGTAACTTCTATATCTGTGGATGTGATCTGATTGTAGATCTGTGGAGAGGCAACCCCACACAGTCATATCGCCTGTTTCTCTGTGTATTTCTGAGCCAGTTTTAAAAACCATCTGTAACTGAATAAATGTGAAGTAGATCTGTTTCATGTCATTCTGTGAAACATTCCAAGCCGAGCAAAGCCATTTCCATAGAAACAAAAAGATGCCGGGACCCACTGGAAAAGCAACACAGTGCACCTTTAAAAAAATCACAGTTTTAAGGCGTCTCCTGGTATTGGGAGAAATCAGTATACAAACAAACTAACCTGACTAAAATGGGGGCAAAAGAGTGGACATTCTCCAAGTTTCATGAAGTTAAAATCTGCGCACACTGGGGGTTTGTCTGACCAACTGTTATTGTTTTTCTCCTTTTTGTGTTGGTGGGCCAGAGCTCTGGAGACTTTCCAAATACTAGAATGTGTGATTATTTTTGCACCTGCTTCATCCCAGTCCTTTTTTATTATTATTATTATTATTTTATTTTTTTAAGAAATGGATCAAAACACAAGTAACTTCATCAAACCAATCACAATCTCTCTTTGGGCAAAAATAGTAAAAGGTTTGCTAATAGTGGTCAGTAATGCTAATGCTAAATAAGGTTCAGCTGGTTCACAGAACAAAATATGCAGTAGTGTGTATGTGGCAGGAGCATAAAGGTCAAAGTATGGCTTGAATGCTGAGAGGACGTGGCATTTTGTTTTATGTAGTTTAATATTAGAGCAGCAGCTGCCTCAAGAGTTTTACAACACAACCATCTGAGGTCGCGCTTGCTTTTGTCAGAACCACTCAAATCACAAACAAAATACAAAATTGTCCATTGAGGTGTGCTCCAACAGAGTGAAAAGTATCCACTAATCAGAATGAGAATCAGAATAATAATACAGACAGAAGAGATAAACTTGTCCTTCAGCTCATTCTGAAAAATACTCAAAATTGTTCATTGCGGGCAGCACCTGGTTATCTCCATGGAGACTATTTTTACAATGCTACACTGTGGAACATTTTATGCCATGGTTGTGGTTAGTGCTCTTGCTGTTGACTAACTGGCACATACATAGTCATTTCACCTTTTATTGTTATTTTTAGGAGATTTTTAACCAATTCAGGAATGCAGCTTGTGCTTTTTATAGGGTGAGTGGTGCTCCCTGCAGATGGACGTTATCAGTTGCTCGTTTGTTCAAGGTGTTGAGTGGAGAGAGCATGCCATTTGAAATTATAAGCGATAACTTCAGTATTGTCTGACTAAAGGTGAAAAGTCTGTGCCATGATTGAAGGCTGAACTAGAATCAAAACATTCCATGGTTCATTTTCTCCAGTTATCCATGTCCAAGATTATGTTTTAAATCACAGCACCAAAGTCGACAACAAGACAGACGATGTTTTGCAGTGATTACAAGCCGTGTCTGTGGTGCTTGCATTACTTAAGCTACTCACTATTTAACTTTTGTTGTCCACACGTCTTTTCCTTCATAAGTTGTTCTTGTAACGTTGCTGTTTCACATCGTAAAGTGTATTATATTCATCCCCCATGGCTATGAACTTTCCGTAGTCCATCACAAGTCATTCCCAGAGCTCCTGGATGTAACCCATGGTGTTTACGCGACTGTAGTGGTTTTAGAGAATCTATTTTGAAAGGGAATCAAAAGATTATTTTTGCACCACATGCCCATTTCCTGTCTTACCCCTGCTAAAAAGCCTGGAGATGCTCCATTGATGCTAAAAAATGACAACTCCAACCTAATTTGAGCAGCGCGTAGCGTAATGACACCCGCTGGACACACATCTGACACTGCTGATGTAGACTGTCCCACCGGTTAAGATGGTGATCCCAAACAACCAAGTGGGAGCCCAAAACCGGGCCAGGCCCCAGGGGAACATACTATAGCTAGGGATGCACTGATCATCGGCACCGATTCTGAAAAATAAGATGGATTGGGTATCGGTTTCCTGATATCAGTTTAGGCAACATCTTTGTTGGGCTTTTAATTCGATGTGATGAGACGATTTACAGGCTGATTTTGGCTCTTTTGAAACTTTGATTCATACAAAGCTGTTCAGTAGTGATGAGCATGATAAATAACAGATACATAACACAAGTGGATCTCTGGTGTAATAAGTTTTAACTGTCTTTTAAGAAAATAAGTGCTATTTTTTGTCCTTGCACTGGGTATCAGCAGATACTTAAAGTCAAAGTATTGATATCGGTATTGGAACTGAGGAAAATCTCATGTTTGCGACTGGTTCATGAAAGGTTGAGTACCACTGTAATAAGAGACACAATAAATCTGTTTGGGGTTTAATGCATGGGGTTGGGATGCATTTATCACTGTTGCAAATTGCTGTTTTGACATCATTGACATTGCTACAGAGATCATTTGCCCAACATTAAGCCACGATTAATGTGTCATTATAAACACATTAGTTTCCTAAAATATACACTTGGCAGATGCACTCCTTTTTACTTCATCAATTTGAAAATATTTCCAAAATGTTTGCGTTACAGTACACTTAAGCCAGCCAAATTAAGTCGGCTGGATATGAATAATTACAGGTACTGCTTTACTTTGAAAGTTAAACTGTTTTATGATGTAAATTTCCTCATCAAAAACATACCTGGAGTTTTGTTTTGCTTCATTCACACATGTTTAACACACAAACCGTGCATTTAGGCTGAGTTCTTCTCTCAAACAGAAAACACTCTGTTATATTTTGTGATGTCACGTGATAATACAGGAAGTGCTCCACTCCGTACACCTTCACTAGAATCATTTGGATGATTTCAGCCCTGGAACTGCCCATCTCTACTAAACTAAACGTAAAAGGTAGCAGTTAACTAGAAAACTACCACTGCATGACATCACAAGATAGAAAAGAACATTTTGAGCTTTGGGGATGCAGCGAGCCTAATAATACAGGATTACTCAAACACATGTGACTGACCCAAAACACAGCTCCAGGTATATGTTTGATGAGGCAACAATGTTTTAACATGGCATAAAGCTGCATTTGACTCTTTAATAATACAGTGCAACACATCAGATCAGCTCAAAAAGGAATTTTTTATGCATACAGTTGTAAACCAGATGCCCTTCCTTACACAGCTTTCCAAAGCATTGACTTGGAGCTACATAGAAGTGTGCCGGCTCAGCTGGATTCACAGCTAATAGCACTATAAAATGTTTAGCAGTGTGAAAAGATATTGATATTTGGGGGCAGTTTTGTGTGTGCGTACATTCCTCAAAACTAAATGCTTTCAGCTTTTCCGATCGTACTACTGAATTGTGAAGAACCCTGTGATTCTCATGCTTTAGGCTCCATATGAATTATGAAGCTTTTGTAGGATGTATATGCGGTGAGTAAAGACCGCTACACACTCCAGGATGTTTCTGTCTTAAATGATTTTTAAACGTGCGACAGAAAGCGCACACCACAGACACAAGGAGAATTTTATGAGATTTAAAATCTCCGATCTCCGACTGCTGCAGGATACGGCTGCGTACCACAGGCTATAAAGTTGCAGACGCAATCGCTCTCACCGTTTCCTATCTACAGTAAAACTACTCACTTTGAGACCTCAAAAGATCAGAGCACTGCACTTCTAGTTTAGATACAAGTCAAAACTGTGTTATTATTATTTGTGAAATGTGGTGCAATATTTCAGATACATGATTTTTAAAGCTTAAAAGATTGGCAATAAAGTACACGGGAAGTAGAGTCACTATCGCTAATCTGCAGCTTCATCTCGATCCGTGCACTGTGTGGATGTAAACAGACACATGTGAGGTACTACTCGTTTTTTCCTTTCAAAGAACGCCTCAAACTGGATTAATAGTGCGGTTTTGTGGACTGGATGTCATTATTTGCGGAGGACAATTTCTATAAATAATGTGGATGAGATGCTGCACTTTAAATTTACCGCTTTAGGAGAGGTGAGTAATAATTTCCTCATTATTTCCGTTATATCCCGAGTTTGTATCTTGCGCCTCTGTGTCCGTCACTCCTCTGCCCCTGACGCTCTGTTTTATTGGCTCTTGCTGTAGAGTTGCTGATGTTTGGTGGTTATGATCTGACACTGACACCACACACGAGGAGCGGAGTGGCTTCAAAATCGCACATGATGACACAAAGGGTCACGCCTCCCCGAACTTGTGGAGAAGCAAATTGCAGCCAAAATCAGGCACATACTCCTGTAGTGTGTCGTGGCCTTAAGAGTCTTCCTTTTCAGTAGTGTGCCAGAGAACACGAGGGTGCCTTGTGGTTAGAGAACACACACAGATTTCATTGATAAGTTTACCATTTTAGAGTGAACATGACCCAACTTCTGCACTAAAAAGAAAGCAAAAGAATCACCACTGTCAAATTTTAAGAACCAGACAGTTACAAGAACAATATTCGCCATGTTGAATACATTTTTTTTTTTACTAAAGGGTGGAATTTAGTAATGTTTATTTGGTGGGGTGCCACAGAATCATCTCTGCCAAAAAAGTGTGCCATGACTCTAAAAAGACTGAAAAACACCGAGATAGACAATAAGTTCATGTCAAAATGCACAGGTGTTTTTGTAGTGATGACATCCCGGTCATCAAAGTTCATTGGTGATGAAGAGCAGCTCTCAACATGTAAATGAGTTTGTAAACACAGGATTAGAGCAGTCTGCGCTGACACTGTGGAGGGGCAGATCAATGGAGCAAAGACATCTTTCTACATTTCTCCAGAGATGTACATTATCTATAGAGAAGACGAAACCCTGCACTTTGTATCGACTTTCAAATGTTTTCTTAGAGGACAATTACCATTTAGATTACATTTCAGCAAAGAAAACACTGCTGTGGAGTTTTTATTTATCGACATTCATATCGAATGCTTTGTAATCAAATCAGGGACACAAACCATTGATCTGTACAATAGGGAAATTATCTGGTTTGAGAGCAGTCTTTGCTCTGATACAAAAGACAGTGTAGTTTTATTTTTGACTTGAATGTAGCAGAATCCTTCATGTTATTCTTGTTTGTTTAAAGAAATGATTTAGATATTAATCTAATTTATATATATATATATATATATATATATATATATATATATATATATATATATATATATATATATATATATAATTAGATTAATATCTAAATCATTTCTATATATATATTTATATATATATATATATATATATATATATATATATATATATATATATATATATATATATATAGACACATACATATGCACATATACACTCTCACATAGACCTATTTTTTTTTACAACCCTGTTAGTTATTTAAAATCTGTACATTAAAGCAACTTAAAATATCATATCACTTTTACTAATTCACATTTTTCCATTTAATTATTTTATGTTGATTCAAAGAAAATAAATGTAATTTGATTTGATTTTATTGGGCATAATACTGTATATAAATAAGGCCAATATTTAATTGTTTTGAGTTTATTTAAAGTTTTGCTTCTTTTTTTTTTTTTTTTTTGGAATCACAAAAATACAAAGATCTCCCACAAAGACACAAGTTGCAACCCTAAACCCGGGCATATTAATCACATAAGCCCGTCCTCATAACAACGCTTATTTGAAGAGGCAATAATGAGCCCTAATTGGATTTTTAAGTAGGGCCCATTGAAAGGGCATTTAAGAATATTTAGTGGCATAATCCTACTCCACATGACAAAGCTATCTGCTGAGTTACTGTAGCAATAAAAGGCCCATTGTCACGAGAGGGCTGTGGAGTAATATTATGTAAATATGCCTCTGACTGGGCTTGAGTCATTACTGAACTGAGCAGGGGTATTTTAATTGCTTTGCCTGTGATGCTATGACCTTGTTCTGTCCATGTCCTTACCTTTGAAATGCCTTTAAAAACAGACAGCTCAAGCATTAAAATGGGGGCCTTTATTCAGCCTGAATACAGATTTAATTGCAACATTCCAATCATGTTTGATAAAAGACAGACCCCTTTGGATTACAATAAAGCTCTTCAAAGTCAAGTCACCATGTCATTGTATGATTCACGGACTCTCAAAAACCAGAATGCCATTGTAGTCCTTTATTAAAGGTCCTATATTATGTGAAATTGACTCTTGTGAGCTTTAAGCCATGTTAGAATGTTATTACCTCATCAAAAACATACCTGGAGGTGTGTTTTGTTTCATTCACACATGTTTCAATAATCCTTTATTAGTCTGTCTACATCTCCAAAGCTCAAAATGCTCTGTTCCACCTTGTGATGTCACCAAGCTTTGGTTTTCAAGTTAACAGCTTTTACTTTTTCTTCAGTAGAAATTGGAAATTCCTGGGCTGAAATCATCCAGATGATTCTAGTGAAGGTGTATGGCGTTTAAAAAATACATTGGAGCACTTCCTGTATTGCCATATGACATCACAAGGTGAAGCAGAGTGTTTTTGGATTGAGAGAAGCCTAAATCTAGGATTTGTGTGTAAAACATGTGTGAATGAAAAAAACACAATTCCAAGTATGTTTGTGAAGCGGAAACAACATTAAAAATTAGCAGAAAATAGATGAGAAAATAGCGTATGTGGGCTATTTAATACATGATCTAAAATTTAAAAGAAATTGTTCAAAAACACCATCCAATTTCTATTCATAAACAGACATACCTTTTTACCTGTAGTTTAGTTTGAAGTTAGCTATCCATGGGTTTTAGAGTGATGGAAAATTAGCACAGTTGTCATAGCAATTAAATAATTGTGGCACTGTGGCTATGCATTTTCTACTTGAATTACTTTTGAGCATCTGTTTTGTTGCGTTTTAATTTTCTGTACAATTTCAGTCATGAATTCAACCAAACTCAGTAATTTATTTATGGCTCTTGAGTTGGAGTGCTTTGGCATACAAATATGGGATGTGTCTGGTCACCGCTGTCCATGTCCATGACCTTTCCTTGTTTATGTGGAGAAAGACAAACCCAGAGGATAGAAAGAGGAGAAAGACAGAGAGAAAGAAAGAGTGAAGAGTAGAGAGAGGAAGAGAAGAGAGGAGAGAAAGAAGGGTGAGAGAACAGGGAAAGAGGGGGGAGAGAGAAAAGGAAAAGAAAAAATACGAAATAAGAAAGACAGAAGTAGCGAGTTAGAGAGGAATAGAAAAAAGATATGAAACGAGAGATGCAAGAGAAGAGAGAGGTAAAGAGAAAGGAGAAAGAGGAGAGAGAAGGGGGGGCGAGAAAGAGGAAGAGGAAAGATAAGAACGGAGGAAGAAAGAGAGAGGGGAAGAATGAGGGAGAGGATCCTGCTGTGTGCTGAAGGGCAGACGCTCTTAGTGACAGAGCTATGAGTCTATGAGTCTGCACACTTAACATGTACCAGGTGACTTCAGGACACTTATACATGTGATATAAGACACTGATATAAGTGTATACATTTTATATCACTAATACAATGTATGGGTGAAATAAGGTGTATAGAACTGAAATAGTTGTTCATGATATCGTGAATGATGAAACCGACTATTTCTCAGACATTTCAAAACCAAAATAAGTTCCAAGTGCAAATGCATTGCAACTGTTCAATTATAGAGTTATGATATAATCTGACTCCAGCGTATTCAAAGCAAGTTTCTTTCTTTTTTTTTTTTTTTTTTTTTTTTGAATGCAAAAACAATAAGACAGCAGGACAACAGCAGAGACCGACAATGCAACTTAGTTTTAGCCAAGAATTATGTTAAATCTTGCCTTTTCTGTACTGGGTTTCAGATCACAAAATTCTATGGGCCAATAAGCCAACTTCTAGTGTCAAATCACTATTAGAAATGACTAGGTTCAACATTTGTGAATTTACCTTATGTATATTTCTTATCAGAACAGAATGTACAGTACATCTGGGAGACATTTTAGAATTTTAGGGCACACTCACACTACGGCATTTGAGCCGTGCTGTGCTCAAGCACTATTCCCTAGAATTCTATGGCACCTGCGCAACCTCCACGGCCCACACAGCGCTGTTTGTTTACGTGTCGCGGAGCTGTGCTATCACTCTAGTGGAGAAAATAAGTCTAGTGGCATCAAATAACTCTTAAACAGTGAGGCAGATGTGAGTCCTGCTATGATATGCGCTCCTCTATGACTTTAGGGATATTTAAAAAAAAAAGTGCAGAGGAGCAGGGACAGCCAGAGGACTGAGGCTGCAAAACTTCTGTCACTGTCCACAGTCCTAACTGAAGCTAAATGCGGAATCACCGTATGTTTTGGAGCGGAGTTAATTCACAGTTTTCCTCATATGATTAACATCAGAACATGACAGGGTGCTTACAGTAAAGTCGACCAATCGGGCTAGTGTGCGCACAGCCTTAAAACCACCAATAATACAGTAGCAGTAGCATGAGATCCTGCTTTTAAGAGCCTAGAGCAGAGCCGTTTGGATGGATGGTATAGCGCTCATCTGTTCTTATCACCATCACTTAAAGGAAAGCTCTGAGTGAGCCGAGCGTCTGGCATATTAATCAGACCGCTCCACAAAGCAACTGTTTTCTCTGAATCCAATCTCCAAAAGATCCACAGTCTATTCTCTCCAGACAAATCTATGCACTTTTCAAAACACACAGGATTTCTCCATCAGACTGCACTGTAGTCTGCATAATATCTACATATTCGTGTTCAATGGAAAAACCCACAGAGACTGGTCTTAATAATAAATCTTGCTTTAGAACATGAATTTGAATAACTGTCCTTGAGGCTCAAAAGACTGCAATCGGAGTGATACTGATATTATGAAACTGTTGCAGATAACACAGTCACAGATATCCGCTTTGGGGAGAGATAGAAGAAACATAAATATCAGTTTAGCTTTTGACTTCTTCTTGTCCTGGGATTATTCCACATTAGAACTGACAATAGCTGGTCATAAATAATGCAAAGCTGCTAACAGGAAAGAGCAATCCGCAAACTTTTAGACGACCCACATGACACACACTGAAAATAATGCTTGCTATGCTATAATTGTAGCTTGGCCAGCGTCAACTACACTTTTCTTATACATTATACAGACGCATAATCTGGAACTGGAACCACAAAGGACTGAAAAACAATGCAGATTTGAGTAAAATAAGCAAGTGAAGCATTAAACTCAAATCCAGAATGATATCTCTCTGTATTTTTTTATATAAATTGATATCAGTCTGCTCTCCACACCCCCAGCCAAATCTCAAACCCGGTCAAACGTAATCGTGCAATCAGATTTGCCTTTTTCAGTGATGCATGTGAAACGAAGCTCATTGGTCACCTATGATTTACAAATAAAATGAAATTTATCTCACCTCAGATTAATAGTTTAGTGCTTTGCTCATTAATTCTGCAGAACTCTGTGATGTTGTTCAACCCCGTGTGATATATATTTTTTCCTTTATTTTTTACTCACGCCCCTCTGAACTTGGGGAGATTCACCAGTGACCAGACTCATATTTTAGTTAACTATTGAAGAAGTGTGTATTCTGGATCCCAGGGAACTAACCTCTGTGAATGTGGGGTCAAATAAGTTTTATCATTTGTCCTGAAAAGTGTAATAATATTCCAGAAAAGACATGCGTTACAAATATGTGATTCAACTACAATGTGACTGTAGAAGAATAGAAGAGTCTGGCTTGCAAAGCTACTGTAACACAATGACAGCCTGTTTGTCCTTCTTAAGTGTCCATTTAGACTTCACTTCTAACATTACAGACATTGGTTTGCAGGGAAACCACATGAAGACTATCCACTTTGAAAGTCCAACCTGAACCACTAAGCAGACAATAAATTATGCAGCGGCTTCGGTATCTACAAAACTGTAAACATTCAGAGTTTGTGCTGCCTGCCTCTCTTTTGAACCACAGAAGAGAATCACTGTGTCCCATTACACTTGCAGCTTAAAGCTATGGTCCCAAGTGCTCGACAGGTCTCCAAGTCCTTTAAGCCACAACTGAGCGAGTATCTCTCACTGGACGGGCTAAGAATACAAAATTTAAAGGTTGTATGCCTCGTTATCTAGTGGCTAATGTTTATCTGGCCCCACCACGATGGATGGATTTTCTTTTTTTTTTTTTTTTGGTCATCATAATTACAAGGCTGCTGCATCTCTATAATGCTATCATTGACAATTTGAAACAAACAAACAAAAAAAAAATCCTCCATACAACTTTTAAGCTTGTATGGATTACGTGGTCATTAGGGGTTTGGAGAATCATGATGCAGAGTGTAAAGTCTACAGGAGTCATTCCCAAAAGTCCAGAGCATATAGCATCCTTCGTATATCTTAAAATACCATGTGGCTGTGACTCTCAAACTGAGAATTCTATCTAAAGGAAATCAATTGTTTTTCCTTGTGAATTTACGACAAAATTAGACAGAAATTAGTTAAAGAAAACTCATTTCTGTATTTCTGTGTTTCTTTCTGTAGAATAAACACATGCTTTTATCGGGGGTATTTAACATGTGCAGATCATGATTTTACATTTTGTTTATTGCAAACTCCAATATTAATCCAAAAAAAGATCCAGTGACTTCCTGTTCAAAACTGCAGAACTGATAGGACCCGCCTCTTCATAGTGAAATTCTACTGTAGCAAGCATCAAATTTTCATTTATGTGTTGTCAATGATGAAAAATGGCAATGACATTTATGAACCCAGTAAAAGTCTAAGTTTTTGTTTTTTAATAATCATGTAAGTACAAAAAAGTGGGTGTGGAAAGGAGACAGGGGAAAACACATTTTCTGAGCACTCAAACCTCAAGTGCACGACAATACAGGATTACTCCAACTTGCATGAATCAATTAAAATAAAACTGACTAAACTCATGATGCAGGAACACTGTTATAAAATGGTTAAAATCTCATAAACGTCTATTTTACATATCCCCTTTAGAATTCATTATCTATACTTTGTAGTGTCATCACGCTGGGGGTGTTCTACGTGTATCTCTATGAATGAATGAGATACTGTACATGCAGGACTCAGAAGAGCAGTTACAATGGACACAATTCACACATTAGCAAACTGTGCCAAAAAGTTTTAAGATTGTATTAAACTCTGAAAAAACAAAAAAAAAAAAAATCAACCACAACAATTTGAACAAACTAGTTAGTTTGTGACTATAATTTTATGTGTGAGACTTATTTAACAGCACAAAGCGTCTCACTGCAGTAGCTCCAACTAAACCAGCTCTTTCTGTTCAGATTGTATTAAAATAAAGCTCAGGATAAAGTCTAAAAGAGCTTCAGACAGAGTAGTGCCTCAGTTAGCATCACAGTACCACACCCCAGGGAATGACATCAGCTGCAAAGTATCGATACCATAGTCAGTGAGTATTCGTATAGCTAAATGTTGTTTTATGCTTTTTTTAACACAATTTCTGTATATGTTCTGTATATGGGATGTGTGAGCAACGTTTGGGTACTCTGTCTAGAGGATCCTGCTCATGGGAATTCCAGGAAATCCAAGAGGCCGTAGTGAAGAAGGATCATCACATGTCAGAGTTAATTCTGGGAGTGTCAGCTGAATTTTTTTCTCCTGGAGGGAAATGGAGTGTGACAGGGGTAACTGCAGACACTCTCGGAATAAAAAGTAACTGGCTTCTTAAAGCTCGAGACACGCTCAAGGTCTCACCTGGATCAGAGGACAAAGGAATAACAATGACTGAATATTCTATACTAAATATTGACAGGCAGCAATGGGCTTCAGGGAGATTACAAATTAAATCAGGAGGGAAGAAGAAATATGATGGAAAAGTATAAAATGGTGCAGTTAAATGTTAATCCTAAAAAAAACAGCCAGTCAAAAGTTTGGACACACCATCTCATTCAATGTTTTTTTTTTTTTTCTTTATTTTTACTACTTTCTACATTTGATCTTCTTTTACATACAGAAGACACCAAATATATGAACTAAGATATATGAAATTATGTCGCATTATGTAAAGTTTAATAACTACTATTAATTTTTTATTGTTTATATTTTATATTCAAATCCTCAAAGTAGCCGCTCTTTGCTTTGTCGGAAATTATTTTGTAGATTTATTCAAGTTTTTTCTTAACTACGTAATTCCATATACTATATCTTTCTTCATATATTTTCTCATCCACATAAAATGTTGAAAGTAGTAATAGTAGAAAAAGAAAATCACTGACTGAACACTGAATGAGAGGACATGTCCAAGCCTTTGACTGATATTATCAATATATTTTCGCATTAGACAGTGGATTTGACTATCATGGACTAACTAAACAATGCATTTTTATAGTGAAAAAAACAGCGCAAATTTGATGGTATTTGCATATGCTTTTGAAACTCACCAAACAAGCTATTCCTTTAAAGGGATGATAACATGTGGATTTCATACTTATGTTGCAAAGCTGGTCAATATATTCATACATTTCAGCATGCAGTGATCTGTACTTGGACATATGAAACAAATTATCTCCCTAGAGGACCATTTTAGTCCCTACCTCTGTCACTTAATGTACGCGGGGTACAACCTGCAGCACAAAAAGACCTACTTCCATTTTCTGTTCTGGTGAAGGAGGTAGTGGGCTTTTCTCAAGGGAAACACATATATTGATTCAAATAAAGTAACACTAGAAAACTTGTAGAGGGCAAATATTTAAGGCATTCCACAGTTTACATAATAGCCTTCTAAATTAAAAAGTCATGACACACTAAAGCAATTAGTCATAGTTGTAATACCAATATAACAGACCTCATTAAAAGGCGCTGTACTTGTTTTTTTTTTTTCATGTATTTGAGCAAAACGTATACTAGTATTTATATTTTATTGTATAAGCAACTTTTGAGGTACTTTTAACCTCAAGAGTCTGCAGGGTGGTGTCTGCATCTAAGCATTTTCTGTCCGATCACCAGGAAGTGCACGTTAGCACGCCATTTGTCAGCTTTACTGTCACGGGAAAACACTGCTCTGTTCTCTGAAAGTTGTGAAAAGCACTTATAAACTCATTGCGGCGCATAATTTGTGTTAAGTGAGGAATCCCATTGGCCACTGCAAACTGTTTCAAAAGAACTACTTCTGTTTTTCAAAAGTTTAAGACGGTAAAAAATATGCTACAACACCTTTAAGTGTTTCAAGACAAACACTGATATCGGACTCGGCTCTTATCACTCACACGTTAGCGAATTCTAAGATCATTGCCAATTACCAATAAAAGAGGTAACATAAAACATACCTCCAGGTCTTAATTTCCTGTTGGCAGAGAATCATTTGAACAAATCTATGGTTTTGTCATTGATTCATTCAAACACTGCCAATTAAAATAACATTGCGCCCGGAGTCAAGTCCCTGTTAGATATCTGCCTTCCCGTTTTTTGCGTGGTTGCTTTGAGCTACCAACACTTCATGAATAATTATTGGACGCGTGTCAAAGAAACCAATGGGAATGGTAATTACAGTAGAAAGCACAAAGCAATCTAGTTTCCTGCCAGCCGGGAAAAAAAAATAAAAAAATCAAAAAGAAGAAACAAACCCACTGATGGACCACTGGTTTAAACTGTTGACAAGTAGTTGGTGGTGGTGAACATTTACGTCGCCATGGAAACAAGTTATCAATGTGTATTTAAGGACATATTTTGACATTTCCATATGGTTGAAAGTTGTGAAAAAACTATTCGATTAAATGTGTACAGTAATCTCGCTCAAGAATTTATGATTTTTTTTTTTTTATATGGATAAAACCGGACACGGCACATAAAGAACGAACCACCCCCGGTCCTACTATCTTGACTAACCAATTTTCTGCGGGAAACACTGCTGTGGTGTTGTTTTTATGTGTGTATTTATTATGCCGTAAAATTAGCATTAGTGTTAACATTGAGACACAAGTATCTCTTTATAAAACAAAGAAGTGTCCTCCACTGAAGTGTTCATTTAATTTGTGTACTTTTTAGCATGTTGTGAGTCACGTCTACCCACAGCTCCCTCTTCACTGCCTTATCTTTAAATATTTATTCATTTTAGCACCACTCAGCAAAAACCCACAGATACACAATTGGGCAGGAAGTGGTGATGCTAACAGTGTGGTTGCTGAGCGCTGTTGTGAGCCAATCTCAGCTAGGTACTGTAGATTTTTTTTTTTTTTTTTTTTTTTTTCATATCGCCCACCCCTATGAACAATCCTAAAAGCTTGTAATTCTTTTCATAGTTAAAGACAGATTCACGTGCAGGTGTCCCTACAGACTCCTCTAACCCAGAAACAAGGTAGGGCAGAATGACTTTGGTCCACCGGGCGTTGTACAGAACATATATAGCGTACGCACATCCCACTGGAGGGATCACAGTCTGCAGCCAATAGAGGATCAGACATGATGTTCTTTACTCATGACACGTCCACCTGTGTGTGAGTGACCTCTGCTACTGCCTCTCAGAGCCACACACAGGCCAACAAATAGTGTTACAAAGCTTGGACTTCGATTTATAAATTCATTAATTGCGACAATACCAAAAACAAGTTTAAACATGAGGAGACAATCTTAAAGGGCCCACATTACTCTATTTTCTGATCTGTTATAATGTTGTTTCTTCATCACAAACATGCCTGGAGTTTTGGTTTCTTTTTCATTCACACATGTTTAACACACAAACCGTGCATATTTAGGATGAGTTCTTCCCTCAAACGGAAAACATTTGTGATGTCATGTGGTAATACAGGAAGTAGTCCATACACCTTCACTAGAATCATTTAGAAGATCTCAGCCCTGGAATTAACAATATCTATTTAACTAAAGGAAAAAGGAAGCTGTTAACTTAAAAACTTCATGACATCAAAAGTTGGAACAGAGCATTTTCAGCTTTGGAGATGTAGACAGATATATAATAATAATAAAGGGTTAGTCAAACATGTGAATGAAACAAAACATGTTCTTCCTCACTGTAACTTAAGATGCCTCATGTACCTTTTAGTTTTGTTTTTTTTTTGGTAGTACTTTTTATTATCCCTGTAGGGAAATTGTCCTCTGCATTTCACCCATCCTTTCAGGAGCAGTGGGCAGCACATGGGGCGCCCGGGGACCCATCTCTATGATCTTGTTGCTAGGCTTGGTCAGGACTACCTCAGCTGGAGGATTTTGCCTATGGTGCATGTTTTTTGGGGGGAGGGGGGATTGATGGGAGAAACCAGAGTCCCCCGAGGAAACCCAGGCACGGGGAGAACATGCAAACTCCACATAGAAAGGACCGGACAAGGGATCAAACCCAGTTGCCTTTCTTAGACACACGTCACATGTTCATATTTCTTTCAATTCAGACCCCCTTTATTCCTTTATTTCTAAATATTATTCTACAAAAATGACTCAAACCTACACGGTAAGTCGGTAACTCTAAAATGTTTTTCTGCTTTTGATCCAATAGAAGTCTGCTGGGTTTACAGTTTCAAAGCCACACTCCATCTGACTCATGTAGTTCTTCACAAATGTCCCAGCAGTGCAGAGTCCCCAGGGGCAGATGTGGGGCTCTATATGTGCCTGTGTGAAAGAGTCGTGAGGAGGAATGACTCAAGGGCCAAAATAATCCTGTTTCAATTCAGTCCTATTAATAACAAGTGACAGAAGCCTCTCTCAGACATCACATGTAGAGCTCAAGATACTGAGAAATTGAAGCTCAAGCTCAGAGACGATTATAATTTCCCTTGTCAAGCACAACATGAATCATAGTATAATATTAAAGGTCCTATATCAAACTTAATTCAAGCTTTAATTAAAGGTGCATTGTGTAACTTTTCTGGTGGAGGGTTGGTCAAATGCTTTTCTTCGTGGAAATGTTATTGCTTTTGGAATGTTTCACAGAATATTAACCTTTCGATCTTCATGGAGACCAAACCAAACCAAGTTACAGGTCAGATCCGTGGCGAGGCAACTCCACACAGTTAGAATGCCTGTTATTATTTTTTTGGGGGGGTATTTTTGAGCTATAAAACAAGCTGTAATTGAATAAATGTAAGGTAAGCCGAGGTAATTAGCAATTTGTAGTGTAATATAGTGAAAAAATATGATACAATTCTGATGAAAATAAAAGTGTGTGGACCGTAAAAACACAGAGGAGCACAATGACATCACAGCATAATGTTGACTAGTTAAATTTACTGTTTTACGCTTTATGCTATTGCTTTGCCAGTAATGTTACACAGTATGCCATTTAATGCCACATCACCATGGAGACACCACCAAGCCAAGTAACTACTATAATTTAATAAATGCAATATAGATAACTGCAATACTGAATGTGGAACATTATAGGCCAAGAAATAAGATGAGCAGATTGCGGAACCTCCACCAGAGAATTCACATAGCGCTCCTTTAACTATGAGAAATAATTTGAATCAACAGTCTGACAGAATTGCATAATAAAACTGCCTTGGGGTTGAAGAGATTTACAACATCGCATGCATCAGAGAAGAAGAGCTTTATCCTGGTCATTTGTATGAAGGTGGAGACGCTCAGTGAATCAGAAAATGTGCAGCTCGCCATGGTCCAGCTGCATTAAGAATATGATCTGTATCAAACCTGAAGGAGAGTGTTTTCTCTGGTGTACCTGTTGTATGCATTGTGCCTCAAGCTCCCACTCATTCTGACAGCTAAAACAGTAACGTGTGTTGTCAGAAGAAAAAATAGCAAAAAAACGTAGTAGAGAAGATGCACAAATAACAAATGCAGTTGGTAATCCTTCATAATAACTACAGTTTTTATATATATACAGTATGAACAAAGGCTTAGTACCTGCAGTACTAAAGGGCCAAGGTATTAATTTAAGGGCTGATAGTACTCTATTTTCTGATCTGCATATTTAGGCCGTTCTTGTCTCAAACTAAAAAAAACTGTTCCACCTTGAGATGTCATGTGGTAATACAGGAAGTGCTCTACTGTTTTTAAACTCCATACACCTTCACTAGAATTATTTGAATGTTTTCAGCCCTGTAATTGCAAATCTCTACTGAATCAAAGGTAAAGGGTAGCTGTTAACTTCAACACTACCACTACAGAGCATTTTGAGTTTTGCAGATGACAGCCTAGAAATTCAGGATTAGTCAAACATTTGTGAATGAAACAAAACACAACTCCAGGTATGTTTGAGGAGGTAATAACATTATAACATAACTTAAAGCGCACAAGAGTCAATTTTGTGTAATATAGGACCTTTAAACATTGTCAGAGTAAAGGCTGGTCTCGCATCTTCAGGAAGGCTTTATTATTATATTTGGTTTATCAAGGCTGTTTAAGATGAAGTTACAGTGGTAATAAAAAGTCTCTTCTGCATTTTGAACCATCTGTCATCTATATTTCAGAGCAAGAGCAAAGAAGATTGGTCCACACACCCTTCAGCGAGAGACAAATGTCCCTGGATCAAAGAACAGACTGTAATTTTTCTGTCCGATGCTGAGGCCAGTGGAGTGTTTCAGGGTTAACAAGAGCACTACAAAGAGCAGGATGTGGAGGATATAAACTTCTGTTATGGTCCAAGGTTCAACATGACAGGCTCCTGCACACAGTCCGCACACGCTTTATTTCAATACACTGTGAAGGATTTCAGGCAATTTAAACAAGTGTATTACAGCATTTCCAAACCATTACGCTCAGGGCCATTAATTGCAACAACTGACAATGCATTTTCGACATCTATTAAATGTCCTATATTACGCAAAATTTACTTTTGTGAGCTTTTAGCCATGTTAGAATCAAAAACATACCTGGAGTTGTGTTTTGTTTAATTCACACATGTTTGAGTAACCATTTATTATTAGTCTGTCCACACCTCTAAAACACAAAATGCTCTGTTCTACCTTGTGATGTTATGAAGATGTAGTTTTCAAGTTAAGAGCTACCTACTTAACACAGTGGAGTGCTTCCTGTATTACCATACAGTCCCTGACAAAAGTCTTGTCGCTTATCCATTTTGTAGAAACAAAAGCTTATAACCTGACTTTAAATTAATCGATTGGTTTTAGAAATGTCTCATATGAAAGTTAAAACCCTCCCAAATTATGCTCAATATACTAAAATAAATTTGCTTCACTGAAGAAAGATTGATCATTTAATGAACACAGAAAGGTCAGATTTTGGCAAGACAAAAGTCTTGTCGCCTTGTCATATGATGCACCCAATCCTAGATTACAGCCTCACCTGTGATCAGTTACTGATCAATCAATTAGTGGGTGTGTATAAAAAGAACCCCAGCACACCAGACCTTCACATCAACTGCAACTTGACCTCTGACAACATACCTAAGATCCACCCTGAGACCAAAGCGTTAATTATCAAGAGGCTGAAGACCAGATCCACTGCTGAGGTGGCTGACACCTTCAATGTGTCTCAGCGTCAAGTACAAAGAATAAGAAAAAGATCTGAAAAGACTGGAGATGTTTTTGACAAGCCCAGGTCCGGCAGACCCCGCAAGACAACTGCTCGGGAGGACCGTTTGTTGATTCGAAAATCCAAGGCCAGCCCCTTTTCCACTGCAGCAGAGCTCCACCAGGCCTGGTCACCTCAAGTCCCTGTGTCAACCAGAACAGTTTGTAGAATTCTGTCTCGAAATGGCCTCCATGGTCGAATCAGTGCACAGAAACCAGCACTAAACAAAAGGCAATTAAAAAACCGTGTGGCATTTGCCAAGGCCCACAGCCTGCTAAAAGGATGGACACTGGAAAAGTGGCAGAAGGTGAATTTCTCAGATGAATCCTTGGTTGAATTACATCACAGCCTCCGCAAATATTGCAGGAGACCTACTGGAGCCCGCAGTTAAGTTTGGTGGCGGAAAAATCATGGTCTGGGGTTACATCCAGTATGGGGGTGTGCGAGACTTTTGCAGGGTGGAAGGCAATATCAATAGCCTAAAATATCAAGAAGTATTAGCTACCTCTTACATTCCCAACCATAAAAGGGGTAAAATTTTGCAGCAGGATGGTGCTCCATCGCATACTTCTATCTCTACATCAAAGTTCCTCAAGGCGAAGAAGATCAAGGTGCTCCAGGATTGGCCAGCCCAGTCACCAGACATGAACATCATTGAGCATGTCTGGGGTAGAATGAAAGAGGAAGCATGGAAGGCAAAACCAAAGAATCTTGATGAACTCTGGGAGGCATGTAAGACTGCTTTCTTTGCTATTCCTGATGACTTCATCAACAAATTGTATGAATCATTGTCGAACCGCATGGATGCAGTCCTTCAAGCTCATGGAAGTCATACAAGATATTAAATATGGATCTCACAGCACCACTACTTCATTCACTGACGTTATGCAACATATTTTTGTATTTGAAGTAAATTATTTGTTCAATTTTCTGTAGGCGACAAGACTTTTGTCTTGCCAAAATCTGACCTTTCTGTGTTCATTAAATGATCAATCTTTCTTCAGTGAAGCAAATTTATTTTAGTATATTGAGCATAATTTGGGAGGGTTTTAGCTTTCATATGAGACATTTCTAAAACCAATCGATTAATTTAAAGTCAGGTTATAAGCTTTTGTTTCTACAAAATGGATAAGCGACAAGACTTTTGTCAGGGACTGTATGACATCATAAGGTGGAAGAGAGTGCTTTCGGTTTGGGAGAAAAACTCAGCCTAAATATGCAGGGTTTGTGTGTTTAACATGTGAGAATGAAACGAAATACAACACCGGGTATAGCTAGAAACACCCTGATATAGGCCCTTTAAGTTCACAAAAATAGCATGTGCATTTAATTCATAGTTTATTACTTAAATGTTATTACTTAAATGTGCACTATGCAGCTTTTCTGTCAGAGTGTCCACCACCTGCTCGTGCATTAAACTTATCCAACTTCTCTTGCATCTGTTTTTGCCATTCATTGTACAAACCTGGCAACATCTGATTGAGAGAAAACAAATGTAATGTGTTTTCTGAATAACAGACTAGATTTATTACACTAACAGAGACAAAAAATAATGAAGTAATATTTTAATTGTATTTTCCTGTTGTGGGCTGATGGTGTGAATAATGGGTATAATCAAGTATTTTAATAGGATGTATGCCACTAATCAATATTATCTGATCTTATAATTCACAATTGGCACAGTAATTTGGATTTTATATTGTTTATAGAGAATTTATTTTTTGTTCATTGTCAGTTTGTTATATTATTGTGCTTAATGGTATTGTAAACATTAATTAAATTGCCGGGAAAGCAGTACAGGACATTGTAATGTATTTTACTATTTTATGTGCCAACCGAGTGTGTGTGTTATAACCATACATACAATCAACGAAAGTCTTAATAGTTTGCTTTTTTTTTTTTTTTTAACAGTACAGAAAAAACATATCCTACATATCCTGCTTCACACTGCCACATCCTGACATCTCTCAGACTGAGGCAGATCCATCTCCCTCTATAGTGCTCCAGGCGTTATATTTCATTCTTATCGGCATGTGCCACTGTACTTTTCATAAAAGCTCAACTTTACTCTAAGGTGACTGAAGACTGCAGTATCATGTACTTTTTACATATATACATATGTATACATACTGTATGTATACATATCAGACAGATCTGGACTAGATCAGGACTAAACAAGGTCTATAAAAAAGATCAAACCAAGTCAACGTCAGGTCTAAATGGACTTAGGAACGCACCCACAACCTCACAAAATCAAACCATACATGTAATATAATGTACTGCAAAGAATAATAGGAGTGGTAGGTTGGCTTGAAAAATGCCATTGTGTCCACTGCATTTGATTCTTCCTAGTTTATTGTCTTTCAGCATGACTCAGAAGTAGTTGTGAAGTAATGAGTCACATGTTTTTGGTTTACTTCTTGACACAGGAAATAGTTTTGAGTTTGTAAATATCCGTTCTTATCAAGCTTTGAATCAGTTTTCACCCATTTACTCATTTCAAATCATTTTCACCATATATAATGTAATTGACTTGACGGATGCAATCAGAACTGACAATATCGGAACTCTTGGCGATAGATACCTGTGGAGATAGGGCTGGCTCTGTACTCAAATCTAATTTAACTACACAATAAATTTCTCATTAAAATTCATTTCGGGCAACTCTACTGGTGCGGCAGCCAATTACCAAGTCTGAAAAAGTGAACAGCAAAAGCAGCGTGTGTGTGAAAAGACAGGAGAAATCTGGCACTGTTCTCTGTGGGCCACCGTCCAGCACTGGGCACCTGAATGTATGCATGCATTGTAATGTCTCTATAATGGTCATTAGACACTCTCACTCTCAGGTATCAGGCTAATTAACAAACCGTATGGTGCAGAGTCTGGCTTAGAGGGACTTGTTTACTTCGCCCAGTCTGATTTTATATGCTGTCAACGCACCTATAATCACCGCATATTCACAACAAGTCCATCAAAAATGCATAAATATACAATTGGATAGATTTCTGTTATTGTGTTGGATGTAGATTTAATTGTTTCATTGCAGTATAGTGAATAATAGATAAGGTACACAGTCAGTACTTCCTGCTGTGAATAATGAAGAGCGTAATACTTTCAGAGTCTATTGATTCACTACATCAGTTTCTTTACGTATTCCATACAATGTTACTTTATATTGGGTCGAAATTGTCGTTTACAACCAAACAAGAAGTGTGGATGTAATTACAGCATGTGCTTGTGCATAGGAGAAAAAAGAAAAAAAAACAAAAAACAAAAAAAAAACACAACAACAAAGGAACAAAAGAACAAAATGTTTTCTAATTAGCTGTGGTAAGCTTTTATTGATTTCAAGTAGGGCATTTGTACTTTGATTCATACAGTCAAAACAGCTCCAAAAGTGGAATAATAGACCAGTACTATTGCAATTCTCAGAACTGCAGCAGTTTTAGTGAACCATGTCCTCCACATTTGACTCATCTTTTAAATACAGCTTCTGGGCGTCCTATGAGGGCGACCGCTCTGCACTGTCTGGGACCCAGCTTCAGCTCTTGACCCAAGATCTTGGTCAGTAGTAGAGCTCAAGGATTAATCTATTCACCTTATTCCAGAAGCTGCTATAATCATTCGGATTGTATTATTTTGCACGGAGCTGCTGTTCTTAAAAGTGAATATGGTAAATGGTCACAGTTTTTGTATAGCGCTTTTCCACCTTCAAGGCACTCAAAGCACTTCCCATCAAGAAACTGCTCACCTATTCACACATACATTCACACACCAGTGTACACAGACAATGGGGGCAAGGTGGGTAGAGGAACTGAGCAGCACCTTCAGCGGCCGACTGAGGCACCCTCAGTGTAAGAAGGAACGCTACCGCAGGTCCTTCATCCCCACTGCTGTCAGACTGTACAACTCCACTGTGTAACACATGCAATAACCTGTGCAATAACCTGTGCAATAACCTGTAACCATGTCACCTCATCAGTAACCGCCTCCACTGTCCTCAGATTATATATTTATATATTTGTATATTTGTATTCTTTTACATATATATATATATATATATATATATAAGAGATATGTTTTATTATATATTTACATTTCTTTCACTCCCTGTACATAAGAGCTACCTGATGTTGTAAATATGTTAATATTTATTGTGATTTTATTTTTTTATTTACTTATTGTTCTGAGTGTTTGCACAATTTTTCACAACTTTTTGCACTATACTGTCCCCTGACTGTGAGCTTCTGTCACGAGTGAATTTCTCCTCTGTGAGATCAATAAAGTCTTATCTTATCTTATCTTATCTTATCTTATCTTATCTTATCTTAAGAGTCTTACCCAAGGACACAACGACAGCATCCATCTGTGGGAGCTGAAATCGCACCACCATCCTGTGGGGCAGTGGATATGACTGCTCAACCAACGATGTTTATGTCGAGAATGAGATTCGAACAGCCAACCTTCAGTTCAGTGGACAAACACAACTGAGCTACTGTCACCCAAATAAGTTCAATATGGACTATAAAGCCCCCAAGAGAATCAGTGTATTGTTGACTTGTTCGTGCACATGAACACTGAACATTTTACACAAATGAACCTACTTTATGAAATATTTAAGCTGCTAAACTTTGCCATTGAAATTAATGAAATCTCTTTTTGACAGGAAGTGCTACCACAAGAAAGTGATGTTTAGGAGCATTTAGAGACAAAAGTGGGCAGGGCGAAATAAAGTGAATACTGAGCATGTTTTTGGGTTGATGGGAGAAAGTGGAGGAAATCCATCAACCACCATGGAGAAAAGCACAGATTATATATATATAAATGGACATAGTTAATCTGCTAGATGCCACATTCCAAATAGGAAGTGAGCATGGGGGCGCTTCCGACTCCATCAACTCTGGCTCCAGTTGACTTTACACTGAACAACTGTCGTCCCTCTCTCTGTAACTGCTGCAGTGAGCCTCGTCATTTTGGTCCTAAAATTTTCCTGGTGTTTTTATTTTGCTATTTTGTCTGTTAATGAATTCCTATTGCCAATATGGAACTCTGCTCCAAATTCACTCATATAACTGCATTCCTCGTGAGCCTCACACTCCTTTAGTCCACTTCTATGAAAAAAAAAACACTCTACTTCAAGCGAAAAGATTTTGTTAAACAAAGACTGCAAGACCCTTACTTCGGTTTCTGAGCCATGCATGCTAGAAACTATGTGTTGAAGTTCTTTATGACCAGATTTCATCATGGTAAATGTGTTAGTAAAGCACAGACTATCACAAATATGGTACAGAAATACAACCAGTGCTACTGCAAAATATATGTATATGATCCTAGCCCAAGGTTGAGTTAGTTCTCCTCTGTAGCTCTGAGAAATGGCCGACCATGCAAAGTATAACTGTAGACAAGCAAACTGTCTACAACCAAAACCTTTTAACTGTATTAAACTGTCAAGCACTGTTACTCATGGAGCTTACACCTGGTTTGGACATGGTCAGAAGAGGGAGAGCAAGAGCACCATTCCTCATTCTCACTTCACCTTGTCGTCATTTGATTTTATAGGTTTCTTTTTTGGGAGTTGTAAAAAAAATATTGCTGTCGTCAAGGAGTTGTAGTAAACATAAAAATTGGCAAGAGTAGGAGAATAATCACAATGATTTAATGGGGCAAATTGCTGCAGAAATACAACTGATACTCAATCTTTTATTTACTTTTTTCTCAAGATGTAATGGCTATGGTTGGAGTTGGTTGGATGTAGTAAGCCTTAACGCCTGAGCATATTACACTCATAAGTCTGCTTCTTGCACTCTTTTCCTCGCTCTCTATAATCAGGCAGCCCACCTCTAGGCCTGTCACCATAACAAATTAATTAATAAATGAACAAAGTATCATATGATGCTAAAGAAAATACAGACTGTAAAAGATAATACTGAATGTTTTTATGCCACTGATAGTGATCCTAAACAGGATTATCCCCAAATCTATTCTATATTCAGTATTAATGAACATGAACTGCAATACATAAATAAAACACATAATGAATCATAGAAGTTATTTATCCAACCCTCTATAGTTCAAATCTCATCATAGTACAGAAAAATACAAAGTTCCCAACTAGTACAAAGAGAAAGTACATGTATTGACTACCAAAAACAATTGTTCCATCTACAACGTATTGAACCATAAGTTGATATAGTAATTATTGTGACAGACCTACCCACCTCCTTCTTCTTGGACAGCTCCCCTTTCTCCTTGAGGCTCACATCTAGACAGTTTTCAATGGATGCAACTGTACCACTCCCTCTCTCCATCTCCTCCATGGTCCTGGTCCATGGTCCTTGTACCCCTCCGTCTCTCCATCTCCTCTGTGGTGCTGGTGTTGGCACTTGTACTCTTGAGTTCCAAATCACTTAGGGAGATCTTGAATTCTTGCCTCGCTTACTTTTCCCATTTCAACTCTTCAATTACTTGGCCTGCTTTTTCTTTTTTGTTTCTTTCCCTTTGGCAATTTTGCTCTTGGCACTGGTGAGTTGCTGTTTAATAGCGTCCACCAGTGATTGAGCCTTGCTTTCACCTCTTGTAACTGTGATGCTTCTGTGTTAGCCAGTCAGCCCATCAGCCTCAGATCCTGTGGCTTGTTGATTTGGACCAAAATGATTTTATGAAAACAGTAATACCCAATGTTTTTTCTGCCAAAAACAAAACAAAACAAAACAACATTATAATATAAGAAATGACATAAAAATAAGACTACCTTCCAATGCTATAATGACAACAAATGAGTTCTTCTCAATAGTGGATAAGCAATGCTGAAAGCTGTTTGTTTGTTTTTTTTTGTTTGTTTGTTTGTTTGTTTTTTTAATAAACATGATAATGTTTTTGGTTGATAAAAATGCTTGAGTCATTGCTAAGATTGAAAGCCAGTTTTGGTAACTACAAAATACCTGTTGAACTGTCATCTAACAACTTTGCAAAGCCAAAGCAAATGTGTTATGGCCACATTTTTATATGACACTTTTGTACCTTCAAAGCACCACTCACTCATTCACACACACATTCATACAGCAGTGTACGCAGACACTAGGTGAGGTGGGTCTTGTCCAAGGACACAAGGACAACATTCATCTGTGGGAGCTGGAATCGCACTGCCAACCTGTGGGCCAGTGGGTTCTCTCAATGATGTTTATGTTGAAAGGAGGATTAGAACCACCAACCTTCAGATCAGTGGACAAACTACCACCTGAGCTCTTGGCGTAAAATTGAAATCTTGATATAATGTATGCATATTGATCAAGTGAATTTATGTTTACTGATGTAACATGTGCCATTTGGTTATACTAACATATCAAGAGATCAGCCATCTTGAAACCAATTTTAAGCCCCAGGGCAGAGGGAGGCCTCACCATTCACATAAAGTAATGAAAACTGACATGGAATCTGTCTTCTTCACCTACTTTGTAAAACCCCACAACAGGACACAGGCCTCATTAGTATTCTAAAATGAAATCTGTTTAAAAGCCTTTATTATGAGCTCTGAGCAGTTCTGTCAGCAAGCCAGCTCCATCTGACCAATGTAATTTACCTCACAATCTCACACTAACCATATGTCTATCAGGACCAGAGAAACACACAAACAAGAATTCACAAAAAGAAAAACCTGGAGGATAAAAAACACAGAAGTTAATGTCAATGGGAAGAAAACAGATACAATATTCACATCATTTGTTTGCTCACACGTATGTAATGACTCCTGAAAATTACAAATGGAAAATAGTAACATGTTATAATGTACAATTAAATTATAACTCACCAATTCATACACACACTCATATACCAATGTATGTAGACACTTGGGTGATGTGGGTCTTTCCCCAGGAAAGTTGCAGTATTGATCTGTGGGAAGTGAAATTGCACCGCCAACCTGTGGGCCAGTGGATCTGACCAGACTATCAGGGATGCTTATGCTGAGACCAGGATTCAAACCGCCAGCTTTTATTTTTATTACTGGGGGGAGATGACAGTAGCCCAGTTGGTGGAGCATTTGTCCACTGACCCACAGGTTGACGGTGTGATTCCATCTCCCACAGATGAATGCTGCTGTTGTGTCCTTGGGCCATCTAACCTGGCCCCCAATGTCTGCATAGACTGAGTGGTTCCTTGATGTGAAGTGCTTTGAGTGCCCTTGAGGGTGGAGAGGTGCTATATTGGCCAAAATGCACAAAAATATCTGCATATTCACATGTGATTGATCATGATTTATTGAGCAAAACCAGTAGTTTGTATCATGTGTGTGATGAAATTGCCTATCACTGTTCCAGGTTCCAGCAGGCATAAGAACTTGGTATCAAAATAATTTATTAAAAAATATTATTTTTCCAATCACAACTAATAAAATTACCTTCAATACACACTTGTTTTCAACACACAACTTTGAAAATGAGAGAAATATTTGACCAAAAAAGAAACCTCAAAGGTGAAAAGTTTAAAAAGTCTTGACGCATATCCCCTCAGGAGAGACCTAAGGCCATGGACAAATGTATTTTTCATCAAAAGGACAAACCGCTTCAGGGATTAGACATTATTATTGAACAGTAAGCACCCAAAACCAATTCACTTTGAAGTGTAATTGAGCCTATGGGCGTGTTCTGGCATCAAAGTCAATGCAAGTGAGGTAACTCATGGTAAGGCCAAGAAGAGACACCGAACAGCAGCCAAGGAGGGTGACAGTCTGTTACATTATGCCCTGTAGGTTGACAAAAAGGAGTTTGGATTGACAATAGTACTGTATCCAGATAATTTCCCTTGTGGATCAATAAAGTTTGTCTATGTCTAATACAGCTGTCAAATGTGATAAAAGGTGCATTGTGTAACTTTTCTGGTGGAAGGTCCACCACCTGCTTTTCTCCATGGAGATGTTATTATTTTGTCTGGAATGTTTCACAGTATCGCTAAACCTTTCTATCTTCAGGCCTCATTAGTATTCTAAAATGAAATACTAATGAGGCCAGGCCAAGGTCAAGTTACCAAGTTACAAATAGGATCTGTGGAGAGGCAACCCCGCTGACAGTCAGAATGCCTGTTTTTCTAGGTATTTTTGAGCAATAAAACCACCTGTTATGTATTAAATGTAAGAAAACCTGTGTAAATGCAAATTAAGCAAATTATTAAGCAATTAAGCCAACTAAGCAAATTATTCTTATGAGGTCTTTACACTTTTCCCTACCCACTGCTCCTACATCAGCCTACACCATGCTCAGATTGCATGACAGGTGGACTGAAATTGAAAACTGACTTTTCTGTGCTATCTGCCATGTTATAACATTGTTCTTTAATCAAAAACATGCCGGAAGAGGTTGCAGATGTCAGCCATGCATGTTTGAGTATTTTAGGACCTCTCCCAGGGCCCTATCCGAACACTCTTTACGGTTAGCTTTAAGATTTGTCCAATGCTCCGCCCACAAGCCTACGTCATCCATGCTCCCACATGACCCACATTTCCATAAATACACTAAAGCATGATACAAATATGATATGTGTTAGCAACTAATACCCCATAAGAGTTCACTTAAAACAATATAAGATATTTTAGTGCTCATACATTTGATCAGAATATCATAATATATATTTTTGCAACAATTACTTTCCAGGCCCCAGTTTAATGCATGCAGGTTTTAGATGAACTCACTGAAGAAGCAGTAATAATATTTTGTTTGCAACTCCCCATTGTTGTATTGTTACTGATTGTGTTGGTGTCCTCTAATCCTGACAGCTGATGAGGTACTCTGTAATTCTTTGTATGTAAGTCTCATTTTACCAAAAAGAACAAATGTGCAGCTGGGAACAGTTTAGAAGCAGATTAGTCCCACTGGCAACAACAAAACAAAATGGCCTCCCAAAGCAATGTAGACAACACTACAATAATCACTGATAGTTTCTACTGAAATAATGTGACAATTCCCAAACACTTCTGTAGAGTAAAATTGCCTTAGAATTGCTTTAAACCTGACTGAAAATTCAACAAAGTGTTATGATTTAGAAACAGCAATATTACATGATCATTACAATTTACACCAAATATTGCTGTTGTGTCCTTAGGCAAGACAATTCAACCATCTGTTTGACTGTCCAATAAAGTGCTATATAAAACAAATGCTTTAATATTTGAACAGCGACAATACTGCATCAGTGGATCAACTGTATACAATGTTATTAAAGCAATCAGTTAGCCCAAAATCAGTCTTGTGGATGGGTTTATGGACAATGTTTCTTTGCCCTCTTGCTGTAAGTTCAATAAGAGCAATAAACCAGGATGAGGGGGCTTTTTTACTCTCACACACCTGGGATACTGTCCTGAAGAAGCTGGACTGCAGATGGCAGAAGGTAGCAAAACAGCGCCAAAACCTGTTTAAATCAGCTGAGCAGACATGTGACCACTCTGAGGAAGACAGGCTAGTGAGCAGTCGAAACTGTATGAAAACAAACCAAACCTTGGTCTGAAAAGAATATAATAAAATAGAATAAATGAAGAACAAATGTACCTCGTTAGACTATCAGTAAGAGCAAGTTTTGTCTTAAAGTTCCATGTTGTGTTTGACAGAGGTACAGGCAAGTCAAGTTTATTTTTGTAGAGCACAATTTGTACACAAATAAACTCAAAGTGCTTTACAGAATAAGAAAGCGATTACAACACAAACACATACAATTATAAATAGTCATTATAAAATTCACTTTAACACACTACTCTGATACGCTCTGATACTGTATCCAGTTAAGAAGCTAAGTTAGTGAGTTAAATCTTTGGTGTCTCCTGCAGACTGGCTCTATGTCAGGTTTCTGTCGGTCTCTTTACCAGTGGGATCTCTGGAGCAGCAGCTCAGGCACAGTCTGGAGGAGGGTAACTTGACTGCTGTTCCACCTCTCTCTCTCTCCTCCTAGCCTGATGTCTCCGTCTCTCCCGTCCTCTTTCTCCCTCCCTCTGTCTCCATCACTCTCTCCCTCCCTCTCTCCTTACTCAATCTCTCTCACTTCTCTCTTTCACTCCCTCTGACTCTCCCTCTCTGCCTCTCCCTTCCTCTCTCCTCTTTCTTTTCCTCCATCTCTCCTGCAGTTTCTCTTCACCTCGCCGTGGGTGGCTGGAGCAGTTTAACACAGACATAGCTTTACTGAGGTCATTTTCACACTGTCACTTTAGATTGTGTTAGAAAAAGTGTTAGATCCAAGTCCACACATGTTTGCATTCAAATATTTAGCACGTTTGTAATCAATAGGCACTGACTTGTTGTGGTTGTTTAGAATAATTCCCTGACGAGGGCTGAAATGTAGTTGTTTTTTTTTTAACGAGATATCAGCACTTTAATGCCAATTCCTATTAATAAGTATTATCTGATTGACAGACAGACAGAACTACACTATTCAGAAATTCCATTAAATACATTTGTTTGAAGAAAAGTGTTGTTTTTATTGTTCATTTGGTGACACTGCATCAGAACTTGGTATTGCTCTCCTATAGCTCCAGGCATCAAAATGATTTCTTTCTGTAACAGTTTTGGTACCAATTTTCTTTCATTAACAGTAGTACTAAAATCTTATTTGGTGCTGTACTGATACCTTTAAACAGTAGCCTCAGTGAAGTATTCTGTCTTTGTACAGTATATTTTTCTCCAGTCAGAAGCATGCATTCTCTCACTGTAAATCTATCCAAGAAAGAGATGATTACATTCATTGGCCGGGTCAGTGTGCATATTTGACATGTGTTTGTGTAAGCAGGGCTCTGTTTGCTGGAGCCTTGTGTTGTCATGGAAATAAGTTCTGTGGTCAGCTGCTCACATGGCTTATGGGGCCAAACTTACATGTTCATTCTCATGTTTATGTGGGCCCCTACCTCCCACAGTGCATCTGTTTCTGCTCTCTGTGTTTTAGGTCTGCAGCTTAGATAAGGTGATGCTGCTCTTGACTCATTTCCTGCGGGGATCGATGGCCGCAGTCAGTCAAATGGTGTAAAACTAATGACTTTAGTGGGACCAGGGGGCAGGGCCAGAGAGCAGAGCTGAGGTCAGTATCAGACAGATAATTGCACATATTCCCTAGTGTAGACACTTGAAGAACATACAGGCAGAGACAATGTCCATACAACATAAAATTGGCTGAAGCTTTGTTATACCATAATGGTCTTTTGTCAGTAATGTATAAAGAACATGGATGAGGAAGTTGGTCGGCCTTGGGAAGACAATGGCCACATGATACTATAGACAATTTGAAAAGTCCAGCTGTATGCATGCAAAACTGGAAATGCATAATGAAGCTAAACATCCAGAGACACTTATTAACTTATTCTTATGGACCACATTCAAAGAACTACACGTTACAGTATAGCCCACCACATTGTCTCTCAATTGACATGATTAATGTGACTGTTACTTTTACTCTCTGAGCCCAAGTTTGTGTTTTAATGAAAGATTATCTGTCAGTCAAACAGCTCACAGAGCAAAAAGAGGGACCTCTGATCCATGTGAAATGTCACAATGTGGAAATGGACCAGTGTCTGAGACAGTGTCCCCATCAATGTCACTTAAAGGGTTTTTTTTTTTTTTTTTTTTTTTTTTTTTTCAAATCAAATCTAGATACAGCAGACATGATCACTGCTAAACAGGCCATTATTAAGAGTAACTCTTACATTATGCTTCAGGTAAGAAATCTGCTTTTAACTGTATTTTTATGGATCCAGTAATGCATGATTCGCGCAGGACACCAGCAGTGCGGTGAAAAACAGAACACGAGTCCTCTAGTTATGACTGATGTGGCCACACTTTTCAAAGCTATCACGTTGTCTCTATGGGAGCCTTTTCTCACATAGGAAAAAGTGGATTCTTGTTTTAATTGAGTGTTTTATTTTGGTGCATGTCTGAAACCTCTTTCTGCCCCAGTGTAGGTAATTAGACCCATCTCTCTACAGGCCTTAATTCACAAAACAGCCCATTTGAACTGGGTCCAAGCCTGACAGTTGTGCTCTGGGCGGTGTTTGCTCCACACTCTATAGGGAAACTTTCACAGGTTTGACACAGCAGTTGAGAGCAGCTCTGGAGCAGAGAGAGTTCAAGTTTAATAAGAACAAAACAGAGATAAATCACAAACCACTGGGATCAGGGCACTAGAAATAGACAGAGCTTTGAGCTCAGGACACAACTGCATTGGGAATGTTCACTAGGGCTGGGGACCGCTCAAAAGTACCAGTGCTGTACCAAAAACAAAGCTCATTTTCTAAACTTGTCATTAAATATCCAAAATGAAAAGTGCCATATAAAAAATGGTCATGATCTTGTATTCAAAACAGTACATTTATTTAAAATTTAAAGAGTAACCTGACATGTGTTCCAATTATAAAAATCAAAGTAAGTTTTATCTGTGATCTGACTCCAGCTGAGCTCACAGTCAGAGGCACCAACTGTAGAGACAATGAACAAAGCTGAACGTGTGTTCTGTGTAGTAATACAAAAGATGGCAAAGCTTTCATCTATGTTTGGTATTTTGGAAATGTGTTATAGTCAGTGATGAGCAGTTACTGGTGCACACACATTGTACTAGCTGTTTTGGTATAAGAGCTGATTAGCTGTGCTATAGTGGCCCATCTCAGCTTCCAAAATGTGTATTTAAATATTTTTCATTATATGCAATAGTAAAATAATCTGTATAAAAACAACAACAACAACAACAACAACAACAACAACAGACAAATAACACAAGTTTACCCAAAGAAGACCAGAAATTCCTGTGTCTAAACAGCGTTCCTGGAGACAACTGTCTCCTACATTTTCCCAGAGGACATTTTAAGCTCCGACAATACAAAGTATCAGGTCTTGGTTCACTCAGCACTATCTAGTAACAGTCTGCTCTATATTTGGACTCACAGAATCTCCGAAAGCACAAGGGACTCACGTTGGCAGCTTCTGGAAAGTTTCACAGTATCAAATTATTCAGTCTCAAAAAGGAAACAACTCAAAGGTGTGAAGCCAGTCAGGGGTTGACAAGTCTTGACTACTGCTCACCCTCAAGTGATTTGGTATTAATATCTTCATCACATATCTTTGTCATAAAACATAGAAACACAGGGGGAATCAAGTCTACTATGACCTTATAATTAATATGATTAGTTTTAGTGGTTTAAAGACGAAAAAGTGCTACCCTGGAAAGATAAACTGGTTGGAATAAATAATAATAAACCCTAACTGGTTTCTGTTTAAGCTGGTTTCCACAGCACCTTCGCTATTTACAACTCCAAAAGTGTAGTGAAACTAAACACTAAAGGCAATCATCCATTCATTTTTACCTTACATCACTAAGTCACTACCTGCTACTTATTTATTTATTTATTTAACCACCACTGTCCATCACTGCACTGTACACAATATTTTGATTGTAAATACTTATTATTATTTATCTTGTTTTTGATGTGTGCTCTTGTTTTCCTACTTTTTCTGAAACTTGCATTGTGACATTGAAATTTCCCCACTGTGGGACGAATAAAGGATTATCTTATCTTATCTTATCTTATCTTATCTTATCTTATCTTATCTTATCTTATCTTATCTTATCTTATCTTATCTTATCTTATCTTATCTTAAAGGGTCCATATTACACTATTTTCTAATGTTATAATTTTCTTTTGTTTCAGTCACACATGCTTAACACACCCCCCTGCACATTTAGGCTGAGCTCAAACAGAAAACACTCTGTTCCACCTTGTGATGTCATGTGGTAATACAGAAAGGGCTTCACTGTGTTTTTAAACTCCAAACACCTTCACTAGAATCATTCGGATAATTTCAGTGCGGGAATTGCCAATCTCTACTGAACAAAAGGTAAAAAGTAGCTGCTGACTTGAAAACTACCACTTTATGACATCACAAGGAGGAACAGTGTTTTCTGTTTGAGAGAATAACACAGCACATTTTACTTGCTTTATGTACATGTTTTTTTCTTTTATTTTTTCTTGAACTTTTAATTATTTTTCTGTACTAAAATTGGATTTGAGCTGTAGAGGGCTGAATACATAACTACATACTATGACTCATTACAGATACATACTAACTATTAAACCACTTCATTCTGCTGTTTATTCCAGTTTGTGTTTTTAACCATATCGTACATTTGGAATAGTCTTTAGGGATAATTCTACTTTAGGGATATTTTGTCAATGGCATAAATTTTCTTTGAATATTATTTTTTATCATCTATATTGTCTAGTTGCAAATACATGTGTGAGTGAAGTGTATTATTTCAATCAGAGTCTATTCAGAGCACTCTAGTCCATTGTGTTACATTACAGCAAGTCCGATCATTAGATAACAGTCAGTCAGTGATGACCTTCAGCCTTGTTCAGTGTAATACAAGCTCTATACGTGACAGGCCATTGTACTGCGGCTGGTAGTAAACGATAACAGTACTCACAGTAAAGACCTATGAAGACTAAAAAGAACAACTCATGATAAAAAAGCAAAAAATTCATTGAGGATGATGTAATTATATCACTGAATGGTCTATTAAGATGTGATTGCTTTATCAGGCATGTTCCACAGTATGGCATTATATCGTAAAGCTCTACAGAGAAAATTCAACAGGCAAAGTTACAGGTAAGAACTGTGGAGAGGAGACCCTTCTCACAGTAAGATTCTAAGAGGCATTCTCAGGATATTTGTGAGTTCGCAAACTCACGAGAATCCATCTTGGCCCCCGATGGTGTGATGGGGCCTGACAGGTGGTGGGCGACCAATCATATCTCAGAAATGAGGTTTGTGTGGAAGCCATAAGGAGAAGCGCCCAAATGAACCAAAACAAAAAACAAAAAAACATGACGACGATGACAGATGTACTTCAGCTTATTTTAGCGTCAATACGGACTATTTGTTTGTGAAAAACAAAATGATCCTCCGCATTTTCCAGTTGCTTTCAGTGAGAGCCATCCCAGGTTGATAATGTGTAGAACATTATGTGTTCAGAGTGACACACACATCATCTGGAGTGAGCCAGGTTAAATCACAGCTCCATGGAGTCAAGAATGTGCAAGACTTCCCACTTTGTTAATATGACTTCTTCATTTCATATAATATCTTTTACTAATGTGTATATTCATAACAGCAGGATCACTCAACCCAATGAGCATTTCCATTTACAACATCATCATTTCACAATATTACATCCTGTCATATGTTTTCACTGAACTGACTGGCTGCACCTGTGTAATTGCCCGTAACATCTGCATGAGTGAGACATGTACCATTCCCACATGCATAGTCAAATTAGGTTTGCGGTGGAAAAAGATGACACTGAGATATTATCTATAGTACCATATATTATAAACTCATTTTTATAGTAAGTATATTAGAAAGGAACAACTGAAATTTGTCCCCCAAAAAAGAAAAAAAAAAATCACTTAACTCGTGTAAAAAGTAAGCGAATGTGAAGAGAAGTCAACCTGTACATTTAGAGATATGAGTGGGTGTGCAGTGTTCAACTAATGAGCGAAAACTGAGCGATTTGGCTGCTTCAGTTACAGTTTCCTCAGGCAGAGTGTGACCTGTCTGACAAATATTCAGAACAGGAGAAGATGCAATTTTCAGCCCAAAAAGTCAAACATCCCTGTCAATGAAATGGACTGACAGTTTCACAGTTTGATGCTTTTACAGAAAAAAAGAAAAGAAATAACCTCAGCAGAATATATCCTTTAAGCAATGAGCACATTTTAAGTTAATGCTAAAGGTGCATTGCACAACTTTTCTGGTGGAGGGTCTGTCACCTGCTTGTCTCCACGGAGATGTTAGTGCTTTGCCTGGAATGTCCCATGATATGACATTAAGCATTTAATTCTAGCATTTATTCATTACAGGTGTTTCTATTGCTCAAAAATACAATAATTCCTTCTGTGAATAGGGGCGACTCCACAGATCTGAATTGTAATATATCGTAGTGCTGTAACTTTCTTGTCTCCCTCATGATAGATCTATACTGTGGAACATTCTAGACAAAGCAATAACATTTGCATGGAGACATCAGGTGACGGACCCTCCAGTAGAACATATTACACAGTGCAGCTTTAAGGATTAGAAATCATATGTTTTGCCTGCAAAATAGCCACAGATATTATGGATGACTAAATAATCTTGACATCCTTATTCCACACTTAATTCCACATGTTGCATTACATCCTCACTGTGTCCCACTGTGTGAAAGAGCTGTCAAGCGTCACATTAGGTGTCATTATCCAAATCTCTGTACTGTGAAATCAGGCTTATAGTGCTACCAGTTATATTTGCACATCTAGTCATTGGTTTTGCATCAGACCTGGTTATAATAAAGGGCCCATATTACATTATTTTCTGATCTCTGTTCTAATGTTGTTCTAATTCACATATCTGGAGTTGTTTTGTTTCATTCACACATGTTTAACACACAAACCCTGCGTATTAGTTCTTCTCTCAAACAGAAAACACTCTGTTCCACTGTTTGATGTCATGTGGTAATACAAGAAGTGCTCCACACACCTTCCTAGAATAATTTGGATGCTTGCAGTCCTGGAATTGCCCATCTCAACTAAACTAAAGGTAAACGGATCTGTTAACTTGAAAACTACCACTACATGACATCACAAGGTGAAACAGAGCATTTTGAGCTTTGGATAATAAAGGATTACTTAAATATGTGTGAATGAAACAAAAAAGAATTCCAGGTATGCTTTTGACATTATAACATGGCTTAAAGATCACAAGAGTCAGTTTGTGTAATATCGGACCTTCAAATAGAAAAATAGAAACCAAGCTTTGAATGAATGTTCTTATTTTTTAAACCCAGGAAGTACAGTTATACCCCGTCTCACTTGAGAACATGTTCAAAGGAAACATAGCTCTTTAATTAACTAATGAAGTTTTAACTAATTAACTTTAATAATAGATTACATCATACATCACCAAATGCAATGCAAAGCATGCTGCCACTGGACTTTAGAGCAATTGAGACGTGTTTTCTGGAGTGACGAATCACACTTCTCCATCTGGTAATTTGATGGATGAGTCTGGGTTTGGTGGTTGCCAGGAGAACGGTACTTGTCTGACTGCATTGTGCCAAGTGTAAAGTTTGGTGGAGGGGGGATTATGGTGTGGGATTGTTTTTCAGGAGCTGGGCTTGGCTCCTTAGTTTGATCTTTGCACATTTGATCTTTGGAAATGTAGACAGACTAATTTACTCAAATATGTGTGAATGAAACAAAACCCAACTCCAGGTATGTTTTTGATTAAATAACAACATTATAACATGACTTAAAGCTCACAATAGTAAATTTTGCATAATATAGGACCTTTAATTATAGTACAAGTGCGAATTAGAGATGCAGCCAGACTTGAACCACACAGGACAATACAGTTAATATTGGGTGCATGAGAACAAGATAAAATTAGATTAATCCATGCCAAAATACATGCACATTTTTTAAATTAAATTTCCATCTATTGTGCTTTTCATAACATGATTCTTATGCATTTTCCTATGATAAATTGTTAGAGGGGTGATAATCTTGTGGCATTTTGATCATGTGAGATCTTGTGGGGTGAGATCTTATCCTATCGCTGATGCAAATAGAAAGTTATGGAGGAACAGTTTAAAAAGTATGTAGTAGTATAAAACAATCTTTACTAAAGCCATGGGAACATCATTGTACACCCCGGCTGATTTTTAATGAATATGCTAAATAAGTTAACATTTCTCCATTAGGCATTAGCCTGTGTGTTGATGGTGGAGGGTCCACCATCTGCTTGTGTCCACAGAGATGTTGTTGATTTGTCTGGAATGTCCAGGCATGGCATTCAACTTATCCATTTTGCATTTATTCAATAACGTGGGTTTTTATTTATAAACTTGCATTGTTACTGTGAGTGGGCTCGCCTCTTCATAGATCTGACACGTAACTTGGCTCTATGGCGTCACCTGCTGCCTCCTAGAGATAAATAAATGTTATGCCATACTGTGGAACATTCCAGGCAACAGCTCCATGGAGAGAAGCTGCTAACAGACTCTCCACCAAAAGTTACACAGCGCACCTTTAAGGGCTGTTTTTTTAAGATAAGGTTTAACAACTGCTGTGTCAAAGAATTAATAAACAAAATGAACTACAGAAAGCTCTGTCATTTTTTGATTTTTTTTATTTATTTATTTATTTATTTTTTTTCATTTTCATTGTATCTCTGCACTTCAAATATTTTTCAATATAATTTAGTTTGAAACTGAAGTGAAGAAATTATTTAATTTCCATATTTTGATCAACTAGAGGGACGTGATGTTCCTGGAAACAAATTGTTTTGCAAATTGATTATTACTGTGAGGAACTGAGAGCAGTGAGGGAGCAAAGTGCAAGCTGGGTTTAACCTTTGACGCTTTGTTGGAGAAAAAAAAAAAAAAAAAAAGAGAGAGAGAGAGATTAATTTTGTTCAGTGCCAGTACTCAAACTTCAGGCACATATTCTTCATTAAGTTACTTTTGGCACACGTTTTTAAAATATGAAAACCATTTTTGAAAGCTTTCAGACTCCCTTTTCTCCTCATGCATACCTAATTTTTGGTCCATAAAATATTAAACACTATTAACACAGAAACAAACTGAATATCTAAAAAGTTGTTGTCAAATATTGGATGAAGAAAAAGACTCACTGTCTCACTGGAAAATATGTTCTGGCACAAGAATTGAACTGTATTTAAAGGTTAAAAATTACAGAAAACTGACTCTTGTGAGCTTTTAGCCATGTTACAGTGTTGTTACCTCATCAAAAACATACCTGAAGCTGTGTTTTGTTCCATTCGCATTTGAGTAACCCTTTGTTATTAGTCTGTCATCTCCAACTCTCAAAATGCTCCACCTTGTGTTTTCAAGTTAACAGGTACCTTTTAACTCTTGTTTATTAGATTGGACATTCCTGGGCTGAAATGATCCAAATGATTCTAATGAAGCTGCATGGGGTTTAAAAACACAGTGGAGCACTTCCTATATGAGGATTTTTTGCATTATGCAGAATTTGTGCATTAAACAAATGTATGGGTGAAACAAAACAACTCACGGTATGTAACATTATAATAAGATAGATCAGAAAATAACATTATAATAAGATAGATCAGAAAATAACATTATAATAAGATAGATAAGAAAATAGTGTAATATAGGCCCATTAATGGTTGATGCATGATGTAGACAATGGGCTAAATTTGTCCATTTCTATACTGAACTGATGGTTGGTTTGGTCAGAGACATTTAAGATGGGAATATAATTGTCATTGTCATGTTATTTAGTGATATAACAGTCACTAAATAACATGGAGATCCGGTCGTCGAGGCCCCTGCCTTCGTCTGCCACCCAGATCTCTCTGCACTAGCCCCTTATGGATCCTCCTGCGGGTGGTGGGTCCACGGGAGGACAGCCCCACGTCACTACTTCCCCCCATGGGGGAAGGCCCGGCCACCAGACGCTTGCTGTCGAGCACCCACCCCAGGCCTGGCTCCTGGGTGGGGCCCTGGTAACGCCAATCCAAGTGACGTAACTGGCCTTGCTGTGTTTCTCATCACAGGGGCTTCTGAACCGCTCTTAGTCTGACCCCTCCCCCAGGACCTGTTTGCCTTGAGTGACCCTACCAGGGGCATGAAGCCCCCGACAACATAGCTCCCGGGATCATTCGGACACTCAAACCCCTCCACCACGTTAAGGTAGTGGTTCAAGGAGGGGTGAAAACTACAAATCTCAAATCACAATAGAGTTTTATCTTTATGTCTTCAGCTTCATTCTTTGTTCTGTCTCTGCCGTTATATTAGCCTTTTTAAGTTGAAAGGTTATTCATTTCAGTTTTTATTCACTGTTCAGATATTTCAGTCTTCCTCAGTGTGGCGGCTCAGAGGAAATTGAAATTTCTAAGCAGCGTCATTATTTTAAATGAAAGCTGCTGTCAATTTGAACAAACGAACAATGAGCTAAAAGCCTTTTTGTTAGCATTACTTTAGCCTGTCACTCCTGATCAGGCACACATCACTACTGAGCTTACTGTAGGAGATTTAATGAATAATGTATGAACTGGATTAAATTATGATGGCACTTGAGTGAGAGGATCAAACAAATATAGATTTAAGATGATTTTGACAGGGGAGGATTCATGAGAAGTTATTTTTGGCAAGAAACCGAAAGAAGATTACAGTTTATAATGGCCATATTCTTAGTATGCATCAGAAAATATGAAAAAACTTTGTTGGAGCTCTGTTGTGATGAAATTTATAGAGACATAGCATAACGGTGCAGGTATCAGTCAACTGGAAGTCAATGGACCCATTTCTAATTTGAAGTCATTTTAGATCAGTATCGTGGTTTAAAAAGATCCAAATGCATATGTACTCTGCTGACATCAGATTGGGCCTTCCTACCTTTGCTGGAAGGGATTGTTGATTTATTTACTTTTTATTTAACCAAGACAGTCCCAAGTTCTGTCCCAAGAGTTGACCTTATTGGTGGTTTTCAGATTCAGAAAATGATTATGTCGTACTCCCAGACGGGAGGCAAGAGCCAATTTTCTCTATTGGATATGCTGTACTTTGCCTTGAGATATCCAAAAGGTAAATACACAAATGTTCAACCTGCTTATTTCTATTAGAGACTGGAGCCTAAAACTAATTAAATTACATTAAAAGATTACGGCATTACTACAATATTCATTTTAGCTGTCCCCCATCTGTATTAAATAACATTGGCCTATAGATTAGACTATTAGGTTATAATGTGATGTCATCTGAACTCCAGCAATTGCACATGGTTTTAGTGGAAAGTGGATTATACAGAAGAAGAAGAAAAAAAAACCTGCACAGACACAGGGAGAACATGCAAACTCCACACATAACAAATGTGCAGCCCAAAGCATATTTTATCTTTGCATATTACACCACTAGGATTAGATAAGATGATTTAAAAAGACGACAAGAAAAAGCAATCCAAATCATTATTAAAGACCACATCACAGTACAAGCACAACACTCTCACTGTTTATTAACCTCTGCTGCTACTGTTAATTTCTTATCTTCAGCCAGTAAAAGGTCAATTATGTCATGTTGCTATTATAAAAGAAAAATAATATTATAAAACAAAGACAGCTTTTGGTTATTTGGCTTCCATAATGATAAACTAGTGGTGCAATCATTGAACTAATAACATAGTAATGAGATCGTGAGCATTCTTTCAAAACAGCAGTCATGGGTTATTCTCACCCACTGATTAGGGGTGGCAGGAATAGTACTGTTTTCTTGGAGCCCGATTTAATTCCTTAAATCATAAATCATGTACACTTTCTATTTTTTTTTTTTTTATTGCCTTCAAGAGGGCAAAAAGTCATCTGCTTCTTCTGAGAGTTCATACTTCACTGTGATTGGTCAGAGGCTAACCAATAGGAGAAAGGGGTGGGGAAAAAGTGAGACTAAAGCTGCAATACATAGGCCGCGTCTCATTTCTCTTTCCTCGCTTCTTTCTCCTTGATTCCTCTCCTTGATTCTGCAGGAAATGAGTGAGGAAGTCCTGCCCACAGAGGAAACACACTGAAGAGCGAGGATATAAACTCTTCACTGAGACCAAAAAAGTTTGATTATTTTATCTGATATGTGCTCCTGAAGCCTCCATCATGTTTACTCCTTCCTCCCGTGGTTTTTTTTGGGACACCACTTAATATGACACATTTGATTGACAGCTGAAAAATGGAGGCTCGAGGAGACATATCAAGGAGAAGGAAGCAAGGAAAGAGAAATGAGACGCGGTCATAGAGAAATATGCCTGTTACGTACCAGGCTGGTCTAAGGTAGATTTGGCACATAACATAAAGGTAAAGATTAATAAAAACGATGGGAAGTGATGGCATGCGAAAAAACAAACAAAAAACAATGATCAATGATTTATTTACAAAATGTGCAAAAATGTGAATGACAGAATGACTGAAAGGATAAAAGTATCCAAACAAAGGGAAACCAAAGTCTAAATTGGAACAGAAAACTAGTCCAATTTCAATTAATGCAACAAGTGAAATATTTCCACACACTAACACTGTCAAATTTGATAAATTATTCATTCAAATCAACATGTTTTTTTTTTTGCTTTTTTTTTTTTTTTTAACCAGAAGGCACTGCTTTGTTAGAAGCTGTTATTCAATTTAGGCTTATCTGAGCTTTATTTTTAATACAATCTGACCAGAAAAAGCTGATTTGGTTGGAACTACAACAGGTGAGATGTTTTGCGTTGTTAAACAAATCTCTCACACATAAAATTACAGTCATATGCTAGCAAGCATGAGCCAACAGTTTTTTCAGTTATTCACTCTCACCTTTTTGTTGAAAATCAGAACAGGACCTTGAATGGTCATATTGACCACAAGCTCCTGAAAATATGTTGTTTAAATCCATTTTCTAGAGTTTTCAAACAATCTTAAAGCTTTTTTGCCAATGTGTGCATTTCGCCAGTAGAAATGCATTATAGAACACCACCAGCGTCACTGCAAAGTATCAGTATTCAAGTGGAAAAGTTCTGAATAGATGTTCCAGAGCAGTTGTGCAGAGTACAGACTGTATGATCACCACAGATGGGTAATGATCCATGATAATGCACAGGCAGCAGAAAATACAACACTCACCACATTTACAGAGGACATCGAAGACTACTTTGACCAAATGAATGTCAATTTATATGAAAAGAATGTGCAGATTCTTCAAAATAGAATGGCACAATTACCTGAAACAAGTGAAAATCTATTAGTGAATCCTTATCCACCACAGTGCCCCATCCATCTTGTTGAAAAGTTATGGACAATAAAATACAGTAAAATAGGCTTTTTTTCTCTCTTCTTCTTTTTAAATAACAATATTCAACATCCCCTGTTCAAAACTAAAATATAATGATTTGTATCTATACTGTAAAAACTAACCCAAAAAATCCAAATAGGATCAAATTGATTATTTCAGTATGACCTTCTATCAAAAGTAGCATGGGACCATGTGGTATCATTTAAGAAGTTGTGGAGAAAATTACATTGTACTGTCAAATATTGTATTTCTTATAGTACCAAAATAGGCAGAGTTAGTAACACAACAGATGTATGCACTTCCCGTTGAACCGTCAGTCCTCAGTGTCTTTGTATGTCTGGACCATCGACTGTATAAAGACGTGGTCTAAGGGAGTGTGACGTCACCCATAGCTCCAGTCAAATGAAGCTAACGAGGCTAGCAGTTATGGGAGCGAATTTGGAGCCGAGTTCCAGATTTTAAACATGAATTGATTTACGGACAAAATAACAAAATAAAAACACCAGGATCATGTAGAGCAGGTTAATAAGAAGATTTTAAGACCAAAATGAGGAGCCTGACAGCAGCAGTTACAGAGAGAGGGGCGACATTATTTCAATAGAAAAGTGAATTGGAGCTGGAGTCGGAAGCGCGTCCATGGTCACTTCATATTTGCTACACAGGAGGTAGCAGGTTAGCTATGTCCATTTATATATACATTCTATAGTCTGGACCAAGGCTCTGCTATACTGGCCCAATGCAACAGACAATCAATATTCAGTTTCCTTGTAGAAATGTAATCTAATTTCATCTGGTGCCTTACACATGCAATAAATGTTACAGGGAAGCAAGTAAGACTATCTGATTTGGACAGAAGACTGATGTAGTAAATTTAATAAACTTTAATTTAACATGTGTAGCCAGTGTTAAGAGAGACATTACCTGCTGTGTACTGTAAGTGTACAGCTGGTGCAGAAAAATCAGGATGAGGTAAGTGTCACAGTGGGAAGAGAATCACAATATAAACTCACACATAGATCAGACATGTCAGGAAGAGCGATGGCCTTCTTTACTGTGAGCAGCACCACAAGATTAACACCAATAGATAACCTGGCCATCTACTCAGTAAATGTGAGGCTGAGGGGCCATTACTCACTGACACATTGTTTAAACTGATGAATGAAGCTATCCAAAGATGTCATATTGACGTTATGGGTATTGCTAATATACAAAACTGGTCAAATCAGATTTCAAATGAGCATGAGTTGGGTAATAATGAGAAACTAAAATATCTAGTATAATGAAAAGTATTTTGCTTTTAGATGATTCATGATAGATAATATTCATGGAAGAAATATGCAATATATCAGTTGGATGATACATCGGGCCGATATTTGGACTTTTTGGCGTATCAGCTATCGGCCTTAAATCTCCAGCACAGGCCGATATTTTGTTTTGGTTAATCCGCTGCCTAAAAAAAACACACACAGCTTTATATCAACACTATAAAAAGAGACAACTGCAGAAAACGTGACTACACAGTTCTCTTACAGGTTTGTAGTAAAAGGGGACTATGGATGATGGGTGAGTTTGTAGTAAATTGAAATTTCATAATTTGGGAAAAATAATCAAACTTGACTGTACATATCTTATCAGCCATCGGTTGCTCATAATTCTAAACAATTGATATCGACATCGGTCATAGAAAGAAAAAAAAAACAAAAAACATATTGGTCGATCTCTACTATAAATGTTGTGGTTGGGGTTCAAGTCGCAGAAATTCCCTCTTTAACAAAAAGGTCTTATTGAGATTATAAATGGTAAAATACAAAAAAAAAATTGTCCATATAATAAAAAACTGTAAAATGTTGAGTCCTCAGCTGTCAAGCTGATGAAAGCCGTCCTCTTTCTCATTTCAAATTCTCTCTGAAACCCATTTCACTCATGCATATGTATGTGACAGGAATATTACAATCTAATGAATGGCTATTGTTCCCTCTATAGTGCAGTCTTGAGATGAAGTCTTCTGATCATCAATGATCAGCTTGGGTCTTTTTAATCAGGAGGCTCACAGCCCACACCCCGTCAGTAAAAGCAAAGTGTGGAGCCGAGTTCAGAATAGTGTTTATGTTGCATATGTCACAATCACAATTATTTACAACTGAAAAACCAAGTATAATTTGGAAAAGGGTAGAGGGTCACCACGGAGGTGTTTTTACTTATCCTGAAATGTTCTTGTATGGCTATGTCTGTGGAGACCAACTTACAGGTCAGATCTGTGGAGAGGCAAACCTACTCACAGTAAGTCAACTTTTTCTTAACAACAAAAACATCTGTTAATAGAATAAATTACTTTTTAATTACTCTTGTCAACAGAATTTGTCGCTATATAGTTAATGGTAATTGCTCATGTCAGCTTCTTCAGAGATGTATAATCAAGCAAATGAGTGTTGCTTATTTTAATGTCATGGCCACACTTGTATCTAATTTATTCTGTATGATTAAAAGTTTGTATTACAAATTTTCACTTGTAGGCTGAATTGCACCTGTTAGCGTCACCGTGTTTGTTTTGGTTCACTTGGGGCCTTTACCTTTGGCTTAATGCTGCCCTGTGATTGGTCCAGCAGTCTCCGGCCCACTGGCAGCTGAGCCCGATCACAGCAGTGGAAGCCAACCAAGCTAGATCACTGTGCGTTTGTGAAGAATTTTCCTACATCACTGCATGCTTTTCACACATCCCTTTTTACACCTAAATATTCAAGAGTAGAAGTTGTCTCAAGAAGTGATTTGACAAAGTGCCATACTAGTGTTTCTGATTTTTAAGGAGACTGTCGGACTCTTGACTTTGAAAACGGATGGTCTTTGCGCAGAGTAATGCCGACATTTTAAACTTGAGGCACTGCCATCAAACTTGATTATAAACAGTGACTCATTTGACCTTTTCTGAACCAGCGCTGTTGATATCATGACTGTTGAAAGTGTAATTGTTGTAATTGTTTTGATGAGTTGTCAGAACACCTTGGCATTTACAGTGTTGGCTGAAACAGAATCTGGACACACTTCCCTGCAGCACGGATTAATTAACAACTCCACAGTAAAGCCTGAAGCTGAAAGCAGGATATTTTAGTCGACTATACAAAGCAAACAACAGGGGAAATGTGACTGTGACCAGAATTTCCTATAACAAGCTTTTCTTCACCCTTTTCTACTAAACTCCAGCTGTACAACAAAAGAGGAAAACACCTGAGCCAAGTCAGCCGTAAAATACACTGTATGGACTTAAAAGGCAAAAGGTGATTTGTCTTCAAGCTACAGTTTCTGAACTCTTAGCTAATAATGCAATCGTTGTTTATGTGTGAACATGTAGGTAACTTTGTCTTGTAACTTTGTAGACTTTTAGAAAACAGCAAAAACTCCTGCAATTCTCCGGCAATGGAACCACCTTTGTATTTCAATTATTAATAAATTCAATTATAATTATTTTGTGTATGCATAGAAATGTGTGTGTGTGTGTGTGTGTGTGTGTGTGTGTGTGTGTGTGTGTGTGTGTGTGTGTGTTACATGTGTATTTGTCACATTGTGGGGACTAAAGTCTGTAGACATGCTCACATTATGGGGACCTATGGGTTATAGGAGCGAATTTGGGGCCAAGCTCGATATTATGAACAGGATTTTATGAAGGACAAAATAGTGGAAAAAAAAAACAAAAAACATGTAGAGCGGGTTAATACGAACATTTTGAGACCAAAATGACGAGGCTCACTGCAGCAGTTACAAAGTGAGGGGTGACCATATTCCAATGCAGGTCAATGGGAGCCAGGGTCAGTAGGAGCCGGAAAAGCCTGCATGCGAACTTCCTATTTGGAACGCGGTGGCTAGCACGTTAGCTATGTCCATTTATATATACAGTCTATGCGACCTATTTGGTCTGAGGACACAGATCAGGTCCCTAACGTAAATCCTTTATTATTAGATCAACAGTAAGGTTAGGATCAGTCTCCAGAAAATGAATGATGTCCCCAAGAAGCATGGAAACCAAAATATGTGTGTGTGTGTGTGTGTGTGTGTGTGTGTGTGTGTGTGTGTGTGTGTGTGTGTGTGTGTGTGTTTGTTTTTCTAATCATATTAGGACTTGCGGCTGTAAAAACACCTTCCGTATTAGGACTTGAGGACAACCTTAGGACCTGGACCATGGTCCTAAGAAGGAAAAGCTGCAGGAGGGGTGGGAATGACTTGCCTATGAGCCTAGAATCAAAAACTATTGAAATTGTAAAAGTCTTCAGAATTTGGTATTTTTACAAAACTGTGTGTGTCGGGTCTGGTCAGGTTCCAAAGTGGTGACCCCTCTGGTCATAAGTGGTACTGCAGTGTGTGTGAAACTCCGAAACCACGCCCACTCCCCGCCCACTCCCCGCCCACAGTCCTCCCCTCTCCCGTTTACAGCAGAGCCCAATGTGTTTCTATCAGAACTCAGCCATACAATAACACATTTTTATCATTTTGGGCTCTATTTTTAGCTTGACTCGAGACAAATCTGCTGATTTACATCACATTTATATATTATGTGCTAATAAGCCTCAATTAGGTGAAAAATACATTTATTTATTTATTTTTTACATTTTAAAGCCCTATAACAGTGAAATTACATGATTGTACTGAACCAAAACTATTTTCTGAATTAGAGGCTGGGTGTACTCTAAAAGTAGTATGGTACTGTTTTTGAAAAAGGTGTGGTCTTTTCCACAGCTCTTGTTGTTTGACTGTGACTTTGTCGATGACAGTTTGTGTCTAACAGAAATACACACAAACTGGTGGAAGGTCCTAAGGTGCACTATAGCACCCACCCATCCCCCACTCATGGACCGGAGTTCGCGCCTTTATTAAAACACAAACTGGTGTATGGTCCTAAGATGGACCACAGTGACCACAGTACATACACTCCTGCATCAGCGTGTGGTCCCAAGATGGACCACAGTGACCACAGTACACTCCTGGACCAGCCTGTGGTCCTAACATAGACCATAGTCCGCCCCTCCCACACTTTTCGCACATTTGAGATTGAACTTCAGTGTGAAGATGGACTGCCCAAACCTGGACAAAGGTAAGAACATTTTTGACCAAAGCTTTTCTGTAGAACTCTCTACAGCTCTTTTACTGTCATGTGTCGTTGTATGAAGCATTATTCCATACATAACTTACGTGTAGAACTTAAACATTTCTGTGGCTAGTCAGTGTTACTTAAAGCTAGTTGGCTAATATTTGTGTCAGACAAAACCTCTCTGGTTTTTCTCACACGTGTGGATTTGATGTGATGTGACTGTTTATATTTTTGATCTGATGTTTCACGCTTTTCAAACACATTATTAGATGTTCGTCGTTGAAACGGTGGACAGTTTCACTTCGTGCTAAGCAACTAGCATTATGCTAACAGCTGCACACTTTTTACTCTTTTTACTTTATTAAAACATGTTTCCTCGGTAATTTCGCGTATTTTAAATCTCCGTATTATTCTGAAAATATATGACTTTTAGTTTGAACGATGAACAAATTGACATTAGTGAAAACCTGTGGCAGACGCGCCGCTTCATTTAGTAACGCGGCACAGCGCGCGCCGCTCGCGGTTTCACCGCGTCAACACTGGAGACAAATACAACGCTCACGTGAAATAGAGATTTTAATGTTTAACACGGGGCCTCAGAGCAGTACAGGACGTGTGGAGCAGGACGCGTGGAGCTGTGGTGCGCGTGGAGCGGGTCACGCGTGGACAGATGCTGACTATGCTAATTCTCGTGCGTAATGGACACATACGCTTTGGATCCTGTTTGGACATTATTTTACAGAAGAAGAGACACGCGGGCAGGACTGACACGTGAGTCAAACAAAGTCAGAAGTGCTCCGAAGTCATGTTTTCACCCGTATTCCCACGCGTCCTGCGTGCGCTCCCGCAGCGTGCGCTCCGGCAGCGTGCGCTCCCGCAGCTGCGCTCCCGCAGCGAGCCTTAAACTCTTTCTGTATCGCCCTCCGTTATAAACAACGCCTTTAGAATCCTGCAGGCCCATCCTTGAAATCCTTGAAAATGTTACAGAAAATGTGTAGTTTCTTTGGTTCCTAGTTGAGAAAGTGTCTGGCTTTTACGCATCTGGAGACAAAATGCAGATATTTAATGGTGGAAAGGTTTTAAAGGTACAAAGCGGTGAACAGCCCTGTCATGTCTGTTTCCATCACACTCTCACGCCTTTAGACTTAAGGTGTTGTCTACTGTAAAACCTCAGAGCAGAGTTTGTTCAGGGCTGTGCGTAACTGTCCATTTGGCCTTTCCGCGCGCACGCGTGAAGCCTGTGGCCCATGACAGTAGACTGTCAGACGCTCTCAAAGCAGATTTATCCAGAATATTTCACAATCACACCTCCACTATTCTTTGTCGTCATAATTTCATGTATTATCTTGAGCTTTATAGTTAAAAAAGGTAAATACACGAGAGCGAGGGCAGTGGTCAGGAGGCAGGTGCACGAGCTGAGGAGAGTTTCATGTTTATCCATTTGTAACTGTTTATTTGTGCGCATGCTAAGTACCATATCATTATTCATAATTTTGGCAGGCCCACAGTGGCTTTTGTTTACTACGATCCCACCAGAAAGTTAGAAATACAACAGGTGAGATGACTTTCTGTTGTCTCTCTCAAATAACTTTGAAGTGACAGTTGAAAAGTGCAGACCTGTTATCCTGTCTTCAGTGAGTTTCTCTCTCTTTTTTGTTGTAAATAAACACTTCAGCAGGACCATGAGGCACAATTATCACAGGATCCTGTCTTGTCTTGTTTTAATCAATTTTCTTGAGCAGCAAATTAAAACTTTTTGTCAGTTTTTGCCAAAATACAAATCATGTCACCATGGTAACCATAGAACAACAGCTCAAATCATGTCACCATGGTAACCATATAACAACAGCTCAGGAGCACTGTGGCGTATCCGTGGTAACAGCATTAGTTTGCCCCTCAGACTTGTGTCACTGTAAACTATTAGTTATTACATCTTGATGCGTGATTTTTATGGCTTTACCTTTTGCATGTAAACTTGTATCATTCTTTTTAAAAAACAGAATGCTTAAGACTTGGTTTTGTACTTGAGACTTATAAAACAGATTTATAATCTCTGTTATAGCTGAACTCATACTCTTTGTTGTTTGCATGTTTTTCTTATAGAAGTCATGGAGCGAGAAAATGAGGACCCTCAGCAGGTACATTCTACCCTCTTTTAAACTGTACTTTATATAAATCTCTTAATAAGCTTTAGACACTTGTTGGGTTCACTGTGTATCATCTTGTTTTGTCACTTCACTGTTTCTAATGGAAGCTGCTTTTGGTGTTGGTTTTTCTGTTACAGACACCTTCAGATGAACAGGTGTCACCTGACAGCACTATGATTCCACCGGACTCTTCGGGGATGGTATGTATCTTACCCTAATTGCATGAATACTGTTTTTAATCATGTTATCAAACTGGTTTGTGTGGATACATGATTTTAATGGACTGTAAATGATGGAATTTAGGCTCACATTTATTATCATAATGATTTTATTACAACAAATGCAGGATGACAGTACTGCTGAGATAAACTGATGGATTTCTATGATTTCAGGTGAGCGACAGTGATGACAAACCAACTGAAGAACCTGAAGAGGTGGGTGTCCTGACTGATTGTTTGACATGGTTTGCTTCCTGTATACTACCTGTAAATATTTTTGGTTCCTTTTTGAAAAAAACTGGGACATTCTCCACATTACTGCTTATATAAATGTATTCTTACATTGGCTGTAAACAGGGCATTAGATTGCCTTTGTCCATGCTGTATCATACAATGACATACCCTGGTGTGCCATCATGACTGGCGATTAGACCCAGAATTCTTTGTGTTGAATATTTTGATGTCTAATATTTGAAAATCGCCATGTTTAATTTTATGAAGTGATTTAATACCTCTTCATTTTTTTAGTCAGTTAGTATTCTCTGGTTCTACTCCGGTGTGTCCCTGTGGAGACACATTCTTTCATAGAGCGTCTTATGGCACTTACAGCCACCTGAGCTTAATACGTCACTGTGTTAAGAATCTGGTGATAGACAATCGTTTAAACTTTTTAGTATTTTTATATTATAGCATTGTGAGTGTATGTAATATATTATTATTTATATTATTGCATTGTGAGTGTATGTAATATTATATTATTATTTATATTATTGCATTGTGAGTGTATGTGTGTAAAGACCTGACTGTCTGTCTGTCCTTCTGTCCTTCCATGTAGGAAGAGCCATCGCCGCCTGAACTACGAAGGACGGACAGCGTAAGTCTGATGTTGGAATCCTTTAAAGTTCAAAATAACTGATAATGTCGCCTTATCCCTTTAAATGATATATTAGCGTCAGTGTACAGCACAGAAGGTTTGCCCAAAGGTTGTAACAGAATGATTCTTGGTTCTATTTCAAATGTACCAGGTCTGAGACAGTAACTAGAACAACTGTTAGAAGATTTGTGACTCAAAGTTGTAGGTCAATCTGAGATGTTAGCAAGTAATCTACTGTTGAGAAAAAAAAGTTTTTTTTATGTCATTCTAATTATTGTTTTCATATCAATTTAGTTAAGAAGGCCGTTGCTCGACATTACTGAAACATCTGATGAATCAGATGAGCCCTCTGACGCAGCACCTGTGCAAAAACAAGTACAGGTGAGTTACTTTAAATGTGTGATCTGTGATGTCCGTGAATGTCTAACCTTCTGAAGTTACATTCTCAAACTCTGCTCATGTACAGGTGCTGGTCATATCATTAGAATATCATGAAAAAGTTGATTTATTTCAGTAATTCCATTCAAAAGTGAAACTTGTATCATGTCTGCATTCATTCCACACAGACTGATATATTTCAAAGGTTTATTTCTTTTAATTTTGATGATTATAACTGACAACTCATGAAAATCCCAAATTCAGTATCTCAGAACATTAGAATATTACTTAAGACCAAGACAAAGAAAGGATTTTTAGAAATGCTGGCCAACTGCAAAGTCTGACCATGAAAAGTTTGAGCATGTGCTGCACATAACAATTTAAATAAAAATTCCAAAAAGGCAAGAACTTCAGAAAAATGCAATATTTGTTATGAAAAATCCCTATTTTTGTGGTTGAGAAAAATATTGCAATAATATTGATATGGAAGTTCTTGACATCAATATCGTGTATCGCTCATTTTTCCAATATCATGCAGCCTTAGTCCTGCCATTAATTTTTACTGAACAGGCATTAAAAAGGTATTACATTTCACTGGACCAACCCTGGAGCTCCCCTGTCCTCCCCTCCCCTGTATATACCCTGGTGTTAGATGTTGTCCTCTTACTACATGGATTCCGTCTCACTGCTGCCTCTCGTGTATTTAGACTGTGTGTTGTTTTTATCCTTCCCTGTTTCATGTTGTTGCTGAATGTTGCACTCTGTACTGTATAGGCCTGCTTTTTGTTATTGTCCTTCCACTGCATGTTTAAATGTTTTTTGCTGCATGGCTTACTACATTTCAGTCTCATTGTGTAATATTTAAGTTAATCCAATCCTGTTTTCTCCTAAGGCACATCAAACTGGGCACAACCTGTAGAAAGGAAGAGGAGTGCATCAGAAGCCATCCTGATGCTCTGAGGAAAGGGACTGGAGGGCAGTTAAGTTCTTTATGAGAAACCACTGTACCACTGCCTTAAACCAAAAATGTTCATTTTGTCTTCTTATGTACATTAATTTCTTGGGTTCTTTTTACAGTAACGTGTATTTACCTTGTTGACATGCAGCCGAAACATGTCAACAAGGTAAATACACGTTACTGTATTCTCTTTAAAAAGAACCCAAGAAGTTAATGTACCCCTGCCTGTTTTTGTGTAGTTGCACACAATAATGGTCTTCTGAAACAGACATAGTGACTGAAGACTGTATAAATGTTACTTAGTACTGGATTACTACAACATGTTGATTTGAATTTTCATATTCAAATATGTTTAGAATGTTTTGGGTAGGAAGAATTATGTTTTTGTTAAGGTGTGAAGACAGAATGTGCTGTATCTTCTAGTTATAACCATGCACACCAATAAAAGGGCTTTGCTTTACGCATCTTTACCCTGTTGTTTTGAAGTCTACAGTGGCAGGAGGTCTGAGTTGGGTGGGACGGGCATTAAATTTAGTAAATGTGGTGGGAGGGGCATTAAATGTGGTAAATAGTATGTCTAATACTCATAACCCACGTTGGTCCTAACTTGGTCTCACACACACCAGTTGGCCCCGCCTTGGGGGGCGGGCACAAGACGTCCTAACAAGCTGCCAAAAAAACTGAGCTTTGGTTCCCGTGAGTGTTTCCTGAGTTTCAAGTGCCAGTGTTAAAACAGATTTTTTTCTGAACCTGTAGGTGTCACTGTTTTCACTCTAGCCCTACAGGAAAGCAGCGTCCTCAGAATGAATGGCCCTACCCAGAGTCTTTACAAGGTCACAAATGCAAGAATGTGTGTGTGTGCGTGTGCGTGCGCGTGCGCGTGCGAGTGTGTGTAAGATGCATGCTCCCAGGTGCTCCCTTTTTTCATTTGACAGATGTGAGATGTTTTTATGCGATTTCTGTTGCAATCAGCCACATCCTTGGAGTTACATAATCAGGGGGCTGTATTCTTCATCTTAACTTTCACTTTTTCCCCACAGATATTAAAGTAATCTCATTTCATCAGATACACTGGAAGCCCTTACTTACACATCTATAAATATTTGTCGTATTATGTATTACTTCATTTATTTATGTGCATGTATGAATAAATCTTAAGTACTTCTTACTAAGTATACACCTAAAAATATATTCCCCCAGGTGCCACGCAGGCAAAAGTACTTAATGTTACTCATGGGAATAACCATAATTATTGGTAACACAGGTGCTTTATATGAACCCACTAGACTAAGCAATGATTTTAAGGTTTAAAAAGGAAGGTTTTCACGTGTAAAAATGTGATCTCGATATGCAGTCCAGGTGTTAAAGAGGTTTACCCCGTCAGTCCAGCTGCAGTAGTCTCTCTCTGTGTGGGTCTTTTCTCATGTAATTATCGTCTCTGTGTCCTGAACAGAGGCTGTGATCTGCGCTGGGCTCCCACTGCCAGGGCTGCTCTGGGGACTGGAGAGCTCTGTGGGATAGAAACCAGGCCACTAGAGCTTGGCCAAATTAGCTCCGGTCGGCTCCATGGGGCAAAATTAAACAGGGCTTTACAGGCAGAACAAGACAAGCTTACAATGGACTTATGCTGCGGTGGGCTGCAAGGGACTTTCTGGGAGAACTAACCTAGCATCTCAAGTCTGCTGTTTTTCAATTTTATATATTCGTTTTAATTATAGAGCACCTATATAAGGGATACACCGATCTAATACATATAAATGAATGTATTAGGGCTATTTACTGGTCATTGTCAGCCCAGAAAGTCTATACTGTTTGAATTTTTTATTGATAAAGTTGTTCTGAAGTTACTTCAGGGATAAATAACAGCTATATCACAAAACTGGATCAGTTTGGTCTCATCTTATTTTTGTTTAAAGGAAATAAATGCTGTTTTCTGTCTCTGCACTGGTATCGGCAGATAATTAAAGCTACACTCAGTATCGGTAATCAGTATCGGAATTGAAAAAGCTGCATCATTGCATCTCTAACCCATACTGACTCTGGTGAAAATGTACTGGGTTAGGTATCAGCTGCAAGATGTCAGTTGGTTCAGGTTAAGGCCGAAGAGTTAATATAACGAAACATACATTTTCATAATAACTTCAGGAAGTTCAGGATCAAGCCAGGTTCTGTCAATGTTGTGAGGTCAATTGTCGACACATTTCTCCCCCCATTTCACACTACACTGCGCAGTCAAATAAAGGCTATGAGATGAATAAATAAAAACATTTTGTGTCCCTTGATCTGGGAAGAACTATCAACTCTTACTGTTGTACTGACTGGTAAATGGTATCAGCAGATGTATAAAGCAGACCTATTCTGCAAAATTGACATTTCAGAGCTTTTAACCATGTTATAGTTGTTACGCCCACTGCTCTGTACTTACTTCATCCTCCCATTTTATTTTCTTAACCAGTGATACATGTAGGATTCTGCAGTGTTGCGTCATTTTGGTACAAATGAAAAAAATAAAAATAAAAATCTGCTACTCGCTAGTGTAATCTGCATCTGTGTTGTGACGTGCACTGCAGTTTTCTACCACAGAAGTCAGCAAACTTGTTTCTTTTATTAAGTCATTTTAGATGAATATTAGCAATTTAACATAATGATCTATAGGTGTCATAGATTATTATTAACTCTAGCAGGCTCAAGTAAAATATTTGTTCAAACCATCACTAGTGGAAATATGAAACATTGCTAGTACTTAAATCCCTTATTAACAATTGCCCTTTTCTTCTAACCTTTTAGTCACATAGATGATTGGTTAAACAAATTGTCCAGTGAGCAATTTGGTCCATTTCAATTATCGCAGCTGAAGTAAAAGAAAGACTACAGGTGAAAGTGGACATTCCCACAGGGGGCAGTGCAATAATTAATTCAGTACATTGTATAAAGTGTTAAATCATGCAAATTAAAACAAGACAAACATACTCCCCGAGGCTGACTCTGTTTAAACTTCACTTACACACACACGCGAGAGCCCATGAGTTCGAGGTAATTGGTCTTTTTTTAAAATACTGATAAACTCCCTCATAATTGGGTCCCTTTCTTTGCTAAAAATGACTAAACCTGTTGCATAGCCTCATTTTCTCATCTTTTACTGGCCATGAAGGAAATTAGCCAATTCTATTCCATTTTGTTGGCACATCAGTGAAAGATTTGAAAGAAATAGGGCTATTCCTGCTTGAACTTGATGTATTGTATATGTATGAATGTAAAAAGCAGCTATGCGACCCATAGATCTTAATCAGAACAGTCAGCTGCTTAGGGAATGGTGTTTGTATGCGATTCTACAATGGTACAATTCATTACATTAACAGATAAAGATTTCAAAAGATTTCAAAAAACGGAAATCTATGTTAAACTCACTCATTACTATTGATGCTTTGCAGCTGATGTCATCAAGATTCACTGGGGGTGTGATGCTAACTGTAGGCATGCTCTGTCTGAGGCTTTGTTATACTTTAATCTGAGCTTTATTTGAACACAATCTGACCATAAAGAATTGATTTAGCTGGAACTACAACAGGTGAGATGATTTGTGTCGTTCAACAAGTCCCTCACACATAATATTAGTCACAAGCTAGCTAGCATCAGCCAACAGGTTTTCAGTTAGTCACGCTCACCTTTTTTGTTGAAAATCAAACACTTAAACAGGACTGTGAATCTGAGTTTTCAGACGATCTTAACTTGAATTTATTTGCTAATGTGTGCATTGTGTCACCATGGTAACGCCTAAACATTCCACCATTAGAGATACATGTAGAACACCCCCAGCATGATGTCACTGCAAAGTATGAATAGATTTGTCCACACTAACTGGAAATACGAATGTAACATTTTAGACCTTACAAATAAATTAATCTCAAATAATATGAAATCTGCTTAAAATTCACAATAGACTCGGTGTCTCAGTAAACAATCAGCTCAATTTCATAGCATAGAGTGATGTAGAAATGTATTGATCCACTAGACTAGACGTGTTTTAGCCTGTAAATTCATATTGGCAAAAAGCAATTTAGTTTGAGATATCAGATGTTTATAGTGAACCCAAGAAAACAATGCTTAAAGCCACAATATTGATTTTGACTGAAGAGCAGTGATTGCAAATACAGTACAACAAAACATTAACATTTAACCCACTTTCAAATAAATGAGGAAAGGAAGCTTCAATATATGTAATAGTTATCCAGGGCCGCCAGACTCTCACTCTTTCTAGGCCTGTCATTATAATTACTATGACTTATCCTTCAACATAAGAAAGATGGAACTATATATTTTGTGGCTCAATATTTATCATGGGTACTTGTTCTTTGCAATAGTGGAGAGATTTTAGCAATTTTTATGTAATAACCCAAGATTTAAGCTGTAGAGGGTTGAAAAAACCTCTATGGCTAATTATCAGTTCATTCTGCCATTTATTTGTTGCAGCTCTGGCTTTTCAATCATACTGTCTCTTTAAAAATGGGTTTACTAACATTATCTTACTTTGTGTCATTGTGTTAGTATTATCACAATATTTCCCTGTAGCAATATATATCGTGCTTAAAGGGCCTATATCGTGCTATTTTCTGATCTATGTTATGTTGTACCACTACCACCATTACTAGAATATATTTGCATCATTGGCCTACTCTTAAAAGTGAAACAGGGCAGTAAAAGCAAAAAAGTCCTACATTGTCATTAACAAAACATAGATTGAATTTGCTCCTTACCAACATGAGAACAGAGGACAATGTCTCTGTAAACATTCATGTTTTGTGTTTTATGAGGACTGGCTCATTCCTTCCCTGTGAGCTCCTCTGTGCACCATCTCCAGCTGCTGTGAGTTTGTCTTTTATCAGATTCAGCCTGCAGCCCCAGTCACACTGCACATTGTAAAAAGCAGCTGTAAGCAGCTGACTTCTGTCTTAAAATATTTCAGTGCTGACACTGTGAGGTAAGCGCCGCTTCTGTAATCGTTGTCACTCATGCTTGTGTGGGAAAATGTTGACATAAAGCATAGTCTGGATTACACAAAGTAAATTAATCTGGGAAGAAATCTTGGAAAAGAATATAAGATGTGTAAAAAGGGTCAACAAATAGCATTTATGGACATCTAAGTAAACTAATCAACAGCTGTGTTTCCATTATGTTATTTTTAATGCACATTTTTAACAGATGGTGGAAAAGCAAAAATATCACATTTGTGATACAAAACTTTAAAAGTTTATTTGATCACTTCAGGTGGATTTTGATTTATGCACATAACAGTTAAAGTGCATTTTGGAAGGTGGAAAAGCATTTATCTGCATAAACTCATGTAGCGAATATAGTTGACCATCGTAGAACTCAGCCGTCATTCTTTTTCAGCTTCAGTGCAGTACTTTGACAAAGACTGAGGCAGCAGTCTTTAGCGTGTTGGTAAAACATATCTACAGCATTATTACAATCTAAACAAACTGCTAACTTTTGAACATGACACAAATGTGTACAGCAAACATATAAATAACAGAAAGCACCTCTCTAGCAAAGCCAAACAAATCAGACTGTGCCCTCGTAACTAGGTAACCAACCCCCAGTTATGCACTCCATCACTTTGATGGAAACAGGGATAAAGTCACACTTTTTATGCATGATGCAAGTTTTGAAAATATGCACATTTTATATGGGTGGAAAAGCAGTTACTGAGTACAGTATGTCATGTCATCCTGAAGCCACGTTGGCAGTGCCAAGCAGTCAAGGCAGCATTATTGTCTGAAAAAGCTCGAAATGATGCTTGCTAAAGGGTTTGTGAGAGCTGCGAACAAGTTAGAGCCACATGTATTTCCACATTTTGAAAATCAGATACCCCAGTTTTAATAATGATGTTGATGAATATGTTTATAGCATTTTCACACTATTCCAATTCTCTTGTGCATGTTAATGGCACAGAAATACAGCTGTCAAGTCAATCAAACGGATCTTTACACAAATTTCAGAAATGAGCAGAGAACACAAATAAAAAGTGAATATCAGTCATATGTAATCAGATGTGAGTGTATTTTAACAGCTGTTTGGTTACACCTACTTTTGTGTGAGTGTCACGTTCAGTCTCAGATGACAGGAACACATCAAGAACTCACAGTGTCAGGTGACAAGTGAATATCTTACCTAGGAGACAAAACACATGAAAAGGCTCATTAGCATAGATACAGTAAAAGCACTGCAGGTGTAAGATTCAATCCACATTTAAGTTTAGTTTAAATTTGTTTGATACTCTAAACAAAACCTTTTTTTTTTTTCAGTCTTAACAGATATCAGAAGGCAGACTTATGTAAGTGCAAGATAAGGTTTAATTTAGATCCGAAGACGTCAATGTGAGTCATTCTCTGTCAGTGAAGCAGTGGCAAAAGTTGGAGAATAGGGAAATAATATCCACATTCCTAAACACGTTTTATAATGGTTGGTCCAAAAATAAAACAGTCACGCTGATTTGATGACAACAAAGAAAGACTGCGTGGAGATCCAAAAGCACTGACGAAATTATCTCTTTTCAACACCAGTTAACCATCACAGCAGTCCCCCGTAGACAACAAAACAGCAAAATACCAGAGACCCAAAACTAGGCACTGGAAAGACAATACAAGCCAGTGTGGAGCCAACCAACAGGCCAATTCAAAAACAACAAAGAGTGGTGTCAAATCCAGGTGTGTGGAGAATGCCTTCTGTCAGTTAGTGTCTAAAAATGTAATTATACAACGTGTTAATTAAGTTAAAAAAAAAAAAAAAAAGTCTTAAAGTCTTTTTCAAATGAATGCAGAATACATTGAAATCTGTTAAAATGTCAGTTTATGCAATTGGGTTTCTTTAAGCGTCTTCCTGCACCCACTTTTTATCTATTGTGTCCCTTTTACATTTTATACACGTGCAAAATAAATAATCCCAAGTGTTTCCCATGAAGACGGTGGCTCCCCATTTTGTCTATTGTCTATTTTTTGCCCCATAGTCTAAATCAAATGGAGCAATGTATTGATATACGAGGAACTTTATTCAATCTTTAATCAGTGACATATTGAAGGACCGCCTGTGCAAACCTAAGAGAAACACTGATCACAATTACGCACAATGCACTATGTATCTTGTCTCCATGGAGATGTGATTGTTTTGCCTGGAATATTCGCTCACAGCAAGAATGCTTTTATTTATTCATGGTATTTATGGTATTTACAACAAAGACACCTGTGGGTAATGCCATACTGTGGAATATCCAGTCAAAGTAACAACATATTCATGGAGACTAGGCAGGTGATAGGCCTTCCACCAGAAAAGCTACACAATAAAACTTTAAAATGAAAACAAAAATACAAATAAATAAAGATACTGGTGTGGTTTTGGAAAGGAAAGGAAAGGAAAGGTAAGGTAAGTTTATTTGTATTTCACAATTCATACACAAAGTAATTCAAAGTGCTTTACAGAAGAAGAAAGACATTAAAATCACAAAATAAACAAATCAAAACATAAATATCATCATAAAATTAACATGAAAAGAGAAGAGTGCAGAATAAAAAAAAAAACATTTGATGCTTTCATATTGGATGTGGTCATTTAAGACTTTGACCAAGGTGATATGTGAGCAGTTATTACTATGATCCAATGATCCACGAGAAAGTATAATGTAGATAATGTAGGGGGTAATAGAACTCAATGGACATCAATGTTTCATGTCAAAGCAGCTGCAATTTTGTGTCTAACTATCCATTTTGAAATCATTCAGTCTGGTACAGCATTGTTGAAAAGGCTGATGCTTTGTGCTGGCCAAATCGTGTAGGAGACAGCAAAAACACTTGAGCTTTGTACCTAAAATTACACTTTAACATAATTTTATGACAGGAGAACTCAAAAAGACAGAGTCAGCTTAAGTAATGCAGAGGTTAAAAATGCACTGCATGTAGTGAATATCGAATCTGACCTTTGGATGAGGAATACTTTGTACATAACAATTTACTGTCAAAAATGTGGTGTTTAAAGTCAATATGATGCAATGATGAACAATGTTTGAAATATACACAAAGTCACTATTCAAGAGCGTAAAAGAAAAGTTAAAAAAGAATATTTGATTTCAAAAGTAGCATTTTCAAGGTGAGAACTTACGCTTAAAGTGCATACAAACATGACAGGCATATAGACCTTTTGGCACACATTAAATGGCGAATTGTGAAACCATTATCCCATTGTATATTGCATTATGTCTGAATTTTGTGTTGATTTTTCCACTGGGAGACACTGAGACCAATCACCCACAGAATGCCACAGCGGGTTGTAAAGTGATCCTCCTCCTCAGGGCTGGATGGCGCACACAGCCACCACCAGAAGAGAACCATTTTTATTTCTACAGTTGAATAACAAAATTTGCAAACAAGGAATTTGCTTTGGCAAGATGGTGCAACATAAAGCAATGTATAACAACAAAATATAAACTGGCATGTCAGTCCTGCAGAACATTACGATTCAAGTTAAACTGAAATTGGCCCTAATTTGACTTTAAAGACCACATGTGGGCAGCACTTTGACTACAATTTAAGAATACACATATTATTTTGAACTACAACAGTTGTTGACACAAAAAGCACATAGCTGGTTTCTCTGTGTGAGTGTTAGTCACTGAACTGCTGTCTGCATTATCCTGCTCGTTTACTGCAGATCCTTGGTTTTGCTCTCACTGCTAATGTGTGTATTCAAACAGATCTCCTCATTCAGAGTAAGTGAAGTTTAAAGAGGATGTGAGTGCCCAATGTATGTTTATTGGGAAAAGCCAGTTTAGAAGTGAAAGATGAAACCCTTAACAGGACCTTACCTTACTACTACTACTATTAGTTGGGTTGAACTTTGTTTTTGTAGTTTTTGCTTTAGAGCAACTTAATACAATCATACTATGTGACCTCAAGTAATGTATGTCAAAGTGAAAATCCATTATTCCACCACTAAAAATGTCAGACATGGATTTAAAGCATTCTTTGTTTTATTAAAAAAGACTATGTTAAAATCAACTTTGAACCTATTACCACAGATACCACCAGCGGCTGAGGGTGTGTTTGAGTTTCAAACGGGTGCCAAGTCTATATTGTTCCATTAAGTGTCATTATTTATTCTGCCTGAAAAGAGGGCGCAAACCTTTATAGATCAGGCTGCCCTGCACCCGTTTGCACATCTATAAACCTGGGCCTGGATACAATTCTATGGTTTGATGATTATTATCTTATTATGAGTTGTATATTTAATTTTCATGTCTGATTAATTCTGTAATCGAGGCAAAACAATCAGTTTGCAACCATCTTTTATCCTCTGGCCATGGCCCTGTACTTACTACAGTAAACTCAGACTGTGGAAAAAAATAAAATAAAATAATAAAAAAAAAAAAATGTATATATATATATATATATATGTGTGAAAAAAAAATACTGGTAGGAAGAGAGTTTTCCACTCATCTCACTGTCACATTAACTACTCTTCCTGCCTCTGACACCAACTACATCAATTTAATTCAGTCCCACATCTGTGCTGTCTTGACGTATGCCATTGTCCCCCTTTATGTCAGAGCAGTCTGATTTGTGAGTACAGAGGTGAATGAGACAGGTGAGTGAGACAGGTGAGTGAGACAGGTGAGTGAGACAGGTGAGACACTGCTCCTAAATCTGACTTGACACAATCAGATTTCAGTGAGAGCTCAGGTGTCTGCTGCATCAGAAACAGGAGCTTTAGGAGTCTTCATCTCCCTGTAAAGTCACACAGTGGTGATAACAGCTCCACAGATCTCACTGTTGTTGTTTAAATAATAACACAGATACCCCGAGGCTGCTGGGAAATCAAAAAGATGTGTTGTATTTTATTATCAATGCAGTTCTACACACTATTCTACTTTAGAACTACAAAATGCAGTGCACCGTATGCATAATTAATTCTGTGTAAAATTGGAAGAACCTGTAGTAAATCAATCAGAATTATCCGATTATCTGCTCGTCTACAAGATGTTATTGTTCTGCTGGAATGTTCCACAGTATGGCATCTATCTAGCATGATTTATATGACTATTGCTTACTCTTGTTGGGATCGCCTCTTCACTGATTTGACCTGTAAAAGTTTAAAGGTCCTTTATTACGCAAAATTGACTTGAGTTTTAACTTGTATTGGCGCATGCCATCACAAGGTGGAACAGAAGGTTCCACCTTCCATGAAGAAGAACTCAGCCTAAATATGCAGAGTTTGTGTTAAACATGTGTAAATGAAACAAAGCACAACTCCAAGTATGTTTGTGATCTGGAAACTTTATAACAGATGAGAGAATTGCATAATATGGGGCCTTAAATGCCATACTGTGGAACATTTCAGGCAAAGCAATGACTCCTACCACTTCCTTCGGGCCTCCTCCACCCCCTTGGTTGCCATGGGAACACAAGCATTCAGCTGCTCAGGCCTCACCCTCTGGAACTCCCTCCCACCTGAACTCAGACAAATCACCTCTTTACCACTTTTCCAGCCCTACCTCAAAACCCACATTTTTAGATTTTTATTTGGTTTAATGCTGTTAAAACAGTATTAATGTTTTTATTGTCCCTGTTATTTTTGTCCTGTAAACTGACCTTGGGTGTTAGAAAGGCGCTTATGAATAGAAAAGTTACACAGTGTACCAGAAAACTTCCAAGTTATAGAATCAGTTACTAATTCTCACAAAAAAAGTGCGAGATCTGGACCATAAGCACTAAGCACAGAATGTCCTAAATATCCATGACATTTTCCCCAAAACACAGCGTCAAGCACGTATTTATTTTAGAGGTGCACTTTATGAGATGCACTGTATAATTTCACGAGCGTCCTCAAACCCTGTCATCAATAACATCGTAATGCCTCTGAGTGCTGTAAAAGCCTGCTCACTGATGACTCTCCATTACAGTCTCTGCATTTACTTTGAGGTGAGTGGAGGTGAGGTTTCAGCATATCTGGGTTAGGACGGCCATGCGTTAAGCCCTCTTAAAAAACAATATTAGGCCATTTCCATTAACAGGGTGAGATACTAACAAAATTTATTCTCTTCGTGTTTTCTAGGATTACCACTTGAAATGTGTCCAAATGGGTTTTCTAAATGTCGTGCTGAGATTCAAGTATTGCACACAAAAAAACTGGACTAAGATTTTTTAAAAGGGCAGAAATATAACTTGTTTAACGGTGCATTGTGTAACTTTTTGGTTGGGGGTCCATCACCTGCTTATTTCTATGGATATGTCATTGCTCTTACATGGAATGTTCCACAGTATGACATAAAACAACTCTACCTTATATTTATTCAATTGCAGGTGGTTATATTGCTCAAAAATAGCAGGAAAAAACAGGCATTCTGACTGTGAGCGGGGTGGCCTCTTCACAGATCTGGCCATGGAGATAAAAAAGTTTGGTCTGGTTTGGTCTGCATGGAGATAAAAAAGTTTAATACTGTGAAACATTCCAGACAAAGTAATAACAAAGTGTATCTATAGTTTCCACAGCAAAATGCAATTCACCACTGTCCATAAATACATCTGTGCTTTGAAGATAGGCCGCTTTGCATATTTCAATGATTTGTTTTTGTACCTTTGTTTATGTCCAAATCACATTGTAATGAATTTATAGCAATGCAAAGCTAAGAATAAACATATTGGGAATAACAAACAGATTGATGTCCTCCCAGTCATTTTTCACTCTTCGGTGTCTCTCTGAGCTAGAAAAATCTTCCCTTTCCTCTACAGCTCCATGGTCTTGGAATCATTTACAGAAATATCTTAAAATGGAATCTATCTATCTATAAGTTCAAGACATGTGTAAAAGGTGTGGTGATGAAGACATGTGTATGTTTCTCTTGAGAGGTGCAAATGGTTTTATAATGTGATACTTTGTGATTTGACTGTTTTGTATTCATCGTGTTGCTGCTACTTTGGCCAGGGCTCTCCTGAAAAAGAAACTCTGAATCTCAATGGGACCTCCTGGTTAAATTAAAGTAAAATAAATTAAATGTATCAGAGATGATCAAAATCAAGAAGAGATCACAGATTGTTTTATAATAGCATGTTCAAGGTGCACCATGTAACTTTTCTTGGGGAGGAAGCTTGTCGTATGGATGTATTGACCAGATCTGACCAGTAATTTGGCCTATGGTTCCACCTGATTGTCTCCATGGAGATAAACGAATTAAATATCATACAGTGGAAGATTTTGCCAAAGCTGTGGTGGTGGCACCTGCTTGTTTGAATGGCGAGAGTTAAGTTTAAAGGGATATTGTGGAATATTTCAAGCAACGTAATGGAGCCAAGCAGGCGATGGACACTCCACCAGGAAAGTTTCATAGTGGACCTTTAATAGACAAAAGTGTTTTATTTTATGTGTGTTTAGTCTTATTTACAGGGTATTAAAGCTGAGGTGAGCAGTTTGCAGTAAATGTCTGCACAGCTGTTGTATTAGTGAAAAGTCAGAGCAGGTTTATTTCCTGTGACACAGATATAAAACTCACTCGCACTGAATAAACTACAGATGAGTGCCAAACAAGCCCTCAATATCTCAAGAGCACCGTATGTTTGATTTAATAAACCATGTGTTCAAAACATCAATAAACCTTTTCCTAACGCAATTCTGTTTTATGTTTCGGAGACCTGATTTTCTATCAGACTGCGAGCCTATAAAAGCTATAACGACAATGCCACAGACAGTAAAGAGCCAAATAAAAATAGCTCTCACTGTAACTCAATGTGTAATTATTATTTTGTACAGACGCAGAAGAAGCCAGACACGTCCAGGTTGCAATCAGAACTATGCTAAGGAAGCAAAGGTCAGAGGTTACAATGTACAAACAAAACAAAACAAAAATGCTAACCAACTCAAACTGCTTCAATTAAACAACTCACAATTTTCTATCCACTGTCTCACCAAACCACAATGAGGAGACATGACAGTTTTTATGTATTTGCAGTATAGCTTTAATATGGTGACAAATATTCTGTACTCTGTATTCTGTACCGTACTAGGGAACCTTCCTGCCAAAGCAGTTTCGAAGGAGACGGGCATATATGGTTGACCCACTCCCCCACCAGAAAAGTTACATAGTGAACTTTTAAACTATATTATGGAATTATACCCCACATTGTAAATTATAGTATCTTGATTGAAATCTTGGTGCACAACGACTACAACAACCTCTCATTAACAATATCAGCCTCTAAGCAAAACGTATGAATGTATAGAAGTATTAGAAAACTTATATTTACTGAATAATGATTAAAGCAGAAACTGAATAAAGCCTGCTTATAATGAACGCTTTTTTGCTTATAATGAACGCTTTTTCAGTCAAGCCAAGATCAGAAGTTGTGTTTATTTTAAATGCCCCAACACCGTACACCGTCCTGTTACTCAGCACCTGATAAAGCAAATGTTACAGTAATTTATTTCAGTCATTTTCCCACTTCTGCTGAGAGCTCGATTCATTTCATGTTTAAGTTGCATTTAAACATTTATGCACAACAAAAAGAGCAGATGGAAACCAAAAATGCAAAACAGAGAATAAATAGAGAATAATGGATTGTTAAATACTCAAATAGACATCAAATTAAAAGCATTTAATTTACACTTTACCGATTAGAGGAAAACTTCACGTTTCCTTAAAAAAAATCTCTTCAGAGAATCAGGATCAAATATAGCAGCAGGATATTGTAAGCAACACAACTAAAGTACATTTGTAAAGTACATTTATATGCAATATAAATATGCTAAAGGGATAAAACTTTTTTTTTTTTTTTAATGTATGGTCTTCCTCTTCCCAAGCCATCAAATATGTTACAGACCTCAATTTCTTTCTTCACAAAGAGCACTTGACTGGTGTAAAACTATGATAAAAATTGACAACTTTCAATCCACCAACTTCTTAAATGCAATTGCTAAAGGTGCATTGTGTAACTTTTTGTGGGGAGTCCCTCAAATGCTTTTCTTCATGGAGATAGTATTGCTTTGTTTCATAGCATAGTGTTAAACCTTTCTATCTTCATGGAAACCAAACCAGAACAAGTTACAGGTCAGATCTATGGAGAGGCAGCACCGCTCACAGTCAGAATGCCTGTTTTTCTATGTATTTTTGAGCTATAAAACCACCTGTAATTGAATAAATGTAAGGTAGAGCTGTTTAATGTCATACTGTGGAACATTCCAAGCAGAGCAAAGACATATCCATAGAAACAACCAGGTGTCGAACACCCAACCAAAAAGTGACATAGTGCACCTTTAATGTTTTAGGTTAGACTACTACTTTCAGTTGTGTTTTTATTTTAAAGTTTGGTTACTGTGTACTCTCCCAAACAATAAAAAAATTGGTCCAGTGTATAAAAAACAATAACTAATAATGAAAAACAAGATCTTTGCTCCATTGTCTCTGCCCTTCATGTCGTTAACAGTAAATTTGTACATCTTTTTATAAACATGTCACTTTTCCATTAGGCGTCACTGAGCTGTTATCGGTCGATTTACTCTGACAGTGTTGATTAGTGAACATGGGGATCATTAAAAGGACATTTCCTCTTGTTCTGTATTGACCGTATCCTCATTAGACTCAATAGAGAGTAAACAGAAAGACTGGAGCACTGATCAACAGTTTAGTTAGCAGATACATACAGAGCCTCTTATGCAACATTGGATAATATGGATAATTGTATGTGTCCCACTCTCATCATAACACCAGTCACTTTAAATAATGTACAGTGATCATTTGCATTTATTCTGTCCATACATTTATTTATTTATTTTTTTTTCTGTACTAGTGAACTACACTTTGAATAGCCTTAAAGGTGCACTGTATAACTTTTTTCTGGTGGAGATGTTATTGATCTGCCTGAAATGTTCCACAGTATAACATTAAACAGCTCACCCTTACATTTATGCAATTACAGGTGGTTTTATAGCTCAAAAAAGGGTAATCTGACTGTTAACTGGGTTGACTCTCCACAGATCTGACCTGCAACTTGGCCTGGTTTAGTCTCTGTGAAGATAGAAAGGTTTAATACCATATTGTGAAACATTCCAGACAAAGCAATAACATCTCCATGGAGAAAAGCATTTGACGGACCCTCCACCAGAAAAGTCTTTAAGGCTATTCAAAGTGTAGTCCACTTGTACAAAAAAACAACTGTATGGACAAAATAAATGCAAATTATCACTGTAAGTTATTTAAAGTGACTGGTGTTATGGTGTATGTACAATTATCCAATGTTGCATAATAAAACGTGAAGCATGAAAAAAAAAAAAAACATTCATAACAAACAAATAGGAATAAGAAAAAGGAATGATTCAGGCTTAATTACTTAATAGAAATTCAAGATTAACTTTAATGTTCCACTAGCGAGAAATGTGCTATCTACCCATGCTGCCATCAATGCTGTGCAACGGAGCAACAGTGACAGCTCGCTTAGGTTCTTGAAGTAAATTTTCCACTTAATTTTCCCATAAACCTTTTGAAAAATATAAATATTAAGACTTCAAAAACATTACTGAGGCTAAGCAGCTTTATCGTAATTAATATCCATAACGCATATATTTATTTAATCCAAAAAGGCAGTTTAAGATGCAAGATTCTGTGACATGTTTTAATAACTTTGCAGTTTATAAAGTTTCAGAAACAGACTTTAAATAACATAGGTCTTGTGGTCATTAGTTACCACATGGCTGATTAGCCCAGAGCCCTTTCAAACTGTTAATATTAATATTTTTCAGCAAGTCTATGGCAAAAATTAATGGCAAATTTAGTTCCAGAACCAGTGGGTGGGCGGTCACTGTTGAGCTCGATAGATAAAAAGCATGATCCATAAATAGAGAATAGATTAAAAAGATATACACAAGAAGGTTAATTGCAGTCTGATCAGTATGAGTTCAGTCTTTGTTCATTAAAAGTGTAGTTGAGTTGACTATAGTACTGATTATAAAGTGGAACCTTTTTAATACTTGATACTCTATTTTACTGTGGATGCCTACTATACTATTATTTTCTATTAATTACTAATATAATTACATCTTGTTACATATTTGCATCAAAACGCCAAAGCGCATTTATTCTGTTCACTGGCAACAAAGTGTATTCTGTATGTATGTAGTGTATTGACACATACACGTGTTTTTGTTCAGCATTATGCCAACAACTAAGACATGTAGTTCAAGAAAACTCCATGACAGAATCTGTACATATTTATAGGAGACAGATGTAAGATATTCACACTCCACACATTTGCTCCTTGCTCGGTTGTCTTCTCTCAACAGAAGGACATCCCGGAAAATACATGAGATCTGTGTCTGGGCTGAGAGTGTGTGTTTAGCTGATGAGGACAGAGCTGACTGAGCAGACAGTGGTTCACTATATATAGTATTCTATAGGAGCCACTCAGAAATACATAGTCACTGAATACAGATACTAACTACTTGTACTAACACTAGATAATCATATGAGCAAGTATTGATACTACAAAAAAAAAAAAAAAATCTAATTTACATAATTTGTTTGCTTTTGAGTTTTATCAGAGCTAATATAAGCCACCATGCTAACATCAAGCCTGTATTTTGTGTTGAAAATTAGTCTATTGTCTAAAAATGTGCATCATTGTGGTATCAAAATCTGTATCAAGCCTACTGCTTTGTGTCAAAATCGAGTTAGAATTTTTTGTGAAAACATTATTACATAGTACACAGCATACTCCCTCATAGCAAACAGAAGTTGTGTACAAACCAAGGCCATCAATGGTGCATGTGCTTCTAATTCAAATCAACATAAAACTTGGTTACAAACATAATAGTTTTGGTTAAACCTTATAAACACATTATATTTGCCACAGACTCAAGATGGTCTATGATTCTTCTGTGTGAAAAGAATGTGTGATCAGAGTCTGATCTGAAACAGAGGCCAAAAACCCAACCTACAGTTTCTTCAGCTCTGTTGCTTTGGGGTTGTTACAGCAACAGTTCTAATAAGACACACTAATGTCTGATCTCTCCACACAACCTCAGCTGGATGTGGCCTCCAGAGGACTGAGAGCCTCTGCAGTCTTGTTGGCTCATTCAGCGCTGCCGTCTTCAATAAGTCCGTGTATGTTTTTCCTCTTTGTTGTAGCTCTTTGGACTTTGAGATAAGACATTGAACACATCCATGTCTGTAACACACAAAAATAATAATACTCTGCAGCAAGTTTACTGATCTGAACTAATTTTTAATGACAGTTTTTAGTGACTCACACAGCAACTGCCACCACAAAGCAAAGAATCATTGAAAGGTGTCAAAAACTGGAGTGTATTTTTACTCAGGTCTAAACACTGTATGAGAAGCCCTCAGGAGCAGGAGGAGAGACTCTCACATGTCCCACTTTGTCTGAACTAAAGCTCCAGATAAAGACATGAGAGGACAGTCCAAGGACTGGACACAGAGGGACAGACAGGAGCCTCTGGCTGAGTGAAAGAAGACAGAGTTCAGCTCATGTGAGAACAGCCTTCTACAGGACTGACTCTGTAGCACTGGCCTACATACACTCACACACATTTACATAGAGCTGCTGTGGGGTATTTAATAAAAAGTTATACTCAGTTTTAAAGTACCTCTAAAGTTGCCTCTGATTAATCGTTTGATCCAAAAGCCATCAGAAATGAGTGCTAAGAGACATTCAGAACAAAAGAGAAACTATGATCAAAACTGTGAATCAGTTGCTGGGGTTTGTATCATCCAAATGACAACATGATTATGTGTATATTTATGTTACTGCTCTTTTGAGAAGAGCAACAGTACCTTAAGTTCCTGTTGACTTTTGCTGTACGCACTGATCCTTTATCAGATGCCTAATTTAATACTTTTGCTAGCCTGGAGACATGCATTATTCATGTTGATGTTTAGCGATCAATATGAAACATTTGCACATTTTGGTGGAAAATTCCATCTGCATTTGGGTCTGATGTATATTTAATGAGCACGCAAAGGCTTTCACATTTTGTACATCTGAGAACATTTAGCACTAATGGAGAGGCCTAATATGTGGAAAAATGTGAGAATATTTTAATGAATAATGATGAAAAGATGAGCACACTGAAGAGAAATGGAATGAAGTTAACTAAAAAGACACATTATCCTGAACTGGGCAGTTAAAACTTCATAGTTAAGTTTATCTATTGACATTGATACAGTATTGTTCCAAGACACAGACTGTATATACAGATATACAGAACTAGCCCACTAAACGCTGTGTTCCAAAGAGGAAATGAGCATGGGTACAAAGTGGTTCCATTGGAGACTGGTTCCATTTAACTTCTATTGAAATACAGTATCTGCACCCCCCCTTTGTAACTGCTGCTGTCAGGCTCCTCATTCTGGCCTTAAAATATCTGCATTAACCCGGTCTACACGATCCTGGGGTTTTATTACTCTATTTTGTCCATGAATCGATATATGAACATAATCAGGTGCCTCCTCCTAGCATTAGCAACAGGTTTGATTGACAGATATTGAGAGGAACAGTATGGGTGTCACCCACTCCACCTCTATATATAGTCTACACTCTGAGAACCTTCCGCAAACACAAATTTGCAGTGGGGCCTTGAACTGAAAATCTTGGGTTATCAAGGTAACCAAGGAAAGATTTGAATACAAAAACTGTCATCATGCCTAAAATATAGTAAAGTAAGAACTACGCAGCACAATTCACAATAAAAATAAGGAACTAAACTTTCCTCCAATAATTGCAAAATCTCACGTACTAGTCACATATATTAGTCTATGCTGATTAGTGTCTAGTGAAGTGTGTTTTATTGAGTTGGATTACTAATCCAAATTATTCATTGCACTGTATTTGTACTTCATTTTATCATTCTACATTTGTACATGACAACACTATCAGCCAAATGCTCTCTTTATTATTATAGGGATTATGCTGTCTGTATTTGTGCAGAGTTGGCAGAAAAAGACAACTGGTAACCAGAGACCTTCAAGGAATCTGCATGAAAAACTGTGTAATATTCAATAATGAAGAATCTTGAGCACACTCCAGATCTCAGAGGATTTAAAGATTTTATGTCACTACAGTCCACTGTTTTAATGCTGACGCAAAATGGATCAGAATTGGAAACTCATTGGAAATTCATAAAACAGGTTAATATTTTACTGCAGGCACATGCCAGAGGACATGGAAAAGAATGAATAATAAAACCTAAAATAATATTGAACTTTATTTTTTAATCTTACAGACAAGAGAGACCAAAACATTTTAAAACTTTTCCATGACATTGCTTTTCCATTTCCCCAACAGTAAAATTCCAGACAACAGAAAAATGCAGAGAAAAGAACTTTTAAAAAGTTAATAACTGCCTGTGTTGGCTTTTCTCAGAGAAGAAAACAAGCTAAATAAAAATAAAAATAAAAAAATTAGTCAGTTATCAAAAATTTTGGCAACGCGCTGACATTTTTTTTGCGAATATTAAGTATGTGTGTATATTTCCATGTAAGCGTTGGTTGAAAATATTTGTCAGTTTTACAGTTTTATAATTGCCTTAAAAACTTTAGTCAGTAAATCCTGGGTATAGTTTCTCCTGCAAGTATTTTCTAAATAAAATAAATAAATCTTTACAAGACGCATTTCTAAAACATCCCTGCTACAGTTTTCTTTGTTGATCCTTGAAGGTGGCTTTCAAAACAGAACTAACAACACTGGTCATAAGAGAAGCCGCTTATCAGGAATCAAGGGTAGATAATTACTCTTCTAGCAAAACAGCCCTTTACTACAGGCTAAAACCTTTGCTAATTAGCTGGTAGAGCGATAGTGGACTTGTACTTATTCAAACCGCTGTCTTTCAGCCGTCCACATGAATACACTACCTCCCAGGCACAGTACAGTGATGGGCTGCTGAGCTGTGAAAGAGAAACATTTACCTTATGTTGACCATGTAGCAGCAGTAGTAAGTAATGCTAAAAATTATAGTATAAAAATTTCAGTAGAATTGGTAATAACTTTACCAATTTACCAGTATTTTTTAGCAGTAGCAGCATTGTATTTGCAGGAATTGCAGTATCGTAAAATATTGTGGTAAATCACATTGTTAGATATACTTAAAGGTGCACTGCGCAACTTTTCTGGTGACAATAGAGACAAGCCACCTACTTGTCTCCATGGAATGCCTGGAATGTTCCATGGTATGACTTTAAACATTTCCATCTAGCATTTATTCATTGCGGATGTTTCTGTTTGCTCATAAATACAATAATTCTTTATGTGAGTAGGGGCGACTCTCCACAGATCTGAATTGTAATTGTCTCTCTCGTGATAGATAATTTTAACCTATAGAGTGGAATATTCCAGACAAAGCAATAAATAAATTTCCATGGAGATAAGCAGGTGGTGGACACTTCACCAGAAAAGTTGCGTAATGCACCTTTAAAAATGAAGGAGCGAGGCCATGATTTTTATTAGCATTTTAATGTACTATAATCCAGAAATAAAGGGGTGGATAATTACTCTTCTAGCAAAACAGCTCTTCACTACATGCTAAACCTTGCTCATTAGTTGGTAGGGCGATGGTGGACTTGTACTTATCATTCAAACCACTGTCTTTGAACCATCCACGTGAATACACCAGCTCCCAGGCACAGTGCGGTGATGGGCTGCTGAGCTGTGAAAGATGGAGGAGAGTCTAAACGCAGCTAAAGGGAACATTCAGAAGCAGCTGGGAGAGAGAAGCCAGCGCCATCATCATCGTCCATTATTTGGGATGGATTCTTGTTCCTCCGGCCTCACTGTTGATTATACAGCTCCATCACTGGTTGTGGATGTGATGTCAATTTGATGCCTGTTTGAGCAGTGCTTCCAGGATAATGGCTCTAGGTGATGGAATAAGAATAGTTGCACAACACAATTAAGATGGAGGTACTATTGCATGGGAATAACATTAAAGTGAATCCTATCTGCCTGGTGTGAGGGTGCTATATTCCAGTACAGTGTTGATCTGAGAGACAACATACTCACTGAGTCAGTTCATCTGCCTGTGATGAGCTAAAGCAGCTCTATTAGGAGAGGAAAGGAAACCTGAGCTCTCCGATAGTGCGTATGAAGATGTAGTTTAGACTTGTAGGATTAATAACATCACAGTTTGTAGAGATGAAGTGCCAAGACAGCATTAGTGTCATCACGATACCAAAATTTTAAGAGTCAGATGAGAGCCAAAAACACCTGCATCATATTTGGTATGTTGCACCATGGTAAAACATGAGCCTGAAGTGTTGTTAGGGAGGGTGTATAATGATAGTTGTACTGATAAAGTGCTGAGAATTTCAGAGCTGTAATTACACTGTCACTGATCCTGAAGAGGATGCACTGAGCTGAATTAGCTCAAGTGCATACATCCAATGTATTTGTGTAATGTAAGCAGTGTGTGCGTGAGTGATGGTGGTGGTCGGAGCAGCCAATGGCAAAGATTGGCAGCCTCGCTTCCGTCAGTCTGCCGCAGGGGGCAACTGTGGCTACAATAGTAGCTTACCACCACCAAGTGTGAAGTGAATGAATAAAGCTCTGTAAAGCATCTTTGAGTGTCCAGAAAAGCGCTATATTAAACTGATTTATTATTATTATTATTATTATTATTATTATTATTATTATTAGTAGTAGTAGTAGTAGTAGTAGTAGTAGTAGTAGTAGTAGTAGTAGTAGTAGTAGTAGTAGTATTAAAACATAAACATCAGCATATGCTATAGTCTTGGTTTTAAATCACACTACAGTGAACGGCAATAAAACACTAAATTGAGTGCCAGTGGCAAAAAACTGTTGTTGTGTCCTTAGGCAAGAAACTTCACCCACATTGCCTAGTATGAATGTGGTGTATGTTGGTTGTGGTGCCCTGTAAAGCATCTTGAAAGGCACTATATAAATCAAATGACTAATTAATTAATTTGAATAAATACAATGTACGTGTAATGCCATGAGCATGATCTCAATGCTGACCATCCATGAAATAAGTTACATAGTGCATCTTTAAAATGAGACAGCATTAAAGTATAATGCCTTTCATAACCATTTGTGCCCGTCATTGTGAATGTCATTAGAAACAGCACAAGTTCATGATGAATAACTGTGGGGGAATATTGTCTAGTTTCCTGAATACAAATCCCTCTATTCAGTCATTTACACAAGACAAAATGGCACCAATTTAAAGAGGGACAAGGAGATTTATTTGAATGTGTTTATTTCCTCAGTTTCCCTCTTGTTAGCCCGCTCTGCGCTGCAGCAGATGCATCACAGTCCTCATCTGTTAGTCGAGTAGAACATTTAGATTTATTTCTCCACGCCACATTGAGCTATTTGCATAATTTCAGAGGCAAAGACACAAAAAGGAGTTAAGTGTAAACAAAAAAAGTGAACCTGGATTTAAACAGAAATTGTACACTCTGTTGAGTTGGGAATTTTGTAAAAGGCATATTATATATATATATATATATATATATATATATATATATATATATATATATATATATATATATATATATATATATATAATATATTATATATTATATATATAAAATATAATATAATATATATATATATATATAATATATATATATATATAATATATATATTATATATATATTATATATTATATATATAAAATATAATATAATATATATATTATATATATATATATATATATATTTATATATATATATATATATATATATATATATTTATATATATATATATATTTATATATATATATATATATTTATATATATATATATATATATATATATATATATATATATATATAATATGCCTTTTACAAAATTCCCAACTCAACAGAGTGTACAATTTCTGTTTAAATCCAGGTTCACTTTTTTTGTTTACACTTAACTCCTTTTTGTGTCTTTGCCTCTGAAATTATGCAAATAGCTCAATGTGGCGTGGAGAAATAAATCTAAATGTTCTACTCGACTAACAGATGAGGACTGTGATGCATCTGCTGCAGCGCAGAGCGGGCTAACAAGAGGGAAACTGAGGAAATAAACACATGGATCACTGAGTGCTTGGAGTTGTACAATATCAGTCGGACTCTAAGGGCGTTCATTGCAAACTCAATGCGGTTGTGGAAAACCATCCTTGAAGCCAATGGCAAGCCAATTGCACAAGTGGCCATCAAATGTGGCATATACCAAGGAGATGCACTGTCCCCACCGCTGTTCTGCATAGGTCTGAACCCCCTCAGCCAAATCATTGACCGCACTGGCTATGGATACCGACTCAGAAACGGGGCCACCATCAGCCACCTCCTCTACATGGATGACATCAAGCTGTACGCTAAGAGTGAGCGGGACATCGACTCACTGATCCACACCACCAGGATCTACAGCACAGACATTGGAATGTCATTCAGGCTCGAGAAATGTAGTAGGATGGTGACAAAGAGAGGGAAGGTAGTCCACACAGAGGGGGTCTCACTCCCAGAGGGAACAATAGCAGACATTGAAGACAGTTACAAGTACCTTGGTATCCCACAAGCAAATGGCAACCTTGAAGAGGCAACAAGGAAAGCGGCTACGACCAAATACCTGCAACGAGTAAGGCAAGTCCTAAGAAGCCAGCTCAATGGCAAGAATAAGGCACAGGCAATAAACAGCTATGCCCTGCCAGTGATCAGATACCCTGCAGGAATCATAAGCTGGCCAAAGGAGGAGATACAGACCACAGACGTTAAGACACGAAAGCTCCTGAGATGATGATGTGCTCAGGGAATGCCTCAGACAGTGGAGGTCAGAGGAAGAGGTGCTGGAGGGACCATCATGGCAGGACAAGCCCCTACATGGGGCATACCACTGAAACATAACTGAAGTGGCTGATATCAAGAAATCCTACCAATGGCTGGAGAGGGCTGGTCTGAAGGACAGCACAGAGGCCCTCATCCTGGCTGCACAGGAGCAGGCCTTGAGCACCCGAGCAATAGAGGCCCAGATCTACCACACCAGACAAGACCCAAGGTGTAGGCTGTGCAAAGAGGCTCCTGAGACAGTCCAGCACATAACTGCAGGGTGTAAGATGCTGGCAGGGAAAGCATACATGGAGCGACACAACCAAGTGGCGGGTATAGTGTACAGAAACATCTGTGCAGAGTACGGGCTGGAGACCCCAAGGTCAAGGTGGGGAACTCCCCCAAAGGTTGTGGAGAATGAGCGTGCCAAGGTCCTGTGGGACTTCCAGATACAGACTGACAGAATGGTGATGGCAAACCAACCAGACATAGTGGTGGTGGATAAGCAACAGAACAAAGCCGTGGTGGTGGACATTGCAATACCAAGCGATGGTAATATCAGGAAAAAGGAACACGACTCAAGGAAGAGCTGGAGAAGGCCTGGAAGGTGAAGGCATCAGTGGTGCCCGTGGTGATCGGAGCACTCGGGGCTGTAACCCCCAAACTGGAGGAGTGGCTCAAGCAGATACCAGGAAAAACATCAGACATCTCAGTCCAGAAAAGTGCAGTACTAGGAACAGCAAAGATACTGCGCAGAACTCTCAAGCTCCCAGGACTCTGGTAGAGGGCCCGAGCTGGATGAGGGTGAGAGAGACCAACCACCGTGGAAGGTGAGGAACACATTTTTTTTTTTTTATTTATATATATATATATACACACACACACACACACACACACACACATATACATATATAGACATACATATATATACATATACATACATATATATATATACATATACATATACATACATATATATATACTAAAGATAATGTTGTAGAAATAATAGCAGTATGATTAGCAAAAACGGCATTTGTATTTCCACTAGTTGCAGTATCCCGATTGCCATAAAATCACACTGTTGGATAAATTTAAAGGGCCCATATTAGGCTATTTTCTGATCTATGTTATTATGTTGTTTCCTCATCAAAAAATAAATAAATAAATAAATAAATAAATAAATAAATACTTTGAGTGTATCATTCACACATGAACTGAAGAAGCAGCTTGGATGAGCTGCGAAACGTATTCGACCAAATAAACTCTGTCCAGTTGACAAATTAAATTTCTCCTTTTGCTATTCACACGTTTAACACGCAAACCCTGCATATTTAGGCTTTCTTTGTAATTATCATTGCATTTATATAGCTCCTTTCAAGACACCCAAAGCGCTTTACAGTTCATTGTTCATTCACTCCACATTCAGTGGTGGTAAGCTACTACTGTAGCCACAACTGCCCTGGGGCAGAATCTGAGCCATCAGCCTCTCCCACCACCATCACTCACGCACACTCCACTTTCTTACTAGGCAATGTAGGTGAAGTGCATTGCCTAAGGACAAATCAGGTGCCACTGGCGCTCCCCTGTGGCACCTGATTTTCCCAGTGTCTCCCATCCAAGTACTAACCAGGCCTGGTCCTGCTGAGCTTCTGAGATCTGACAGATCAGGCTGTGACAATCTGGTATGGCCACAACACATTAGCAGTTTTTCTCTCAGAACAAAAAGTAAGAGGTAGCCATTAACTGCTTCTTGGCATCACGAGGTTGAACAGAGCATTATGAGTTTGGAAGATGTAGACAGACTAATAATGCAGGGTTACTCAAACATGTGTGAATGAAACAAAACAACTTCAGTTATGTTTTTGAGGAGGCATTATAACATGACTTAAATCTCACAGGAGATAATTTTGCGTAATATAGGACCTTTAAAAATGAATGTGAGAGGCCATGATTTTTATTGCTGTTTTAATGTACGTAATAATCCATAAATTGTCCATTGAGTTTTCTATGCAGATTTATGTAGCTGAGTGGGAATAGAGCCAGCACCTATAATACTTTCAGGTATTTGAAAGCAGTATTTGGTGCTGTCCGTGGTGCTGATTACAAACCCACAAGACTTGAATAGGGTGAATAAGTTGAATTCTGGAGCAAACACGAGGGCGTCTAACCAACTGTTGCTGTTTTCTCTCCTTTTTGTTTTGGCGGGCCAAAACTCCAGAGGTGATGTGATTATTTCTTCTTCTGCTTCTTTCACACACTGTTGATTAAACCAGCACTATGAAGCAGCCAAACTAATCAACAGGTCCTGAGGTATTCACCAGTGACTTTGATCAGGTGAAAAATCCAAGGTTTGAGCACATTTCGGCAGCAGAAACCGTTTCAAAAGAACAGATAATTTGAAATTTCAAGTGGAAGGAAAAAAAAGAAAGAAAAACACTCCAAATCCAATTATTTATTCCAATTATAGTTTTTGTTTTTTTCTGGTGGATGTTCCATGCTTGTCTCCATGGAGATGTTTTCGAAAAAATGACAAGCAAGCTATAGTGCAGTGTAGTGTGTACAGCACTCACAGTAAAAATGCATGTTTTTCCATGATACTTTTGAGAAATAAAACATCAATAATTAAATACATGCCGGAGTCCATAGAAACAGGTGGGTAGCGGAAAAAAGAAAAGTTAGACAGTACACCTTTAAAGAGCCCATATTACTCTACTTTCTGATCTATGTTGTGTTCTTTCCTCATCACAAACATACCTGGAGTTGTGTTTTGTTTCATTCACACATGTTTAACACACAAACCGTGGAGATTTAGCTTGAATTCTTCTCTCAAACAGAAAACACTCTATTCCACCTTGTGATGTCATGTGGTAATACAGGAAGTGTTTCACTGTGTTTTCAAACCCCATACATTTTCACTAGAATCATTTGGAAGATTTCAGTCTTGGAGTTGCCCATCTCTACTGAACAAAAGGTGAAAGGTACACTACATGACATCACAAGCTGGAACAGAGCATTTTGAGCATTGGAGATGTAGACTAATAAAGGGTTACTCAGACATGTGTGAATGTAACTAAACAACTGATGTTGTTTAGTTACAAATGATTTTGATGAGGTAAAGCTCGTAAGTGTCAATACTGAGTGATTGTGCTGGACAAAATTATTGTGTTAAACGATCATACTGACATTTTGAGTGCATTTTCAACTAATATAATATAAAAATGCAAATAAACCCTTCAAAGATCAATAAACCTTACTTTCTAAATAACATTTAACACAGGAATTGCAAGACAACCAAAAACAATAGGCCTAAATAAAATAGACTTGTTGACATAAGAATACCCTAATGTAGTCTGGCTTACAGCAAGGACTTGTTAACAAAAAATGTATTTGAACCACCATTGTCGAACCAAACACAACCAAAACAATAAATAAAATGGATTATTAAGTCTCTGTAACAAAATTGCCCTTAAAAGTTATTAAACATTAGGTTCAGACAGGGAAAACAGGCAACACAAACTGCCAGTTAGGACCTCTGTAAACAAAAAGTGCAAACTAACAACAAAAACACTCCACATCAATAAAAGCAGATTACTCATCAGGTCATATGTAAATCTGTAGCTATTTTAGTCTGGCAGATTCCGAGCAAGAAATATCAACATGTTGACTTTGTGTGGCTTAAGGCAGGATCTCTCAGGTGTAGCAATGTTGCCAGCTGTGCTAAACATTCTCTCTGAGCTGGAGCTTGTTGCACAAATGCACATGTATTTTTGAGCCAAGTTGGCAATCTTTTTTGATTGTCACACCACCGCATCACAAGATGCATCAAGTGCATCTTCTTGGAGGAACTTCGTCAGCTCTGCATCAGCCTGTACTCTTTCTGGTAATGCAGCGTGGGCCTGACCTGTTGTTTTGAAAAAAGTCACGCAGCGTCTTCTTTTTAGTGGGTGCGGTAGGTTCGGTAGGTTCATCCTGGTTTCCTCCAGCAGCATTGGTGCAGCGCTCACCACTGGCACCTTCTCCACTTCCTTCTGGCTCTTTAAGTCCAGTAGCTCTTGCACAAGCTGATCTTTGACATCATCCAATGCCTCTGCCTCCTCCATGCTGCCACAATACCTTGAATCCTAGATGGTAGCATTTTTCTGGAGGTCTTGGATTGCGGGTAAGCTGTACATGTGTCATTTAATACTGGCTGTCACTGGGGCATGGAGAGAGAAGGTCGGCTTTAATCAGTTCCAGCACAGCCTTAACTGAGGACACAGTTACATATTTTTCCCCTGAGAGGATGTCTGTAAAGTCAACCAATGGTTTCATTGCTGCGTTGACGGACTCCAAAACAGAACATCATCCCCAACACATCCTGCCAGGTTGGGTTGAGGTGGCCATGTTTTCTGTCTTCAACCAGGACACGTCTTGTGGCTGGGAGTTCCTTCAGCACACTCTCTACCATCTTCTGCTTACTGCTCCATCGTGTGACATCCTATTGGAAAGATAATATTGTTTGTGTTCAACAGTTTGTCTATATCAACATTCTTAAACATATACTACTTTGCATTTCCATTATTTATCATTATTATTTTGTATGTTGTATGGTGCTTTTATATGCCAGTGCATACAAAGAGGCTATACTTTCAGGCTACTATAAAAAAATATTAGAACTTTAAATATTTTGTGTCGAAAATGAAAGCTTATTAAATGAATTAAACATCACTCACCAGTATTAGACTGTGTGTGGGGGCGGTTGGCTTCACTCTGTGCCTTTCTCAGGTCTCTCCTCTTAAGCCAGCTCAAGTTAAATACCCATGGGACACAGCAAGATGGAGGTTGCGGCCAAAGCAATTCAGCCATTGCCAGCCAAGATTCATTATTGGAGCAACAATGTTAGCACCATTGTCTGTAGTGATGCAGACTAGTTTGTGCTTGTCCAGTCCCCAGTCTGCTAAAGCAGACTTCAGGTTTTCTCCAAGGGTGTCAGCAGTATGGTTTTCTGGGACATATCTGGTCTCTTAACACTTGGAATGCAGGGTCCAGTCAGCAGTTATGTAGTGTATGGTCAAGCTCATATAAGGTGTCATATTTGAAGTTGACCACAGATCCGTAGTTCAAGAGTAAAATGCGCTATCTTTAATGTCCGTAAGTATGTCGTCTTTTATGCTGTTGTGGAATTGCCGTTTGTGACACATATGTTCTTGAGGGCAATTCGTATTGGCTGTCAAATGTTTGCAGCATTTTTCAAAAGGCTGGCTTTTCAGCAAGATTGAACAGCAGCATCTCTTTGGCAAGTAAACGAACTACACTGTCTGTAAGTTTGCACCATTTTGCATTGTGATGCTTGCATTTGGTTTGTCGACCAAATCCTGTGATTGTGGACTCTTGGGCAGAAGGTGTTGTAGTTTTTTTTTCCCCTGCTGGGAAAACTGCACGGAGTGATTGGGTTTTAAGTGCATTTGCATGTTCGTTGTATTGCCATGTTTAGATGATACCACAAATGCAACATACCGGCTCGCACAGGTTAAGTGATGATTTGGATGGAGTCCAAAGTGGTCCCAGGCTGCAGCATTCATGTTCAGCTTTGAAACCAATTCCACCTGTCTTCAAATCTCAACTAGCTTGTGACTTTCTACTCCTCGCGGTGCTCTCTACTCAGTGGTGGTACCAGACCATGTGACTGGCAAGCATAGACCATATATATAAATGGACATAGCTAACGCGCTAGGTCACTGCATTCCAAATAGGAAGTTTGCATGCGGGGTTTTCCGGCTCCTTCTGACCCTGGCTCCCATTGACTTACACTGGAATATTCTGTAACTCTCTGTAACTGCTGCTGTGAGCCTCATCATTTTGGTCTTAAAATGTTCATATTATCCCGCTCTACATGATCCCATTTCACTATTTTGTCTGTCAAAAAATCCTATTCATATTATAGAGCTCCAAATAATAAAAATTTGAGATGTGCTGAATGCTATGGGTGACATCACACTCGCTTAGTCCACTTTTTTATACAGTCTATAAGTAGTCTAACTGAACGAACACATGCGTTCAAGCATCATTATGCTTAAGGAAATGAGAGGAGTCAAGTCAGTAGAGAGTGACAGAAGCCTTTTGACATTTAGTGGATGAATTGAATTGATTATTGTTACAGGCCTAAGTATAACATGAAACTCACTCGCTAATATGAATACGTCTTACTGTGTCAAGTATTCACACAATAACAGAAGTGCAGCAGTGGCACTCCTCAGAAGTCAGACTCACAAAGCCAGAGTAAGGCCGGTGGAGCCAGAGCTGAGCCTGCTCTCATGAACAATAACACGTGCTAATTGGATTTCCGAGTAGAACAACAGAACGGACATTTAAGAACATTTAGCCCCATAATCCTCGTCCTAATGACAAATATGATTTGGTGCAGTAATACTCTGGGACAAAGGCCTATTGTCATACAAGAACACTGGAGTCACATTATGTAAATAAGCCCCTGACTTTCTCATAAAAGACTGTTTAGAGCTGTGTCACTATTGAACTTGAGTGGGAGGAATATAACAGTTTTCTTGTGCTGTGACCTTGGAGAATAAAATGTCCTTATTTGTAAATGGCCATAAAATCAGCATTAGAAACACACATGAGCACTTATAATTTGAGCATTTCAATCTGTTATAATCTTACTGCAGTGCACCCAAGCATAGGCAGTTTACAACATCTCAATATGATTTATATAAAGGACGAGAATCTGATGTGCATCTAGCTATCCATAAAGATGGACTAAATCTTTGCTATTGAATAAATGGAAGAAAATAATAACAAAACATTAAAATCAAGTATTAATTTGTGTTTCGCTCTGAGCAACTTGATCCATATCAAAGCTTTGTTAATTGTCAATTTAAATGGTGCCAATAAGATAACATTGTGAGAAGCCCATGGGTTATTGTTCTTATTAGAAAATACAATTTCACCATTGTGTCCCAAATAGATGGATAATACAAATAAACCCTTGTCAAAGACATTTTCAGTCGTAAATACCAAATGGAACACTTATTTTAACTACAAGTGTTTGTATTGTGCACTCATGTCTCTAATCTTTCTTTCAATAATTAAACATTACTGAAAAGTGGAAAAACAAATTTCTTAAAAACATTTAGTGCAAAATCAAAAGTAGGTGTCACCATAGAAACAGGTTTCAAAGTCTCACTGTACAAAGCTCAAAAAGACAGTTTGAAGTATATTTGAGAAAAGTAATCTTTTTGAATGAACAGCTGGATAAAATAGTCCCCACAGCTTTTAACTATGGACCTGGCGTTTGTCTTTCCCAAGGACAGACACATGTGAAGGGGTCCCTGTAGATGCCGCTAACCCACAAGCACAGGGACAGCAGGATAACTGGTCCATCGAGTGTTGAGCAAACCTGTATATTTTAGTCCAACAGAGATGAAAGGTAAAATCTAGCAGCTCTAAGACATTGTTATTTAAAGGTTTATTATGCAACCTTTCCACTGTAATGGTCTCCATGGAAATGTCATTGCTTTGTCTGGAATGTTCCACAGTAATACATAGAACTCTTAAGTTTAATCAATTACAGGCGTGTACATTTTTTACAGAAATACCGTGAAAATCATGTATTCTCACTCTAGTGAGTGTGATTGCCTCTCCACAGATCTGACCTGTAACTTGCCCTAGTCCCTCTAACCCATGGAGATAGACATTACATGCCAAGCAGTAACATCTCCATGGATCTAAGCATTTGGCAGAACCTTCTACCAGAAAAGTTGTATAGTACACCTTTAATCATGAGGGCACATGCAGTGGCAGAAATAAGTATTTGATCCTTTGCTGATTTTGTAGGTTTGTCCAATGACAAATAAATGAACAGTCTATAATTTTAATGGTAGGTTTATTTTAACATTGAGAGACAGAATATCCAGAAAATCACATTATAGAAAAGATTTTAATTGGTTTGCATTTAATTGTGTGAAATAAGTATTTGACCCCTAACAACCATTAAAGAGTTCTGGCTCCCACAGACCAGTTAGACACTCTGGAGACAACTGTTGGTGCAATTGTTGAAATACAAAATGACTATCAGTAGACCTCGGTCTGGGGCTCCACACAAGATCTCACCTCCTGGGATTTCAATGATCATGAGAACAGTGACAAATCAGCCTAGAACTACACAGGAGGAGCTAGTCAATGATCTCAAGGCAGCTGGGACCACAGTCACTAAGAAAACCATTGGTAACACTTTACGCCACAATGGATTAAAATCCTTCAGTGCTCACAAGGTCCTTCCCTCCACCAGGAAACTGAAAATGAATCGTGGATGGGTCTTCCAACACGAAAATGACCCAAAACATACAGCCAAGGCAAGGAAGGAGTGGCTCAAGAAGAAGCACATTAAGGTCATGGAGTGGCCCAGCCAGTCTCTGGACCTTAACCCTATAGAAAACCTATGGAAGGAGCTGAAGCTCCGAGTTGCCAAGTGACAGCCACGAAACCTTAATGATTTTGAGATGACCTGCAAAGAAGAGTGGACCAAAAGAAACGTCTGACCTCTGTGCTTGCAAACGAGGGTTTTGCCACCAAGTACTAAGTCTTTTTGGCTAGAGGGTTCAAATACTTATTTCACTCAAAGAAATGCAAATCAGTTTATATATTTTCTTTGAAGTTATTTTCTGGATTTTCTTCTTGATACTGATCAAATATGTATTTCCTCCACTGTATACCCTGCTTGATAGTGACCTCAGACAGCCTAAGTATAGTACCCAGGCTGAAATAATTCTGTTAACCAACTATGAACTAATGTTAGAAACAGTTTCATGGTTTTACTGAGAGACCAAGATAAGACTCTCCAATCAGCTCAAATCTTCAGATAAAGTTAAGAGGCTGCACTTTGATCCAAACAGATACAATTTCAACTTGTCAAACTCTTCTTTTTCCACTTGTAATCTATTCCAATAGCAAAGGCCCCAAAGAGTCATAGATAATAACCTACAGACACGCCTGTGTGGCTGTGAAGATGAGGTCGTGAACCCATTACCTGGATCCTAATTGAGAATAGAAAATGGAAGTCTGCATGTCACCACCACAGAGCTAAATGTGGGGGAAAAAAAAGCCCAAGCATTTGCACTATTAAAATGGCTGAGTCAAGAGGTACCAAAAAGCAGAATTCAAAAATAAATTGATACGAAAAACAAATAGATTTGAGTATTGTTTCTCTCATAGCGCTAGACTAAAATGATCATTAAAATGTAGTGTTTTTTTAAAACATGATATAGGGGTGATGGTGCCACAGTCAGTGAATTCCCATGGGACAGCTATTGCTGTGATTGTGTTGTAAAAAACATGAATGTCTTATGTTGTCCTTGACCAAGCCATATCACAGATAAATACGAGCTACACAAGAGCAAGCAAATCACATGGCAGTTAATAAAGTGTGGTATTCTTCTGGGTCTACTCTTTTATTAAACTGAGACAGACAATATACAGTAAAAGAAGACATTCACATTTGTACAAATGTATTGTATTATACCATATGAAGCTGTAGAGGAGTAACCCTGGTATAGCTCTAAATAGCAAACAGCATGACCTCATAGATCTTATGTCCCAGTGTAAATATTACAACTTATTTAAATGTTTATGCAACATAACATTTCTTATTGGGGCCATTACCTTGTCACATTCTCATCATCATGGAGATGTCATAGCTTTTTCTGGAATGTTCCACTCTATACCATAAAAACCTTTTAACAACCTTCAATTTGAGATAAATATCTATCCATTTTCACAGAGGCAGCAGTCTGAGCAAGGAGGCCCAGACTTCCCTTTCCATGCACACTTCCGGGGGGACCTTGAGACATAGTTCCTCCAACATGTCCTGGGTCTTCCCAGGGGGACGTGCCTGGAACACCTCTCCAGGGAGACGTCTAGGGGGTATTCAGAACAGATGTCTGAGCCACCTCACTGGCTCCTCTTGATGTGGAGGAGCAGCGGCTTTACTCAGAGCTCCTCATGTGTGATTGAGCTCCTTACCCTATCTCTAAGGAAGCACCCAGCCACTCTGCGGAGGAAACTCATTGCGACTGCTTGTATCTGCGATCTTATCCTTCTGGTCATTATCCAAAGCTCATGACCATAGGTGAGGGTAGGAACATGGACTGACCAGTAAATCGAAAGCTTTGCCTTTCGGCTCAGCTCCCTCTTCACCACAACGGTTCAATACAGTGACCGCATCACTGCCGACGCTGCACCGATCTGCCTGACAATCTCACACTCCATCCTTCCCTTACTCATGAACAAGACCCCAAGATACGTGAACTCCTCCACTTAAGGCAGGGACTCTCCACCCACCTGGAGAGGGCAAGCCACCTTTTTCCAGTTGAGAACCATGGCCTCGGATTTGGAGGAGCTGATTTTCATCCCAGCTGCTTCACACTTGGCTGCAAACCACCCCAGTGCACGTTGGAGGTCCCGGTTCGATGGAGCCATTAGGACATCATCATCTGCCAACAGCAGAGATGAGATCCTGTGGGTCCCAAACCAGACATCCTCCGAGCCCTGACTATCCCTAGAAATCCTGTCCATATAAACAATGAACAGAATCGGTGACAAAGAGCCCTGGCGGAGTCCAACATGCACTGGGAACAGGTCTGACTTACTGCCAGCAAAGCGAACACAGCTCCTGCTCCAGTCATACAGGGACCAGACAGCCCTTAGCAAAGGGCCCCAGACCACATACTCCCGGAGCACTCCCCACAGGATACTATGAGACACACGGTCGAATGCCTTTTCCAGATCCACAAAGCACTGGTTGGGCAAACTCCCATGAACCCTTGAGCACCTGATGGAGAGTATAGAGCTGGTCTTTTGGTCCGTGACTGGGACCTCAGGAATCCAAGGTTCGACTATCGATCAGATTCTCTTCTCCAGTACCCTGGAATAGACCTTACCAGGGAGGCTGAGGAGTGTGATTCCCCTGTAGTTGGAACATACCCTCCGGTCCTTCTTAAACAGAGGGACCTCCACCCCGGTTTGCCAGTCCAGAGGTACTGGCAAAGAGGGGATAAATATGTTTTTTTAATTCTTAAAACTGTAAGCATAATCACCTCTCCACAGATCTGACCTGTAACTTGGCAGTCATGGTGCCACCTTGTCATCAAGGGGTTAGATAAATAATTGCTGATTTGGGATACTGTGGAACATTCAAGACATTCAAAGCAATAGAATATCCATGGAGATGAACAGGTGGTGGATCTTCTACCAGAAAAGTTACAGAGTGCACCTTTAACAGCCTTTGGGGACACCAATTCTCTGCAATAGCATTTGTTTACATGTTTGCCATCAATGTTTGAATTGTCATTTTCAACTACACTACAGTGAATTGCTGTTTCCACAATCGATATCTATACTGGTATCGATATATGTGCACATACTGAAACTGCTGGACTTGGTATTGGTTCCATGATATCTGTAAAGCCAAAGGATAAATAACAGTTACATGACACAACTGGATTTACTGTGTATTAAGTTAACCGTGTTTTAAGAAAATACTGTCAGTGCCATTTTCTGTCCCTAGACTGATATCAGTTAATATCAGTCAAAATATCAATATCAGTTTCTGTACTAAAAAAAAACTGGATCAGTGCATCCCTACAAATTAGTCATAGACTCCAAAGATGTCAGACTGATGAAAATTAGTCATCATCTGGTAAGACCTCTGATTAATAAATAAAACTTGTGGGCTGTTAAATTAGTTTCTGTGGGTTACTAAAACGTAAACTCCATTTAAGTTAGAGGTGTTCTGGCAGCGTCGGCTGGTCAGTAGAGGGCGCAAGTGTGCCACACTCCCTAATTTGACCTAGATTAAAAAATAAATAAAGTAGTTATTTTGTATTAGGCTTATATGTTTAATATTTTGTTTAAAATTGAGCGTGTATCTGCATAGACATATTTTTGAGAAAATGTGACGCCTGTATGTTGCTTCTGCCCATTATTTTACACTGCAGCCCTGAAGTACATCTTGGGGGCACAGGGTGGGGGCAAACTCAAATCAAGTGATTGGTCTTCATAAACGTTTACACCAGGACCTGGGGCACTCACTCACTGCTCTATCAGCCTCTGGCTGCTCATTTCTGGGCGGAAAAGTTTCACCTGGGTGTAGTGCGTAGAGGGTTTATATCTACCTGGTGCCCTACAGTCCCTGACAAAAGTCTTGTCGCTTATCCATTTTGTAGAAACAAAAGCTTATAACCTGACTTTAAATTAATCGATTGGTTTTAGAAATGTCTCATATGAAAGCTAAAACCCTCCCAAATTATGCTCAATATACTAAAATGAATTTGCTTCACTGAAGAAAGATTGATCATTTAATGAACACAGAAAGGTCAGATTTTGGCAAGACAAAAGTCTTGTCGCCTTGTCATATGATGCACCAAATCCTAGATTACAGCCTCACCTGTGATCAGTTACTGATCAATCAATTAGTGGGTGTGTATAAAAAGAACCCCAGCACACCAGACCTTCACATCAACTGCAACTTGACCTCTGACAACATGCCTAAGATCCACCCTGAGACCAAAGCGTTAATTATCAAGAGGCTGAAGACCAGATCCACTGCTGAGGTGGCTGACACCTTCAATGTGTCTCAGCGTCAAGTACAAAGAATAAGAAAAAGATCTGAAAAGACTGGAGATGTTTTTGACAAGCCCAGGTCCGGCAGACCCTGCAAGACAACTGCTCGGGAGGACCGTTTGTTGATTCGAAAATCCAAGGCCAGCCCCTTTTCCACTGCAGCAGAGCTCCACCAGGCCTGGTCACCTCAAGTCCCTGTGTCAACCAGAACAGTTTGTAGAATTCTGTCTCGAAATGGCCTCCATGGTCGAATCAGTGCACAGAAACCAGCACTAAACAAAAGGCAATTAAAAAACCGTGTGGCATTTGCCAAGGCCCACAGCCTGCTAAAAGGATGGACACTGGAAAAGTGGCAGAAGGTGGATTTCTCAGATGAATCCTCGGTTGAATTACATCACAGCCGCCGCAAATATTGCAGGAGACCTACTGGAGCCTGCATGGATCCAAGATTCACCCAGAAAACAGTTAAGTTTGGTGGCGGAAAAATCATGGTCTGGGGTTACATCCAGTATGGGGGTGTGCGAGACATTTGCAGGGTGGAAGGCAATATCAATAGCCTAAAATATCAAGAAGTATTAGCTACCTCTTACATTCCCAACCATAAAAGGGGTCAAATTTTGCAGCAGGATGGTGCTCCATCGCATACTTCTATCTCTACATCAAAGTTCCTCAAGGCAAAGAAGATCAAGGTGCTCCAGGACTGGCCAGCCCAGTCACCAGACATGAACATCATTGAGCATGTCTGGGGTAGAATGAAAGAGGAAGCATGGAAGGCAAAACCAAAGAATCTTGATGAACTCTGGGAGGCATGTAAGACTGCTTTCTTTGCTATTCCTGATGACTTCATCAACAAATTGTATGAATCATTGTCGAACCGCATGGATGCAGTCCTTCAAGCTCATGGAAGTCATACAAGATATTAAATATGGATCTCACAGCACCACTACTTCATTCACTGACGTTATGCAACATATTTTTGTATTTGAAGTAAATTATTTGTTCAATTTTCTGTAGGCGACAAGACTTTTGTCTTGCCAAAATCTGACCTTTCTGTGTTCATTAAATGATCAATCTTTCTTCTGTGAAGCAAATTTATTTTAGTATATTGAGCATAATTTGGGAGGGTTTTAGCTTTCATATGAGACATTTCTAAAACCAATCGATTAATTTAAAGTCGGGTTATAAGCTTTTGTTTCTACAAAATGGATAAGCGACAAGACTTTTGTCAGGGACTGTAGTGCTAATACGGACTGGTCGTAACTTTCAGATTTGAGTGGGAAGTAGGATTAAAACTAGTTTTACAACCAGCTTGTGCATTCGGCTCCCGGACCTTGTGTCGCGGACCTGACTGGACCGGGACTTGGACCAGTTTGATCTCGTCATATTGGACAAAAATATACTTTTGGAAACAGAACCAACAGGACAGCTGATAGAGGATACACTCAGTCCTCTGGAGAAGTTAAGAGGCTTGTTTTCGTTAGTTTGGGGCAAATCTGAGGACGGAGCCTCACATGTAAATACAGTCCCTGACAAAAGTCTTGTCGCTTATCCATTTTGTAGAAACAAAAGCTTATAACCTGACTTTAAATTAATCGATTGGTTTTAGAAATGTCTCATATGAAAGCTAAAACCCTCCCAAATTATGCTCAATATACTAAAATAAATTTGCTTCACTGAAGAAAGATTGAGCATTTAATGAACACAGAAAGGTCAGATTTTGGCAAGACAAAAGTCTTGTCGCCTACAGAAAATTGAACCAATAATTTACTTCAAATACAAAAATATGTTGCATAACGTCAGTGAATGAAGTAGTGGTGCTGTGAGATCCATATTTAATATCTTGTATGACTTCCATGAGCTTGAAGGACTGCATCCATGCGGTTCGACAATGATTCATACAATTTGTTGATGAAGTCATCAGGAATAGCAAAGAAAGCAGTCTTACATGCCTCCCAGAGTTCATCAAGATTCTTTGGTTTTGCCTTCCATGCTTCCTCTTTCATTCTACCCCAGACATGCTCAATGATGTTCATGTCTGGTGACTGGGCTGGCCAGTCCTGGAGCACCTTGATCTTCTTCGCCTTGAGGAACTTTGATGTAGAGATAGAAGTATGCGATGGAGCACCATCCTGCTGCAAAATTTGACCCCTTTTATGGTTGGGAATGTAAGAGGTAGCTAATACTTCTTGATATTTTAGGCTATTGATATTGCCTTCCACCCTGCAAATGTCTCGCACACCCCCATACTGGATGTAACCCCAGACCATGATTTTTCCGCCACCAAACTTAACTGTTTTCTGGGTGAATCTTGGATCCATGCAGGCTCCAGTAGGTCTCCTGCAATATTTGCGGCGGCTGTGATGTAATTCAACCGAGGATTCATCTGAGAAATCCACCTTCTGCCACTTTTCCAGTGTCCATCCTTTTAGCAGGCTGTGGGCCTTGGCAAATGCCACACGGTTTTTTAATTGCCTTTTGTTCAGTGCTGGTTTCTGTGCACTGATTCGACCATGGAGGCCATTTCGAGACAGAATTCTACAAACTGTTCTGGTTGACACAGGGACTTGAGGTGACCAGGCCTGGTGGAGCTCTGCTGCAGTGGAAAAGGGGCTGGCCTTGGATTTTCGAATCAACAAACGGTCCTCCCTAGCAGTTGTCTTGCGGGGTCTGCCGGACCTGGGCTTGTCAAAAACATCTCCAGTCTTTTCAGATCTTTTTATTCTTTGTACTTGACGCTGAGACACATTGAAGGTGTCAGCCACCTCAGCAGTGGATCTGGTCTTCAGCCTCTTGATAATTAACGCTTTGGTCTCAGGGTGGATCTTAGGCATGTTGTCAGAGGTCAAGTTGCAGTTGATGTGAAGGTCTGGTGTGCTGGGGTTCTTTTTATACACACCCACTAATTGATTGATCAGTAACTGATCACAGGTGAGGCTGTAATCTAGGATTGGGTGCATCATATGACAAGGCGACAAGACTTTTGTCTTGCCAAAATCTGACCTTTCTGTGTTCATTAAATGATCAATCTTTCTTCAGTGAAGCAAATTTATTTTAGTATATTGAGCATAATTTGGGAGGGTTTTAGCTTTCATATGAGACATTTCTAAAACCAATCAATTAAGTTAAAGTCAGGTTATAAGCTTTCGTTTCTACAAAATGGATAAGCGACAAGACTTTTGTCAGGGACTGTAGTGTTATAGTGTTGATAGTTAAATAGTGTGTAAATGAGCTTGTGGGTGCCATGTGTTGTGACAGTAGCCTCTTGTAGTTTTGCTGACGTTGTTGGGGCTGGTACCCTGAGCGGTCGATCAGGTTGTGCTGCTGTGTAAACTGCGCTTGGCTGTGCATTGTGCTCTGATAGATATAGTTCAGCCAATAGTGACCAAAATGATTGCCTTTATAACTGCCCCCACCCCCCACCTCACACCCCCCCAGCAGCCGCCACTGTGTTCACGTTATCACAAAAATCATTTTGTTGTGGTCCGGCTTTGATTTTAAAAGCACCAATGCTCTGCAAAATGTATATTCCCCAGTGCCACCTGTTGTGTGCTTTGTGCCTGCAGCTCCCAAAGACTGACCACTAGTACAGTGGAGCTGAGCTTAAGGCACAGGTATGGGAAAGTCCAAAAAAACTCCATATACACACATAAAACAGGCTCACACAGACAACTCACTTCCCCTAAAGAATAAATTAAAACTTTACCAACACATGCTGCATTTAGAGCCATCTGTTGACTACATTTTCAGAGGTAGAGCACATGAAAATGGTCGACACAACTATAGAGTGAAAGAAATGTCCCCAGGATGCTGGGACAGACTGGTTTCTCTTCTTATTGTTGCATGCAGCAGACCGTTTTGTGCAACAATTTTTGCAAGAAAGTTATAAAATAAAATATATATGAAACATTCTGTATTGCAAAGTGACAAGGTATCTTCTTCTACTTTCATTCTGTCCCAAGGCAATACACTGCAGTAGGGATTTCATGATATAAAACGTATTGTTATGATTATTGTGAGAAAACAACATCATTTTCATTCATTCAAATTGTCTTAAAGCTACCACTTGTAATTAGACTGACCCACCCTTGTTGCAGTCTCACATGCCAGCATTAGATGCTATCCACGTTAGTATGATCGTTGCACAGCAAATAAGTCAGAGCTTTGGCCTGACAGAAGACCAGAGAGCACAGGTGAGCCTGAACAAAGGCCAGGTGAGGGGAGGTGAGGGGGAACAGGGGCCCATCTGAATTGGGTTAAAGTGCCTAGGAAGCTCCTTTCCTTATCATTGACCCAGATGTGTGTCATCATCAGCCATGACAATGACCATCCGAATTGATCAGTGAAGTTAGGAAGGAGCAAGGAAAGACTGAAAGTTTGAAATAAGTTTCATGAGACTCAGAGCAGTAGTGGGAGGATGGTGCGCCAAAAGCAGCGATAGCTCTGTCTCCTCACTCCTCTTCGGTCCTGATAGTTGCCCTCATGACATAGCTCTCAAACATCAACGAAAAGGAAGGACAAAAAAGGAGGGGTTTTTTGCCTGATTGCCCGGATGGTAGCATGAAATCACTCCAGTATGTGAGCACCTTTATGAAATCAAACTTTCTGAATGAGAAACTAAACTAACTATTGTTAATATGATAAACAAAACAGACAGATAAAAAGGCACTTTACATTCAGGTTTATGTTAGTATAGATCATGACCGGGTTAATCAAGATGATCGGTTTACCAAATAAGCTTAACATCGCATGTAAATGTAAGAATGAAAAAAAAATACAGTGCATTCGCTACTGAGAAAAAAGGAGTATGCTGGAAGAAAATAACAACAAAATGGGAATAAGTCTCACACTTCCTGCTTAGTTCCTCTGTAACATTCTCCAGACTCTGATTCCCAAACTCTGCTCCTCCATTGTGCTCCAGGCATCATCTTCTATTCATCCCCTCCTCCAGTCTGCTCAGTTCTACTTTCACTCAAATAAACTCAGAGGTGGTTGAAGGCAGAGAGCAGGTGCTGAGTTCCATTTATTTCCTTGGGCTGTTTGTTTCAGAGCCCTGGGGTCATACACTGCAGCAACACAAACCTGCAGCTGGGGGCGCTCTGCAGGCTCTAACCCTTGTGGACGAAACAAGAACCTTTGAAAGCATGACGCTTAACCTTATGCATATAGTGATTAATACTGACAAATACACTGAAAACAAGCACACCCCAATGAGTTTCTTAAATCCCCTGAAATTTAAAGAACCTCAAATTATGTGACTGTAAAGCCATGTTAGCTCCTCAAAAACATGCCTGAGTTTTGTTTTCACACATGTTTGAGTCACCCTTTATTATTAGTCTACATCTACAAAGCTCAAAATGCTCTTTTACACCTTGTGATGTCATGAAGAAGCAGTTTTCAAGTTAACAGCAACCTTTTACCTTTAGTCAAGTAATTATTAGCAATTCCAGGGCTGAAATTATCCAAATGATTGGAGTGAAGGTGTATGGATTTTAAAAACACAGTGGATCACGTCCTGTGTTACCACATGACATCACAAGGTGGAAGATGGAGTGTTGTCTGTTTGAGAAAAGAACTAAATATGCACTTAAACATGTGAGAATGAAACAAAACACAAATTAATAATAATAATATAAATATATATATATATACACACACACGTATGTATATATATATTTATATCTATATATAATATATATATATATATATATATATATATATATATATATATATATATATATATATAATATATATATATATATATAATATATCTATCTCTATCTATATCTATCTATCTCTATCTATCTATATCTATATCTATCTCTATCTCTATCTCTATCTATATCTATATATATATATATATATATATATATATATATATACATATATACATATATATATATACCTACCAGGCCTGAGAGCCTGAGAGTTCTGTGCAGTATCTTTGGTGTACTGCACTTTTTAGGACTTGGATAAATAGAGATAGATTTATTGAGCCCCCAGAGGGGAAATTCATTTTTTTTTTTTTTTTTTTTTTAAAGATAAAAAAATACAAAATACATAAATACTATGTCTGATGTTTTTCCTGGGATCTGCTGCTTCAGTTTGGGGGTTACAGCCCCGAGTGCTCCGATCACCACGAGCACCTCTGATGCCTTCACCTTCCAGGCCTTCTCCAACTCTTCCTTGAGCCCCTGGTATTTCTCTAGTTTCTTGTGTTCCTTTTTTCCTGATATTACCATCGCTTGGTATTGCAATGTCCACCACTGCTTTGTTCTTCTTTGTTGTTGCTTATTCAACACCACTATGTCTGATTGGTATCTAAATCTCTCTTGCCATCTATATATCTATATATTTATTTAGGTCCAAATTGTAAAAATAATTTTAAAATGGTAAAAGAAGACCAGACTTTTTTTTTTTTAGGGTTTTAAATTTTAAAACAGTTTTGTTCACTAACCCTGGAGCAGGTTGCAATCACCAAAATGTAGTGAATGAGGCTGGGAATATATTGGGCGTGAGAGTGATGACACTGTCACCTAACAACCTCATGAACTCAAAAAACATTGTGTTACCATTGTAATTCCCCCTACCAAATGAATGGGAAGATGTTTGACTGCAAGTAATAATAATAATAACTCAGTTTTATATAGTGCTTTTCTGGACACTCAAAGACGCTTTACAGAGCTTTATTCATTCACTCCACAGCTGCCCTGGGGCAGACTGACGGAACAAGGCTGCCAATCTGCACCATCGGCCCCTCCATCCACCACCATCACTCACGCACACACCACTTTCATACTAGGCAATGTGGGTGAAGTGCCTTGCCTAAGGACAAAACGACAGCTTTTGCCACTGGCGCCCCCCTGTGGCACCTGATTTTCCCAGCGGTCTCCCATCCAAGTACTGACCAGGCCTGGTCCTGTTGAGCCTCTGAGATCTGATGGGATCAGGCTTTGACAAGCTGGTATAGCCAAGTGTCAGTCATGTGACTAACTGACCACTGACAAAGTCAATCCCATCACTCCCTGTAGTCTTGTTAGCTCATCTTTGGTCGTAGCATCTGTCAGACCCAAGACTATCGGCCATATCTTATAGGTGTCTGCCATCTCTCAGTGTTAGTGATTGGTACATTGGACATCAACTGAGTTTGCAAAAAAACAGGAAAGTTGTACCTATTTCTTTATCTAAACCCATTGAGTTTACACAGAATATATTACAAAAGTATGATACCGATACTGGTCAAATATCAACAGCAATAGTGGAAAAAAAGTGCTGGATCAGATATCGGTCCCATGATATCGGTTCAGCTGATGTCCTAGTTGGGCCTTAAATTGAATGTACTATTTTGACCTAAAATGTCTCATAATGTTTGAACTTTTATTCATACAAAGCTGTTTGAGGGATAAATAAAAATTGCATAACATAACTGAATCTCTTGTGTAATAAGCTAATTGGGCTTTAAGAAAATAGGTGCCATTTTCTGTCTCTACACTGGTAATGGTTAATATCGGGTATCGGCAGATACTTAAAGTAAAATATCAATATCGGTATCCCTACAAAAGCAAATCTGTACTGCATTCACTTATCCACTTTTTAAGTTTTGAATTATATTAAATTCATCACCTTGGAAATACCGTCCATTTAATTACTATATATTTGACAATTTGCTCAAACATTGTGACCTTGAAACCACAAACAAACAAGGCAGAAACACTAAGAATAAAGCAGGCATTTGTCACTTTGCGTTAGCTTGTGTCATGTTGCATTCACCGGTGTTGTTAGAGTTAAAGTAATGGAGAAAAAGGGCCGCTCTGAAACATTATAAGGGACCTACCAGACGCAGGTTTTATCCCATCAGAAGATAATACGAACTGACATTAAATCTGCTCCTCTCTACTATTTTGAATCAAGCGCCTGTAAAATTGGACAGTCCACACACACACTTACACACACACACACGCACACACACAGACACACACAGACACACACACGCACTCGGCCTTGTTTAGTATTCTAAAAACTAAAGGTTGTTTTAAGGCTTTTCTTATGAGCAGTTGTGTCAGTGAGGCGCCTGCATCTGACCAAAGTAATTCACCTCACAATCTCACACTAACCATATGTCTGTCAGCCCAGCACAGGAGCAAGCGAAATCAGGTCAAACTCGCCCCACAGGTGAACTTTATGATTCATGTTGGCATTACAGAAGTCCTTATTTTGAGGTTGTACAGTTAAAATAACATTAATAAGAAATTATTAGTCTCTTACCTGCATTACACCGTCCAGATAAGAAGATGAGATCCAGTAACCGAAAAAGAAAAGAAAAAGAAAGAAAAAAGATTAGAAAAATACTGTCAAAGGAATATAAGTTCTTCTTTACATCTGGGTGTAGATCTGGGGTGTTAAACAAACTAGATGTAAACTTAAACATATAGGGAGATGTTGTTGCTTTGCCTGGGGTGCTCCACAAAATGACATAAAATTTTGCAATCTCCATAGAGACAAGCAGGTCACACCATCAAACCAAGTATGTTTTGGCAATTAAAAATGCTACTAATTATATAAACTGAAAAATGTTTACACTACTGTGAAATATTCCAGAAAACTCGATCTGATCAACACTTATTTTAACTGAACCAAGTGCAGTAGTATACAAGTCTCAGTGCCTCAATGTGTTTAAAAACCATGAGAGTTCATTAAAAAGAGCAGACAGCAAAGAGCTTTTGGAGGAAATACACTCCTTGATGTTTAATTGAGCCCAACAATGGTTTTAGCACCAAAGTCAATGCTAATGCAGTCAACGAAAAATAATACACCAGTAATGAGAGAGAAAGAGGAAATAATGAACAGATTTTGCGAGTAAAGATGAAATTTTTGTGTTGCATTTCATAATAGAACAATGGATACTGAAAACCCACTGTCAGCTCACATGCATCGCTTCACTTGTGTATGCTATTATTGGAAAAGCAGTAATGAGCTAGTTCTTCTTTCACTAGTTTCTCCCGTCACAGTCCCACTTTATTTTGTGTCTATTTCTGTCTGAAGAGTCTAACCATTTATGAGTGGAACCATTAAGCCAAAAGATGCACAATAGGTAAAATCCTCTAGCTGTGCTAGTCCTGATCAAGTCTAGCTCAAGATCTGGAGATGGGTCCCTGAGTTTGGCACTTCGACACTCATTGAGGACAAATTTCTCTACAGGGACAATAAAGTGTACCTTAACCCCACCTTCTTAAAAAGGTCCAGTATTATGCAAAATGGGCTCTTGTGAGCTTTTAGTCATGTTATCATATTGTTGCTTCATCAAAAACATACCTAGAGTCGTGTTTTGTTTCTTGCACACATGTGTGTAACCCTTAATTATTGGTTTGTCTACATCTCCAAAACTCAAAATGCTCTGTTCCACCTTGTGAAGCAGTAGTTTTCAAATTAGCAGCTACCCTTGACCTTTTGTTTAGTAGAGATGGGCAATTCAAGGGCTGAAATCACCCAAATTATTTTAGCGGTGTGTGGAGTTTAAAAACATAGTGAGAACTTGTATTACGACATGACATCACAACAGAACAGAGGATACAAGGTGTGTGTGTTAAACATGTGTGAATGAAACAAAATACAACTCTGGGTATGTTCAGGATCAGGAAACAACATTATAAAATAGATCAGAAAATAATGTAACATGGGCCCTTTAACTTAATGTATAGCAAAGAACAGGAGTCTTTTCAATGAATACTTCCCCCAGTATGAATAAAGACAGGAATAAGATACATTCTAACTAAATCCATTGACCCTCTCTCCATGTTACAACCACATGTCCAATGCTAGCGCCTGAAGAAAAAAGAGAGAAGCTGAGATGTACTAGCAGCCTATCTCCGTTAGTCGGCCATGACACTTGGGGCCTTCTCACACATGGTAACACATCCAACATGACAACATGCGTCTGTCATCGCCGTCTGTCCCTCTGACTCTCATTAAACAGGAGCTGCAGCCCGTTGCTGGGTGTGTGCCCCGGGCTTCCTCTGTCAAACATGGCTACTGCTTTGTTACAATACTGACAGTGACAAGGCCAACATCACATTTGCATCCACATCCCCTATAATGCATACTGAAAATAAACCAGATTCAAAACAATAGCTTTTCTATTTCAGCCCCTTGAGTTTGAAGCTGAAACTGTCGTGGATGATAGGAAGGTAATAGGCTGCGGAGACAAGTATGGAATAAATATTAAGCTTATTTGACACCAATGAGCGCATTTCTTTTCTACAAAGAATATTTTCACTCAACACTTGGATGAAATGGTTGCATCACCGCACGAAATCTCTACACTTGGTTTGCTTTAGCCTTCTCTGTTCATTTGAATAGCAATTTTCCAACTGTGCAAAGGCGCTGCCATAAAACTGTGTGAATGACACTGAAATCTCACTCAAAGGACGAATTCTCATCGAACACTGCCAATACTGTGGACATGTAGATGCATAGGAGAGCCTTTTCAAAATACTAATAATGCGGGTAGTTTTAGCACTTTAGTTTAATGTCAGCTCCTATCACTCTCATGAGAACACTTGAATTAGATACATTTAGAAGCTGCTCAACACTCATTTACATTTTAGCTCCTTCTAGGGATGGGCATCTCTCCCAAAGTTCATCAGATCCACAGCTAGACTCCCCCATGGAAACTCTATGTTACACCATAGATCATGTACGATTTATGCAGAGATTTGAGTTGGGACTTTATTTCCCTCTTGTATACAGAAGCAAATACAATTATTGATCAGAGAGAAGCTTTTTATTTATTTCCTGGTCTGCGTTATAATGTTGTTTCCTCATCAAAAACATACCTGGAGTTGTGTTTTGCTTCATTCACATAGGTTTAGCACACATATTTAGGCTGTGTTCTTCTCTCAAACAGAAAGCACTCTGTTCCACCTTGTGATGTCATGCGGTAATTCAGAAAGTGCTCCACTGCGTTTTTCAACTCCATACACCTCCACGAGAATCATTTGGATGATTTCTGCCCTGGAACTGCCATTCTCTATTACATAAAAAAGTAAAATGTAGCTGTTGACTTGAAAAATACCGCTTGATGACATCACAAGGTGGAACAGACATTCTGAGCTTTGGAGATGTAGACAGACTAATAATACAGGATTACCCAAACATGCGTGAATGAAACAAAACAACTCTAGGCATGTTTTGAAGGAGGTAACAACAGTTTTCCGTAAAATGGAACCTTTAATATCATCTTCTCTTTCTAAATTTTGCCTACAGCTAAAAGACTAATTGGTGGAGTACAAGCAGTAAATACACAATATTCTGTGTAGGCTATAGTAGAAAAAAAACCAAAAACAGTTGTTTGATAAGAATATGGGCTAATTAATTACATTGTTTATTCCCTAGTCTTTAAGTCCCACACTACAGTTACTCAACCCACACATAACCTGTGTAGTTTCATAGTGATTAAATGAGAGAAACAAAAGCTATTTAAATATCACAGTGAAAATACATAACTTGAATCAAATGCCATTTACACAATATCCCTCTCAGTTGATTTCATTCTTCATTCAATTTCAATAAATGTCCAGGTACAAATGGTATGATTGCTGAAATTGGGAGATGGTTATTGATATTAAATAAATAAATCATTGTTAAGAAATGACACCAGACTCAGGTGAATAGATGCTTGATTTGAAGTTTACTAATCCTGATATACCTTTATGCTAATGAGAGTAAAGTGGGCGTGCCTATATGAATATAGAAGTTCTAGTGAAGTACAGTATATATTTTAAGAATGTGACAGTGGAGAAAGACATGGGGGTCCTCATTAGACTCTGGAGTATCTGGAGAGTGCATGGCTCAATTACGTCTGTTTACCTTAAACACAAATGTAGGGCCACTAAAAGGGCTGTTTGACTTTTGGCATACATAGAGAACAACAATTCCACTACAAGACTGATTTATAAAATCATGCTTTCAGTTGCAGAGGCACCCTAACCTGGCTCACTCCAGATTGATACGTGGGTCACTCTGAACTGAGTTCTACACATCATCAACCTGGAATGGCTCTCACTAAAAGCGATCTGAAAACATGGAGCGTCATGACGATTAGTTAAATCTAATTGGCTGAAACTTCACAACAGCGGAACAAGCCAAAAAAAAAATCACAACTGGATATAACTTTTGTTATATCCAGTTGGGAGAAAAGCACAGACATCTTTCCCTCCACAAATACACAAAGTGCAAACATAATAGTCTGTATTGACGCTAAAATAGACTGAAGTTCGTCTGTCGATGTCACCATTTTTGTTTTGGTTCGTTTGGGTGCTTCACCTTTGGCCTCTGCACAAACCTCAGTGCTGTTGTGTGATTGGTCACCCACCACCTGATGGGCCCTACTGCACCAGTGGGGGCCAAGATGGATTCTCATGAGTTTGTGAACTCACAAATATCGTGAGAATCTATCTTGTTCTGCAAAGTTAGAGGTACCCATGCGCTCCCATTATTCTTGCCTTGCCTTCTATAGCTGCACCAGGAGGATGTGTGTCTCCGGGCTGTTGGAAGCAGCCAGCCCTCTCTTTTCTTCTCTCCTCCCTCACTGCGTTGGACGGCCAGTGACCTCTGACAGAGCGACCAAACAGAGGTGAGTGACTTTGGCAGAGGTGTTTGAGGTTTTTATTGTGTTTTGGATTTCACTGCTGGCTCTGTCCTGCTGTGTCTCCTCCAGAAGCCAATGTCTGACACAGAATTACAGCCACCCATCCTCAGTGCCAGGGACACTCAGAGTGAGGTGGCTGTATGCACTGACTGAATAATAAACAGAAATCTATTGATACTTTGCAGCTGATGTAATCAACATTACCTGGGGGAGTGAAGCTAAATAAAATCATTACTCTGTTAGAAGCTCTGTTACTCAAGTTAGACTTCATCTGAAGTTTATTTTAACACAGTCTGACAAGAAAGAGCTGACTTGGTTGGAACTACAACAGGGGAGATGATTTGTACGTTTAAACAAGTCTCTTATACATAAAATTACAGTCTCAAGCGAGCTAGCATTAGACAGTTTTTAGTTAGTCACTTTAACCTTTTTGTTGAACACTCCTGAAAATGTGTGTTTGCTAATGTGTGCAATGTGTCACCATGGTAACTCAAGAACATTTCGCCAATAGAGATACATGTTGAACACCCCCAGCATGATGTCACTGCAAAGTATCAATTATCGCAGTTTGAAAGTATTCCTACATCTCACTAGCTAGGCTGAATATTTTAGTACTGGGTTGGGCAGTAGTGGTTAAAGTTCAAGGATCACAAAATGTCAACAATAGTCAATTAACCCATTAACCCAATAAACTAAAACATGTTAAACTCTTATTATAAAGATTTCACTGCAAGATTTTTTGTAATTGTGTTTTTTAATCCGCTCTGATTGCAGCCTCTCTGAGTTATTTTTAAAGATTATTCCAATTTTGCATATCTCCATAACACAACCACTGATATACATGTTACAATACTTCTCACACTTTTCCTTGGTATTTTATGTGCTTTTGCTGATTTTTTTTTTTTTTTTTTTTCCCCCTCTTTGCTGTACATTTTACAAATAAAACCAAGTTTAGGCTGAAATAGCTTTTTATTGCTTTTATTATGTTTTATTTTCATTATTTGTCATGTTATCCTCACACCTGCTATTGGTCATTGAGGGACTTTGAAATGCCAGATTGTCTCAATCTTTTACAGACCATCCCAAGTGAAAATGTTTAAATGTCAGAGGCTGTAGGAGGATTAACATAGAGAAAGACACATGTCCCATATGAATGAGATCTGCACTGAAACCTGGCATTTAGATAAGACATCTGCTCATCTCTGACCAGTGGACATTTTGGAAACATATTAATAATGTAGTATTTAGGAGCTGAATAGGAAACTGCAGAAGGGGTTTGGGAATACACAGCATCTATATTTCAACACAAAGCTACACCAGCTTCCTATAGGAACATGGGGCTGTACTGCAAAAAGTGAAAAGAAATGAGGCACTAACATTCAGTAAAGAGAGGTGGATCTGTCTCTATAAGATTAAATTAAAATTATTATAATGTATTGTCTTATTCAAAGCCACTCCAGCTGATTAACCAATGACGTTCCTCCAGAAAATGACAGTATATCTAATTTTCTGGAGGAACGTCATTTCCATGGAAACAAGCAGGCCTTCCCCCAGGCCAAATAAGCATCAGGTTTGTGGAGATGCAAGCCAGCTCAAAGTAAGGACGCAGGTTTTTCAAGTGTTTCAGCGCAATAAAAGCAACCAAAATTTAAAAACAAAACATGCTTTTATCCATTTTTGTTTTGGCTAAAAATAACTTTTATCAAATTAATAAATATTTTTTTTATAGAAAGATAAGACAACCAATGACAAACCATATGCCATTAATTTCCAAATTTTGTAAGCTTTTAAAAGAATCCACATGACACTATAATTGTAGTATATGCTAGATGACTAGGGCTCAGAATAACTGTTTACTGATTTAAAATTAGTAATTCCTACAATTCCTATATATGACAGTGTGAGACAATGTCTTGAAGCGTGTGATAATATGGAGGAGAGATTTTCCCCATCTCTTTACACACTTCATTTGCACTTTTAATTAGGACTTTATCTGTACACTTTTAATCAAATCACAGTCAGTGGAGTCAGCATTTTGTACACGTTATTCTTTGGCCATTGGGGATTAAGAGTAGGAGAAGAATTGTATTTGCGATTAATGCTCATCAAGACCAATAAAGCAGAGGTCTTCAACAGGGGGGTCGCAGGGGGTTGATTAGACATTTATTTATTTATTTTAATATTTCTTCAATTTTGAAAGATGAGGATGAATTGGGTTTCAGTGGGTTCTGGCTGTTCGCTCCTTCATCACACTTCTCTCTGTCTCTCCCTCATCATTCCCTCGTCTCTCACTCCCTGTTAAACTGCAAACACTTCAGCCCGGATTTTATCGTTTCTTATAGGCTACATGTGAAGAGTTCCGTTACAGCTTCACTTTTACACACAGCGGAACTTAAGCTCCGCACATACGACCGTGCATAGGGAAGGGGTGAGGCAACTTCATTACCCTCCCTGCATTAACCAGGCTCCGCACTCCACAGTCAGCCTCCTCTCTGCCCGCGGAGCGACTGGGAGAGGAGGGGGGAGCGTACAGGAAAGGGGGGGGGGTGACTGGAAAAGTTCAGTGTCGCATATCAAACTCTTGTCCATGTACACTGTGGCTCCTCTTGCTTAATCCAATCATTAAAAAAAGTCACATATTCCATGATGTCTTTGCTCCATTGATCTGGAATTCTCAGAGTCATCAGGAGCGCGCACAAAGTGCATCTTAAACGTCAGGCCTGAGTTAGCCTTAGTCAGACTCAGGCTTATTTCTGTCATGAACGAGTTGAGGCTTAAACTGGAGATGGAGCTAGTTTCAGCTCAGGATTTCAGTTTAAGCCTGGACTTGTTAAGTGACTTCAGTGGAATAGCCCCCTAGTATTGAATGTACAATAACAGAGTAGCTATGTTTATACACGACACTAGGCCCAATTTAATATAAAACACAACTGTGTGTCATATATATAGTAGGGGCTCTATGCTCCAGCTCTCCATCACTTTGGGGGTCTCTGACCTGAAAGACGTTTGAAGACCCCTGCAATAAAGAATAGTTTAATGTCACAAAAAAGAAAAAAAAAAAGGGGGGGGGGGGTCCTATATAGACCGTTATATGATATGCAGGCCTACAAGTAAGCAGTTTAGTTAAATTTTTTTAATTCAAGATCCTTCAGATCACCTACAAAGCCCTTCATAACCAGGACCCCCATACCTCACTGACCTCCTCCAGCTCCACCGCCAGTTCCCCTTTCTCCAATCAGCTGACTCAAACCTCCTTACTCCCACACAGTCAAACCAAAGCACCAGACCTGAGGGACGGAGCCTTCGCCATCGCTGGCTCCACCCTCTGGAACTCTCTCACCCTTCACATGCAATCTCCAATAATGTCTAGTGTCTTTTTTCTTGCCTGTGTAAAGAATATTTGAGTTTCTTTTGAAAAGCTCTATATAAAATGTATACTGCCAAAAGTTTAAAGTTTGGACACACCATCTCATTAAATTTTCCTTTTTTTTTTTCTTATTTTTTATCAATTTCTACGTTTTAGATACACAGAAGACATCAAATATATAAAGCATGATATCTGGACTATTGTAGGAAAGGAAAAAATTTAAATGACTCAAAGCAAATACTCAAATAGCAAAGCAAATATTTTTCAACAACTTTGAGGATTTGAATATAAAACATACTACAAACATATTTAGTAGTTATATGGAATTATGTAGCAAAGAAAAAAGGTGACATATTTTACGTGATATATTTGATGTCTTCTATATGTATGAACTTATGACTGGTAGTATGTATTACTTTTACTTTTGCTTCATGACATAATTTGCAAGCTAGTCAAAAAGAGTCTGTGTACTAAATTACAAGGAATAGAGTTAACAGCCAGCTGCATTATCTAAGTGTCCTTGAGCAGTGTCCCCAGTGTGACTTCCTGTAGCACAGATAACTGTACAGAAGATTTCTACAACTGGTGTCTATAAACCCAACGGCATTTTAATTTCAGAGCAATCAGAGTTCTCTTAATTCAACTCTGATCCCTTTGTCTCTTAAACTGCTTAGGGGTGTAATGTGTGGGTTATGAAGACTTAAGCCAGTCTAGCCCTACAGAAAAGAAAGGATTCAAGCACAGCATGAAGACAAAGGACTAAATATAGAACTTTTAGATTTAATTTCTTTCCATAGATGACTAAAGTTTTAAAATAGTCATCTCACAATGTAATTTTAGTGTTATCCAATCCACTTTATTTATAAAACACACACACACACACACACACACACACACACACACACACACACACACACACACACACACACACACACACACACACACAAAAACAATGGGAATATAAAATAAAGCTTTATTTAACACCACTAGTTCTTGTTAAGACAATAAAACTAGTCAAATCAAATATGAGCAAAAATACCAATAAATAAATAAATAAAAAGGTAAAAAGCATAATAAATAAATAAATAAATAAATAAATAAATCTCCAGAGAACATGTTTCCACTGCTCTAGAGTCCAGTGGCGTCGTGTTTTACACCACTGCATCCAACGCTTTGCATTGCACTTGTTGATGTATGGTTTGGATGCAGCTGCTTGGCCATGGAAACCCATTCCATGAAGCTCTACACACTGTTCTTGAGCTAATCTGAAGGCCACATGAAGTTTGGAGATCTGCAGAGATTGACTCTGCAGAAAGTTGGTGACCTCTGTTGGTCTCCTCTGAAAGTTGGCGCCCTCTGAAAGCATCCGCTGACCCCGCCCCGTCAGTTTACGTGACCTACCACTTCATGGCCGAGTTGCTGTCGTTCCCAACTGCTTCCACTTTGTTATAATACCACTGAGAGTTGACTGTGGAATATTTAGGAGTGAGGAAATTTCACGACTGGACTTGTTGCACAGGTGGCATCCTATCACAGCACCACGCTGGAATTCACTGAGCTCCTGAGAGCGACCCATTCTTTCACAAATGTTTGTAGAAACAGTCTGCAGGCCGAGGTGATTTTATACACTTGTGGCCATGGAAGTGACTGGAACACCTGATTCCATTATTTGGATGGGTAAGTGAAAACTTTTGGCAATATAGTGTATATTTTTCCTACTCCATAGTCGCTTATTGTGACAGGCCTATTGTTGTGAAAATGACAATTTTTGCCTCTAAAATTAACACAATTCTAATTGTTTAAGTTCTTATAAAGTGATGATTGACAACCCCAGAGTAAAACAAATTGGTTTACAGATAACATTTGACCTTATTATAGCTATGCTCTGCCGCTTCTGTCAAGTGGACATGTATCACTGCGCGGACAACATCAATCTGAGCGTCCACACATTGATACATGAGCCAGAATAAGGCTACAGTGAACAGACACAACACTCAAGTACACATAGTTGTTTTTACATACTTTTTGGGGACAGTACATTGACTTGGTCCTAACCTTAAAGGGCCCGTATTACACTATTTTATGATCTCTGTTATAATGTTTCCTCATCACAGACATACCTGGAGTTGTGTTTTGTTTCATTCACACATGTTTAACACACAATTGCATATTTAGGCCAAGTTCTTCTCTCAAACAGAAAACAATTCCACCTTGTGATGTTATGTGGTAATACAGGAAGTGCTCTGTGGTCTGTGTGTTAAAACTCCATACACCTACATACAACTAGAATCATTTAGATAATTTCAGCCCTGGAAAAGCCAGTCTTTACTGAACTAAAGGTAAAAGGTAGTTCTGAACTTGAAAATGACCACTATATGACATCATTGAGATGCAGACAGACTAATAGTCCAGGATTACTCAAACATGTGTGAATGAAACAAAACACAACTCCAGGTATGTTTCTGATGAGGTAACACCTTATATAACATGGCTTAAAGCTCACAATACTGTAATCCATTTTGTGTAATATGGGGCCTTTAACCATTGTTACTACTTCCTTCCACTAAAACATAATTGTATTTAATATTTAACAAACATTCTGTCAGTTTCTTTGTTTAAATTACATTTTCTTATTGACAATTTCACTTCCTGGTTGGACGCAGACAGCAGACATGCCATATATAGAGATAGCAAAACTTGTCCAAATTGCACAGTAGGTATTGTTACAATAAAATAAACAACCCCGCAAGTATTTTGTTACATGAAGGTTTAAACTGACAGAAAATACTTATATCCTGTATTTTTGCACTTTTCTTCTTCATTTTTCCACAAACTGTCACTGACTCTGAATGTTGATCTAATAATAAAAGGATTTACTTTAGGGGTCCTTGAAATGCAGAAATCCCCATAAATTGAATGAGTACAGATCTCTACATTGTCTCTACATTGTGTAAAAAATATCCACCCAATACTATTTGAGGCACACACTACTATAGTCCACTACCCTGGTATCCTTTCTCTCCTCAAGCCCTTTCCTCTTTCCTCCCAATCTACTGGACTGTACTGGAGCTGTCTGTGCTCATGTGTGTGTGATGGATAGGACTGGACTCCACATGCAGTACTGGGCTCTCACATACTCATATACTGTTAGAAAGATGCACTCCTATCCAGCACACAGGGACGATATACAGAGACACAAACTCAGAAAGTACTCTGGGTAAGCACTAAAGTTTTAGAGCACAGTGGGAGCTTTAAAATGTCAGTGAAAATGTTCCATACTCCAGGAGTGTTCCATAGTAGTAAAGATTTTAAAATTGAGGACTAGCATTGTCGTAGTAGTAGTAGTAATAGTAGTTGTAGTCACTGCAGTAGTAGTAGCAGTAGTGGCAGTAATAGCAGTAGTTGTTGTCTGGTACAAGTGTGTCAAATGATGAGCGAAGAAGTGAATATGTTGAACTACTGAACTACATAAGGATGTGGTGCACATGTAATCTACGTATAAAGATCACCTGTAGATGACATATTCAACACAAAGTCAAGTGTGCTCACAAACAGCTAAAAGCTACTGGAATGCTGCACAAATGTTTTGAAATATGCTTCACCCTGGTGCTCTTCAGACTTGGGATCAGAGTCCTAAAAAAGAGGATTTAATATTTAGGAATGTACAGAAATGTTTATGTTTTTCCTTTACAAAGTCAACTTCATTTCAGACCATTTTAAAAACTAAAGGCGAGGAAGACCAGGTCTAAAATAAAATGACTTGGAGTCATTCTAAACTAAAACCACATCACAAAGCTGGATATTAGATAAATAACACACTTATTTGTCACTCAGGTAGTTTTGCCTATTTGCATGGCAAAGTCTAATCAATTCATGTGAAATGGAAATACCATTTGAGCTAATGTAAATGCCACCTCCTCCAAAGGGGCTCAGAAAGGTTAGCTATTGTCAAAAATCATTCTACTCAAATGTCTTCAGGTAATTTTATAAACATCTTAATCTTGTGCTGCACCAAAACAGAGTCATAAAATGGAATGAGAAAAAGAAATGAAAAACATCTCCAGGCCACAGTGAAATGTTTTGCTTGACTGGATTACCTGTCTGAGTGAAGGATTTATAAGCCTGTGCATGTGTGGGTCTTTAATGGGCAAATATTTAAGCCCAAGAAATAGCTTTAAGCCTCTAATCCCTCTATTGCTGCCTCAATCTATTCTTATTTCAACACAAATAAATGTCACACCATCTTTGGAAAATGAGTTTACTGTAGCATGCTGACATTCATGTGTCTGAGAAGGAGGAAACAGATTTTGTGGTGTCATCATTTGTCAGACTTTTGGCATAATGTCCAATGCTGTGTGTGTTACTGATTCCAAGAAAACTATTCAAGACATATAGGCTAATCACACCTGCTATTTCTAATGAAATAGTGGACATAAAATTAGCCATTCTAAATGTCAATTAGACAACCTGTGTACACATTTGTAACGGGTAAGATGTCAACTGTTAGCTGATTCTCTATATATACACTATATTGCCAAAAGTTTTCACTCCCCCATCCAAATAATGGAAATCAGATGTTCCAGTCACTTCCATGGCCACAGGTGTATAAAATCAATCACCTAGGCCTGCAGACTGTTTCTACAAACATTTGTGAAAGGGTCGCTCTCAGGACCTCAGTGAAATCCTGTAATAGGATGCCACCTAAGCAACAAGTCCAGTCGTCAAATTTCCTCACTCCTAAATATTCCACAGTCAACTCTCAGTGGTATTATAACAAAGTGGAAGCGATTGGGAACGACAGCAACTTGGCCACAAAGTGGTAGGCCACGTAAACTGACAGGGCGAGGTCAGTGGTGCTGAGGCACATAGTGCGCAGGGGTCAACAACTTTCTGCAGAGTCAATCGCTACAGATCTCCAAACTTCATGTGGCCTTCAGATTAGCTCAAGAACAGCGAGTAGAGAGCTTCATGGAATGGGTTTCCATTTCCGAGCAGCTTCCAAGCCATACATCACCAAGTGCAATGCAAAGCATCGGATGCAGTGGTGTAAAACACGCCACCACTGGACTCTAGAGCAGTGGAGACGTGTTCGAATCGCACTTCTCCATCTGGCAATCTGATGGACAAGTCTGGGTTTGGGGGTTGCCAGGAGAACGGTAATTGTCTGACTGCATGTAGTGTAAAGTTTGGTGGAGGGGGGATTATGATGTGGGGTTGTTTTTCAGGAGCTGGGCTTGGCCCCTTAGTTCCAGTGAAAGGAACTCTGAATGCTCCAGTATAACAAGAGATTTTGGACAATTCCCTGCTCCCAACTTTGTGGGAACAGTTTGGAGATGGACCCTTCCTCTTCAACATGATAGTGCACCAGTGCACAAAGCAACGTCCATAAAGACATGGATGAGAGAGTTTGATGTGGACTTGACTGGCCTGCACAGAGTCCTGACTTCAACCCGATAGAACACCTTTGGGATGAATTAGAGCGGAGACTGAGAGCCAGGCCTTCTCATCCAACATCAGTGTGTGATCTCACAAATGCGCTTCTGACCTTGTGGACAGCCTTCCCAGAAGAGCTGAAGCTGTTATAGCTGTAAGCTGCTATAGGGTGGACCAACATCATATTAAACCCTATGGATTAAGAATGGTATGTCACTTAAGTTCATATGGAAGTCAAGGCAGGTGAGCAAATACTTCTGGCAATACAGTCCCTGACAAAAGTCTTGTCGCTTATCCATTTTGTAGAAACAAAAGCTTATAACCTGACTTTAAATTAATCGATTGGTTTTAGAAATGTCTCATATGAAAGCTAAAACCCTCCCAAATTATGCTCAATATACTAAAATAAATTTGCTTCACTGAAGAAAGATTGATCATTTAATGAACACAGAAAGGTCAGATTTTGGCAAGACAAAAGTCTTGTCGCCTACAGAAAATTGAACAAATAATTTACTTCAGATACAAAAATATGTTGCATAACGTCAGTGAATTAAGTAGTGGTGCTGTGAGATCCATATTTAATATCTTGTATGACTTCCATGAGCTTGAAGGACTGCATCCATGCGGGTCGACAATGATTCATACAATTTGTTGATGAAGTCATCAGGAATAGCAAAGAAAGCAGTCTTACATGCCTCCCAGAGTTCATCAAGATTCTTTGGTTTTGCCTTCCATGCTTCCTCTTTCATTCTACCCCAGACATGCTCAATGATGTTCATGTCTGGTGACTGGGCTGGCCAGTCCTGGAGCACCTTGATCTTCTTCGCCTTGAGGAACTTTGATGTAGAGATAGAAGTATGCGATGGAGCACCATCCTGCTGCAAAATTTGACCCCTTTTATGGTTGGGAATGTAAGAGGTAGCTAATACTTCTTGATATTTTAGGCTATTGATATTGCCTTCCACCCTGCAAATGTCTCGCACACCCCCATACTGGATGTAACCCCAGACCATGATTTTTCCGCCACCAAACTTAACTGTTTTCTGAGTGAATCTTGGATCCATGCGGGCTCCAGTAGGTCTCCTGCAATATTTGCGGCGGCTGTGATGTAATTCAACCGAGGATTCATCTGAGAAATCCACCTTCTGCCACTTTTCCAGTGTCCATCCTTTTAGCAGGCTGTGGGCCTTGGCAAATGCCACACGGTTTTTTAATTGCCTTTTGTTTAGTGCTGGTTTCTGTGCACTGATTCGACCATGGAGGCCATTTCGAGACAGAATTCTACAAACTGTTCTGGTTGACACAGGGACTTGAGGTGACCAGGCCTGGTGGAGCTCTGCTGCAGTGGAAAAGGGGCTGGCCTTGGATTTTCGAATCAACAAACGGTCCTCCCGAGCAGTTGTCTTGCGGGGTCTGCCGGACCTGGGCTTGTCAAAAACATCTCCAGTCTTTTCAGATCTTTTTCTTATTCTTTGTACTTGACGCTGAGACACATTGAAGGTGTCAGCCACCTCAGCAGTGGATCTGGTCTTCAGCCTCTTGATAATTAACGCTTTGGTCTCAGGGTGGATCTTAGGCATGTTGTCAGAGGTCAAGTTGCAGTTGATGTGAAGGTCTGGTGTGCTGGGGTTCTTTTTATACACACCCACTAATTGATTGATCAGTAACTGGTCACAGGTGAGGCTGTAATCTAGGATTGGGTGCATCATATGACAAGGCGACAAGACTTTTGTCTTGCCAAAATCTGACCTTTCTGTGTTCATTAAATGATCAATCTTTCTTCAGTGAAGCAAATTTATTTTAGTATATTGAGCATAATTTGGGAGGGTTTTAGCTTTCATATGAGACATTTCTAAAACCAATCGATTAATTTAAAGTCAGGTTATAAGCTTTTGTTTCTACAAAATGGATAAGCGACAAGACTTTTGTCAGGGACTGTATTGTGTATGCTATATAGAAAATAATCTTTCTTTTTTTCCTCCTTAGCAACCATGTTTGTTTTGATACAGATGAACCATGTGTTTCTCTGATTGGCTAATCCATCAATCATGTCCATCTGTCAATCATGCCCATCTGAACTCAAGGAGAAATGACTGGGGATCAGAGTACACGTCTTAATAAAATACTGGACAATGAGTGTTCTTGGCTGGCCAGTCAACTGTAAGACCATGCTGTCAGATTGTCTTAAATGTGCTCCATATAAAGAGCTGTGTTTGCGTTATAAGAAGAGAAATTGAGTAAGCAAATAAAGTCCAAATGCATGTATGAAATGTTAATAAATAAAATAAATGTGTCTGCCAAGATCCATGAGCCACTGGTTGATTCAAGTTTTGTCATGTTTGATGTTCAAACTTGAAACTGCAGGCAAGCATCCATCACAGGGAGGAAATGTAAATGAGCTCCGCATGAGCACTAGCCATGAATCTATGCATTATTCATAACACATACTGTACATGTTATCACAGCCACATGCACCAGCCATATGCTATATACAGCACCAAGATGGCTTCCCATCTTCAGCAGAGCTCCTTCAAGCTCTGAGGAGAATGTAAGCCACATACTACTGTATCTTTACTTAGAGTTTAAAAACAGAATTAGATGTAATCAGCAGCAATCTGTCATTAATGCACTGAATGTGTATATATATATATATATATATATATATATATATATATATATATATATATATATATATATATATATATATATATATATATATATATATATATGAACTGTGCTGAATTAAGAAAATCATTGGCACTGATCATATTCATATAGTGTAGTTATAATGGCACCATCAGTAAAAGTTCATTACACATGATGTAGAGCCAGAGGCGATGGCAGGGGCTGAACTGGCACAATCAGTTAGAACTTACTGCAATAATGTTTCACTCAATCACAATGACCCTTCAGGGAAACTATGAAGTAGTAATATAGAAAGTATATAAAATCCAGTCTGAAGTGTCAATAGCATCACACAATTCCTCTACTGAGATTTAACTGAAAGTATTACACCACTGTTCATTTACCTTTAAAACATTCAGCACCACGGACAGTGGCGTCAGTTGAAACAAAATTTTCAGTGGGAATTAACATACCTCTTTTGTGTAGGTCAATGCTTTCATGTGCTTTGTTCCTAATAAATAAGTAAACTAAACTAAAATCTGTTGGTCTGTGTCCTGAGCTCAGAGCTCTGTGTTTCAAACACAGCCCCAGCTGATCATGGGCCTCAGAGACGCTCTGATTTATCACTGCTTTGTTCTTATTAAACTTGAACTCTCTCTGCTCCAGAGCTGCTCTCAGCTGCTGTGTCAACCCTGTGCAAGTTTCCCTAAAGACTGAGGAGCCCAGAGCAAAACTGTCAGACACAGTTCAAATGGGCTGGTTTATGATTTAAATTTACCAAATTCTCACCAAGCCTCCTCAGCCCAGTCTTTGCATCTCCTCATGGTTTCTTGCTCTTCTCTTGTCGAAGCTTCCTTCTCCCCAATGGGCCTGACTGGGAATATGATCACATCTGAACACCACAACAAAGGAGGAGACATGCTGCATACAAGTCAGGAGCCAGTGAAAACAGTTCAGTGATTTGAATGAGCTCTGGACAGTCAGTGGAGCACGGCTGGTACTCCCAAACACACCAGAGTGGCCACTACACTGGTGTTTACAGCTTTTGTTGTTCCACTTTAATGAGCAGAGTGGGTTGTGTTTTGTTAGAAAGACATCTAATGACACTTTGGACACAACAGAGTAGAAAACTATATTTTATATGTATGTATTTTATATGTATGTATTTTTCATCGGTAAAGTATTAGTTCTAAAGTGCACATTTAAACAATTTAAACAAGTTAAAAATAATGCACCATTTTGGATTTCAACAAATGACACCCTCTAGTGACATAAGTGTTGTGGGGTTCACTGAGGTAAACTAAAACAGCATGTGGCAAAAAGTATTAAAATGCCATTGGTAGCCAGTACAATGTGCGATTATAAAAGTATTCATTGGGTTTTCACCACCTAAAAATGTGGTGGGGAAGTGTCTTGCCCAAGGACACAGAGGCAGTACAAATGGAAATGCTTTAGATTTTATTCCAAATCCACTTTAGAAGATGACCACTAACTGCCATCTGAGTCACAGCCCGCAAGCACAGATAGCAGTGTAAGTACAAAATACAATAGTTCACCGTCTTTTGTTCATATTCCTTTTTCTTACTGTAATTATATGTCTGACACTGCAGTCTCTAATTCCTTAAATTCAATTATTTTCACTTGCACTGACAGCATCACAGTCTGCTGGCTTCAGTGGTGTCAGGCATTATGGACATTATTAGTCTCCGCTTTTAGAAATAAATGAGCAGCAAATCAAATCTGAAGACAGAAGCACAGGCAGCTAAAAAAGATAGTAAAATTAAATGTTTGTATAAAAAAGCCTTACGTTGTTGATAATGAGGTCAAGGGTCATTCCGCAGTATAATGAAAAGACCAATTCCTATGACAACAACAAGCCTAGAGACACGTGTTCTTGGACTTAGACAAACTGTAATGATCCACATGAGAAATTATTTGGACACAGTAGCTCACACATCACAATATATTATAATAACAAAGAGTAAAAATATAAATGGTAATAATAAATTCAAAATAAGTAGAAAAATAACAAGAGACCATTGTCAAATAAGGCATAATTATATAAATGTATATGTATATATAAAATAAAATATATATATATGGAAATTTAATGTTCGCCATTAGCCATTTTAAATTTGAAATGTACTTACAGTAACACTACAATACAATAACAAATAACGTATAAATCAGCATCTTTTTGCATTCATCTTTTTGTATTCACTGAAATAAAAGTACCACCATGTATCTATAGGAGACTGGCCCATGCATTTGTATTACACATACTGTATATGAACATGGCTCGATGCACAAAAATGGTGTGAGGGGAGGATTATCCCATCTCCAGTTCTATTGAAAATCCCACAGCTGCAGATGTAAAGGCAATGAAGTCTGAATGTAATGCACGAATGACATGGGCTTTATTGTGTCTGACTTGAAAAGACTTACTAGTATATGCTACAGGGATGTTTCATATGAGGTGGGCGTACGTAACAAGCTCCTTATATTTCTCTCTTTGAAGGCCAAAAAGAGAAAGCTTAGAGAGTTCAGTTGCACAGAAGAGAGACTGCAAGATGCAACATTTATGTAAGAAAATGTCCCATATGAATTATTAAGCATTGTGTTTAAGAAAAGGGACTATGGGATCAACTTATAAGGCCAGAGGAGGTTGGAAGAGTGAACTGCCTGTTTTTAGAATACACTTCTTCGAGAGGAAAAAAAAAAACAAAAAAAAAACGTAGGGTCCTTTTTTACTACCTCCATAAATTTCTCTGCATCTTTCTCTCAGAGTCCAAACATCCGTCAAATAATTTCTGAACAAGGGCATTTCTAGAGAGTGGAAATCTGATTAGCCACTCCGCAAAGAGAGGCTAAGGCATTGGAAATACATATGTATAATTTTACTTATAATATAGCACCAAATTATGACAAAGAGAGGGAATTGACAATATGTATAATCCATATTATCTATAAAAATGTTGATGTTTTAAGAGTTAAATTGACATAATCTAAATCTGTCTGCCAGTTCTGGAGCCATCAGTGAAAAAAGTCTTGTTTCTGAATCTGAATAGTTTTGGTATCATCGAGCATAAGCTGCCACTGTGACTCCATACCCATACAATATGTCATCATCACAAACAATCTCATCCAACATCTTCCACAACTTGCACAACAAAACTCACTCTAGTCCACAATTTGTAAACTGTATGCCGAAATGCAAACTCTCCTTTTCCATTACAAACACGTCAATGTGAAGTTAAATATCAAAACCGGTCTCTCTTGTGATCAAACTCCAGCTGAGAGCGCTCGGATTGTGAAGATTAGTCAATGTAAATGAGAATTTTCCGCTAAATAAAGATGGCTGTATTCAATTAATATTTGAATATGAAAAATGCACTAATGTTATGTTTGTATTAACCTTATGTGTACTAGCCTTATTTGTTGTGGCATGTTTATTAAATAGACTAGAGCTAGCCAAGGGGACCAAAGCTCCAAACCAAATATCAAGTGCATAGTATAATTGGAAAAACATTACACGGCGCTATAGCTTACGGAAAACAAACAAAAACAAAAGTACAACTCGAAACTCAAAATTGCTGCCTGTGCCTGAAAAGAAATGCCTGTGCCTTAAAAGCCTTAGTGAAAATAACTGTTTTTAGTTTGTGATAAAGAACTAGGGGCTTGGAGTGCTCGCCAAATGATTCAACAAACTGCAATCCTGTTGGCTTTTGGTGGCTTTATTGAGGCTAAATTGTAGCTGGAATCTGCACACTTTCCACTTTCTTCACTTCAGCTGTTTAAAGATGCAGAAGATGAATATGGGTTTGCAATCTTCAACTAAAAGCTCAAACTAAGTATTACTTTGCTTCAGAGCTATGAAAAGCCCAAGTGATTCTTGAAACATGCGCGGGGATGTCATTCTGAAATCTTCCCTTGCACACTGTGGATGATGAAATACGTAACCGCCAGAAATGTATCCAGTATCAAATATGTATGGGGAGTTGACTTTATGATCTCATTAGCATTGCCACATTGGAAACTTTTCAAACTATTTCACTATTTAAAGGGCCCATATTACGCTATTTCCTGATCTATGTTATAATGTTGTTTCCTCATCAAAATCAGACCTGGAGTTGTGTTTTGTTTCATTCACACATGTTTAACACACAAACCCTGCATATTTACGCTGAGTTCTTCTCTCAAATCGTGTGGTAATACAGGAAGTGTTAGCATTGCAGATCTCTACTGAAAAAAGGTAAAAGTTAGCCGTTAATACTGATACATGACATCACACGTTGGAACAGAGCTTTTTGAGCTTTGCAGATGTAGACAGACTAATAATAAAAGGTTTACTCACACATGTGTGAATGAAACAAAACACAACTGCTCACAGGAATCCATTTTGTGTAACATACGACCTTTCAGTAAAAGGCTTCATACTCAATGCCAATTTCAATACCACAATCATAATGTAAGTTTCAACACAAATTATAAGTAGTGTACCTGATTTTTACTGTACATGGAAAAACAAAACTAGTTCATTTTAAACTGTTTGCAGCAGTCAGTCAATGTCTCTTACTTTAATGCAGTGTTAATTTCGTTGACGAAAACTATGACGAAATTATTTCGTCAACGAAGGTTTTTTGCGGACGAAAACGAGACGAAAACTAAATAAAAATTACTTTTAAATGACTAAAACGATGACGAAATAGACGGACATTTTCGTCAACAAATAAAAGACGAAACGAAAATATAACCTGTGACGAATAATAGATCCATGGTGACGAATAAGTGTCAGGACTCCTCAGGAGAAGAGAGAGAGGAACGAGCGGCCGCTGCGCTAAAGAGCCAATCACAGCGCGCGGTGTTGCGCGGTGCCGAAAAGCTCACGCGCCGAGAAACATGAGGAGGACAGAGGAGCAACAAGTGCTAAGAGAAGATGTTGGTGACTGGGATTGGGAAAAAAAGACGGTCTGACCTGTGGTCTCACTTCACGTTTGATAAGAAAGAGAATAAGACGAGTGTAAACCATGTGGCGCGTCAATCAAGGGGAAAAAGAGTTAGGGTTAGAGTTTTAGAGTTCAAAGGTTGTTACAGTATTTGTTATGCATTAATAAGCTGCAGTAATAAACTGTATAGGGCAAAAGGGCCTTTGACACCTGCACTTTAATTTTTTTTAAAATATATTTTGGATTTAGCTGTGAATTATCATTTTGACAGTTATTGCTGTGGTTTACACTGGTGTCATAAAGACAGACAGCAATAATTTATACTGTCTTTGTGCTTTGTTTGCTACTGCTTTTCCATTTAAACATTGAAACACATTTTCAATAAAAACAGTTGTGTTTAAATATAAAGTGTGAAATGTTTGCATATTAATATCCCAATTTCAAGAAAGTATAGTTTTATGTTCAATGTAAAAGGTAAAAATTGATACGTGTGAAAAGCTTTTAGTCGACTAAATCTATTGTAATTTTAGTCGACTAAATCTATTTTCATTTTAGTCGACTAAAACTAGACTAAAACGAAAACAAATCTGATGACTAAAACTAGACTAAAATTAAAAGTAATTTTAGTCAAAAGACTAAGACTAAAACTAAATTAAAATTCCTTGTCAAAATTAACACTGGTGTCGGGTTATCAATTTGACAATTTCCCACTGATAATGTTTTGATTTCCTGTTGGCTTTAAGTTCTACAAATACTTTATTTGTAGAATAAAGCAGCATTGTAACTGTCTGAACACAATGCAACTGCCTCTGTGTTTACTTTATGTCAATAGATGTGCACCAAAGTATATATTATATTGCTTGATTATTAAAAAAAAAAAAAAGCAAGATAGGCTGTGTCCTGAAATATGCAACTTCATTTAAATTTCTTCTCATTTGTTCCGTTTTTTTTTTTCTAGAAACAACAGAAGACATCTCAGTGGGACGCAGTATTTTCAGAGGCGTAGTTCCCTTCATGATAATTACCCTCTTCACCGTTTAACTCTGTGCCACTGGAGGAAACTGTTGATTCAAGAGTGCTCAGCTCTTACAAAAGTCCCAGCACAGACCAGACTGGATAATACATTGTAGTAAAACTTGAATCCAATTAGCAAAGTTTTAAGTTATCTTATGCAAATGCTTATTTAAACATTTACATGGCAGATAAAGTGCAGTAATTAGCCTTATTCTTTATGTGGCTGTGGGAACCGTCATAGGGGTTGTATTTTTTTTGTATGGGGCTGCAAAAAAGTTCTATACGGACTACAAAGCCAATTCAACAGGGTTTAATCTATCCCCAGTTATTAATCAATACTAAAACGAGCATTGAAACTGCATAGTGTGTGTCAATACTGAAGAAAAACACATAAACATGACAAAAATGTCCCTTTCCTGAACAGTTTTAGGCTGATCTTTAGTGAGGCCCACATGCTATTATTAAAGAAACATTATTGAGTTTTTAAAATTGCGATGTACTCTCAGAATCAAAGTCAAGTGATTAAAATGTGATTATCGCTGCGTCCCTCTTCTGTTTTCTTGCCTCCTTAACTCCTCAGCTTTCATTTAAGTGGACAAAACCCATTGTGAATAACCGGGTCTCTCTTCTTTGATTTGGACCCATCACAGTGGTTTGAATTTGGTATTGCCAAGTAACAAACCGATTAATATCTTAAAATATCTTAAAACTACACACTAGCGCTGTAAAAACACTGATTTTTATAGTCTTAAAAGTGTGAAAAACAGAACTACTTCACTTTAAACAGTTTGAATTGGTCCAAAGTTATTCCTCACTTACCTTATGTATTCCAAGCATCCTAATCATTCACCACGAAGAGTTTAGAATTGTTTTTTCCAGCTCTCACAGACCAGTGCAGAGTTTTGCCGTGAAGCTAAATCCAGTAAGAACTAGCATGCCAATCCACACTTCCTGATAATCAGACAATAAAACGTTTCATTATGAGATGCGGACTGTACAAAGCAGACTTATTTTGGCCTCCAGAGCTGCTTATACAGTGGAGCAAGGAAACTTTAATATAATAATAATAAACAACAAGTCTATATCCTGTCTCCACATGCCTCTAGTGAAACTTTGGGTCTCATTAGACAGATCAGTGCTGTCTCTCACTGCTGTCAATGAGAAAACACAACAAAACACTCCACTTTCATTTGTACTAATTAATTAAACAGCATTAGAGAGATAGGTCATGCGCTCTCCTCTGATTAACCACAATCAGGAGAAGTTTCAGTATAGACAAGTATATGAGAAGAAACACGCCATTTCCTCTGATATATTTACACATTTCAAAGCAGGCATAACTTTCACTTTCACTTGGCTAATTAAAAAAAAAAAAAAAAAAAAGATTTACATGGTCAATAACAAATATTTTAAAGAGTTCAAAGTATGTAAAATGCTAAGAGAAGTCAAGTAGAGATATGTGTGGGTGTCTGTGTTTGACTAATGAGCAAATCTGTTACAGAAATGGAGGGTTCATTAAGGTCGCCTGAAGCCATTATGAATATATGGACTGACAGTGGCATAAAAGTGACAGTATAATCAAAGCAGCCTCACACACTCACATTCTATCAGCCAGAAATAGATCTGAAGGAACAAAAACAACCAAATTGAAAAGTATTTTCATCTTTAAATCAGTTATGTTTGAGCAGGGACTAAAATGACAGGAAAGTAGGATTTTTTTATTATTTTTTTTCCTGAGAAACAGTGATCCCTGTTGAAGATCTTCAGCTTCAGGCTGAATCGTGGGAAGAGCAAGCAGTTTTATGCAAGCCTGTCAACTGTCAAAGAAAGTGTCAGAACAGACAAAAACTGAAATTGTAACAATTTATCTGTCTTTAACGCAGAAAGAGATACAGCACTATTTTAAGGTCACGAGAGGGTCGACTTACAACAGAGGGGGTGAAATGATGACAACCTATGGGCTGTGAGGACCTATGTGGTCCTAGGGCTACATTCATCATCTTGATACTACTACTATGAAAATAACATAAAAGCATAAGTTTTTAAAAGGTCACATCTGTGAAGAGGAGAGCCTGCACAAAATGTATGTTTTTCAAGGTATTGTAAATGTACCGAAGTTAGCATACAGCTAATTTACATTCGTAGTCCCTTGACATTTAGGACAGGACAAGACAAACACAACAGTTAAACAAACACAACAGTTAAACAAACACAATAGTTACACATTCAATAAGGCATCCAAGTATCACATTCGCACAGGGTCAAAAGTGCATATGTTGTTAAAGTGCATATGTGATTAAAGTGCATACCGTGATTCTAAAGTGCTGTAGTTTTCAAATAAGTTAATTCAGTTTAAAACCAGTTCATATCCACATGTGTTGGTCGTCTCCTGCCGCTCAGAGGCGACCAAGACACTGGAGTTTACGGAGTGCCCTCGGGTCCAAAAACATACATACATATTTACATGGCAGTAACAGTAGAAACAGTAACATGATAAGATAGACTGCAGGATAAATGTATGCGGTGCATGCCTACAAATGTAATTGAAGAAATGAAAGATCATTTATCGCCATATTGAACATTCCAGGAAAAGCAATGTTTCCATCTGCAGAAGTTTCCATCTGCTACTTTGCTTCAATACAAGTCACACCAATCAAACCTGCCAGTGTGATAACTCGGCTCACCACCGCACATTGGCCAATTCAAACTAGGTTCAGTGTCTCTCTCGGGGGGGTGAACTGTCAGGAGGCCGCTACGGTTTGTTGGAGCTAAAACACTGACCTTTCTGTTGAGCCGCTCTGAGCACAGTTATGTGGGATAGGACCAATTTATGTCTCACATGTGGAACAATGAACCTTCATCCACTCACACTTCAACATCTGAGTCTTCATAAGAGGTTTAAGACACATTTCCACAGCTCAAGTTGTCCAAGGTGCCACACGTTTAGATTTTTTCGGATGCCAGGCTTTTTGTCAAATAAAAGCCGCAGTCCAAATCTGTTTTTATGCATTCCTCCATTCATCTGTCTCCTCATTCAGTCAGTCAGTCTTTGCATCATTTCATGGGTTGGGAATGGGTCTGATGTAGTTTTCAATTTCATAACAGATTAATTTAAAGGTCCTATATTATGCCATGTTAGAATGTTGTTACCTCATCAAAAACATACCTGGAGTTGTGTTTTGTTTCATTCATTTTGAGTAATCCTGCATTCTTAGTCGGTCTACATCTACAAAGCTCAAAATGCTTGTTTGAGGTCATGAAGCGGGATTTGTGTGTTAAACATGTGTGAATGAAATAAAACACAACTCCAGGTATTTTGATGTGGAAATGACATTATAACAGTTCAGAAAACAGCGTAATATGGCTCTTTTTAATAATGCTGGTTCCAAAGCTTTGTGTTAAGATGTGTTCTCCATGTGAATTAACATATAAATAATTGCCAGTGTTTAACAGGCTTTATTTAAAAAGGAAGTGAGACAGAGAAGTGAAGGAAATGAAAAAACAAATATGAACCACTCTAATGTAACTGAAATAGATTCTTAATACATGCAAAAAATGTCTGTATAAAAATGAATAGCACACCTAATGTGAAAAGAAAATCACAAAAACAAATGAATACAATTTCCCAGCTAATTAGCTCCTATATAAATAACACTCACAGTGGCAGACAGACAATATAAGCTCAAAACAGCTTAATCAAGTGCAAATAGTGTATAATAGTTAATCACAACAATCATTAGTGTTGTCTTGTTTTGGATAATTAACGTGCCACTGAGATGAGAAAGTCAATGAATGGCTATTTATTTTAAAGATATGTTTTATCATCTTTCTCCAATCAAATCTACTGACTGAACTCTATCAAAATACTCTTATAATAGCAAATGTGTAATAAATTTAAAGGGCCCATATTTCGCAGTTTTCTGATCTGTTATAATGTTGTATAGCTGGAGTTGTGTTTTGTTTTATTCACATGTTTAAAACACAAACTCTGTATATTTAGGCCAAGTTCTTCTCTCAAACAAGTATACATGTAGTAATACAGGAAGTCACTGCGTTTTTAAACTCCATACACTTTCACTAGAATCATCTGGGTAATTTCAGCTGTGGAATGGCCAATCTCTACTGAACTAAAGGTAAAAAGGTAGCATTTTGAGCTTTGGAGATGTAGACTAATAATTAAGGTTTACTCAGACATGTGTGAATGAAACAAAATAAAAACAAACACCAAAAACAACTCCAGGTATGTTTTTGATGAGATTCTAAGATGGCTTCATTTTCACAAGAGTCAGTTTTGCATAATATAGGACCTTTAAACAGATTTCAGGTCTTCTCATCACTGGAGATGTCATCCAACTCCGAGAAACACACATGATGTAGTTATAGCTTTAAACTGTTGATGGTAGTTTGAGACAGACTAGTGAACATTTCTTAGCTTTCAGGCATCATCTACCTTTTATTTGCCTGAAATACTCATAAAAATTGTTTCCAAACCGCAAAAATCTACAAAAATTGCACCTGTTTGTCTAGCTGTCTCCGCATCACATCCAAAACTCAGATATTGATTCTGCGCTCACTGTTCCGGTAGTGGTGGAGTTGTACATCAGTATACACTAGATCAGGACAGAGTGTAGTGAGCAGTGGGGCCAATGAGAGAAAGTGGAGACTGCTTTAGGACATGATTTAGTGTTACCAATAGTAGTTCCTGAGAACGGACAGAGGAAAATCAATTGTAAGTTTGACCTGCTCAAGAGATGCAATAAATCTCAGCTCGGTGCGTTTAGCCAGGCCTTACTAAGTCTTTGTTTTTAAGAAGAAGTCCTGTGTCTCCAAGTCTCTGTATTGCATTGTACATTTTATCGTATTAAAAGAATTTGCAGAAGCATCACTCACGTAGTAATGCAATTTTAAACTTTTAACCAAGTTTTAAGCAAAAGTAATGCATTGTTACAATCCATTAGACTATAATTCATGGACCAAAAAGCCATTAGTGTATTTGTGTCTGTGAGGAATGTCTGGAATGTTTAAAGTTACCAGTAAAGGTGCACTATGCAACTTTTTGGTAGGGGTTCCACTGCCTGCTTGTTTCCATGGATATGTCAATGCTCTGCCTGGAATGGACATTAAACAGCTCTACCTTACATTTATTAAATTACAGGTGGTATTATAGCTCAAAAATACAATATAAAAATACAAAAACAACTTGGTTTGCTTTGGTCTCCATGAAGATAGAAAGGTTTAAAGCCAAACAGTGAAACATTTCAGACAAAGCAATAACATCTCCATGGAGAAAAGCATTTGACAGACCCTCCACCAAAAAAGTTACACAATGGACTTTTAAGAAGAAGCCCTTTGTCTCCAAGTATCACTCACGTAGTAATACAATTTGAAACTTTTAACAAAGTTTTAAGCAAAAGTAATGGGCTGTTATGATCCATTAGACTATTACACATGGACCAAAGAGCCATTAGTGCATTTGTGTGTGTGTGGGAAATGCCTGTTTAAAGTTACCATTAACCTATCACTGGCCATGTTTACGTACACACCAAAAGTCAAATTGGATTTGTGGAGTTATCAGATTATTGAAATGTCAGTTACAGTTTCATCTGAGCATGTGAGTAATCAGATTTCAGATTGTTCAAACCTGTGCACCTAAGTTGACAAGGAAATGTTATGAAAATAGAAAACTAAAGACAAAAATGAATTAAAACTGTATAAGGACTGAAAGAGTTATTAAAGGGTCCATATTAAACTGTTTTCTGATTTATGTTAGAATGTTTCCTCATCACAAACAGACCTGGAGTTGTGTTTTGTTTCATTCACGCACGTTTAACACACAAACCTGCATATCCAGGTTGTGTTCTTTTCTCAAACAGGAAACACTAATATAGGAAGTGCTCCACTGTGTTTTTAAACTCCATACACCTTCAATAGAATCATTCGGATCATTTTCAGCCCTGAACAAAAGGTAAAAGATAAGAAAAATACCACTTCATGACATCACAAGGCGGAACAGAGCATTTTGAGCTTTTGTGATGTAATAAACAAAGCAGAGTAATAAACCAGGGCTACTCAAACATGTGTGAATGAAGCAAAACACAACTTCAGGTATGTTTTTGATAAGGTAACAACATTCTAACATGGTTTAAAGCTCACAAAAGTCAATTTTGTGTAATACAGGACCTTTAAATATGCACTTTGTCTTCCAAATGCAACAATAACTCTAAAATCCAATGAAAAACTAACACATAATTATCAGATTTATTTTGAGGATAGAAACACACACCAAAATCAGATAATTCTAGTCATCTGCATTTGACTGGCCAATTAAATACTGATTGGTGCTGTCTGGTACTGAATGGTACTTTCTCAGCATTCCATATTGTGCATAATTGAGTGCATGTAATAATTTGAGATTTGAAAGCTTTAAATCTAAATGAATATTCCTGGTCACACCGGGGATGGAGGGCTGGATGGGGCATTAACACATGCAGGGGTCTAATCACTCTGACACACTTCATTTGCTCTATAATTACCTGAAACTAAAGAGCAAATGGCAGCTTTAGTGAAAACCATTTAAAAGGTTATTGTCAGAGGCTCATTGTGAGACACTCAATAAGACAGTCACGCAAAATAATAACTTAATTATACCTTTAATAGCATAATATATATTTAACTCTAATTAAAAAGGCTCTTATAATTGATTCTATATAGATATTGAGCATCGAAGGTTGGTAAGAAATATTTCCTTGAAAAGATCCCAGGTTTCCAACATCACATCTTCACTTCTCAATAAAACACAGTAGGACAGCGGTATGTTGAGGGTATTCCAGAGGTGGGTTACTTTTACTCAATTATATTTACTTGAGTAACTTTTTAGAATAAATTGTACTCAAATTGTAAATTGTACACCACACCTTTACTTGCACTTGATTATGAAATACTGTATATGTTTAAATGACAGAACTCTTCAGGATTAAACTTCAGGCTACCCTTTTATGCTCTTGGTCACCATATACCGAAAATGAAAGGAAACGAGAAGAACCGAAATCATGGCACAAATAACATATTCATTTTTAGTTCCCCAGCAAAATTCTGCAAGGAAAACATGCAAACTTCCATTATCGTGCATGATTTAACTTTTCAGGGGGAAGGGGGTCTCCATGGATACTTTATTGGTCTGTAATGTTGTACAATATGGCATTAAACTTGCATTTACCCCATTACATTGGAAGAATGGAGCGGTTTGTCTCCATGGAGATAGATCAGTTTAATGTCATACTCTGAACATTCCAGGTAAAACAACTGCATCACCATGGAGAGGAGCAGATGACAAAACCTTCACCAGAAAAGTTACATAATGCACCTTTAAGTCATTAAGACAATTTCACCTCACCTTTAAACTTGCAGAACAGAAATGCTCAGTAGTCCTTCTCCATAAACATCTAGCAGCGGGTATAAAAAGTGAGAGGAAAGAAATGGCCGTCTTACCTGCAAAAAACAAGACGCAGAGTTCATGATTAGATACAAAAAGGTACTGAAGAGCCCCAGAGGATTGAAACAAACTTGTAAGAGTAGATCAGGCTCAGTAATATTGTGTGTGACAGTGTGGAAAGGACGAGACGGGGGAAACTTCACAGCAAAGGAGGAAGAGGATATTGAAGAAGACACAGCGTTAATAGCTTTACCACCCACTAGACTCACAGGGGTATTTCCCACTAACATGAAACATAATGTCCTCTCCTCTCCAGTCAAGGCGTTTAACACAAGACACTTTGAACTGGGAATCATTAAAGGTGCAATATGCAACTTCTCTAGAGGGGGAACCTATCATGTGCTTGTCTCCATGGAGATGTTATTGCGTTGCCTGTAATGTTCCACTGTATGGCATTTAATATCTATATCTAGCATTTATTTAATCACAGGGGTTCTCTGTGCTAAAGAAAATCCCTTGAAAAACATGTAGGCTTATTGTGAGTGGGGTCGCCTCTCCATAGATCTGCCCTGTAACTTGGCCTGATAGCATAGCCCGCTTGTCTCTATAGTGACAGATATGTTTAATACCCTATTGTAGAACATTCTAGGAAATCTAATAGCTACTCCATGGAGACAAGGCAGGGGACATACTCTCCACCCAAAAAGTTACACAGTGCACCTTTAAGTCAAGGTTTGTCCGCTATTAACCACGTTAGCTTGAGTTCATTCCAACTACAGTATTAAAGGGGACACAGCAGGACATCAAACTCAAATGCAAAACAGTATCAACAGGAGGCCAAAAAGGACACATTTACATATTTTCACATATTTTGATTCAGAGAAAAATGTCAAAGCGTTGTGTGTTTTATGCAGTGCTTGTGCTCAGTGGGAAGCTCTCAGACTGCGTGGACCAGAGGCTGTAAAGTCTTTGACAGCGGAGAATAATTAGTTTTTGCTTCAGTACTTTTACATTACAGGAATTTGGCTGGATGAACAGCTTTACAGTTAGATTATAAATATATGGTGTGGAATACGTCCAAGGAGACTTAAGTGCCACAGTGTTAATTCATATGGAAAATAAACAGATCAGCACAAGATAAATGCTTATTAAGTTTGTAGTGCACTAAGAAGTAATGTGGCATGGCAAAGGCTGTTACTTAGATTTAAATTGTGTTCATCTCATCGTATAGCCTTATCTAAAGCATCTGAGTTATCCAAATAATTTCAATAAAAATATCCGTTTTAGCTTAGCTTTATTGTGGTATTGTATGGTTATTGACAACAGTATTAAGTGATCACATTTATAGCGTTTTTCTACCTTCAAGGCACTCAAAGCGATATACAACCTGGAACCGCTCGTCCATTCACACACATACTCGATCTGATACTGCTATTGGACCTCCGGATAGGTACTGAAAAATTTTGCTGGATCGGATATCGGCTTCCAAATTTATACAAAAGTGTTCTGTAATTACTTGAGGCATAAAGAAATGCTACATAAGACATTTGGATCAGTTTTGTCTTATTTTATTTTAGTTTAAAGGAAATAAATGCTGTTTTCAGTCTTTGTTCTGGAATCAGTTGATGCTTGAAGATATAGTATCAAAATCAGTATATCGAAACATCAATTAGTGCATCTCTACACCAGTGTAGGCAGACACTGAGGGCGAGGTGGTTTAAGCATCTTGCCCAAGGACACAACAGCAGTATTCATCTGTGGGAGCTGGAATCACACCACCAACGCGTGTAGTTATGACTGCTCTACCAATGATGTTTATGTCGAGAGTGGGATTTGAACCGCCAACCTTCAGATCAGTAGACGACCACATGGCTACTGTCGCAACTGACAACTGTATTCAAAAGCACTTGTAAATAGGGTGTAAATAGGATATATTCTTATAAGAACTGAAGCTTTGACACAAATTTGTATATTCACCTGCGGTTCTTCAACAAAAGAAAACCTGTGATTTATTTGACTTGGTTCGAGTTGGATTTTCCTTACTAAATCAAATCCTGGAGGGGTATTTCTTCAAATATTCAAGCAATATTGCCAGTACACATTATTAAAGCCAAATCCACTTCAAATATATGAAATGTCGGACTAAAAAAGGGGAAAAAATGAACTGGCTTTACCATTTCAATAAAACAGAAGCAAGAGAGTGTTCTTATGGGATTTTATGATGTAGTAAGTCAGAGATATGGAAAAGCTTCAACTGTTAGGCTTCAACACACCTTTGCCACCATTTTGAGAGTATCCATTGAAGATTTACACATTATCTCCACAGTGACAGGGGCGTTCAGTACTTTGACACTCATCTTGTTAAAAGAATAGTGTTACTTTTAAACCTGTCATTGGAACATGCTCTTTTCTCACACCATCTATATCTGCTCTAGTATGAATAAGGTGAAGACACGAAAGTCAAAGTAAAGGTATGACATTAAAAAAAAAAAAAAATAGTATAATGGCAAGGGAGAGATCAGGATTTGATTTTTATCTCCATGTTGCTCAGCCCTAATATGAAGGCATAAAATACGTCTTTGTGTTTAATTCTTTTTTGTGTGATTCTGGAACATCAACCATGATACAGTATTTACGGCCATGTTTTAGCACATTTCTTATGGACTGCTAAGGTATGACCGGACAATCCTTTTTTTTTAAAACAGTATTTCCATCCCTTACTAGGCCTGTTAGGATAAACTTTGAAGTACAATATATAGCTTAAGAAATTATAGATGATAAACAATACTACTGAAAGTGACACAATAACCCAAGAGCGGTTTATACCACAAAAACTATTTTAAACTCTGCCCATATTTTTGGGTCAATATGTAGGGCCAGTTTTGACAATGTCTCCAAATTAAACACATCAATTTTACTACAAACTGGTTAAGAGCAGTGTAGTCACATTTTTGTCATACTTCGCTAACCCACTAGCCGCCGAAGTGTTCATGGGGGTGCATCCAGCTATATGATCCTGGTGTTTTTATTTTGCTATTTCGCTCCTATAAACCGCCAGCATTGTGATCTTCATTTGACTGGAGCTAAACGCTATGGCTGATGTCACACTCCCTTAGTTCACTTCTTTATACAGTTTACAATCACCATTAGATTTTCATCACCACAGCGCCCAGCCCTACACACAAAAACCCACAATACTGCAAAAAGGCCACCATGCACCACATATCATATAGTTCCCACCCATTTCCCGCCTTGGGTCATATGTCTCAGTAATGATCCTCTTGCCATTTCAGACTTCACTGGTGGCAGGTGCATTTCTCATCTACAGACAGATTATATTTCTTGACTGGCCTGACCTTTACCGAGCCAGACTACATTGATTCGACCGCCCACTGTGCAACATCTTAAGTGGGTGCACAGATCTTTAATTGTTGCACGCCGGGGCTGTCTGTCAGAACACCTTGGCATTTACCATGTTGCTCAAGCCAGACATGAAACCAGACGGAGGAAATAGCTGAACTCTAAGTATATTTCACAACACATTGACTACTTATCAACAAAGTCCTAGAAGACAGGTTCAAACAATTTTAGTGTCTGGTGAGCTTTAATGTTACCTCATTAAAAACATACCTGGAGCTGAGTTTTGTTTCATTTGCACGTGTTTGAGTAATCCTTTATTATTAGTCTGTCTACATTTCCAAAGCTCAGAATGCTCGGTTCCACCTTGTGATGTCATGAAGCAGTAGTTTTCAAGTTAACAGCTACCTTTTACATTTAATTTAGCAGAAATTTGATAATTTCAGCCCTGGGATTGCAAAACACAACTCCAGTTATGTTTCTGATGAAGAAACAATATAAATCAGAAAATGGAGTAATACAGGCACTTTAAAGGTCCTACACAAAATAAGGATGAGGATTAATGGATACAACATTATAACACAGATAAGAAAATAAAACAAGAGCCACTCTGTACAGGATGGTGCTTCCTGTTTTGCATTATGGAACCAGCCAAGGTCATTGAAAACACTGTCATGTCAGATTTTTTAAAATTTATTTTATTTTTTTTAACATATTATTTTTTTGTATTTACACTTTACCAATTAATAAAAATCAAGTGACTGCAGTTATGGCTGGCATGTGAATTCAAGTTTTGACTTCTGAAACAATAAACATGAATAACCACAGACCTTTAAGAGAAACAAAAATTGTTTGAACATTATGTTGTTTATTTTTTTCATAATGCAAAGGGTAAAGGGTAACGTTTGGAGGGGCTTGAGCACTGGTAGTGCCTGGGCGCCCTCCTCTGCTCCTTCACTATGTCCGCTCCTTTTGGGTGGCGGGATGGCTGTGCACATTGAGAATGAAACGTCAGGAAATGCAGCTCCTCTCGTGGTGAGTTCAGAAGAAAGCTCCTTTACTGGTGCTCAATAGCTCTTGTTTGAGCTGGACAGTTTCTCTCACTGAACTGTTATACAGATATCAGATCTCCTTGTAAGTATTCATTTGGGTCTCCAGCTCTTTGCCTTTCTTCTGGAGAGAAGCTTTGGCTTTTTGCATCTCCAAATAGTCAGTCTCATTCCTGACTTTTTTTGAAGTTTGCAAGCTCTTACTTCAGCTGCACATTTTCCTACTTTAGAGCTGTACAGGTACCATATCTCCTTGTGTGCATTAATCTGGTCTTGCAGTTGCTTGTCCTTCTGGAGAAAATCACTGAGTTTTTGCAACTCTAAGTCTTTATCTTGGTTGATTCTCTCCTGAGACCTAAGCTTGAGGTCCAAAGAATTGCTTATTTGGACCTGATCTGCAAGTTTGGCCCTTGCTCGCTCCAACTCTTCACGGAGCGCCCTGACCAGAGCGCTCTCCTCCAGGGGTGGAAGGTACCCGACCAGGGTGGAAGGTAATGGACCAGGGGTGGAAGATCCTGGACCAGACTTCTGTCCTCTGGGTTTGAGGGCTCCTGGATGTTGGGAGACTCCAGTTGGGTCTCCTGTGGCTCTTGACCGCTCCCTGTTGGTGTGGGGCAGAGCAGAGCCTCCAGGTCGAAGACCTCATCGTAGAGGTGGGCATCATCCTCTGAACTGTAGAGGTACCAGGGCTTGGCTGAGAAAGACGTCAGGAGGGAGTCTCACCCAGGGAGTAAATCAGTGTAGGACCGCCTGTCTATGTATGTACAGTACGTATAAATATTACTACATATGGCTAATGTTTTCCATTTATTCTGTTTGTCATTTGTCAGTTGCTTATGGTATCATTAAATTTTAACATCAGTGGTGAAGAATGCCAAAAGGTTGTGTTGTGTTAACATTTAGTTAAACCACCTTTCTTTTATGAAGCAGCTTGATTCATATGTTTTAGATTATATAAATACACTAATAAACAGACCATTGATTACATTTTAAACATCACATAATAAGCCCTGGTTTTTACTGTCTCATTGTTTTTATTACATTTGTGGGTTTACAGTACAAAATCCCAAATAGCAAAACCACACAAATTCATAAGAGGAAGTAGGGAGCTATGTTTGCGTAAGGGCACTGATTCATTTATCAGAAAAAAAAGTTTACACAGAAGAGTTAAAAACCATATACACAGATTAGAACGCACTGTAATTTGAATATAATTAAAACAATATTTACAGTAGCATAACATTTTGCAAAACCTATAGCCTTAGAAGAAGTCAAATATATCCCCTTCTATCATGAATGCTAATATTAATAGTTTGCGATATCACTCTTAACTTTTCTACCTTTTAACTTTTTTGAGTGAAAAACTGAATCTCTGATGTAAAGATGAAAGCGCATGCAGGGGAGGAATGGTAAGAAGTTGCTTACGTCTCTTGATATAGTTTAAGTAACCATGGCTATGCTATGAATAAAATTGACATTTTCATTGGTCATTTTCATAGATGTTGTGTGGGTGCTGTCCAAATTATACACAAACTAGAGAGATTTAATGTGCCGTGAATTCATATTTTGTGACATATTAGAAAATAGATTTAAGACAGTGTAGCCTAAGGGGAAAAAATGTTTATAGGATAATAAGGGTCAGTAGGTGCTTAGAAACTGAACTGTAGCTTTGGGGGTTTCCAATTGGGATTCTAATTACATAAATAAAAAGTAATTAATGTTTTTATTTCTTTTTGTATAGCCCAAAATTAATGAATTAGATGAGTCTGTTCTTTACTCCGGCTTTTTTTTTTCTAAAACTAGACAACAGACTAATGAAAAAAAAACAAACATTGAGATTCAGACATAATCATCAATAGTCAGCTTGGGTATTTTTAATTCCACAGCCAGTTTTCCGTCAGTAAAAGTGGTAGTATGGGGTATTGTGAGATGATTTTTACTGTTTAACAACTCTCTCACACATAAAATTACAGTCACAACCTAGGTAACATTAGCCGACAGTTTTTCAGTTAGTCACTCTCACCTTTTTGGTTGAAAATTAAACTCCTCAACAGGACCACGAAAGCTCCTAAAAATTAATTGCTTAAATCCATTTTGTATTTTTTCATGAGTTTTCAGACTAACCTTTTTTGTCTGTGTTTGCTAATGTGCGCATTGTGTCACCATAGTAACTGCTGAACATCCCACCAACAGAGATACATGTAGAACACCCCCAGCATGATGTCACTGCAAAGTAAGATACTGTATTCTTCTGAGTCAAGAGCAACTTCCCTTTTATTTTTTGCATTATGGATAGCCAAAGCGTTAAACCGAAATATATCAGAATACAGGGGTTGTATTTTTTCTAAGGGCATAAAATGAACACTTGAAAATGCATTTGTTGTTTGTCGCCATTATGGGGAGGACTTTACATTTCCATAGTCAAAATTGCAGCAGTCTGTCTGTGTATATCCAGTTACACCAAGCATAGCCTAGTAATACATCACTGTCAAATTATGGAGCAATCAGTGGACTTCAAATCCAATAGTAAGTCTCTGCCGCATTCAAATAAATTAAGAAGATGTGGAAGCAGGAAGTTGTGAACATGATCCAAACTTTATAACTGTTCAACTTGTACAACTGTTCTCTGGAATTATAATTTCAACTTCTCATTTCAGTGTGACATAATCATGAGGAGAATCTAAAAGCATACATTTCCCATGGACTACATAACATTTCTATGGAGGGTCCTGCTTGTCTCCAAGGAAACGTTATTGCTTTGTCTGGAATGTTCCACAGTATAGATTAAACCTATCACGACGGAGACAAGCAGGTTATAGCACTACGCTACATTACAATTCAGATCAGCCCCAATTCACAGAAGGAATTACTGCATTTTTGAGCAGCAGAAACACCTGCAATGAGTAACTGCTGGATCGATATATTTAAAGTCATACCGTGGAGCATTCCAGGCAAAGCAATAACATCTCCATGGAGACAAGTAGGTGATGGACCCTCCAAGAAGAAGAAAAGTTGCGCAATGCACCTTTAACCTTGCCAAAACAAATTAAAAAGATTCTATTTGGCTGCCTCCAGTCTGAAGTGGTCTGAACATCTTTCTCTGGTGATTCAAGGGACTCTTCAAGCTGCGTGTAGGTGGGTGGTTAGAGGTTTTAAAATGATTAAAAATACTAGACTTATACAGAAACTGATTTGCTGTGGAATTACGAAAGTATCAAGAATTTTGCTTTGATTTAGTCACAAATATGCATCTCTAAAGTGCTCTTTAAAATAATGTTGTTGGCATCTATAACAGTAGCAGCTCATTACAGTGAAGAATGTTAAGAGTGCACATCTAACGTTTAGTAAAAAGTCTAGGTCTGCCACCAGCTTGATGATATTATTGTTTTGCCTGAAATGTTCCACAGTATGGCATTATACTTCTATCTCGCTTTTATTCACAGGTGTTTTATTGCTAAAAAAAAAAAAAAAGCTTTCTTACTTTGAGTATCACTTCCCATCTGACCTGAAATGTGGTCTAGTGATGTCACCTGCTTGTCTCCATAGATCTAGAGGAGTTCATGTAATACTGTGGAATATTCCAGGTAAAACAAAGGAAATCTCCATGTCAACAAGACTTTAGACTTTTATTGTCCCCAAGGAGAAACTCACACACACAGAGCTCGTTTGACATATACAGCAACAACACAGCACAACAAACACACACACATTACACCAGCCAATACAGTACATTGTATTACACTTTTGTACACTACAGTAACCAGGAGACAGAAGACACTTCACCAGAAAAGGCAGTTTAAGAAATTGAGGGCAATATAGACAGACAGCTCAAGCTGACCAACGAATAACCAATACTAATTACAAAAGAGTACAACCTCGTTCAAGTTTTACATCTGAAATTGCCAATAGCATATACAACCATTGCCACCCTTCAAATAGTTAATCACTTAAAAGGTGCACTGTGTAACTTTTCTGGTGGAGGGTCTGCCATCTGCTTGTCTCCATGACGATAGTGCTGCTTTGCCTGGAATGTCCCAGTATACCATTAAACGTATCCATATAAGGTGTCACCTGCAGTCTCCGTAGAGATAAATAAGTGTAATGCCATAATGAGGAAAATTCTAGGCAACATCTCCATGGAGAGAAGCTGGTGACAGACTCGCTACCAGAAAAGTTACAAAATGCACCTTTAAGGGTTCCAACAAGGAAAAGTTACAGAGTACTGGAGTTAATACGTCTTTTGTAATGGCCATCCACACAACAGCAAATAAGCCACAACACCTTTGTGTTCAACTGTGTGATCCGCAGCATTCTCCCCTCTGACCAACCAGTCTTATAGAGAGCACCCCACGCTCTTGTTATTGCATCATTATTTAGCACCAGGCTTCCAGTGCAAACCAGGGGGAGCACTACAGCAATATTTATTTCAATGGGAGACAAAAATGTGCATTTTGTTCAGCAGGAAGTCAACACATACTACCATAGTATCAAGAATACTTTACCACCCCAGTCCTGAACTGAACCAAGACTCAATGAACATAAAAATATAACAGTGCATATATACAGTACCATCACTCCCCATAACGCACATTATGCACAGCGCGTAGGACACCAAGTGCTTGCCAGGACACCACAGGGAATTAGGCTCGTGAATCCTCGCAAAACTACTGGTGTAATAATAATCCCCCCTCCACCAAACTTTCACTGCACAATGCAGTCAGACAAGTACCGTTCTCCTGGCAGCCACCAAACTCAGACTCGACCATCAGATTGCCAGAGGCGCAATTCATCACTCCAGAGAACGTGTCTCCATTGCTCTAGAGTCCAGTGGTGTCGTGCTTTACACCACTGCATCTAACACTTTGCATTGCACTTGGTGATGTATGGCTTGGATGCAGCTGTCGTTCCCAATCACTTCCACTTTGTTATTATACCACTGACAGTTGACTGTGGAATATTTAGGAGTGAGGAAATGTCACGACTGGACTTGTTGCACAGGTGGCATCCTATCACAGTACCACGCTGGAATTCACTGAGCTCCTGAGAGCGACCCATTCTTTCACAAATGTTTGTAGAAACAGTCTGTAGGCCTAGGTGATTGATTTTATTCACCTGTGGCTTAAACAATGAGCCAGTAAAAATGTCACAAAGTATTTACATCAAATAACACAACATAAAAAATTTACACTGCAAGATAAGTAGTTTCAATAGTGGGTCAGTCATTTTGAAAGCAGGCGACAATGGCAAAAGCAGCTTCCCTATATGCACATATATGCTTACTCTGCTTCAAACATGTGAAATAAGGACTAGATTTTACAATATACAGCTGCACTGTGTATGGCCTATTTTGAAGGATTTCATGGGGATCTTTCCGCATTCAAAAGATAAAATATTTTGATTTGCATTGTTGCTATTAAAACAGAGGACAGTTGCTTCATACTGTATCAGTCAGCACTCCTTTGCCTGAAACCTATGAATACACTTTCCTAATTATATTTCTATTTTTCTGTGCACATTTTCCAAGATTGAGGCAATAAACGCCACACTGACACCAGCTTGTTTACCTGTTAACCCAGAGTCCAGTGCAGCTCCTCCCTGACAGTACAGAGTGTGTGCTGTCATAGAGGGGCTCAGCTCAAATCCATTCACAGCAATGGGAGATAAGAGAACAAAGACACAGGACCATGTAGCAGAGCAGGGACAGAGGAGAGGACACACATCTGAGGACACAAGTCAAGTGTTGAGCAGATGTCCAAAATATATACAATGTGTGCATAATTATTAGTCAAGTTGTATTTATGAATATAAATACAACTGAACTGAACTGAATATGTAAGAAAGTAAAAGTGAAGTTTTGGCTTTCTGAGGAGAAAATCAATGTGTGCACAATTATTGGGCAAACATGAATTAGAATTATGCAACTAAATGAAAAATGAACATTTTCCATTCTCACTTGATTATTTCCGTCTGTCAGAATAGTAAACAAATCAAAATTTACAAATAAACATTTCTGACATTTCAAAAAAATAAATAAAAAAATCTGTGACCAATATATCCACCCTTCTAATCAATAAGGGTCATTAGCCTTACATTCATGGAGTCTGTCAGTTTCTTGATCTATCGATCAACTTTTTGTGCAGCAGCAAATGTCAGAAAAGTTTATTTGGAAATTTTGAATTGTTTACTTATTCTGACAGATGAAAATAAACAAGTGAGGATGGAAAATGTTCATTTTTCATTTAACTGCATAATAATTCAGCACATTAATAGTTGCCCAGTGAAAAAACTGTCCAAGAGTGGTTGCTCAAATTGCAAACACAAATTTGACAACAATAACGTGACTTTTTTACAATTGTGTGTCCAGCATATTTAAGTCTTACTAAGATCACTTGATTGTGGTCAATGTTAGACCTGTGTATTTTAATCAGGCTGAGGAAACATGACTTTGTTATAATCTCTGGTGAAGCTCCTTCCTCGGGAATTCCCCTCCCCAAAACTCTGGGAGGGAAAATTCAAATGTAGAAGGACAAAGGACAGGTACAGGAGCAGAGGACACTCAGGACACAGGACAGTTACAGGAGCAGAGGACACACTGAGGACACAGGACAGTGACAGGAGCAGAGGACACACTGAGGACACAGGACAGTGACAGGAGCAGAGGACACACTCAGGACACAGGACAGTTACAGGAGTAGAGGACACACTCAGGACAGGTACAGGAGCAGAGGACACACTCAGGACAGGTACAGGAGCAGAGGACACACTCAGGACAGGTACAGGAGCAGAGGACACACTCAGGACAGGTACAGGAGCAGAGGACACACTCAGGACAGGTACAGGAGCAGAGGACACACTCAGGACACAGGACAGTTACAGGAGCAGAGGACACACTCAGGACACAGGACAGTTACAGGAGCAGAGGACACACTGAGGACACAGGACAGTTACAGGAGCAGAGGACACACTCAGGACACAGGACAGTTACAGGAGCAGAGGACACTCAGGACACATGCAGGGTAAGACTTTTCAAAGAATTTATAAACTTCTCTGGCCTAGAATGTAGTCACTGTTAAAACATGTTTGCGGTGTTTTATTTTAAATTCGGGTTAATTTAAGGACTGTTTCCATGAAACAAACTGTTTTTGGCTGTCCATCTACAAGAGTGTGACAGTTACTAAGATCTGAATGTGTTGCTTCCAGAGTCATCAACAAACAGTGATATCCAGAGCTGTGGGTAAGTTCATGAATGTTAGAGTTGATGTTAGTCATTTTTTGCACCATTCTGAAAGTGAAGTTAACCGTTAAAATAAAAAGACTAAAACAAAATAAAAACCTCTCTATCTTTCAGGAAAAAAAAGAAGGTTTGAGAACCAACAAAACACAGACGGCAGATGAACAAAGTAAGTGAACCAAATAAAATGATTTTAATAGAATTATATTTTTTCAACATGTACTTCCTAGGGAACATTTATGAACATGTGTTTCTACAGGGTGATGTGGCAGTAGGACGACTTTGTACCAGATGCCCTACCTGTTACTGTGAGGAAGAAAAGCAGCAGTATTGTTACTGCAGGTACAATTCTAATGTTCACCTGATTCTGTTCTGGTCCAGTATTGTATTAGAGAGTAATAGGTGCTTTAAGTATATTTAAACATGAATAACACAGAGTAGATCATCATAATGTCTTCATCATGTGTTATTCCTGTGTCCACAGGCAGAGACCAGAGCTTCTTCACTGGAATAAATCTTCACACTGTCCAGCTCACAGATCAGATCACATACAGAGCACAGGTCTCTGTACCTGTGACCTGTGTGTTTGATTCTGTTTAAGACAATACAGAACTATAGAAAACTAAAGAGTGCATTTACATTCTTTTACTTTAAAACCCTTTAAGGACATTTGAGCTTGCATGTTAAAATAATTGTGTAGACAGAATTAAATTATAAATAAAAAATAAAACCATAAAAATGTTTTCATGATAAGGTAACATCAGATAAATATGTGTATTCAGCATTATTTGATCAAATTTCATCAACATGAAAAAGTGACATTCCTGTTCTGAGAAAAATATGTGTAGAGGGGATCGAAATAAAGCCTAAACATAATTTTATTGCATGCAACCGCTTTCCATATTTTTTTTAACGCAAATCCAGCAACCTTTTTTTTTCAATGTAATTACGCACACATAGATTTTCTCCTAAGAAAGCCAAATCGTCACTTTTACGTTCTTAAATATTCAGGTTTGAGGTTTATTAACATTTTGGATTGAGCAAGAGCACTGTAGTTGTTCAGTTATAAAATTAATCCTCATAAATACAACTTGCCTAATAATTATGCACACAGTGAGTGTATTTTAAAATCAAGAATGTACACTAAAATAAAAACACAAATAATCCAAAGGACAACTAATGTATGCTCATTAGTTGCCACAGTCGATAATCCTTAATTTAACTTAACACTTTTTTTTTTTACTTGAAAATTCACCAACATGTGCAGGATTTGGTTGACTTTCTGACTCAGCTGAGAGCTGTAAAGTTCAGACCTCATTTTACCCCATTGTCTTTTACTGCCCATAAAGAAAATAGCGGTGTAATAACGGTTAGCTCCTGGTGCAATTTCTATTGATCCATTTGCACTATCGAGAATTCAGACACACACACACATTCAGTCTATAAAATACTCATATCGACAATAATCTGCATCATTGTAAACATTTATTTTTCCTCTATGTCCCCAGCCATGAAACTAAAACTCAATTAATGCAGCCAATTTTGCATTTAATAGAACCCACTCTCTCGTCTTCTGAGAAAGAGAAAGGTTAAAGCAGTTACCAAAAGGTTAAAACAACACATTTTATACAAGATACATCGCATACAACTCAGGCACCCTTAAATGTATAGATTATAACACTTTTCTAGATACAAAAATAGATCCTACAATGTATTTCGGACTAGGGAGCAGGTGTCACCAATAACCCTATACCATTAATACACCAATAATAATTGTCTACTCTAAGTACAAATGGCAGTCTACATTGCTGTTAACAGATTCAGATTTTTATTATTTTTTTATTTTTATTTTTTTAAGAAATGCATCTAGTGAGCAAAAATTCCATCTCTAGTTTTCAATACAAATGAACCAGTATACAGTGGCTCAAGTTTCTCTGCACACTGCACAAGGGTCCATAGGATTTGTGTTTTATTCGAACTGATTTATAGAGTCGAAGGATAGTCCCAGAGAGAAGCACTCACAGGGGACTGCATTACTCCCTACCTGTTGTGAAGACGCAGTGGGGTGAGAGAAGAGAGAGTGAGAAAAACCTCTACAAACTCCAGAAGGTTCCTCACAAATGTCACAGCACCAAACAAACAAACATACATGCACATTTAAAAGTGTTTTAATGTGTAATGGTAATGAACGAGGGCTCAAAAAGTATCTTCAAGTCATCTTAAAAGGAAGGTTGTCAACTTCCATAGTAATCTTAAAGGGCCCATATTACACTGTTTTCTGATCTATATTATAATGTTGTTTCCTTATCAAAAACATGCCTGGAGCTGTGTTTTGTTTCATGTTTAATACACAAACCCTGCATATTTAGGCTGAATTGTTCTCTCAAACAGAAAACACTCCATCTTGTGATGTCATGCAGTAATACAGAAAGTGCTGTGTTTTTAAACTCCGTGCACTTTCACTAGAACCATTCGGATGATTTCAGACCTGGAATATTATATCTCTACTGAAATAAAGATAAAAAGGTATCTGTTAACCTGAAAACAGTACTACCGCTTCATGACATCGTAGGAACAGACCATTTTGGGCTTTGAAATAGACTAATAAACCAGATTTACATCCATCCATCCATCCATTTTCTTCCGCTTATCCGGGGCCGGGTCGCGGGGGCAACAGTCTAAGCAGGGACTCCCAGACTTCCTTCACCCCGGACACTTCCTCCAACTCCTCCGGGGGGACCCCAAGGCGTTCCCAGGCCAGCCGGGAGACATAGTCCCTCCAGCGTGTCCTGGGTCTTCCCCGGGGCCTCCTCCCGGTGGGACATGCCTGAAACACCTCCCGAGGGAGGCGTCCAGGAGGCATCCGGAACAGATGCCCGAGCCACCTCAGCTGCTCCTCTCGACGTGGAGGAGCAGCGGCTCTACTCCGAGCCCCTCCCGAGTGACTGAGCTCCTCACCCTATCTCTAAGGGTGCGCCCAGCCACTCTACGGAGGAAACTCATTTCGGCCGCTTGTATCCGCGATCTTGTCCTTTCGGTCATTACCCAAAGCTCATGACCATAGGTGAGGGCAGGAATGTAGATTGACGGTAAATTGAGAGCTTTGCTTTTTGGCTCAGCTCCCTCTTCACCACAACGGTCCGATACAGCGACCGCATCACTGCCGACGCTGCACCAATCCGCCTGTCAATCTCACGCTCCATCCTCCCCTCACTCGTGAACAAGACCCCGAGATACTTGAACTCCTCCACTTGAGGCAAAGACTCCCCACCCACCCGGAGAGGATTTACATGTGTGAATGAAACAAAACACAACTCCAGGTATGTTTTTGATGAGGAAACATGGCTTAAAGACCACGAGAGTAAATTTTTTGTAATATAGGACCTTTAAGCACCATAGCGAGGTAGGTAATGCTTATAGGTCAGAGAAAGTGGGTGTCAAATGCATCAGTATGACAAATTTTAAATGTACAGGGTTGAACAACATAACAGATTTATAAAAACACAAAACCTTGGAACTACTGCATCTCAAAATGTGCATTTAACTTAATTTAAATGTCTGATTATGACGATGTCCTTCTACTTTCTATGCAGCTGGATTTCTGCAAGAGAATACTGTGAATTAGTAAACTTAAAGGGTGTGTTTTTATGGCTTTTTTCCCTTTGGCTCCAGGTTTTCTTTGCCATTTCAGGAATAATACATGAACAGAACAAAGCAAAGGTCACGATGCATGCGTACGTCTCTGCCTCAGTCTATCACCAACCATAAATCAGAAAAGTCAATATCACAGAGTTACTGCAAGCAAAACAAAAATCAAAATATGATTCGTCTTCTCTGTGCGATACAAAAAAAAACAAAAAACAAAAAAAAAAACACAAGGTTAGCAGTGATCAGTCTTGTTAAAAAAAACAAATTTTTGTCCATTGACATTAGTGGCATATTACATGATTTGCATAACTCATTAACCCATTTGATAAACCAGTAAGTATAGTTAATACCTCAAAACACTGTCAGGGTGGAAAACGTCCACAGAGATCGGATATTAAAACAGGCTTTTTTTCTCTCTTTCATTTGTTGTGTGTAAGTGGCAGGAAATTATGGAGGAGAGTCATTTAGTAAATCATCTAATACCAAAATCCGCAATGCTACTAGAGATTATTTTACCAGGCTTGTCGTGATGATTAGTATATTGACTTATCGTTCAATAGGTGAAAGATGGAACAATATTTTTCAGGGGTCAATATTTATCGTGTGTACATTTTCTTTGAACTTGCATCTGAAATTTTTGGTTATTTTTTGGCTATATGATAAGATTTAAAGGTGTATATAGTATAGTATTAGTAACCTGATCTATCTTGCATTTATTCAACTACAGGTGTTATTTATTGTTAAAAACATCGACTCTTACTGTGAGTGAGGTCGCCTCTCCACAAATCTAATCTGTTTTCTAGCTCCACGGAGAAGTTGATGGCCATACTGTGGAACATCTCCCTGACCAGCCAAAACTGAATTAATAACTTCTATGACTCAAAGAAGCTAAGCAGTAGCGGTATAATACAAATACATAATAATATATAATAGTTTTTGCTGTATAAATCATCTCGTTATTGTGTCAGTGGCATAAATTAGTTTCAATTATTTTTATTATAATTTATCATCTATATATACTTATATAAATATATATACAGCAATATACCGCACATCAAAATTTGTTATTGTGACAGGCCTACTCTTTCTTTACCGTTGCAATCTATACCAAGGTGGCGGTAAATTACTGCTTGTAGTATTTAAACATGCGTTTTTCTCAGGACACTGTAAAGGTGTGCTCATTTAGTGCGAGTAATAGCCTGTAGTTGTCCTTTCGTCTACACAAGGCCGAGCTTCCTTCAATGCACTTAAAAGTTAATCTGGTTACATTCTTCTTGTTAGCTGGAGCCATTAAAGCTAACATTTATTACACACTTAAAACAAAACCCTTGGCTCTTGGGAGTAAATTACATTTGTACATTAAATGGATAGTAACAAATGGCTGGAAAAAGTGTGGCATACAGCTTAGTAAAAGGACATTGTAAATAACTTTACAGCAGGAGATAAAGAGTGGTCAATATAGTGAAAGGTGAGATACGTAAAGGCTGGTTAATTTAGCACCAAGCTGATCACAAGCTCCCTGACACAGACGTGGTCTGTTTGAACTTCCACATTGCTCATCAGGGTCTAGGTGTTTCATGGAAATAATAATAATAAACTGTATATTATTATTATTATTATTATTATTATTATTATTATTATTATTATTATTATTATTATTATTATTATTATTATAGGTTATTAGCAGTATTAACAATATTTGCAATAACATTTGGCTTGTGAGAGGATATGTTTGTACCAAACTTCACACAGTACATTGTATAAATCAGCTACAATGCAGCTATAGATATAATCACTGAGCTGTGTTTTATAATCAGATCCATGCTTCTGGTTTTAGGGTGATCCTCTCCCAGTCTGTGTTGGAGAGAGTATCAAAGCATGTGACAACTGCATTCCCTCATTTCTGAATGATTTATGTGACTTTCTCAAACTTTACATTCTGGAGACTGCAGCCCACATAAACCCTGAGTCCAGAGTAGTGGCACAGTATAGCGGTGGTGCAGTAGTGGGTTTAATGTAATAAACTACTACAAGTACACTATGAGCATCTAAATAATTTAGCTACTGGTAGATTCCATGCTCCGTATACTGTCAATATTGTATAGTAGGTCTAGCTGTGTAGTCGCTTAAGATGACAGAGAATGTCTTTAGTCAACTACAGTCCGACAGTATTGTGGTTTTAGGTGTTGACCATCATCACCACCTCTCCCACTCTCCCTGTGGTGGTTCACTGATGTATGGTCCGACAGCTCCTGCCTCCTCCAGACACACAGGGCTGTTATTTGTGCTGTGTCCCAGAGGAGAGCCTCTGATGCTGCAGCACACATGCACGCACACATACACACACACATGTATGCACACATGCACAGATAGGCACACACAAACACTCCGGGACTCTGAGGGGGACAAGTATCACTGAGCACTGAGCAGCTACAGCTACTGAAGTGGAACCACAACATAACGTCACCCACAGAGAGAATAAAGACTTTGAAGCCAAATATGGCTTCATAATACTAATGGAAATAGGATCATTCTAGATGGCAGAATACTGTGAAAAATTTGGTTACATGATTCAAAACTACAATACCAACATTAAACACCTAAACAACAAAACTAAAAGCCTAGGTTTTTTGTTTTTGTTTTTTTTTTTAAAGTGTGGGAACATTTTGAAAACATATTCTAGAGAATTTGTGGCAAAAAGCAGAACACCTTAGGTTAGGAAATGTGCCCATTTGCCCCATGTTGGGGCGCACTGTGTGAGCACCAGGGGTCCTTCTTAAGATCTAAAACACTCAATAGGGATATTATTAATAGATCTCTTAGAAGCTTAACCATTCTTCCATCTTTTTAACAAAGAGTTGAATCAGTAGGAATTAAATTATGAGATTTTATTATACTCTTAGCGAGAGCTCCCTGCTGTTCTTTTGAGAGGGTGTAATGTTAGTCACTGCACCGCTGCTCCCCAAGAGCTTTCTTTTCCTCAAGCTTTTTATCACACACGAGTCTGCACACTGTGGACTATGCTCACATTTACACTAATGTTGGTTCGCAAACAGATCACAGCATTACAAGTGCAGAGTGCAGCTCCTTACCCAGAGTATTTGAGGATTGTGGCTTAGAATGAGAATGCACTCAGTTTGTATTTTTAATAAGCTATTAAAGAGGCAACAATGTTCAACAGTTTACAAAAAGTGTGGATTATGCCTTGCAAGTTTCCCCAATTGTAACCATCACATAGATTTGTGCCACTTCCTATTCAATCATGTTCATTTAAAGGGAACAGAAACTGATTGTTAATGAGTTTTCTTGTTGGAGTGTTTTGACTATGTCACTCAGGTGGCAGATCCTTCAGAGTTACAAGTCATGTCTGTGGAAAGACAAGTCCCCCTCACAACAAAGGTACTTTTTACACAGATGTTTTTACACAGTGACAACAGAACCTTTTTCCTCAAAGCATTCATAATAAGCTGCTGTTACTGTCAGCCTCATTCATAAGATCACATATAAAAGCCTGACATTTTATTGCGCACTTCACTGATTTGCTGCGTGCAGCTGATTAACTCTGACAGTGTTTAATGGTGAACAGAGGATCATTAGTACAGGGACATTTTGTTTTGTTCTTTATTGACCTCCTCCTCATTAGAGCCTGTCAGCCAGTAGACAGACAGACCAGTGCTACTGATCAACAACCTTGGAACAAATAACGCATCTATGGCTTCAGTGGATTAGCAGTTTGCGTTCTTTAAAGACATGTAAGAGAGTGAATAAATGCAGACATATTTGGTTGTGTCTGCTATATAGTTAGAATCTACACCCGACACCCACAGATCATTATGTTATGATTTGCACTTTTTAAATCGCAAATTAATATAAGACAACTTAATAAAAGAAACAATGCATCACAATTAAGAAAATAAAATTGGAGAACAAAATAGAGTGCAATGGGTGTATTGAAAGTAAGTGATTCAGGATTGCTCAAATATACACAAATTACTCCTGATGCAACTTCAAGAGGGTAATTGAAAAGAGGAAACAACTCTGACATGGTTAAAAGCTCTGAAAAGTCGATTTTGCATAGTAAGACTGCTTTAAAGATGGACTATTCAACTTTTGTGGTGGACGGTCTATCACCTGCTTCTCTTGTGAAAATGTTATTGCTTTACCTGGAATAGTTCACTGCATCTTTTTCTTTCATCCAATTACAGCCATTTGTATTGTCAAAAATACATGTTATGTCATTTTTGTGGTGCATTTCAGGCACTACCATGAGGACTAAAAAAACAAAAAACAAAAACATAGTGCACCTTTAGAATACAAACATTAATACAGACATTTTGAGGAAAAGGTAAATCCAAACCGATTTGTTTTCTATAATCCAATCAGGGCTGCAACTAAGGATTAATTTGCTAATCATTTAATCCAGCAATTATTCTTCTGATTCATCGATTAGTTGTTTAGATTGCAAAAGACCTGTAAGGATGAGAGATTTGTGAGATGTATCTTAAATTGTACCCAAATACAGCTAAAGTGAAGCTGCTTGAGGACATCCTATAGGAACAAACAGATCTAATCTAAAAACACTTTATTTACATATTTCGCATATCTAGAAAATATGCCATTTTTTTTGTAATTCCTGATCTTGAGTTATAAAACCTCTTCCCTCAGCTCATTATACGTTTTGGAGCCTACGTTTAAACCAGTTAACAATTATTTTGATTAGTGAAAAAGTTGACAGCTATTTCAATAATTGAATAGTTTGATTAAATGTCCAATGTTATGCAAAATGGACTCTTGTGAGCTTTAAGCCACGTTAGAACGTTGTAACCTCATCAAAAACATACCCCGAGTTGTGTTTTGTTTCATTCATACATGTTTGAGGAATCCTTATTGGGATCTCTACATCTCCAAAGCTCAAAATGATCTGTTCCACTTTGTGATGGCATGAAGTGGTAGTTTTCAAGTTAACAGATACCTTTTACCTCCAAATGATTCTAGTAAAGGTGTATGGAGTTTATAAACACAGTGGAGCGCTTCCTGGGTTATCATATGACATCAAAAGGTGGAACTGAGTGTTTGAGATTAACTTGTGAATGAAACAAAGCACAACTCCAGGTATGTTTGTGTTGAGGAAACAAAATTATAACATTGATCAGAAAATATGGTAATATGGGCCTTTTAACTTGTTGCAGCCCTAATCCAATCCACTTCCACATTTCATAAAAAGGGCAGTCTTTGCGCTATTCCCATTGTTAATTGTTGGCCGCATTGTAATTGCTTGAGGTGTGTGACAGAGCTGAGAGGAGTTGTTCAGCGCAGAAGGATCATCAATTCAAACTGAAATGAATCTGTGAAAATGTTTCTCATCGCACTCACATCAGCGTGAATGGATTTTTAAACTTATGGCAGAGGAGCTCTCACAGTAGAAGAGGTTTACAGGCCGCACTAGGTCATTGTGATGGAGCTCTGCATTGCCTTAGTTAAATGATAGTGAGATAGGCTCTGACGTGTTCATTGGAGGCAATACATTCTGAAGCTTTTATATGGCAGTACATCTATGCCGTAAAAAATCCTTTGGATTCAAAAGTGCAAGTGCCAACAAATCAGTGAGGTGCCTGGTTTTATAAATGTGTTACTATTAGTTATTGACACCCTTATCAGTAAAGTAATACATTTAAAAGGTCTTATATTGCGCAAAATGGATTCCAGTGAACTTTAAGCCATGTTATAATGCCGTTTGGTTTTGTTTTATTCACACATCTTAATCCTTTAGTATTAGTTCGTCTACATCTCCAAAGCTCAGAATACTCTGTTCAACTTTGTGATGTCATATAGTAGTTTTCAAGTTAACAGCCAATTTATATCTTTAGTTCTGTTTTTAGCACTTGCCCCATTTGGTCAGTGCACCCACACAAATTTTGCACTGCAACTGTGCAACTTCAATTTGTTTATTTTTGTTACATTGTTTATTTTAGCAAATGACATGCACCAGATTCACAGCAGGGTCATATTTGGGGAAAAGGGCCTCATTCAAATCATTACGTAAAACAAAACAGACAAATCTTCATTTTCACCACATTTACTGGGCACTTGTTTCTGTCCTATTGTTTGTCCGACAAAACGCATGAATATGCAGAGCTTCCCACTGACAATAGTGTGCTCAGAGTGATTCAGATGTGGGCAGAAGATACGAGCCATCCATTATCCACACACTGCACAGTTTAACCATTACAGCGCTGGAAAAAGTTATAAAGAAAAGCCACATAAAAGCTCAGAACTACTGTGTAAACTGCATCTGGTCATTATGGGATATTACAGACAGATGCGTTGACAATGGCTATGTTTACATGCACACTTAAAATTGATTATTATCAGATTTTTTTAATTTTTTTTAATTTTTTTTATCTTTAACATAAAAATGACAAACAGCAAAATTGGATGTGAGTAACAGGAGGGACCTAACCTGACTCACACCAGACTGATATGTGTTACTGTGAACCGAGTTCTACACATTATAATTGTGGGGTGGATCTCATTAAAAGAAACAGCAGTACAAGCCAAAAAATCTACCTTTTGTTAGATCTAGTTGAAAGAAAAGCAGACATTTTCCCTGTCTACAAATGCACAAAGTGGACTGTATCGATGCTAAAACACTAGGACTGTATCGATGCTAAAACACTTGAAGTAGTTCGTCTGTCAGTTTTGTTTCGTTTGGGCCCATCACCTTTAACTTTAACTTCTGCACAAACTTAACTAAACTACTAAACTAGCTCTGTAATTAGTCCACCCACCCAAATAACCGTGCAGCGGGTCGACTCCAAGATTGATTGTCGTGAGTTTGTGAACTCAAAAATATCAAGAGAATCCATCATGCTGTGCAAGATTAGAAGAGACTATGATCAGAAAGAAATCACTTGCAATTTACATGATACTTAAGCTTTATGTGACAGAATTTTTTCTTGTCAGTTTTAATTAGTGCTGTCAATCGATTAAACTATTTAATCGTGATTAATCTAATGAATGTCATAGTTAACACGTGTTTAATTGCAAATTAGTCGCACATTTTTGTATCTTGAATCATCATTTTAATAATCATACAACATAGAAAAGTGGATAGGCTTGCTTTGTGCAAATGTTTTTTTATTGCAAACCCTAACAATTGTCAGCATGACAACTCTGTGTTTGACGTTTCACTCTGGCTATTTTCATACAGTGCTCTGCAACAGTGTCAGTGACTTGCTTCTCTTGTCTTCATAACAGTCAATGCAACTGAAGTTCCCACTGTGGGTGAAATAATGTGCTGTGACCCTGAGGTAGTTCTCATTACTGAGAGACGTGCTGTAATCTCCAGTTAGTGCGACTGTTTATCTGCCCCAATGCTTGTTGTACTAGAGGCGCACTCGCACTGGGACTTTAGAACCGTGCCGTGCTCAAGCACGATTGCCAGGAGGTTGTGTGACCGAGCTGGTGCTTTTGGCAGAGAGGGTGGGTCCAGCGGCATGGGGAGTCTATTGAGTGGTGGGACCGGTGTGGGTCCTGCTGCAGTGTGCGCTCCTCCGTGGGTTTGTGGATGTGGTGGCAGCACGGGAGAGTGGGGGCTGCCGGGGGAGAGAGACTGCGGGGCTTCTGTCGCTGTCCACGGTCCTTGTCTGGGTGCGGGTTCGTCGTATGTTTTGGAGCGGACTTTGTTTCGTGTTTTCCTCGTGTGGGTGGTATCAGCGCACACACAGGGCTTGTGTGGTGAAGTCATGCGTGTGCATGTGCGGTCGTGCCGTGCTTAGGCCCACCTCCTTCAACTGGGACTTCTCAGTTTTGTACAAATTGTTTTCAACAGAAAAAATGGTGTGCAACAGCAAAAAGCTGTTATTAGAACAACAGCAAAAAGCTGTTATTAGAACATATCTATGGTCTAGGCACAAGCACCTGTTTCAAACTTTTTTTTAAGCAACAACCATGGTTTAGTGTGCTATGGGAAGGGAACAAACCGTATCTGAAATATTAAAACAAAACAAGTAAATTACCCCGTTATAATTTAATGACAAAAGTAACTGTCATTATCTAAACACTGTAACAGCAGTTAGATCCAATAGATTGTGTAGGAAAGGTTGCATTGTGCTCGTTTTCACACAACAATAAGCATGCACTTTGTTTTTCAGCCATAGGATCGATTACAACACAAACTTAATGAGAGAGTTTACTTAAGAGACACTGCTATAAACTGACAATGCATGACCTTTAAATTATCTGAGGAGTTACGCATCTAAAGCCACTGCCGCACTATACCGCTTACCTCATCTAGGAGATAAAGAGCAATACCACATTTTAAATATTTCAGCATAAGGCCTTGTTAAGTGTGTGTGTATAATTTATAAAGCTGGATAGTTCAGTTCACATCAGAGGCTCCCACATGTCTGCTGTCTCAATTGTTTGTGTTTAATAGTGAATAAAGGTCAACCCTTAACCTTTTAAAGTTGCATGCACAGACTCTCTGCTAAAGCTTCAGTATGTGATCCCAGTCATCCCAATCAAGTCATAGAAGTCTATTATAAAATGCAGAAATTGCCTGCAAAAGAAAAAGGACAGCCCTGACAATGCAAATAAAAGTGTCTTTGAAATGTATTCTACAATGTAATATTATGAGTGTTTGTTTTTTATATATTGCAGAGTAAAGTGAAGCTATGTCAGATGCTTATTTATATAATGTGTTGACACTTGTATGAGATGTGAGGAAAAAATTGCATAATTGTAATATCAACAGTAGATACTCTTTTTGCTGCTAATACTGTAGTGTTTAAAAAAGCCAGAGTAACATAACTATTAACATTATTCTAGGTTTAATCATAAGATAAAATGTCATAGTAAATTGTTAGTTTAGAAATGAGCAGTTACTTTTAAAGGGCCCATATATCGCTATTTTCTGATCTATGTCTATGTGTTTTTGACGAGGTAACCGCAATTTAGTATAATATAGGACCTTTAATGTTATAATTGTGAACCCACCGTCACTATGTCATTCACTCATGTTGTTCTATAGTCCAAGAAGTAATTTCTACACAAAATATAAATTAGAATTACACTGGCAAGGATTGTGCCATCATGATGTAGCAACAAGCAATTACATGTACTACACAAACAATTCCACCTGAACTAGTGCAACGTTAACACAGCCCTGTGACTGCATACAGTACTTATAGCTTTGATTCTCAGAGTAGGTAAAAACACCTTGGGCTACAAACATGAAAGACCCGATACTAGAGAGTAGATCTGTCAATACTTCCTCCTCCCACTGTTTAAACAGTGGTCCGGAGGGGAAGTGACACCTGACATGTTGTAGTTTTATCCCTTTTGTCTTTCTTCAAACACAAACATTTGCCAGTGATACATGTGCGTAGGTGAAAGCCCTCTTTCAACATGAACCACAGCCTCCACTACAGGCCTGTTGTCTGCTGCACACAAACTCACCTTCATCTGCTCTCCAGGGGACATGTACACTGTGCTGCTGAGTCTCCATAGTACTGTTAGCTCTTCATCAACAAGTCAACCTCACACATTCAGTATATACTCTATATACTCTATATACTTTGACTGCTCTATCCCTGTTGTGTTATGAGGGGGCGCTGTGGATGTTTTAGAGCAGGGGTCTCCAACCTGAAGCTCGGGAGCTACCAGGAGCTCTCCACCCCCTTCCAAGCAGCTTGCCAAGAAATTTCAGAATTATATGTATTGTGCTGGAATTAACTACATTTATGTTAATAAAATGCCCACTACCGTTGTATATGTATCATTTTGATGCCTAACTCTGTGCACTAATAAATGGATAATGATTTGTTTCATTGGTATGCAACAATACCCCTCTAAGGCTGTGGCTCTTATACTTAATGTTTTGTGAGCAAAAAATTAAGTTTAAGAGCTCTATGGCACTTTTGTCTTGTAAAGGTAGCTCACGGGAGGAAAAAGGTTGGAGACCCGTGTTTTAAAGTGTGTTTCCTGCACTGTGAGCAGAGTGTTTGTTGACCTGAGGAGTCCTCAGTTCTGCCATTTTAAAAGTTCAGTGTGAGCTATAGCTGTGACAACAGCTCTTGTTATTATTATCAGCTCACAGTAAAAAGATCAGGTAGCTGATTCATTACCTGTGAGTACAAGACATTACGATATAGAAGAAGACATCATGTGCTTTAGTCTACTTTAAGTTGACAGTATGCAACTTTCTGGAGATAGAAAGTAAACAGCATGATTCCATGGAAACAAAAAGTTAAAACCATACTTCAGAACATTCTCCATGGAGATAGATAAGTTTTATGCCATACTGTGGAATATTATAGCCAAAGGAATAACATTTCCATGGAAACAAGCTGGAGGAGGCTGTCCTCCAGGGCCAAAAAGGGTCCATGTTGTGGAGATAAAAGCTTACTCACAGTAAGGACGCTTTTTTTTTTTTTTTTTTTTTTTTTTCCCCTCGTCTATTTTTGGGTCAAAAAGTTACATACTGTGGGCACTAAACTCAGGCCAATTGAAAGAAGTAAAACTATTCAACTAAGCTACAAGATAAAAAAAAATGACTCACTTTCTCCAGGGTTGCTTTTCCTGCTACAGTTCTAAACAGAAACTCAAATTTGGACTAAAACAAAATATTGGTAAACTCTGAGCCCCTCGGCAAACTCCAGAATCCGGCCTGAGGGCAGAGCAGGTGCAGTGCAACAACTCCAGGCCCCAAGATTTGGAAGAAAGAAAAAAATCCAGTCTTTGGCAGAAACACAGAAAAACACAGCTGTGCCCAAAGTTTCTCAAACAGAGGAGACAGAAAATAAATTAGTGATGTCTGCAGATCTGAGGAGTCAGACCACAACAGCAAAAAACAATATAGCAAAATATGACTTTTAATATGTCCATTGTGTTAAGAAATGTTGCTTTAGCTACAAAACGCCATTTATTATGCTGTAAATGTCAGTGTGCAATCTTAAATAACAGATAATGCACAGCAGGAAGCACACAGGGAATCTAAAAGCTATTTAAAAATGCACTTAATGGTAAACCAATTAAGAGAAGCTTCACTTTTACTGTGACAGGCCATTAGTCATGTTCTACACAAATAAGACTTTGGCATTTATGTCACTGCATGTACGGATCTGAAATAATCATTTTTTCTGATGAGGTTGTGGAGAAACAACTAAACATTATGGTTTAACATTTCTGAAAACAGCTGGTTTCCATGGCGATTATGACGACTTTACCAAGGAGTAGAAGATAATGATGCCCCCAGGCTAAATTACAAGTCAGATCTGTGTAGAGGCAACTGTGGAAAAAACAAGTTTTCTGAGCAATAAAAACACATGTAATTAAAAAAATGTAAGCTGGATAAGTTGAATGCCATATGTTTTGCCGTAGTATTAGAGGCAAAACATCTCCATGGTAGTTGTAAATTGTAAATTTAATAGTAAATTTGTACCAGTAAATTGCATAGTGCACCTTTAAGCATTTTTATTTTTTGGTATAGTTTAAAGTAGGAAGTGTTTTAAATGGCTATGCTTCATATATGCTTGATATAGCTTAATAATGAAAAAAACTGAAAAATGAACAATAATTCACAAGCCCTTTATGAAGAGAAACACAGCAAGGCCATTTACATCGCTCGGACTGGCGTCACCGGGGCCCCACCCTGGAGCCAGGCCTGAGATGGGGGCTCAACGGCAAGCGTCTGGTGGCCAGGCCTTCCCCCACGGGGCCCAGCCGGGCACAGCCCAAAGTAGCGACGTGGGGCCGTCCTCCTGTGGACCCATAACCCGCAGGGAGATCCATAAGGGGCCGGTGCAGGGAGATCTGGGCAGCAGTCGAAGGCAGGGGCCTCAACGATAGCTCTGAGGACATGGAACGTCACCTCGCAGGGAGGGAAGGAGCCTGAGGTTGTGCGGGAGGTTGAGCGTTACAGAATAAATATAATTGGCCTCCCCTCCACACACAGCTTGGGCTCTGGGACCCAACTCCTTGAGGGGGGCTGAACTCTCCATTTCTCTGGCGTTGCCCACAGGGAGCAACGGCGAGCTGGTGTGGGCCTGCTCATTGCCCCCCAGCTCAGCTGCCGTGTGTTGGGGTTCACCCAGGTGAACGAAAGGGTCGGCTCCCTGCGCCTTCAGGTTGGGGACAGGTCTCTCACTGTTGTACAAGCCTATAGGCCGAACAGCAGTGCAGAGTACCCAGGCCTTCTTGGAGTCCCTGGGAGGAGGACTCCGTTGTTCTACTAGGGGACTTCAACGCCCACGTGGGCAACGACAGTGACACCTGGAGACGGGTGATCGGGAGGAATGGCCTCCCTGATCTGAACCCGAGTGATGTCCTGTTATTGGGCTTCTGTGCTAGTCACGGTTTGTCCATAACAAACGCCATGTTCGAGCACAAGGGTGTCCCATCAGTGCACGTGGCACCAGGACACCCTAGGCCGGAGGTCAATGATCGACTTTGTTGTCGTGTCATCTGACTTCAGCCACATGTCTTGGACACTCGGGTGAAGAGAGGGGCAGAGCTGTCAACCGATCACCACCTGGTTGTGAGTTTGGTCTGCTGGCAGAGAAGAAAGCCGGAAAGACCTGGCAGACCCACGTGTATAGTGAAGGTCTATTGGGAATGTCTGACAGAGCCCTCTGCCGGGGCAAAATTCAACTCTCACCTCCGGGAGAGCTTCTCCCAAATCTCGGGGAAGGCTGGGGACATGAAGTCCGAGTGGGCTTTGTTCTCAGCCTCTCGTAGCTGTGGTCGTAAGGTCTGTGGTGCCTGTTGCGGTGGCAATCCCTGAACACGGTGGTGGACACTGGAAGCAAGGGATGCAGTCAGGCTGAAGAAGGAGTCCTATCAGGCCTTGTTGGCTTGCGGGACTCCTGAAGCAACTGACAAGTACCGGCAGGCCAAGCGTGCTACTTCCTCCACGTCTTCCGAGGAGGAAGTAGAGGCTGGGGACACAGAGACAGACTCGTCCATCACCCTGGCTTAAGTCACTGAGGTGGTTAGCAAGCTCCTCGGAGGCAGGTCTACGGGGATGGATGAGATCCGTCCCGATTATCTGAAAGGTTGGATGGAGGATTTTTTTTGTTTCAACTTGCCAATGATAGCATTATAGAGATGCAGCAGCCTTGATAGCATTATAGAGATGCAGCAGCCCCCCCCCCCCAAAAAAATAAAAATAAAAAAAATAATGAAAATCCATCAACTGTGGATGTGCTAAACATTAGCCAGTAAATAACAAGGCTACCTCGTTATCTATTGGCTGTTAGGTTGTCAATCAAACTCCCTACGCTTGTAGCGTAACTGACTTGCCGGCGTACTGGGATTACGTGGTTTATGTACGACTCTCACGCATTCTACAGACGCAAGACACTGTTTACTCAACCAACAGAGCAGTCCTTAGTGGCTTTTTTCAAATGTAGCTTCCTCGCAGTTAGCAAAGTTTGTTGCAATGGCAGACAAGAATCCACTACCAGTTAGCAACAAAAGAAAGTTCGTTTTTGAGATCGCTGAAAGAAGAAGAGAAGGGAAAAAGGAGTGAAGCCAAACTGAGGTGATTCTTGGAGATTCCTTCCAGCGATGACATGCACTGAAGCAGAGGGTCTAAAGACTGACGCACTGGTTGCTAAATTACTTCTGGATAGGTAAATTCTGAATGGGCACTGGCTGGAAACAAACATCTTCTAGCGTAAGGAGGAGGCGGGAGGAGGCGTTTCTACTTAGGGAGCTGTGGAGGAGGGGGGTAGTTTCACACATGCACAACATTTGAAAAAGTTGCTGGATTTCTCGTTCCTTGGAAAATCCTCTATACAACCTTTGAGTTTCTGGATGTTGTGGGGCTGTCTTGACTGACAAGTCTCTGCAACATCACGTAGTGGTCGGGAACAGTACCACTGGACTGGCAGACTGGGGTGGTGATCCCTCTGTTTAAGAAGGGGAACCGGAGGTTGTGTTCCAACTACAGGGGAATCACACTCCTCAGCCTCCCTGGAAAGGTCTATTCCAGGGTACGGGAGAGAAGAATCTGACCGATAGTAGAACCTCTGATTGAGGAGGAGCAGTGTGGTCTTCGTCCCGGCCACGGAACACTGGACCAGCTCTATACTCTCTATCGGGTAGGTGAGGGATCATGGGAGTTTGCCCAACCAGTCCACTCCACATGTGCTTTGTGGATCTGGAGAAGGCATTCGACGGTGTCCCTCGTGGTGTCCTGTGGGGAGTGCATCAGGAGTATGGGGTTCGGGGCCCTTTGCTCAGGGCTGTCCCGTCCCTGTATGACCGGAGCAGGAGCTGTGTTCGCATTGCCAGCAATTAGTCAGACCTGTTCCCGGTACATGTTGGACTCCACCAGGGCTGACCTTTGTCACCGGTTCTGTTCATTGTATTTATGGACAAAATTTCTAGGCGCAGTCAGGGGCTGGAGGGAATCCACAGTATCTCATCTCTGCTGTTTGCAGATGATGTTGTCCTGATGGCTTTATCAGACCAGGACCTCAAACATGCACTGGAGTGGTTTGCAGCCGAGCCTAAAGCAGCTGGGATAAGAATCAACTCCTCCAAATCCAAGGCCATGGTTCTCGACCGGAAAAAGGTGGCTTGCCCTCTCCAGGTGGGTGGAGAGGTCCTGCCTCAAGTGGAGGAGTTCAAGTATCTCGAGGTCTTGTTCACAAGTGAGGAGAGGATGGAGCGTGAGACTGACAGGCGGATCGGTGCAGCGTCGGCAGTGATGTGGTCGCTGCACCAGACCATTGTGGTGAAGAGGGAGCTGAGCCGAAAGGCAAAGTTCTCTATTTACTGGTCAATCTACGTTCCCAACCTCACCTATGGTCATGAGCTTTGGGTAATGACCGAAAGGACAAGATTGCGGATACAAGCAGCCGAAATGAGTTCCCTCCGCAGAGTGGCTGGGCGCTCCCTTAGAGATAGGTTGAGGAGCTCAGTCACACGAGAGGAGCTCAGAGTGTAGCCGCTGCTCCTCCATGTCGAGAGGAGCCAGCTGAGGTGACTTGGGCATCTGTTCCGGATGCCTTCTGGATGCCTCCCTCGGGAGGAGGCCCTGGGAAAGACCCTGGACACCCTGGAGGGACTATGTCTCTCGGCTGGCCTGGGAATGCCTTGGGGTCCCCCCGGAGGAGCTGGTGAACGAAGCCTTGGAGTCCCTGTTTATACTGTTGCCCCCACGACGTGGCCCCGGATGAGAAGAAGAAAATGGATGGATGGAATATAATTCACAGCATAGTTTTAAGCGGTATAGGGGAAGAATATGTTTGCCGGCTTCAAGACAACAAAACTGACCACATTTTCATTACACAAAATCACACCCAAATGTAAAAAGCCATTCGACAGTGGTTCTCAATTAATTACACACAGGACATAATAAATTAGTAGGTACAATGTTTAATGAATGTTACCATGGAGATTACAGAGCTCTGTGTACTGGTCAAACTTGTTTTTTCTCCATTCTGAGCAGTTGCAATAGGCTACTCATAGTTTCTAAGCATTACATTCAATAATTCTGGAGACTGAATTGTGAAAAGTGGACGTGACTGAATACATTTTGGTTATGTGGTATGATAATTCGGAAAGTAATATTTTTCCTCAGCCACTTAACATTTGCTTCATAAAATCATCTTTAATGCTGAGAAGTATTTTTTTTCCCACTGCTTCGCTCCTAAGTGCAACAGCAGGTGCAGTCCTCGCCCTATCTCCTGGTAACAGCTTTTAAGGTGGTAGTATGTATCTTTCTGAAGGTAGAAAATTAACTGCATGACTCCATGGTCCAGATTTGTGAAAAGCACTTATAAACTCAATGCACTGAATAATGATGCTCGAAATGCATAAGGTAAGTGAGGAATAACTTTGGACCACTGCAAACCGTGTTTAAAATGAACTAGTTCTGTTTTCACAACTTCAAGACAGTAAACATCAGGTAAAGCACCTTCAAGCTGGACATTTTTATATCAAACCTGTTGGTAATTTATTTTCTACTAAATCTTTAGTTGTACGTCACGTTGAGACCATAACGTTATAAGAACTCTTAATCCTGGTTTCCTCTGTTTTATAGCCATACTTGCAGTGCTGAAAATATGCCAATAAAAGACTTAAACGCCCACCAGTAATTCACCAATTTCCATGTGTTATACACTCTCTGCATGAAGAACCGTAAACAACTGCCCCGATCACGGCTTTTAGCAAATGCAAATTTCAACACCATTTTCAATTTTGAGTACAAATAAAATCAGCTAAACTCACATTCACAAACAGTGCGAGGGCTGGTTAAATACGGGTAAATACGGGTACTGCCATTGCACACGATCACAGCTAAGATCATTTAAAGGTCTTTCCTCACCACCTCACCATCAGTACAATACAATGAAGTCAGCTGTCTGGAATGTTTCACAGTATCAGTATCAGTAAAGTTATCTTTATTTTTCCCTCACTTTAATTTCTAAGAAGTAACACTGGATTTCAGCTTCAGTCTTTGGTAAAAAAATAAATAAAATAAAAATAATAAAGTGGACCTGCTCCTCTCCCCTGTCAAGACTCCCTGGGTTGTGGTGACTTTTGGACAGATTGTGTTTTGGCTCCCACTGCTCCTCTCTTTCCACAGCGGGGCCAGTTAATGTCAGTCTCTTAGTGCAATCTCTATAGGAGTAGTTCAATAACCTTTAACTGCTGGGCTCTGTATGTTTGTGTGGAGCAGCAGCAGAATCTGTTGTGGACATTTCCTTGTGACCTCCGACCTCTGTCCAGCTGCGTCTCCCTCTCCTCTGTGCGGGTCAAGTCCACTCCTGACATTCGCGGTGGGGTGGGTTAACAGAACAGCACAGTCTCATGTTGTCTAAACAGTCAAAGCTTCAAAGATTGGGTAAAAAACTAAACAAGTGAAATACTCAAAAACTTGCAGAAATCAAGCTGTCCTACAAAAGAATAATGTTACTCATGATACTAAACAAACTCGATTTCGATACTAAGGAATAGACTCCATCTCAATACCAATTCTGATACCACAGTGATAACAAAAAAAACATTCTTTCGACAATAGAATTCCATTTTTAACATTAAATCATAGTACCTTCTTTTATATTCCCATGTGGCCTTGTGTACTCCCTCAGTGGTCCTATAGGTTCCACAGTGGTCCATGGGCATATACTAGTCTATGTGCTCTTATACTTGTTCTGATACAGCTCAAGATCATTCTAAAGCTATTCAGAAAAGGTCCATTTTTGTGCTGTGAATGGGATTTTTTTTTGTATCGACTAAAACCAAATATTTTATTTTGAGGTTACACCTCATATGAAAATGTCTGAAATGATTTTGCTACAAGGCCAGCTACACCACACATCTCATTTCAAGAGGGTCATTTGAGTTTTTCACACAATTCCAATCTAATTTGGCATATATATATATATATATATATATATATATATATATATATATATATATATATATATATATATATATATATATATATATATATATATATTTTTTTTTTTATTTATTTTTTTTTTTTATGTGCTCAAACAACACAAGACAAATAAGGCAGATCTACTGGAGCTATTTTAAAGACAACATTAAAGGTGCACGCTTAACTTTTCTGGTAGAGGATCTGCTATCTAATGGTATCCATGGAGATATTATTCCTTTGATGTCACATATAGGACGGAAAACTCATTTAATCAATAATAGGAGTTTTATTGCTAAAAACAAATACCTTGAAAATCATCATTCTCACTGTGAGTGAGTTCACCTCTACACAAATCTGACCTGTAACCTGGAACATTACAAAGCAATGACATCTCCATGGATAGGAGCAGGTGGCGGACCCTCCACTTAACTGTCCCTCTGTACCTTATAAAACCCTGTGTCAATGTCTTCTATAGTTTCTGGACTGTCTGTCTGTCTCCTATGAGAATCCTTCACTGTGACTCCATACTTTACACAGACACTGCACTGTAAATCACATCCCTCACACCCATGGAACAACCTTCAGGAAAAAGAAGAGACTGAGTAGAGAGGAGAGGGGGAGAAAAGGAGAGAGGGAGAAGAGAGAGGAGAAGAGAGGGGGATAAGAGAGAGGGGAGAGAGAGGAGAGCAAAGAAGAGGGAAAGGAGGAGAGAGAAGAGGGATGAACAAGGAGAGAGGGAGGAAAGTGGAGAGAGAGAGAGAGTGGAGGAGGAGAGAGATGAGGAGAGGGATGAGAAAGAAGAGAGAGGAGACGGAGAAGACAAAGGGGAGGGAGAGAGAGAGGAGAAAGAGAGGGGAGAGAGAGAAACAGGAGAGAGGAGAAAGAGGAGAGAGGTGCTGCAAACTAAAATAACTCTGTACGCGTGTCCTTGTTCCATTGATTTACATGAGTTTCCACATCAAGTCAGGCCATCAATTCTTCACTTTGACCTACACGTCGTATCTGGACAAGAACAGTTGCCCCTGGAGAAAACGCATCCATTTGTACCATTTGCAAAAAGAGGTGGGAGACATTTCAAACAACAAATAACATGTTTACCAAATAATAATAATAATAATATAATCATTTTAAAATACTAATAAAACAGACTTGCAGAGATCTGTGATTTCTGAAATCTCACCCATGACATTTACAGGTATAATTATACTTTATACTACTTTTTAGTCAGTATCGCATTAAGAGAAAGATCATGTTATCAGGCATATACCAGAAAGTCCATCGTAAAAGTAATTTAATAGAGTAAGAAATGATGGAACATGCCCATTTTTTACATTAATACATAAGGGAAGTGTTTAGGGCTGCAACTAATAATTATTTTCTTATCAACTGATCTAATTAAAAAAGTTGTTAATTAAATTATAACTTTATGACTTTATAGAGCATGTTTTTCTAAATTTTCCATAAAGACTGATGTTTTTATTAATTAGACTAATAAAACATTTATTTTGTTTTACAGGAACAGTGCTAATTATGTTACAGTGTCATGCAAGACAGTTAACTTATAGGGTTCAAAACAAGGACATAAAATGCTGCTTAAGGCGGTAATGCAGAACTACAGTTATGGTCAGCCCCACAAGAGACCGATGGGTGTTTAAAGAGCAGCTCACAGACCGCGTAGCTCCCGTGCAGTCCGCGGTGCGCCCGTACAGTCCGCGGTGCACTAGTACAGTCCGCGGTGCGCCCGTACAGTCCGCGGTGCGCCCGTACAGTCCGCGGTGCACTAGTACAGTCCGCGGTGCACTAGTACAGTCCGCGGTGCACTAGTACAGTCCGCGGTGCGCCCGTACAGTCCGCGGTGCGCCCGTACAGTCCGCGGTGCTGCGCGCATGTCTCTTTCGATGGTCAATTGTGTGTGTGCTGCTCGTGCACTGCTGTTTTCTGTGGAAATACTGCGCGGATGTTCAGAATGAGCTTGTTCCTATTATCTGGAACATTAACTAAAAACTCGGCTCTAAAGGCGACGCACTGACGCGCTCTACAGTCTTACGCTATTTTCCGAGTCGACTTCATCGATTACGTTGACGAATCGGAGTAGCGGTGCAGCTCCAGAAGTGTTGAAAACAAACATGAGCCTGGTTAGAGACAGAGATATGCAGTGGATGTCAGTTTCAAAGTCTGGATGCATGTTTCACCTCTTCTTACTGTGACTTCAGAGACCTGCTAAGAATAATTCAAGGTGCTGTAGCTTCTGGCAAAACATATTTATCCATTTACAACTGCCAATGTATATGGTGAGAATAATAGACCTATAGGTAAACATAGCTTGGGGTGTATACTAAACTCATACTGACAGGACAAGATCCAATTTCTCTTGTATAAATCCCTTAATGTTAAAGGGCACATATTACACTATTTTCTGATCTATGTTATAATATTGTTTCTTCATCAAAAACACAGTTGTGTTTTATTTCATTCACACATGTTTAACAGCAAATCCTGCGTATTTAAACTGAATTATTCTCTCAAACAGAAAACACTTGTGATGGTGTGCGGTAATATGGTAAATATCACTGAACTAAAATAAGTTCAGTGATATTACCCCTGGAATTGCCAATCTTTACTGAACAAAAGGTAAAAGCTAGCTGTTAACTTGAAAACTATACTGCTTCATGACATCACAAGGTGAAACAGAGCATTTTAAGCTTTGGAGATGTAGACAGAATAATAACCAAGGATTACTCAAACATGTGTAAATAAAACAAAGCACAACTCCAAGCATGTTTTTGAGGAGGTAGCAACATTACAACATGACTTAAAATTCACAAGAATCCACTTTGTGTAATATAGGAGTTTTAAAACTGGCATCATGTAAAACTACAATCTTCATCAATACATTTCCATGATTTACACATGAGGTCTATGCCTGCACAAAAGTACACTGGTCTAGGCACTTTTCACTGAGTCGCAGTGTGTAACCTCGCGCTGGCAGGACTTTTGATTTGCTGCTCCAAAAGTTCTTCTCCACTTTATCCAATCTCCTCTAATGGGGAAATTATCATAACATAACACCCAGCCTTTATTAATGTGATGCCATTAAGGCTGGCTGATTTACTTGGCTCAATGCCTCCAACCCACTGGACATAACTCTGGACCAGCACTGAGGAGATTCTAGGCGCACAGTGAAATATAGGAAATGTTTTATAAATGATTTAATATTCTAATAAATTTCACTTGTTTAATGGAGCTGAACTATTTCGCAATCAAATCAGAATTGCACTTTGAGTTGGCATAATTATCAAACTGCAAAGGTCTTTATACAGAAAGAAATAGTTCAGTCGTGTGACCAGAACCACACGCTTTGACAAAACTTTACAAAGACAAGTGGATCTGGAGCCGGATCACGCCTCCCTGATTTCAGAGGGTGTGACTGACAGGCGGATGAACCAATCGGAGAGACGCATGGTCAGTTCCCGTTAAAAAACAAAAGGGAAAAAACATTTGAGAGACACGCGATACAAACTGAGAATTTTCACCCTCCATTCTTCTAGCTTTGGCATAATTGCACCATCAGCTTGTCTCCACCAGAAAAGTTACATACTGGATCTTTAATGAACATAATGCTACTTTTTAAACATACATTTCAAATCACATTACTTTTTCCCCATGCAATTCCAGAATGATCCATTGTTTCATCATTACTGTGTCTGTCATTGTATTTGACATGTGATCTAAAGTGTGATATAAATAAAGCAGCTTTACATGGCGCACACATCAAATCCAACTGTCAGAAGAAAAGCAAAGGTAAGGAGCCCAAAGAAGATATCTAGATAAGAGTTACTGAGATGTTATTTTTAAAGCATTGATTTGAACAAAAGAACAGCTGGCCTCTAATGTAATGACAATCTTAGACTTTGTACAAAGAAATACAAAACGGGTGATGTAAGATCTCACAATCCAGTATTCCCTTCACAGTGTTTTTGATACAAGCTCGGCCTGTATATTTACTACATTAACTTATCGTTCAATAGATGGAACAGTGATGTTTGGGGAATAAATATTTATAGTGGGTACTTTTTCTTTTTATTAGTATTATTATTTCTCAGTAAGGTACAAACTGCTGTTTTTATTAGCTCATGTTTCTCATTCAATGTTGTTCATCAAATATATGAGGTAAGATACATGGAATTATGTAGCAAAGGAAAAAAGTTAAATAACTGTTTTTTTTATTGTTTTATTTTATGTTTCCTTTGCTACATAATTCCATGTCTTGTGTGTGTATACAAAATGCAGAAAGTAGTAAAAATACGGGCGGGAACTGAATGAGCTGGTGTGACTGATAATATACATTTTGAGGATTACTATGTTACTGGGGAAAATAGCTTCAATATAACTGTTTATATTAGTTTTACTTCTTACTTGGTGAAAGTACAATGGAAAAATATAACAAGCAGCTTTATCAGACCATTACAATAATCATAGAGTAATGCTGTCAGAATAGTGAGTTAGCTTCTGTCTATCCCAGATTTTGAGATGTGAGCGATTATCCCAGCAGTATTAAAATACAATAAAATCCATGTTTACACAGCCATGAGGTCTAAATTGGCTTAGTAGAGATACATTGATTTATTGTTGTAGTCAACCATCAGGGAAAGACGGGGCTGTTAGCAAACTGGCTGCAAGACTAAAGCATTATTTAAATGTGAATTAGAACAAGATCCAATTATCAGATGTGGAGATGTTGACTTCATTAGCATTTGGTTGAGACTTATTGAAGCACTTGGCTGTTTTTCATCCTCAACTTTGACATGAGTAGACATAGTTAAGGTGAGCTGTGTTAATTATGTGATAAGCACGGTTCAAAGGAGGATGTGGATAATCTTTAATTGAATTTTATTGTGGTGAAAATGGAAATGAAACTAAAATGCACATGCAAAACTGATTTACTTCCCCCAGTGGAAGCTCATTAGTTAATCTCACGCACAAAAATCAAACCTTGGTGCACAGGAAAATACAGAACTTGGTTTAAGATAAGCCAAGTTCTGACGGCCTTAAGTGATGTGACTGTAATGCTAAGTCTGAATGACAGTTTAATCTCAAACCCAATTCCATGTGATTCAAGTGGAGAAATCCAATGATAAATGTCAACTCCTGAGAAAATCTATAAAGTGTAAACAGGTATATACTTTTTTTTTTTTTTTTTTTTTTAAGTGAAAGTCCCATTTTAATCAAATCAAGACTCAGTAGTTTCATATTATCAATTATATGCTTGGGGCTTTTTAATTTAAAGTCTATAGTCAGACTTTGGAGGAAGAGATTTGATCTTATTTAAAAAATCCACTGACTTAAACAAAATGTAAGTATAAAAAGGGAATGAACGAAATTTATATTGTAAAGTAGGGCTGTGGTCGATGAAAGAAATTCTTGGTTCGACTAAAGACATGTCCTGCCGATCGATGAGTTGACTAAAAAGGGGGTGTAGCTGAAGCTCTCAAAACTGCATTCACAAGACTACACCTGCACAGGAGTTAAACTATTTATGCATAAAAAAGTACTATAGGAGACTTGTGACTCATGAGTTTAATCTGCCATTTTTAAATATAAATACCAAAAAAAATACCAAATCTTCAGCTAAGTCACTCAACAACTTTTGATCTTTTGACTTTAAGTACACAAAAAACTTAATCATGCTTAGTAAGGAGTATTCAATAGCCATGACTTCTATTATTATTATAGTAACAAATATTTGTGCATTCCTCTAATGGGTTTCAGTCTACCAGTATCTCCAGCTCGTTCTCTCTTTCACACTTTGAAATCCCCAGGAGCAGGTACTTAAACACCTGCCTGATGAGACAGATGTACCACTGTATAAGACATCTGCTGAACCAGACACTGTGCTGCTCCATGCTGCTCTATTTAATATTACAGTTGCATATCCACCAACATTAGCACATTTGGCAGGACAGAAGAAGGCTGCAAATGAATTGTACAAAAATGTCCGTAATATGCACAAAACGTTTAAAAATCGAATTAAAGAGAACATTCACAAGTGTTGTTATAAAAATGATGGCCCCATTTGAACAATGGAGAGTAGGCTACAATCATAAAGTTTGACTAAATGACAGAAATTGACTATTCTGGATTATCTGATCCAATTTATCGCAGATAATGAGAATTTACATCAAGTTTCATTGGACTCCCACTTGCTTTTAAAACCATCTACTAGAAATGACAAATTTTATTCAAGAACTATTAATAATGAACTAATGTCTACAAAGTTCTTAGCAAAAGTACCAAAAATAAGACTATCACAGATGTGAGCAGAGGGCGCCATCAGAACTCATCATCAGGAACTTTGAGCGGGGAGCAAAGAAAGGGGAGACTCAAAGCGTTAATATGCTGTTTCCAGGGAATATAGCATTTTCAAAACAATAAGATAACACGGTGATCTTAATATGTTATGTGTTAGCAGTTAATACACCATACAAGTAAAATGCTCCTTCTTTAAACATCCAGATTACCATAGTTGCATAAAATGTTTCAGAGCTGCCAATATAAATGTAAAGTTAAATCAATTTATCCCATTTTAGTGGAGGCTCTGCTGAATGGAGTTGATGTCAGCTTTTGACATGTCTAATTCCTCTTCACATCCTCTCTCTGTCACCACGGCGCCCCGAGCTGGCTTGTGATTGGAGCACATGTGTGAAAGAAGAGCTTTGACAACTGCTGAAAATGCAAGGCTGGATTCATTCATGTCAGAGGGAATATTTCTCCTGGAGCGGAGGAAGAGGTAGAGTGTTACTGTCCCCCTTCCTCGCTCCGCTCCTTGTGATCCCCCGGAAAATGTCTGCAGTCATAGAAATGTGAAGCAGCTCACAGCGCAAGCAGGATGTGGCAGATCACTTTTTATATTCAAGTTGAGAGGGAGAGAGGAAGAAAGATAGCGAGGGAGAGCGAGGAGGGAGAAGGAAAGAGAGAGGGTGAATATGTGACAGACTGAAGGAGTGAGTATAGGACTTAAACTACCAATTCTTTCAGTTTGAGCACTTCAGCTTTAGTGCTAGAGATAAGAGACAGTAATCAGATTGACTAGGCCTATTCTTATGCGAGAAGTGAATCTGAAATAATCATCCCTCTCACAATATGCTTTTTAGGATGAGATCTTCTACGTCCCCAAGGCACGTCACCTACATTAGTTGCATTTCTCCATGTTTAACCTGTAATGTTGCAGAGTATGGCATTAGACTTCAAGTCATTCAGTCATTCATTCATTCCATTTCGTTTTATTGCCCAAAAAAAACATTATTACTCTGAGTGGGGTTGATTCTCCACTGACTCTAACTGGCTGAATAATGCGTCTAGTGTCATAACATTCCAGGCAAGTAGAGATTTGAATAAGTAGCTGTATTCAGTCGAATGAAATTGTTGTCCAATATTATCCTCATAACTTGTTTGCAAGTTAAGTTTGTCTTTATATTTGGTTTGGTGGTAGTCAGAAATGAAATATTGATATTGTAATAAAAAGAGCCCTCACAAATAAAAAATCTGCACCATTGTTTTGTTTCTTGATGGTAAAAACACTATGAATACACTGAAGCATGGAAAATAAAAGACCACAGCACATCTAATATAAAAAGTCAGCATCCATCACAGAAAAATGTGCCCTTACCCCTGTCCACTCTCTCCACACACTGTCCTCTCCCCTTCTCCCCTCCTGTCTCCCTTTCTCCCTCTTCTCTTCTCCTCCTCCTCATCTCTCCTCATCTCTCCTCATCTCTCCTCATCTATCCCCTCATCTCTCCTCATCTATCCCCTCTTCTGTCCTCCTCTGTCCTCCTCTGTCCTCCTCACCCCTCCTCACATTATCCAGGCATCAGTCCAATATCTCCACCCTGGTATCTGCTTGGTCAGACTGTGCTCTATTCTAGTACAGTGTTCCTGTGGGAGACAAAAGACACTCATTGATTCAGCTCTATTAGTCCAGTCATGAGAGGGGGAGAGGAAACCCGAGCGCCCTGACAGTCCAGATGAATGACGACGAGATCCAGTCTAAATAAAAAGGCATGGGTAGGAGATGTATCGCGACTATACATCACTGGGCTGTGGTTCAGGTTACTCGAGTGGACTGTCAATAAGCTTTACAGTAACTTGGACTCCTTAAAGGAATAGGCGGTTTAAAAGTGCGCATTGATCTGAAGTATTTTGATACTCTTAAAAGCAGAGAATTTGATTTAAGTTTGGCTGAGGCTGCTCTGAGGTTACTGACAAATTGCCAGAGACAAGGTCTTACCAGTATTCTTTAACACATTTTAGGATTGCTGCAAGGCCAAAGATAACACATACACAAATAATATAATTAAAATGTGTGCAGATTTACAAAATATTGCCTATTTTGAAATAAAGGCTATAGAAGAGGAAACACTAGTGTAACATCTGATTAAAAATCCTCTAATATTGGTATTATTTAACAATGTTTTTTTCATGTTAATACAAATGAAGTACATTTGCTTCACAACAGTTAGATTAAGTTACATGTGCACTACGCAAATTTTCTGATGGAGGGTCTGCTACCTACTTGTCTCCATGGAGATGTTACTGCTTTGCCTGGACTGTTCCATGGTGTGACAATAAACTACATCAGTTATTCATTACGGGTGTTTCTATTGCTCAAAACTGCAATATTGTGTGAATAGGGGCGACTCTCCACAGATCTGAATAGTCATGTAGCGTAGTGCTGTAACCTGCTTGTCTCCCTTCAACGAGATAGTTTCACAGTATAGATTAAACCTTTCTAGACTGATCAATAATATTTCCATGGAGACAAGCAGGTGGCAGACCCTCCACTAGAAATCTTACAGAGTGAGACTGTCTGGGGTTACTTTTTAAAACTTTAAGTGTCATGGTTACACTTGAAGACAATAGAATGAAGGCAGGAGGCACAAGTACTCCTTTGGCACCACGATTATGTCATAATGTCAAGTATAATTCCTGTTTCTTGTATGCAAACAGCACAACCTAGAGGCGAATGTGGGAACGACAAGCTGCAACTCTACAACAACTCAAGTGTCTAACTGAAGAATGTCAAAGTACTTCCATTTTAAATAAATGAATTCAACAGGACCCCAATCCTTATGGACCACTTTAAACCCTTTAAACCACAAAGCCACTACCAATGCCGCTTTACTGTCACAGCCTGCCTCATCTCTGCAGCCTGCTATAATAGAGTTCAAAACAATTAACACGCCTGACATCTATTCAGAAGTATTAGAGCGACATATCAGGAAAGTGAGGGGCTGCTTTTAAACGGCACACGCTCACTCAGTAGGAGGAGATGGACAGGCACGCCGCTAAGTACCAAGGTGCCCAAACGCAACAGATTTCAGGCCAGCTGGGAGGGAGCAAGTGAGTAACATTCCTCTTATCTCCATCAGCCCGTGCATGTCCCTATATAACCACATGTATGAGTATTAACCCCGGGTAGCTAAAGCACTGGCTGTTCCTTCCTTATACACTACTTTGACATTTCAATCACGCGTGAGAGACCATGTTTTTTTTTTAGTTTTTTTTTTTTTTTTTTGCAAAACCGGGACATCTCAAAAGTGGCCCACGTTCAAAACACATTTATCAGTGCTGCCATCATGAAACACTGGTCAAACAATGTCAAAACAACGTCTGCAGACTGGGAGCTTAACTGATGCACAGCTGTAAGGAAATGCGCAGAGGAGAAAGCACAGGGGGTATCCTTGCCTTGAAATCCGAAGAGGAACGCGGCTCCGGGGATCCAAACGGTGTAAATCCAGAAGTAATGCATGTTGTTCGTTAATCAGCTGCGGTGCCTCCAATCTCCGAAACTTGGGTCTCCAGACAGGAACCGACGTCCAACCGGTATCTTCTTGTCCTCGCGGCGCGGCGCTATCCACAGATAAACACAGTCTCAAAGTGGAAACAGCACAGAGCACGACACGACGAACGCACCGCACAAGTGCAAGGAGACGCTGCCTGGAGTGGACCGACTCACTCAGCTGACGGTGACTGCGCGCTCATGTCCTGTCCAATAGTGCCATCTAGCGTCTCCAAACTCTACAATAAGGTTTATTTTTGATGCAGGGACCCTCCAGCTTTATCGTTGTATTAGCTAAAGCCCAATGAGGCACTGTACACATTATGGCGGTATCGTCTCAGTGGGGCTGGAGGAAGCGTGTCTGGAATTAAACCAGGGTTAATTTAAGTTGTCATGGTGATTTCAGTCAAAGCGTTGGGCTCGTGGGATGCAGAAATCAACTAAATGATGATTATTAAAGATTCTGATTCCCTGTAGCCACAAAACACGCTTCAGAAATCATTATCTCGTTATTTAATATCAGATCTAATTTTGATTCATTTGGTGCAAACTGTGTTTTGCATTAGGTACTGCCTAGTCTACTGCGTCACTCTTTTTAATTAGATTTCTGAGTTGATAAGGGGGTAATTTGGCCAGAAATTAAACTTTAACAGTCAGTCAGGTAAAACTTCATAGCCTACCTCCATTTTGGATAATATGTCAAATAATCAGATGAAACCTGCTCTCAAGCGCTAGCCTAAAAGTTTTAAACAGGCTATGGGAGCGTAGTTCTAACTTTTAAAAATTAGACAACAAATGTATCACGTTAAATATACAGTAAGTGGGCACAGATACAGTGGAAAAAAAAAAAAAAAAAGCAGCAGGTTAGACCATTGGGGAGTGAAGTACCAGTCTGGTCATGTTATTGGATATGGTCCTAGTCATTTTAGGAAAGTTGTCAGGTTATGACTGACAAATACGTCAGTATATGAGAGAACTGCAGTTGTGCATTTTAAATACTGCACATTTTATATTAATCTTACAATCCTTCATGTATACCTGAAGTTTGTAGCACCTCTATAATGAAAGAGGTGAACTGAGCTCTGTAAGTAAGCTGTGATACATGCTGTACCTTGCACAGCAATTGTAAATTTGAATATAGCCTAATTATTGTAAAAACCTATCTTACCTAACCTTGCAAAGCAAGATGGATACTCACGATATTTGTGAGTTCCCAAATTCACGAGAATCCATCTTGGCATGTGCTCGCTGTATGGTGAATTGGGTGGGCGGACCAATCATGTCTCAGCACTGAGATTTGTGCAGGAGAAAAAGGTGAAGCGCCTAAATGAACAAACATGGTGACACCGACAGACGTACTTCAGCCTATTTTAGCATCAATACAGACTATTTAATTTGTGAAAAACATGCAGAAGATGAGCATTTTGTGCATTTGTAGACAGGAAAGATGCCTGCACTTTTATCCCAAATGGATGTAACAAAAGTTTGAGTTTTTTGGCTTGATCTGCTGTTGTGGCATTTTCTGATCACATTCAGCGAGAGCCTCCAGATTGATAATGTGTAGAACACAGCTCAGAGTGACACACACGTCAATCTGGCATGAGTCAGGTTACATTTTACCACCCTGCCTCCACATGTAACAACAACATCCCATCTCTATATGCTCTAATGTGTCTTTAGCATTCATTATAATTAATCCAATGGCGTCATGACACTATCGAAAAATTAGCACGTATTCGCTGGAGCCTAATGTGTGTCATTGCAACACAAGCAGTGGAGCAATATGAAACAGCTTACACAATCAAATATTCATTAATGACTGCCAAATGATTTGTAAGCATAAATAATTAAAGCGGGGGCCCTGTTAAGCACTGTTTAGCCTGGTAGGAGACAGCTCAGGGGCTTGTCATCCTTCCATGTTCCCCTGGTTCCTCCTGGGGCTGGTGCACTGCAGATGGCACTGTGGAAATTGCCAATATAGTACCTTTGCCATTGTCAGAAGCAGCAGAGCAGGGCATATTTCATCACATATAAACAGATAGGGCTGCGTATGGTCCATTTCGTTTCTCTGTATCCAACACAAAATGACCTGGTGCAAGGCAAATGAAAGACTATCTATCTTAAAGAAATTTGAGTCATTTTGAATCTGGGCTTTTATCTGATGAAACTGTTGTTCTCCCCGAGGCTCTACAACAAAAGTCCATGCACACATCAAAATGGAAGGACAAGATTATATCACTGTACCACAGAGGGTACAAAATGTATTTTATCCTCTGCATTCTGTTGGTACAAGGACCTTTAATAATGAAGAGTGTTAAATGTCGAAAATCTCTCCAACAAAAATAGGGTCCCCTGATGATAGTGAGAAATGTAAAGCATTTTACTTTTAGGTGTGTTTAGCTGCCAGTTCAGCTGTACCTTTAAAAGTGCATTATGTCATTTTTCTGGTAGAGGGTTGTTTCCTTGGAGATGTTATTTCTTTGCTTGGGATGTTCCTCTGTATGCCACTAAACTTTTCTACCTCTCCACAGATGTGACCTGTAACATGCCACCTGCTTGTCTCCATGGAGATGGATACATTTAAAATCTTTCTGTGCAACATTCTGGGCAAAGAAATAATATCCCCATGGATATTTTCTTACAGTTGTTCCTCCTCACCTTCAGATATGAGGTGAGGTCAATTTACTTTATTATTTGTTTTTGTTTCATTATTATTATTATTATTATTATTATTATTATTATTATTATTATTATTATTATTACTATTATTACTATTTTTATTATTACTATTATTATTATTACTATTATTATTATTATTACTATTATTATTATTATTATTACTATTATTATTATTATTATTACTATTATTATTATTATTATTATTATTATCTGTTTACTTCATATTATATTTGCAAATTACCAAATTAATTATTTAAACTTTAAACATGGACGGTAACGACACTGGTGGTAATTTGGTAATTTAAGCACAAGTAAAACTCTCCTACATAGTTTTAAGTTTTTAAAGCTGCAATGCGTAACATTTCTAGTGAGCACTACACTACATTACAGTTCAGATCTGTGGACAGTCGCCCCTATTCACAGAAGGAATTATTGTATTTTTGAGCAATAGAAACACCCATAATTAATAAATGCTAGATGGATATGTTTAATGCCATACCATGGAACATTCCAGGGAAAGCAATAACATCTCCATGGAGACAAGCAGGTAGCGGAATCGCCACCAAAAAATGACACAGTGCACCTTTAAGGATAGTCAACCAAACTTTTTTGCCTTATACACTCTTGGCACAGAGCTTGCTACCTTCTCCCTCGACCTTTAAAATGCCTAAAGTGTATATACGCATAACTCAAGCTGCAAGTTGGATTCAATTTTCTCTTTTCAGGAATATTTGTCAATGTGGACTTAATTTTATTCCATTTTCCTCCATGAAGCAAAGACGCCCTCCAGCTTGAACACTCACTCTCCACAATAGATTCCTCTCTTTTTTCCACTTCTTTTTTCTGATGTAACTCCTGGCATTTCGCACATGTTGCCCCGCTCCTCAGCTGTACAACACTGACGCTTTGATCTGCATTTGACCCAAGGCGTTTGGATCACACAGCTCTTCATGGACGCTGTGATGAGAAGGATTCTGCCTTGTAGCTTATAGTCCTCCAGATTATAGACTTGTCCCGCTGCGGGGAGGACAGGGTACAAATGTGGAGTCCCACTACGGCACTGTCTAATGCTTGGGTACATGTAATGAAATGTCAGTTCAGTTTTTCTGAAATGAATTAAACAAAAATTCTTGTTTCCAAATGGATTTTATTGCTTTGCCTGGAATGTTACACAGTATAGCTTTACACTTACACAAACAAGTGTGAAATGCCACCAGGCCAAGTTACATGTCAGGTATGTGGAGAAATGAGCCTGCTCAGAGTAATTATGTTTATTTTTGAGTAATAAAAAAAGACAACTTTAATACCATACTGTGGAACATTCCAGCAAAGCATACACTTTTACATGGTAGCAGACCAAATACTAAAAAGTTCCATAATGCAGCTTTAAAGCCGTAAACCTGTAAATTGTCCTGGTGGAGTCTCTATGGAGACTGATAAGTTTAATGCCATTCTTTGGAACATTGCAGGCAAAGCAATAACATCTCCATGAAGACAAGCAACTGGTAGGCCCTCTACCAGAAAAGTTACATAGAACACCTTTAATAATGATTTGAAAACACCTATACTCTTAAGTATTTATTTATATTTATTTATATTTCAGAGGACAGAAATCAAAGTCCATGTATTATGAGACGTATCTGATGTATTTTTGACACCCCCAAGCAAGAAAAACTGACGATGTTCAGATATTGAGTACAAAACTGCAGTTGCCATTTTATTATGCAGCAACCACTGAAACAAAAATGCAAAACGACTAGATTCATCTATAGTAAAAATAATTTCAATGCTTTGTCTTATGGGCAGGCCAATCTAAGAAACACCAAAATATGCAATACAGCAGTTATTGGTGTCATAAATTTGGAGTAAAGTGGTCTCTGGCTGAAAACAACCTGAGAAAATTGTGCCTTTTTAAAATGCTATCCCTGTTTTTGACAAGTTTAAAAATACATTTATTCTTTTCCAAAAATGTTGCGGTTGAGCATGCATAATTGGGCAGATTTCTTCCACCTCTTGTGTAACTATAATTATTCATGTCTGATGAGCTAAACCAATTAACAAGCTCCTGTTACAACTTACCATGACAAATTGTGTTCAAGTACCAAGAAATATTTCACAGCTAACTAAGATAATACTTACAAATGAAATACATCAATTTTGCGGTGAAAGGCTAGAGGAGTAATGTGGTGGACCTAATCATTGATAACAGTTTGATCAAGAAGTTTATGGCGTGTTACAAAACACAAATTGCAGTTATAATTGGCAGTAAAAGTAGTAGAAGTTCTAGCAGGAGGAGGCATGAACTTTGCTTAGCCTTACTAGTACTTGCACACTCTAAATACTTTCACAATATTTAATATATGTATATGTGTATGTATATTACGTTATTTTCTGATCTGTGTTACAATGTTTCCTCATCAAAAACAGACCTGGAGTTGTGTTTTATTTCATTCACACATGCTTAACACACAAACCCAGCATATTTAGCCTGTGTTCTTCTCTTAAATGTAAAATACTCCACCTTGTGATGTCATGTGCAATACAGAAAGTGCTCTACTGTGTTTTTAAACTCCATTCACCTTCACGAGAATCATTTGGAATGATTTAAGCCCCGGAAATGTCAGTCTCTTCTAAACTAAAGGTAAAAGGTAGCTATTAACTTGAAAACTACCGCTTCATGACATCACAAGGTGGAACAGAGCACAAAACACAACTCCAAGTATGTTTTTGAGGAGATACCAGAATTATAACATGACTTAAAGCTCACAAGAATCAATTTTGTGTATTGTAGGAACTTTAATGTTAATTTTATGATAATTATGATGTTTTAATTTGTTTATATTGTGATTTTAGTATCTTTCTTATTCTGGAAAGCACTTTGAATTACTTTGTGTACTAATTAAGCTATACAAGTAAACTTCTCTTGCCTAACTAATGTATTCCAGTTGACGGCTCCTCTGACCATGCAGCCTGTTGCTCTGTTTCCAAGTGTCAGAAAACTGTTCAAACTTTCAATCACTAAACTCTGAGCAGAAAAGTTTGAAAGCAAAACTATTTTGACCAAGTTTTTACATTTAAATATAAACCTTGCACCCATCCTTATGTTAACCACAGAAAGCACACACATTAGCATGCATTATCATTTCCACTTTGTCTAAATCTCTCTCCGTAATACGTTTAGGGTCCTTGAAAACATATGCGTTTGGGTTATTTATTGCATATAAAACACGCCATTGTACCAACACAGATGATTCCAGAGCAGAAGAGCAGTATAGCAGCACATTAGAGAGACAGCAGATTAGTATGTGTATTCGAAGAGTGGTGTTTGGGCAATTTGCATCTCAGCTTTTATCTCGGGAGATGCGCCTCCCCTTAGGCTTTTATTTATCATAATCTGAAGTTACATAAAACAAAGAGCAGATATAAAGGAGGAAAAAATCTCTAATTGTTGGTACTGCTACAACATCTAGTCTAGTTAGTCTCTATTGTCCCTCACCGTAGGGAAATTTGTCCTCTGCATTTGACCCATTCTTCAGTGCCACTGGGGCAACTCCATCTAAGGGACTGTGACGTCACCGTTTGGCTCCAGTCAAATGAAGCTCATGATGCTAGCACTTACAGAGGCGAATTTGGAGCAGATAATAGGAATAGGAATTTATTTATGGACAATAAATGAAGAAATAAGAAATAGGGAAATAAAAACATCAGGATCATGCGGAGCGGGTTAATACGAACATTTTAAGCCCAAAAAGACGAGAGAGGGGTGACAATTTTTGAGTGTAAAGTCAACTGGAGCCAGAGTCAATGGCGCCAGAAGCACCCCAGTGAACACTTCCAGTCTGGAACATGGCGGCTAGTGGGGTGGCTACTGTATGTCCATTTATATATACACTGTATGGTCAGGACTACCTTAGCTGCAGGACTGTACATGAGAAACCAGAGTGCCTGAAAGAAACCCACCCAGACACTGAGAGAACATGCAAACTCCACACAGAAAGGCCCAGGAGGCAAAAGAGGAGGATATATTTCACTACCAACCAGGGCTCCATCAGGGCCTGTGTTGGTGACTGTGGCTCTCATTAGATGTGGCTACTTCAAAAGCTAAGTAAGTCCAGTTGCTTTAGTTCAGCTTGTTGATAATATACTAATAATTCAAGGCATTTCAAAATACGCTTGAAGAGGTCAAATCTCCAGGTTTAGCTTTTTTTTTTTTTTAAATAAAGACACAATATTTTACTGTTCAATGATCACATTTTTTTACCTCAATATTCATGGCTTAATTATTTTTTGTGATTTGATATATTTGCTTTCACTTTCAATTGTGATTAACTATTACAGCATAAATATTTCATCACTAATACATAAGCACACACTCTTAGACACTGACACATTTTGGACCCTTGAAAACACAGCGCAAGTAGATTCATCTCGGTAAAATAATGTGTATTTTTCCCTATGTGACAGAGAGTTAATAATTCAGATGGAATAGTGGAATGGTACAGCAGCCTCACACAGGAACACAGTGTACAGTGAACATTTGCCGTGAGTCAGTTTGTAAATGTTGGCGAACTGCAGGCGACTCATGAATTATTCAAAGTGATTTATTTTATTTGTCACTCAGCAGAAAGAGGGAAAGTACATGTAAGCTGCCTTAAAACCAAAGAGTGCTCTGCTTTCTTATTAGATACATTTGAATACAGAACAGCGTCACGTTTTAGCGGTTTCGTTTAATGGTAAATAAACACGAGGTTTGAGTAATGGGATGTGAAATATTTGCTCTAGAGTCGGAGTGTGTTGTGTAACTAAAAGCTGACGATGCAAAGGCGTCAAGTGACAATACGCAATGCATATTTATGACTGTACACAGTATTAATGAATTTCTGATTTTCTTCTGTAAGTGGAGAGATAGAGCAAATGTTTAACCAAGATAAAAAGAAGTTTAGAAAACAGTTATTCTAAACAAACATTAAAAACTGCATATGAAGATACAAAAACACTCAAGTAAAAGGTATTTAGTTGTATTGGTCTTTATACATACATGGTGGCACAGTGAGCAAAGCATTACAGCCTCATAACCAGAAGTTCATGGGTTTGATTCCCACATTGGTCCTCCAGTCTTTAAACTAGATCCAGACTTTAAACTAGATCTAGACGAGCACTGACAGACTATAAGCTGGGTGCAACTGAGAAAAAAAAACTCTTTTTCAAGTTCATTAAAGTAAAAGCTAAATACAAAGAATACAAAATAAAGTATAAAAAGTGGCATGCAAAGGTTTGTAAGCTACTATTTTACAATTACAGGGTTCATCTGATTGGAAGGATTCATCTGATTGGAAGATTAGGATAGGAGATTGGAATTGTTCCGTAGTATGGCATTAAAATGGTCTTTCTCCACGAAGACATGCAGATGACCTAGCAAGTAAAAGGTAAGAGGTAAGACAGTAAGAATTCAAGAATCTTTCAGTTATACAAACAATAAAAACAAAGTGATCTGGGTTTGATTAGCTGACTCGGAAGGATGACAAAGAATACCTTTTGCATGTACAATAACATTAAATCACAACAGTCATTTAGGACAACTCCTGTATTTTAGCTTTTAGTTGCAGTGGCTGTACTCAACAAGGCCAATGCATCACTTAAACTCTAACCTAATTGTGCTGTGGTGAGAGCAACGCCGAGAGGAAAAACAAAGTAGAAGGAAGTTTAAAAGGATCTTGGAGGACATGCGGAGGCTCTGAGGTTATCTGTAATGACGGGTTAAGTCTGGTTTCATGTCAGACTTAAAGCTGCAGTGACTGTGGATCAGATCTGCCCCAGCATACAAACGAACTGCGTGTTCTGATGTGTAATTCATGAGACTACCACTGTCCTCCATTTGGTGCTACAGTTATTGTGTAGCCGCATTTTTACCAGGACAGAAGAAAGAAACATGGTAAAAGAAGCAACGTACAGCTCTGTCTTTTTGGGAGTCTGTTTGTCAGTGAAAAGAAGTCTCTCGTCAGGAAATAATTTTTGATATTTTCATATACCAATACAGCTTGGATACAGCTGAGATGTTAGTAGGGTTAACATATCAGTTCAACAAAAACAACAGCAGTGCACCTGTAAAATTAGGCCACTTGTCAAATAAAATGGTGGACTTTATTTTTTTGTTTTTGTTATTGTTGTTATTATTAATTTTTTTTTTTTCTCCCAGAATTGTTGATCAGTGTTATGTAGACTACATTATAATATTTTTTTTCCCATCTATTTTTTATTTGTCATAGGCACTCTAACAGGTTTATAAAAAGTCAGGCTTATAATAAGAAGATAAAATGCATAAATTGTGTTTATTACTAAAAACTACCACTTTATTGTCATAAAGTGGTAGTTTTCAAAATAACTGCTACCCTTTACCTTTACTTTACTGTAGTTGGGGATGGGAAATTCCAGGGCTAAAATTATCTAAATGATTCTAGTGAAGTTATATAGATTTTAAAAACACAGTGGAGCACTTCCTGTATTACCATATGACATCACAGGGTGGAACAGAGCATTTTGAGCTTTGGAAATGTAGACGGCCTAATAATCCAGGATCACTCAAACATGCTTGAATGAAACAAAACACAACTCCAGGTATGTTTTTGATGAGGTAACAACATTATAACATGGCTTAAAGCTCACAAGAATCCATTTTGTGTCATGATTTTTTTTTCCTGCAAAAATCATTGGCAAATTTACTAAGGAAAATATATTTTGTAACACAGTTTATGCATTTTATCTTCTTATTATAAGCCTGACTTTTTATAAACCTGTTAGAGTGCCTGTTTGAGAGAAAAACTCAGTCTAAATGTGCAGGGTTTGTGTGTTAAACATGTGTGAATGAAACAAACACAACTCCAGGTCTGTTTGTGATGAGGAAACAACATTATAACATAGACCAGAAAATAGAGTAATATGGACCCATTTAAACTGAGGTGTACCAGACATTCATTAAATTCAACTATAATAAGACTGAAACGTTATACAAATGCGACACAAACAGCATTAAGATCATCTCGGACAGTGTTTTTGTCCACAAGAATCTCACTGTGCCTGCAGCTGAAACCTTGGGCATTTCTGAGTCATTGAATAGCCAGAGAGATGAAATGACAAATCAAATTCATCATTTTCCACTGTTATTATCAGGCCAGGCCACAGTTTACATGGTGATTTCAGCAGTCAGTTTAATTTCACACACACATGCAAATCAGACCATTCAGTGGCACAGAGTCAGCAGAGGATAAATGATTATACTAATATTATTCTTCAGTAAACAGGACCAAAGGAGATGTATTGTGAACATGTAGGTTTGATGCTCTGAGGTGAGTCTCTGAAAGCTCTTGAGTTGACAGAACACAAAAGCTGAAATGAGTTGGATTAATGCTGCCCATTCAGCACCATGCGTTTGTGCCTGTGTGGCAGAAATGCTATAGGTTATTATGTATGTAGCACTGTGTCTACTGTCCCATATGCTATCCATTGAACTCATGGCCCATATGGTAATGTGATGCAGCCTCAGCATTATGGAGAGTCTATGGTTTTTATTAAAGCAGCACTCACAATGCTGTATTAGCACTTGCATGTTCAATTTATTGGCAATATTGAGGAAAATCTTGCATAATATAAACCTAATTTCAATCTTGTTTAAATGGACAAACCACATAAAGAACAGAATAACACATTATGTTAATCAGGGATTCAATTTAAAAGAAATATAAATAGATATATAATAATATATAAATGAAGTTACACCTGGTTATAGTAGTTGCATGCATTGCTTTGTGTCAAATGTCTCTGCTCAAGTACATTGCTCCAGTCGTTTTGATCCATTTGATCGCTTATCATTTCCAGCTTGTAGAACATCTGTTTCTTTATTCTCCTTTAGTTTCTCAATAAGAAGCTCTAGATGGTCAAGAGTCCACTTTTGTTTTACGTTTTTGAACGTTTCTACATATTTCCAATCTTCTTTTACATGATTATCTACAGAACATTCACATACAATACACATACCATTTTTGATTGCACCAGGAAGGTTTACCGGCTCCAAGGTCATAAATTACCGAAATCATTTCCAGCCAGCAGTCTATCGTTATCTGCAAACACTAGTAGAATTAAGATGGCTATATTGCCAGTGTAGAGTCTCATGGAATACACAGACACTTTGAACTTTCGCTTACACTGTGAAACATCCCCTCCAGCTGCTATGAAAGATAAAGATCGATCTATCTATTTATTTATTATTGATTGTTACAAAGAAATACTACACAGAAAAAAAGTTTGTAAAGCACACAGTGAATTGATTTTTGATAACCATTTCTGTGATCACAAAAAGTCCCTGATATGATTTTCATTTCATTTTCAAGTGCTAAAGCCATTTCAAATGTACACTGTTGCGCGGTATTGAAGGTTGTACAAGTTTTATGCAATATCAATTCACTTCAAGGCAGGCAGTCGTTTGGTTTGCTACGATTCTTATTGAAGGGCTATTCTTATTATTGAAGGGCCTGTACCTGATTTTATTTCTTCAAATATGCAGGTACAGTACATGCCCTTTATATGATGCATTTTTGTATTTGTTAACTAATAACTAATAAAGAAACTACTGACAGGGACACCAGTTTTCATCCATGTATGTCTGCTAAGAATCATGGGAAACAACTGCTTGACTCCAACCTTCAGGCTGGTGGATGAGTGCTGTAACCACTGAGTCACTGCCTAAACATGTTCCTGATTTTTGGTTGGAATGGTAAAAAAAAAAAAAGTAATAACAATTAAAAATAAATAAACTTATGGATGGTAGCTTTAAGGCTGCATTTCTGATGCCCATGTTGCTTCATTTATAGGTAGAGTGACAGAGTCCACTTTTATCATGAATGTTTCCAGTAAACTATCCCTTAGAACATTAATAACTGAGCATCCAAATGTCAAAATAAATCAAATTTAACTACGTGTTGCTATTTGGAATAAAATAATAAATCGTAAATAAAGGAAAATACTAACACTGGAGAGGTGTGCAGAAGTATCCACCACAAACACACAGGTGGTAGAATTTAAATTCCAACTGCATCCAGCCACGACAATGAGCCAACAGATTCATGTACATTTTCCAAGCCTTGGTTTCATAGTCCAGTCTGTTCAGTAGCTGATTGCTTGTCAACTGCCCTTAAAAATGAAAAAAATAGTTGTCAGAGAGGGTAGACTTGTGCATAGAGCTGTATCCGGGCCCTGTTCACTGACACTGCCCCCGGAGGGACATTGCGGCGCTGCATTACTGTCACTGTGATGCGTTGGCTGTCTCCCCTGGCTCCTGTGCGCACTGTTTATAGGCGCACATCACCAGTGTGCCGGTCATTACCTGACTGACCGTGTCACCTGCCACCTGCCTCTACAGCTGCTAAGCATTTGTTCACCACTGGTCCCCGTGTTGAGTTTTACGAGACATGTCTGCTCATTTTCTGCTCTGGTAAATTTCATTTTTATCACATTTATATAGAAAACATAATATGGCTGAAAACGGGGGTTGTACCATAACTTAGATTTGGGTTTATTCTCATACTTATTGACAAATGAGCTCATGGTCAAGAAAATATTTTGCCTAATTAGATCTGAATAATTAACTTGTATTGTGATACTGTACTAGATAACACATTTGTAAGTATGTTATATTGCTACAGAAAATATAACTAACAATTAACCTTAAATACACATGTGGGACACCCCCAGCTTCAAGTCACTGCAAAGCATCAATAGACAGGTGGCTATAATGTAATATAATTAAAATTACATATTTAAAATGTGCATTGGTCACATTTTGAACTGCGATCTGGTAATTACTGTCAACCAAATGCAAGAAAGGAGAGAATTACAGATAATTATTATAGTGGAACAAGCTGTAACTGTGTGCAAACAATCCATAGAGCGAATGCTGCAGTAACTTTTGCAGTTGGTGCCATAGGTAGTTCCAGGTTTACACTGCAGACACTCCAGGCAGTTTCCACATTAAATTTAGTGCTTGGGAAACAACAGGCACCAGGCAATTACCTCAACAGCTTATGCTGTACGGTAATGTTAGTCAGTGCAGTGAGAGAAAACAGTCCAAGCCAAAGCAACCAGTATTTAAAATATGAGAGCGAAAGTTAGGGTTTATAATGAGAAAATATTTTAAAAGTGCATTATGAAACTTTTCCGGAGGAGAGTCTGCCACTGCTTGTCTTCATGGAATTTTCCACAGTACGGCATTAAAAGGGCCCATATTACATAATTTTCTGATCTGTTAAAATTCGGTTTCCTCATCAAAAACGTATTCAGAGTTGTGTTTTGTTTCATTCACACGTTTAACTCACAAATCCTGCATATTTAGGCTGAGTTCTTCTCTCAAACAGAAAACACTCTGTTCCACCTTGTGATGTCATGAGGTAAATGAGGTGTTTTTAAACTCCATACATCTTTGCTAGAGTAATTTGGACAATTTCAGCTTTGGCATTTCCAATCTCTACTTAACAAAAGGTATAAGGTAGCTGTTAACTTGAAATAGAGGTCTGAATAGAGGACATTATTTTCTTTCCCGCTCCCGCCAGCATCTGCGATATTTTGTCCCGTAAATCCCGCAAGATGGGGACGTTCGCTTTCCTTCTCACGAAAGGTCTTTTCACTGCCTTTAAAAAAACACACGCGCACATAATTCCTTAAGTGGTAACTTGGTGACATATTTATTGTTCAGCCATACAAAACAACAATAGCCCTAAATTTGAGTGCCCGATCATCTACATGATGTGACACAGTTGTTGGATGGGGCAGAATCTCTCACATTGAATTTGCCTGTTGTGGCTTCCGTGTCACTAAGTGTTGGGCCAGTTGAATTAATCCCCGACCAGAGATGCTGTCAGATGGACGGAGGTCCGCAGCAACAAAATCAACACATTTCCACGGTCTTTGCCTTTAGAGCATCTGTCACTTTTGTGCTGTTTCCTCTGAACTCCAACACTTGTCCTTTCAAGACAGAACAAGCATAGAGATTCAGGCCTGATGTGTCTGATTTATGGCTGTATGTCAGAACTTTTTGGCACTTATCACAACATGCAAAGGGCAACTGATTTTCCTCTGCATTGTACACAAGCGAAAAAGACTTCCAAATGTCTGATTTCAGGTTTCTTGATTTTTTTGACTCTTTAAAGAATTTACTTCTGAAGCACTGTGAGATTCACTGGAGGTGCTCTGTTCTTCTGCCATGTCTTCAAAGCTCTATCAAACACAGAGAAGTGGAGAGTAATAGTCTTAAATGTGCGTGAGATTAGACCACTTATGCAAGTTTAGGGTGCTTAAAATGTTTTAATTAATGCCAAATAAAATATCAAGCACGAGTTATGTATGCTAGGCAATGATTAATCATTAGTATATTTTACTTTACACTCATATTAATTAACGGGACTGCAGTTTATCATCCCACCCTCCCGCTCCCGCAATGACCTTTCAAAATGTGTCCCGCGCCGCACTGTTCTGCGTCAGGTCCCACGGGTGCAGGTGCAGGGCTCCAACTTGAAAACTACCACTTCATGACATCACAATATGGAACAGAGCCTTTTGAGCTTTGGAAATGTAGACAAATTCATAATACAGGATTACTGAAAAATGCATGCTTAAAACAACACAACTCCAGGTATGTTTCTGATGAGGTAACAACATTACAACAAGAGACCTTTAGATCTGACCTTTAACCTGGACTGGTGGGGCCACATTGTCTCCATGGAGACAGACAGGCTTAATGCCATACAGTAAAACATTTAAGACATAACAATAACATCTCAGTGGAGAGTAGCAGGTTGTACACCATTAGAAAAGCTATAATGCATCTTTAATATACTTAATAAAATGTGTGCCAGCCGTACTGTGGCTTGTTGTCTTGGCCTATTGAAACGGACCTGCATGCAGCAATTTGTGCCAGAGACAAACTTCCCACTGGGGACAAGATTGATCTAAATAACTGAAGTTACTCTGCAATACTTAACCATACAGGTACAATCATGAACTGAACAAAATACACATGCCTGGAACACAATATTCTCCATGCTTGTATGTGATGTTAGCTTCAGGCTGCAGTGAGGACGAATGATTAGGCTGCAAACCGCCCTGATAGGAGCTGAAAGGAAGAATCAGAGGCATCTTGGTGAACAGCTGGGGGCAAATCAGAGCTTGGTGAATCTGGCAGTGATGGAGCCGAACTGTGGAGGAGAACTGAGCAAAAGGAGCCAAGAGACCAATCCCAAACTGACTCTGCGTGAAGGGTCATCAGGCCTGCGGTCGTGAGGTGATTTGAGAGGAGGAAAGAACATGGAAAGGCTCCAATTTGAGACGATGGGGGGAAGAAAGACAGTGTGAGACTCGTGATTGTTCAAAAAACTGTTTATTTAGAAGCTGACACCTGCTTCTCTGCAATCACATGTTAAAATTTAACTTAGTTTGCTGTTTTTGGGGTTGTAAATTGGTTCTATAAAATTTGTTTTTAGTGGCTTTTAACTGTCAAAATATGAAAATTGTCAATGGATAAAATAACACAAAGCATTTTAGGCACATGTATGGTATAGTTTCAAAAATGTATAACAATCACCTCCTTAATAATGTAAGATTTGCATCTTAAATTCCATATGACCTAACCAGAACCTCACCAGATATGAGATTAAAAAAAAAAAAAAAAAAAGAATTTGATGATGAAATTTGATGTTTTGGTTCTCAAGATGATTATCCAATGAAAGCACAATGAGTCTCACATGAGTAGACCCATCTCATTTGTGTTGCCAGATTCAATGCTGAAATCCAGCTGGTTTAAACTCCCTCTCATCTGAATCCTCACTAACTGAACCTGCAGCCAATCATGAATCAGTGCTAGTGCAGCCTCTGCAGCTCCACTATAAGCCGTCCATTACTAAGAACAAGATAGAAAAAAAAAACTTGGATGGGTCTTCTATCTGCAGGTTTAGGCACTGGCAAACCAGATTCAGTTCATTGATCGTAATAACATCTGAAAACTGAAAGCACAGGCTACATACATTTATTGACTAAAAACACTAGTCAAGTATTCCACAAGTTACCCAGTGTGTTGACATGCATTACTTTTGTCCGCAATAGCCGCTGGAAAATATTCTTCCCACCCATATATATCTCCCAGCTTATATGGTCATACCGACTTGTCAAAGCCTGATCCGTCAGATCTCAGAAGCTCAGCAGGGCCGGGCCTGGTTAGTAATTGGATGGGAGACACTGGGAAAATCAGGTGCCACAGGGGGGCGCCAGTCGCAAAAACTGTCGTTGTGTCCTTAGGCAAGACACTTCATCCACATTGCCTAGTATGAAAGTGGTGTGTGTGTGAGTGATAGTGGCGGTTGGAGGGGCTGATGGCGCTGTAGTAGTAGTAGTAGTAGTAGTAGCCAGAATATGTCAAGGCTCTGGACAGAAAAGTGAGTGTAACACAGTGGACACATGGGCTATACAGTAGGTCAAGATGAATGGTCCTTTCCAGTATCTACAGCGAAGCCTTAACTCAAGCTATAAATCTGATCCCCATCATAGTTTTTCAATATCCTATGTTCTCTCATCAGTCTCCAGCTCTTCTGGCTGTAACCGAGTGTTTGGGCAGATCCAACATGGAGGGTGGGCTTTGTCTCGGATAGATGGGGAGAGATGGTGGAAGCAGCAGCATCCTTTATTTCACTTGAATCGTCTTCACAAACACGTTATTACACAGATGTTCCTCTACATGGGCGCATGGGCTTATCACGGGTTTAATAACCTAGAGGAAGAGTGTACAATAAAAATCACTTGGTGGAGTTTAAAGGCAAGAACCAGCTCTAATGCAGCAATGTTACATATAAAAACAAATACAGTTCTGCAGCATTCAACTCACAGTAACACATGAGTGTTCACTTCATACGATCCTTTCCACCATCCTTTTCCTATAAACAATCTAAAATATTCCACAATCTGTACTCAAGGTGAGACGTGAGATTTTGTGATTTTGAATCAGCTGAGCCTTTGATATAATGTTTTATACCAAACCCAAACATTTTCTATGCTTTAGCTCTCTCTTCCAACTCCAGAATCTTACAAGCAGAAAAATCTAATTTGTCCATTTGTGTGAGGGCTGCACCGATATGATACTGGTATCGGATATTGGCACCGATATTGAAAATATTGGTGGATCGGATATCAGATTCCACAATATTGCTTCAGTCGATATCCCATTTTGGTTTATAAACTGATGTAATAAGACAACTTGTATTTTTATAAAGTTGCTCTGTAGTTAATTTAAATGATAAATAACAGTTACAAAACACATTTGGATATTTTTTTTGACCATATCCTGTTTGTGCTTCAAGGAAATTATATTTATATTGGTATATTCTATTGGTATATATATATATATATTGGTATCGGTTCATATTGGGTATTGGTAGATGCTTAAATTGGTATTGGGACAGAAAAACCTGGATCCATTTTTTTTTTTTTTTTTTTTTTACAGAATAATTTTATATTTAATTGGAAAACGAATGTAATTAGAATTTTTAATCTAAAAAAAATCTGAATTTCAAATCTAAGAAAATTTTGAATTTTGAAACTAAGAAAATCAAAGATCAAGGTTAGAATAGAAAATGTGTAAAAAAAACAAAAAAACAAAACTGATTAATGTACATTTGTTACACACATGTTGACGAATAATGTAGGAACAAGTCAAAGATCCACTGTATGATCCAAAATCCTCCCCCCCACTTGCTGTCAAAAACACCCTTTACAAGTTCATTTAAAGTTCATTGCCACAAGAATTCATTGGTATTCTCAATTCCACCCCATTCATTAAAATAATAAAACTGGCTCAGCATCAGAATGGAGCTGGCTTCATGTTGCACATCTGTCCTTCTGAAAAACTATTGGATCAACCAACATGAAAAAGCTGCCTCTTCCACTCTCGCTGTGAATATTTAATCAAACGCTGCAAGCAAATAAGAAAGGCGAATGGAGAATTAGTGTTTTTGAATCTTTTTTTTTTTTTTTTTTTTAAATATGTGTGTCTATTTGGCGTCTGTCACTGCCCACTCACAGCACACCCACCTGCTGCAGCTACATACAAGGGACTACTGCTATTTACTGAACTGTGATCCAAGTATCTATGATCTGTTGTAACTGTTAGACCGCAATACAGCAAGGCCGACTGGAGGCTGAAAAGACACGTACACAGCAGCGTCCATGATTCTTATTGAGCATACAACAGATACATACACACAATATTTACAATAGTACGGGAGAGGTGTGTTCAGTGTGGTGAGAGGGGTGGTGTCTGGGAGTTTTTTTTGGGTTTTTTTGTCGTCTATTGAATTGAATTGAAATTGAACGAGAATGCAAAGAAATGTTAGTTATGAGGAAGAAAGAAAAGGAGAAGAATCAAGTGAATGGATGCATATGTAAATGTATTGGACAAAGACAATGGCAAAAAATAAACCAATATACTAATAGTTCATATGAAGAGATCTAACAGTCTTTCATATTTTCATCTATACATAAAAACATGATATTTCATGACAGGCAAATCAAGTTCTTTGGTCTCAATACTGCATTTTTAAATCTGTTCTTGATCCCTGGTCTTATTTTTGAGGAAGAAAGTCTAACATTCGCTGTCCTTGAAATGTGCCCCTTTCTTTTTTGTCATTATTGCCACTAACAAAGAGAATCTCAACTCTGTAACCTTGAACTCTATTGTCTATCTATCCAGCAGCTGTCCCCAAACCATATAACACTGCCGGTCTTGCTACCATCCAGGGCTAATAATTTCATATTTTATTGGTGCATTACCACTATCACACAGTAGTCTTATTGTGAATCAAGCTCTAAGAAGAATGAAAGAATGAAAGAAATGGACAGAGAGACAGAACACAATAGTCTCCTTTGTTTGGCAAGTTTTATAAAAAAAGTTTTGTCCAAAACTGTAGACAATGTCTGTCAAACAACTCAAACTTGTAAACATTAAAAATTGCTGTCAAAGTTCTGCTATACCGTCTTACAACATGTATTCTCCCACTTATCCAGTGGTTTAGACAGAACAATGAGTTCTTATTGTGCAACAGCAAATACAGGGTGGGGGTATATTTTAATTCATGTATAAAAAATTATTTTGTACAAATTCAGCCTCAACATGTGAAAAGTAAATAGAAATCTTAACAAGTGTGTTTTAAAACCTAAAAGAATTGAAGAGCTTCTCTGTACTGTCCAACTTGCATGAATATGAATGATTTGCAGGGAGTCTGTTTGTGGACAGTATTGTGTACCTGACTGGTCCCTGGATAGCGACATGTGGATTCAGCACCATGGAGAGCGCCTCACTCTGCTCTCCTAAAAATAACAGCTTCAAAGGCAGACAGGGGCTTCTGACAGGAGCCTCAGACAGGGGCTTCTGATGGGTCCTGCAGGACAGAAGAGGGTCACACACAGCTGCAGCATGTGAGCCTCTGAAATATGTCCACAAAAACAATATGTGGATTATCAGAACTTTGATCTCTGTGACCAAATTAATTTAAAATGCAAGTGTGATGTTTAGTGCAAAATAATTAACAACAGGACTACTACTACGCTACTGCTACTGCTACTACTACTGCTACTTTTTTAACAGCCTTAAATTAGCTTTGATTGAAAACTTGTGCACATTTTCCACAACTAACAGATCTTTTTGCTCCTTTTACCCGTTTTTAGTGAGCCAAGACAAAGCATTGCGTCATGAGAAGTGGATTTTTCTGCTGTGCATTTCTTACAAAATTAACTCACCAAACTTCACCTTTCTTTAATCAAAGTTAAATTGTTTTTTTCTGAGCTGCTTTCTTCCTCTTTAAACCGTGAACCCGTCCACCACAGCCTCAATGCATTTTATCACCTCATTTTCTCTCCTCTTTCTCTTCCACTGTTCCCATTGATTCTCTCCCAAATGGGCTGCTGTGACCTGGACTCCACAGGTTAACCACATCTATACAACTTCTTCAACTCCATCAGCCCTCTCGACATCAGAGCCTACCAACACACTGGATTTGGACTTTTTCTCATCTGTTGTTCTGATAATTAAAACATCAATGAAAACAGAATATAATATAAACAGAATAATTGATTTGCAAAAGACAGTAATATTTTGTGTATATTTCTTTAAAACAATCTGGAATGGCTCTCACTGACAGCGATCAGAACCACAGATCGGCGCGTTCAAACAAAAACTTCACGTTGATCGGCCGAAAAATCTAACTTTAGTTAAATCCAGCTGAGAGAAAAGCACATCTTACCCGTCTACAAATGTTTCCCTCTGCACATTTTGAAAACCAAAATAATCTGCATTTCCACTAAAATCAGCTGAAGTACGTCAGCGTCGCTTGTTTGGTTGGTTCGGTGCCTAAACTACAGCGCTGCCCTGTGATTGGTCAGTCTCCAGACCCACCACATGTGAATGCTTTAACCGGAGCTCAACGACACCAATTCTCAAGAGTTTGTGAACTCACAAAAATCACAGGAATTCATCTTGGTGGTAAGGCTAATAGAGTGGAACATTCCAGGGGAAAGAATAACAAAATAAATGTCTTGTCAGTGGAGACAAGCAGGTGAGGGACTGTCCGCCAGAAAAGTTACAAAGTGAACCTTTAAATTAATTTAACTTCATTTAACCAAAGTGAGAACTGGCCCAATAATACAACATATTCAATCCTGGATTCGTATGTTTTGTGATACCTTATGACTGGATAGTAGAAGCAACACTGACATTTGTTTGTGGTCGATAATGAATAATGCAATGTTTTTTATAGATTTTGTAAATGATATTTTGTTGAATGTAATGTTATGTTTCAAAATGCTCTCTGTGTCCAGTCCTTGAAATCTGTGTTTGTATATTCTGAGCTCTTTGCTACATTGACAAACTTTGCTTTCAACACAATATCAATATAAATTCTAGCAGTGGGTATCTGTTGCCTCTGGGTGAGAAAAGTTACAGACAGTATTGTGTACCTGGCTGGTGCCTGCATAGCGACATTCAGCACCACAGAGCGTGCCTCACTCCCAAAAATAACAGCATCAAAGGCCAACAGGGGCTTCAGACAGGAGCCTCAGACAGGGGCTTCTGATGGTCCTGCAGGACAGAGGAGTCACACACACAGGCTCTGCACTTTAGTGAAATATGGTGAGTGACAAAGAGCCACAAAACGGGGTAGAAAACTATGTATTCTTCATTTGAAAGCCCTATTGTGTTACCAGACTACATAACTACAGTGTAATGTAATTTATTTAAAAGTGCACTATGTCACTTTTCTGGTGGGTTGTCTGCCATGTGCTTGTCTCCATGGAGATGGGTAAATTTAATGTCATAATATAGAACTTTCTTGGCAAAGTAATAATATTTTCATATAGACAGCAGGTGGTGGACCCTCCTCCAGAAAAGTCAAATAGTGCATCTTTAATGTAACTAAAAAATTAAAAAAAAGAAAAATCCATAACACTCCTTTAGACTGAAAAAATGTTAATTAACACATTTGTGAAACAATATGAACAGCACAAAGGTAAAATCTATTTGTTATTATTTCATCAACGCATCCAAGCAAACTTTGTAGAAGATCAAAACAAGAAATATCAGTTTCACATGTGAAAATCCTTTACAGTGGACTGATACTGTGATATTACATACAACTATTACAAGTCAGAAACAGAATTTATTTCAGCGTTAGAATCTTTTAAAGTTTAAAAAGCCATTTTCGACAGACAGAAACCGGACTGCAGCACTCTGAGCCTGTAATGGGAAGGCCGGTCCCAGAGGAGAGCAGAATATTTGCGGCCGATCGCTGTAATAGATGTCTAAAGTGATTTCTCTGGAACACCGTTGTGTATTCATTATGGCCCTGTGCTGCCTCTGATTGGACAGATTTAGCTCAGTTGCTGATCAGATGTTCACTGCTTGGAAATAGCCTTTTGCCTTTCTGTCTCATTTGTTTCCATTGCAATAAAATGCGGTCCAAGCAGCTATAAACTCGCAGGATGCAGTAACAGGGTCTTGTTAAAGGTCCTATATTACGCAAAATTTATTCTGAGCTTTAAGTCATGTTATAATGTTGTAACCTCATCAAAAACATATGATGTTGTGTTTTGTTTAATTCACATGTTTGAGTAACACTTTATTATTAGTCTGTCTGCATCTCCGAAGCTCAAAATGTTCTGTTCCACCTTGTGATGTCATGTAGTTGTAGCTTTTAAGTTAGCATCAACCTTTTACCAGTCAGTAGAGATTGGCAATACCACATGACATCATAAGGTGGAACAGAGTGTTTTCTGTTTGAGAAAAGAACTCAGCCTTAATATGTACTAAACATGTGAGACTGAAACAAAACACAACTTCAGATATGTTTTTGATAAGGAAACAACATTAAAACATAGACCAGAATAGCATAAGATGGACCCTTTAAAGGTTCACTATGCAAATTTAGCTTGTTTCTATGGAGATGTTACCACGTTGCCTGAAATGTTCCACAGCGTGACAGTAAACTTAGAAGATCTCGCATTTCTTTAAAATTACAGATGTTTAATTGTGAAAAACAATTGTTGAAAAATGCATTATTACTGTGAGTGAGGCCTCTCCACAGAGCTGCCTTGTAACTTGGGCCAGTTGTCTCCATGGAGATAGACAAGTTCAATACCATTCACCATACACCATACACATACATAAGCAATAGCTCCATGGAGACAAGCGGGTGGCGGACCCTCCTCCAGAAAAGCTACATACTTTTAATATAAACGTCAGAAAATTAGCAGATTAATGCATTACTCCAACAGTTTACCCCATTAGATTTCTATGCACAAACTTGCGATTAGCTTGGGTCTCATAATATCTGTGGTACAATTGACTTTTTTAGAACCACCATCTAAAAAGGTCACTGGTTTTCTTAACACTGAAATTGGTCCAGACAAGTGGGAAAGAGGAATAAATGCAGTGTGATAAAAATGTGATTCAGGCTAAACTGATGAGAATTAATGTCTTTCAAAAAGGCAATAATTAAGATTGCATTAAGACAAGTGTTCCTGTCAGCCCCACACTCCACTCAACTGAATTTAAATGAGCCCATTAACACATGGTTAGCACTAGAAACTATCTTCAATAATACATTTTGCAGAAAAAATTATCCTTGGTCATGAGATTTCCTTCCTGATTGATGAAATATGTATAGTCATGTACAGGCAAATTCTGAAGTCGCACACACAAGTTCACTTCACCAAAGGGATTTTTATAAGAGTAATGAAGGCAAAGGAAAATAACTATGCATTTCAAAAGGAACTTTACACACTGTATGATGGCCGGTCGGAGATATTTAACAACTCCAGTATCAAGGTCGCCCAGAGGTCCAAGATGAAAAGAGTTTAAATAAAATATGTATATCAAAGTTTTATTAGAAATTAAAGTGGTACAAATAAGAATAAAACTGTTTGTAACTAGGTAAAATTAAAATGTATTCAGTAGTTTTTCCATAACGGCAAAAATGACATTAACACATGAAAAACTGATTATGTTGTAGGGAATTTTGAACACCTTAAATCAGATATTGCTGGAAAAAAAAATAATAGTAATAATTAGATATTATTGTATAATTGATGCTACTTTACAGTGCTTTACTTTACAAACAAACTGCAAACTTTACAATGTGAAATCAACAGATGAAAGTTTATTCAGTGAAATTATAAAACCCTAAAACACAGGAAAGATTGAGGAGAGGCTGGTGACTGAGGGTCTGGGGAGATGAGCTTTTGAAATGTGCAGAATGTACAAAAACATACACTAAAATGATTTTGTTGTTGCCTGGTTAGAAGTTATCACCTCCCAAACCAGCCCATAGAAACTTCAAATAGAGCCTCCACTGAAATCAGAAAAGGATGAAGAAGAACAGTAGATCTGATCAGCTGTGCAGTGGCTGCCAGTTACATTTAAATGGACTCTGAGAAATCGGAGTTGCGCCGAGTGGAGGGGAGCTGGAGGACGGAGTGGCCAGTCCATCTCACATCTCTGACCCTGGAGCAGTTTGTATTCTGTCAGTGTCTGCTGCACTGGGCTTAAACTCATGGGATTTTCAAGTACTTTATATTAGCTCTATCACTTTGACAGTGGGAACTTTGCACGGCCTTGAATCTGTCACTTTGTGTCTCAGTGTGACATTTAGCTGTAGGACTTTTAGATACAGACATGCTGTTAATCCTGGTGTTGGTGCAGCTCAGGTTTAGTTCAGACCTATTTACTTGTTTAAGGGGCCCATATTACGCTATGTTCTGATTAAAAACATATCTAGAGTTGTGTTTTGTTTCATTCACATGTTTAACACACAGAGCTCGCATATTTAGGCTGAATTCTTCTCTAAATCAGAAAAAAAACTCTGATTAACCAAGTGATGTGTTTTTAAAGTCGATACACCTTCACTAGAATCACTTTCTGACATTGTCAACCTCTGCTTAACAAAAGGTAACATGTATCTCTTAACTTGAAAACTACCACTACATGACATCACAAGGTGGAACAAAGCATTTTGAGATTTGGAGATGTAGACAGCTTAATAAAGGGTTACTCAAACACGTGTGAATGAAAGAAAACACAACTCCAGGTATGTTTTTTGATGAAGAAACAACATTATAACATGGTTTAAAGAGTCAATTTACTGTCAATTTCAATTCAAGAGTCAATTTACTGTACTTTAAAAACAGTACGTACAGTAAGGTTGATGTGAATTATGTAGACGTAATTTCCACAGAAAGATGTGGTCATAGGTTAGGAACTTTGGCACCGCGCTCACGCCTCCATGTCAGGGGGACAAAAGCGCAGGAACAGAGACAAACACTGTGCGTAAGTGACAGCAGTTTGTGGCTGTTCTTACCTATTTTGTGGGTCCGTCTCGTGTTCTTTCTTTATCTTTTCTTTATGTTGTCCCTCTTTTGCTCGTGTTCCATTTCGCATGCGACAGCGGGGCGCACACCGGTCCTGCCCCCGGTCCCCAAACTTTCTCTTCCGCTTCCGCAAACGTGCCAACAGGTGACCGCGCTCTGGCCCTCGGATCACCACAGGCAGGTCTTCATCTGTTCTGCTGTTCATGCAGGTAACAGAGTACAAAAGTAAAACTACAGTACTTATAAATACAGTTTTTACAATGGATACTTGTACTTCACTACATTTGAGAGCACGTATCTGTTCTTTCTACTCATCCATTATGGACTGAAAAATAAAACGTAGGCTACTTTTCTTTTCTTTGGTTTGAGACGTGCTGAAAAGGCTTAGGTTTATTTTTAGCACATTCAATTTAGTTAACTTTGAGCAAATGAAATACACAAACACACAAAAACAGCTAGAAAAATAAAGAATCAATTGAATCTCTTAACATCTGCTAAATTCTTTATCAAAATCACTACATTTGATGCTTTAATACTTTTACTTTTTACTCTTTAAGTACATTTTTAAGCAGGTACTTCGGTAGTTTTACTTAAGTAGATTTTTTCATGTGATACTTTTACTTGAGTAATCGTTTGCCCCTGTACTTAAGTAACAAAATTGATTTACTTCATTCACCACTGCTTTTCAAACACATTTAGGGTTTTCTTACTTTGGTGACAACAATAATCAATGCCACTCAATCCTACGGGCCTAATCTTCACTAAAATTCACTTTTACTGCACTTTCTATGAACTGAAGTATTCTTATAAATCAAAATGATGCAGCCTGTTTGTCAGGAGGATAAACATTGTAAACGCCTTTTACGAAAAAACAAAACAAACGTACAAAGCGCGTGGGAGAGAGTCAGTATGGAAATTGTTAGTAATGCGCGGCTTTGATTGGCAGGAGGAAGAGCAGACATCACGGTGAACAGCGAGTTTAAACAGACGGGAGTGGCGTGCAAATCAACCCACTGCAGCGCCTCTTTGGAACTCTGGTAAACACCGCCCCCTAGCGCTCAACGTGAGACCTGCGCGTTTATGGATACGCGTAAATCAAACACCTGCAGCCGGCGTGAAGAGGTGATTTCAGATTAATTACGCACAGACGCACAGACACGTACGTAAGTGAAAGGTTTAGTAGCGCTGATGTATTGCTAGTGATGCCAAGATGATGTTTCAATATGTTTAAAGCATTTTCCTATCATTTCAACTTGAGATGTGTTTCATTTCTTCATATTTTCTCCGGGGAATTGAAGTCACGGGCGCATGAGGGAAGCTGGCACACTTGCATATCTTTCATAATGTTATTCAGTGCCTCTGCTTTTCTGCGTGACGTTCTTACAGCCGGCAGCAGCACCAAAAGGCTCGAGAAATAGATTCATAGAAAGCATTTTGCTCAAAGCTGAACGCATCTTATTCATATTATACGACGAGACGGCACGGAGAGATAGTGGCCAAAGAATGAAACATAACCTTCTACTTAATACTATGCATTAAAAAGATAAGGATAGCCTGAAGAGGGTTGGGAAAACTAGAAAATAAGTGTGAGTAACCAGATTTAAGGTTCATGTAATCAGAGGACAAAACATTAGGGTCATTAAAGTCCCAAAATCTGATATTTTCAAAGTATAAGATAAGATAAGATAATCCTTTATTTGTCCCACAATGGGGAAATTGCAGTGTCACAACGCAAGTTTCAGAAACAGTAGGAAAATAAGAGCATGCATCAAAATCAAGATAAATAATAAACCACAAATATGACAAAAACTAAATCATATCTGAATGAGTGGTGCAAGAAACACAAATGTTCAAATAATTTAATATTGTCAACATAAGGATTTTGTTACACTTAAGGGAAAGCATAGCCCAAACCTTTACTCAAGCAGTGTTAAATGGTTAAATATATTACTCACGTAAGAGTTAAAGTGTGGTGTGAGAAAAAGTACAATTGTATGAAATAAGTTAGTCTAGTAAATGAGTACTACCCACCTCTGAGGAAATAGCTCTGCCAATATTTTTGGGCCGATTTTAATTATTTTTCTCAAATTCTGTCATTTAAATTCACTACAAACCAATCACGTTTTGTTCAGCTATCTCGTCATATTTAAGTGTTGGCGGCAGTTTGACAAAACGACATTTTGGCCTGTGCTGAAAATTTACGGAAATGATAACTAAATACAAAAAAGGCTGAGGCAGAATAGAATGTATTAACAGCATTTATTCACTACATTTTCCAGTGTTATTTTCCTAAGTAATTTCAACCCAACAGTAAGAACATCATTTAACATATGTACACTTTTTACCATTTATATTATTATATCAAGTCCTTTTTTTTCTATATGTACACAACCCACAGACAGTCCAGAACAGAAAACTGCTAATTCAAATGCGTAACGCTGTGCTGTCTGTGCCCTCATTACTGCTGGGTAAGGACTAAAAAAAATCCTTGTTTTGCAGCAAGTTTGTCAGAAAAGAGTTAAGGGTTAGGATCTACAAAGTTAAGATCATTTGGAAAACACTGACAGACAAATATTTATCAGACTTTAGTTTTCCAACACCAGCTGACAGCTTTGATCAGGAAGAACAAAACTTGTACAATGTGGACAGATACTGACGGCAGCAAGACGATAAACTTTAAATCAAAAAGAAAAATGCATTTGTGATGGTGGTGTCTTAAGACTTTTGAAGAACAGAGTTTTGCACCAGGGAGAAGACTTTAGTCTGCAAGAAGAAAGTTTTTGAGTTTTTCTAAAGGTTAAGTATAGACCTTTAGGTCATTGGCAACAAAATCATGATGCCAAGTTTTATTAGATGTGAAATGTGTTTTTGAGGGCCAATATTTAGTTATTACTGTTTTTTGAGAAATATTGTTATGCAACCTAAACTTGTTTAAAAGTCCTATAACACAAAACTGATCCCTGTGAGCTTGAAGCCATGTTAGAATGTTGTTACCTCATCAAAAACATACCTGGAGCCGTTTATTTATTAGTCTTTCTATCTTTCTACATCAACAGAGATGGGCAATTATTCAAATTATTCTAGTGAAAGGTGTATGAAGTTTAACAACATAGTGGAGCGCATCCTTTAGTACTTCTAGTATATAGGGTTTGTGTGTTGAACATGTGTGAATGAAACAAAACACAACTCCAGGTCTGCTTTTGATCAGGAAACAGCATTATAACATCAATCAGAAAATAGCGTAATACGGGCCCTTTAATGACCTGGATATTTAAACTTGGCACAACCTTGGCAGTTGACTTCATGTTCCGTATACACACGTACATGAGCTGTCCTCTAAGTGCAATGTTCGGGCAACTGTGTATAGAAAAAAAAATCCCAGTGAAAAACTCTGTTTTTACTGTTGTTAATGTTGGAGCACCTTGTAATTGTTCTTAACTGAAACACTGAAATGAAACTAAAAACACATATTGCATGTACCACAGAGTCACTGCAGAATCAAATATTGCATCATACAGATAAAAAAACATTATTAGTTTGTGCATTAGTAAGTGCACAATATGAAGATTGCTAAATTAATATAACTTATTGAGATTTGGTACAACTACTACACAGTGATCCTTCCTAAGAAAACAAGCATTTTCACCTAAATATGGCCATGAAAGTAGATGTTGTATAGTTCCTAGTTGTAAGACCTGCATTAGATTATAGCTCACTGCTGCCATTGAGTGTCACAATAGAAAGAAGTCTTTTATTAAATATAGATCTGTTTCTCTATAAAGCATTTATGAAATAAGACATCTGCCATCCATGTCTGGTAAGAACAGCCAGTGAGTACAGTGACAATTAATATTGAGACACAACACAAACCACTATCCAGCCTCTTTTCTTGGATGTGTTTTTAAGAGTTTGGTAGATTTATGGATAAAGTTGTAAGACAAAAGAAAGTGGTTGTTTGAAACAGCAATTTTGATCTAAAGTTGCTTTTAAAAGTGCTAAAACATAATTATAATATTTGCATTCAGTGTTAACTATTGTATTGCACCAAGAAAACCTCTCACTAAAAGAAACTAAGGCCATTTCAACCAGTTTTTCATTCTCATGCTTTTGCTCTCCAAACATTCCACATTATTACTGTTATTAAAGAAACAACTCCTCAAACAAGTGTTAAGAAAGAAAATCATGTCAGAAATCAGTGGACACATGCAGCGCTCCTCGGTCTGAGCATGCAGCAGGACCAGCGGCAGAAAACTCTTGTGTTTTTTCAAACAGAAACAAACCAAAAATGAAAACAACAAAACAAAAGTATGAGAATGATCCAGCCCTGAATGAGACTCTCTCCAGCGCTGTGACATCATCCAGTGGAAAAAAGCTCCCACAAGAACCCCCCTTTGACCAGGGGAACAGTCATTTATCTAGTCTGCTTTACAAAAAGAGTCCTGTCTAAGGAATTGGCATGAAGTGAACTGTGGGCTTTGTCCACTCGGAGATACAAAGGTACAGAGAGACACAGTTGTAAAGGGCGGCGGGCTGCTTCAGCCCATATGTTTACTTCACAACCACACATTATAGTCTAGAACCAGGCCTCAGACACTGTTGTGCCGGTCCCTCAGACCAGGGAGCCTGCTCTGCTCTGTGCGGGCACCATCACTGGCACTGCCCCCATGCGCTCCAGTGTGGCCTGGCTCACAGCGTATGAGTGTGTGTGCTGCCCGTGTGTGGACGTGACCACGGGCTTCAGGCTCACAGAGCCGTTAGAGCGGATGGCGGGAGGGGAGGGGGCGGAGTTTGTGGTGACCACCAGAGTCTTAGGAGGGGGCAGTGTGTGGCTACCGTTAGCAAACACTGTGGAGCTCTGAGCGGGCTGTGTGTGTCGGGACAGAGGGGCAGAGCCTGGAGCTGTGGAGCTGTGACTGTGTGCGGCGCTCTGAGGCTGTCCATGAGCTCCATGATGTGTGCCATGTCCTCCATGTCCCCCATGTCCTCCATGTGTCCCGTGTGTCCCATGCCCTGGGTGTGTCCCGTGGCCCCCATGTCCAGCATGAGTTCCATGCCCTGTGTTAGTCCCGTGTCCCACATTGGTCCCATGTCCCACATTAGTCCCATGTCCTGGGTGTGTCCCGTGCGTTGCCGTGGCAGCAGGGGCAGTGGAGAAGGTCTGCCTTGTGTCTCCGTTGTAGCGCGTGTAAGAGTTGGTGTCGTAGTTGGGTTTAGGGTTGTGCCAGTAGCGGCTGTTGTAGGTGTTGGTGGAGGTCAGAGTGTCGTTCTCAGAGGACGAGGCGTCTGCGTGAAACGCTTTCACTGAAGAAGACCTCTTTGGAGGGAGATCGTCCTCTCTGCAACAGACATACACACAAACACACACACACACGTGGATCAGAAATCCTCCTAAGCACTCTCTAAGCATGTTTTAGGACTAAAAGAATATTAGAGAAGCAAAGTTACTAATTAAATCATTATGAATAATGAATACATTCAACAACCTATTAAGTATTAAAACGGCCTATGCTGTGTGAAAATGCAGAATCTGCATAATTATGTTTCATTTGAGTTTAATCTCATTATAAACCACCCTGCGTACTCAAGAAGCATGTTACACTAATGATTTTTTGATGCATAGAAGATAGATGTAGGGCATGTTGATATAGATGTTGTTATAATGTAATCTCAGATTAACTGTACTGTATGAACAGTTATATATAAGCATGTTCTTCAGCCCAAATGAAACAGATGTTTCTCCAGTTGAGCCGTGCACAAGTATGAGGAACCATACCATAATCTGAGGCAGCAAGTCTCCAGAGACAAATTCTGTGTTCTTGCAATTATTGAACAAAGGTTTGGAGATACATTTTTTAACACTGCAGAGATGTGTGTCATTTAGACACAACAGATAAGTTACAAAAATGCCACACATAACACATGTAGAATATACGGGTATTGAGTAGTGGTTGCAGGGAACTCCAGTAGTTGCTCAGTAGTTAGCAGGTGATGGAGTTTGCAGAACTGACCTGATTTCATTGGGAATCTCCTCCTCGTCGTATTTGTTCTTGTTTCTCCAATAAAACAATGAGACCACCACTAACAGAGCACAGATGATGATGGCCAGGACCCCTGTGGCAATGGTCCCTGCGATTAGACCCACACTCTGAGGCTGAGCTGCACAAGACACGGGAAGAGACAGTGTGACTAATGGACTCTCTCTACTATGTATTTGTCTGTAGTTGAATCAATATTGACAATATAAGGTCAATCTAAACCCACACTGTGAAACTGTGTCATAAACAACATTTCCAAGGAAAAGAGCAGATGGTGTACATCCCATCAGGACAGTTACATGTTACATAATGTACCACACAAGCTTTGTTTTGCCACTTTGAAAATACAATAAGACAAAGTAAACCAGAATATTTAGTTATTTGTGATCTACCTTTTTAAACTACTTGTCAAACATATAGACTATAGTTTTGTTTTGTTTTTGTATATAATATGTATATTTTTGTATATATAGAAAAGTTCAATATACAGTACACAATTATACTACAAAGAAAGAATGAATAAATAATAATAATAATGAAAATGATAGAAGTAAAACATAAAAATAAAGGGGCTATAGGTTTTCTAAATAGTAACAAAGATGCAGACTATAACTTTCGCTGTGTATTTTTCAGTCTGATTTGATCCAGTGGCCTGACAGACACACTTAGCACTTAGCTGTCACTTAGCCGTCTGCTGCCACAAAGAAAATAAGAGTCTCAAAAGCTGACAGCTCTTCTTCTTGTCAGGATCTAATCACTCTGACCTTCTTTCACTCTAAAACAGGTTTTTGAGCCAGACCACACTGACGCAGTCCCATAGACGCTCTGTCCTCGTCTTTCATTATTGTTTTGTTTTGGTGATCAGTCAGCGAGGCAAGTGCCAATCAGAGGCAGACTTTGAGCTAAGAACTTTCCCTTCAGAGTCAAACAAACAGGGTCGGACCTGATGTGTGGAGACTCTAGTGTCACTCAGAGGATATAAACTTGTATGGCAGCTGCTTCTGATCAATAGACAGACGTGTCAATGAGGATTTTATCTTAACCGTCTGGAATCATGAACAAACCAAGGGCCAAAGCCTGAGTCCTGCTAAATAACTGTAATGTGTGTAACAATTTGTTCAGACAAAAGATCATGATTTGCAATAGCCCTATATGTTACAATGTGTTCTTAATATAGTAAAGCAGCTGCATCTGTATTCTCTTATGTCAATGTTATTTTTTAAAAAATTGGAAATACATATGCCTTTAGGGCTACTGTTATGCACCTGTGTAAATTCTAACCTATTCTATTGTATAATTTAAATAAAATAAGGTTATTTTGTACAATTAAAAGCAAACTTTAAAATAAAAAAATATATAGATTTAAAAAAAAAGAAACTTTATTTAGAAGCAGGCAGGAATTCCCTCTGGATACCATCTGGATGCTCGCAGTGGTACTTACGTGCCAGGACCTGCACATCGAGCAGACAGGTGCTTTTGCCGATGGTGTTACTGGAGGTGCACTGGTAAAGTCCTGAGGTGCTGGTGCTGATGTTTCTGAGGGTCACAGTTCCCTGCATCTGGTCTGAAACAGAAACCACAACAAAAACAAGGCCAAACATTAGTATGCAAATCAGGATCTGTTCTGAAATATAATGTGCAAAATCCTTTCTTTCACAAATGAGAATAAGTTGATTTTTGGGTTAGTAATTACAATACACACCACTTAGCACTGGTATTTTTCTATGTACTTTAACTCACAAAGTATCTACAGAAAGTATTTTATTATATTGCATAAATGCAGCAGTCAGCAGATATTACTCTACTAATATAAAACCTGAATACTAAATACATGTATTGCACAACTATGTGGTAGAACTTTTGCTTAAATAGGAATTACAGTATTTTCATCCCAAACAGATATTTTAGCTCCATTGTCTGATTTGCATGTTTACCATTTACATTAACATGATTTGTTAGAAAACACTAAATGAATGCTTATAGAATAATCTTAATATTTTGCACCAAATGACAATGATGCAATTTCAAAAGCCAAGTCCATTCCTTAGACTCAGTGCTCAGTGGTGTACAGACATAATACAATGTTGATGACTGGCAATGGCCACTTCACAGTTGGAAAAGAAAGGAAAATACACAAAAGCAATGCTGAAAACCAATGTCATTATGGTTTATTTGGTGTTCAGCATAAGCTTGGCACTACACGATTCACTTTTCACAGTCACACTTCATCCACTCATCACCCCTCAGGGTCAGGGGTCAGCAGGTGGGCGGGGCTTGGACAGGAAGTTATTATTTGTAACTATCACGTGTGTAATTTACCAGCGAAGGTCGGGCAAAGGGGCACCCCGATGGCCAGCTTGTGTATAATACCTTGCATGGCATTGTGGGGCAGTTTTGGGAGGGCGTCCACTTTCTCCCAGGAGTAGGAGGGGGTGGGGATGGCTTCTTCTGAGCTGCAGAACAACGTGATGTCACTGCCAACGTCAAGGGTGCCCTGGATCCGGCACGCGGGCACCGAGGGGGGCACTGGCAGATGGAGAGAGGGGCAGTCAGCAGGCTTCACACACAAATGGCTTTTCTACTTCTATGACCAACAAAATTATGACAACTGACAAATAAAAAAATGTATTATAGCTTTTGAATGGTGAAAATTTCTCAAAATATTGCCTATTTTGAAACCTGAAACCTATACTGATGAAAGATTAGGACCGTTTCCATAGCAATTCATAATTTAAAGCAAAATATTACATCTTTTGAATGGTCCCCAAAATGTTGCCCATCCATGGATTTCAGAATTATGAAATTTTAGGATCGTAGCCATAACAATTAACAATACAAAACAAAATATAATATCTTTTCAGTGGTCAGCGATCCTCACAATGGCACTATCTAATAGGAAGTTTATTATATACTAATAATTTGCCATTTTGTTACTTTTGAATATTGAACAGTAAGTGCTTTGAATAATGAAGCAATTGAAGTAAATGAAGTAATTTGTTATAAAGTATAGTGTTGCTGATGCCAAATTTCAGTAATTATCAGAATATCTATTGTGTCTGGTCATTAGACGTTTTAATTATGAATCTCGGACTAAGAGCAGTGAAAGCCTTTACTTGCTTTCTATCCGTGAATAGTGAAAATGCTGTCAGTTTCCCTGTTATGTGCAGGTATTAGGAACAAAACAGACAGTCTTATAATAAAAGGCTACAGCATGTTCCTCACAGTCTATTGTTAAGCTCTGGCTCTACTCATGCTGAGGTGTGAGACTGGAAATTACTGTCTGCACTTTTAAGCATTACACTAAAATACGCCGTTGCACTGCCAAATACAGGTGCTTCTAAAATGCTTGAATTACAATAATTTAGGAGTTACAAAAAATAAAAAATTAGAAAGAGATTGAGATTAAAATACTTAAAGCAGCAATATGTAATTTATCTGATGGAGGATCTGCCACCAACTTTCACCATATAACTCCATAGAATTATTGCTTTGTCTTTGCTCCACAGTGTGGCATCAGCTGTATATGCCTGTAAGCCAAATTACAGCTCAGATCTGTGGCGAAGTGGCCCTGCTCGCACTGGTGTTTTGAAAAACACCTGATACAAAATTAATGCAAGGTAGACATGCTTATTGCCATACTATGGAACATTCCAGGCAAAGCATGAAAATTATTTGTGGAGATAAGCAGGTACCCTCCACCAGAAAAGTTACACAGCTACACATTTCACAAAACAGTTTATTGATACGCTGAGGAAATGTTGCTCTACAGCTCTGAATATACCTACTACTATAAAACAGCAAAACACATTACAAAATAAGTATGTTAACAAGAGCATCTTCTCCCTGTTATCTCCTTTACCCAAAACAGTGAGCCCTACGACCCCAATGCTGCGCCCTCCTCCATCGGGGAAGTTGTTGACCAGGCACTGGTAGGTCCCTGTGTCCGACAGCTGCGTGTTGTTGATGATGATGGAGGCACTTGTGCTGGGCATGACCACAGAAAAACCCACACGACCTTTGAGCTGGGTGGAAACCGGGAACACCTGCCCATTCTGGTAGATTATCACCTGGATTAAACAGAAAATAAGATTAAAATTTGTTCTTTTATGGTATGGTAGTTCAGGGTTTGTTACTACAGTCTGCCACTAGAGGGAGACTTTGTACTGCTAAATGGGCTCAGAAGGGTTGCTTTACAGTGGACAAAGAAATGAACAGGCTTTTAAGACACCAGACAAACAGACAGACAGACTAGACTAAAAACCTTTGATTTGAAAGTGTCCATTTCTACTTCACTGAATAACCCACAGAGACAATCTGAAAGTATCTCTGTGCTACTATACTATGGAGCTCTTTACTTAAAAGCCTCCTCTAAATGTTATGCATTATTAAAAACATGTTAACTTCAAAACATACAAACTATAGCTTGTATCCAAATGTAGAATCCAAGAATGAACACTCTACCAAAGGGGTCACATGTCAGACAGAGAGAAGAGATTATGATAGAACAGATGTGTCTATGTAGGTATGTGAGAAAACGTGATGGTATATTTATGCATATAGGTTTCAGAATGATGATAAATCAGGAGCCTTGCCATTGTGATTGACATTTTAAAACTAAATATGTAAACTGTGGCATGTAACAGGAAGCTGAAACTCAAGGATACAGAATAAGACAGAAGATAATGTTAAATGAACGCCGTTATTCTGCCGTGAGACTCACTGATAGAAAAACTACTAGCACAGTACCAGCAAAACAAAAATGATCTTATCCTGCTTAAAGGTGCACTGTGTAACTTTTCTGGTGGAGGTGATGCCTGGAATGTTCCACAGTATGGCATTACACTTATTCATCTCTACGGAGACAACAGGTGACACCATAGGGACAAGTTACATATCAGATCTATGGAGAGGCAAGCCCACTCACAGTAAGAAAGTTTTTAAGTCAACGTTTAACGCTATACAGGCACATTCCAGACAAAACAAAAGCATCTCCATGGAGACAAGCAGAAGGTTGACCCTCCACTAGAAAAGTTACACAGTGCTAATACATTTTTTACTAATAAACAAATAAATAAATAGAACATTACTGCATACTGTGGCCCAGAGGCATACTTAACTTTCATTCTAATGTTTAATATTCATTTTGCATTAAGTCTTTTTAAGGCTGTGCAATTAATCATAATCTGAGTTGGAGCAATTATCAAATTGCAGAGGCTGCAATTATTTAAACAATAGAAAGTTCTCTGCAAAGAACTTAATCTCCTGTCTTTTTATAGAAAAGTCTTTTGGCACCTGTAGTTTAGACCTCCACAGACATGTATTGGAATCATAGACTGTATAAAGAAGTGAACTAAGTGAGTGTGACGTTACCCATAGTGTTCGGCTCCAGTCAAATGAAGCTCACGAGGCTAGCGGTTATAGGATTGAATTTGGTTCCAACTTAGAAATGGGAATTTATTTATGGACAAAATAGCGAAATAAAAACACCAGGATCATGTAGAGTGGGTTAATATGAACATTTTAAGACCAAAATGACGTGGCTCACAGCAGCAGTTACAGAGGCAACAATTTTTCAATGTCAATTGAAGTCGATGGAGCCGGAAGTGCGCCCATGATCACTTCCTATTTGGAATGCAGTAGCTAGCAGGTTAGCTATGTCCGTTTATGTATACAGTCTATGATTTGCATGCAATTATTTCATTAGTTTATCAATTCATTCTTCAGTCTTCATTGTTTCTCTTTCTCTTCTTTGACTTCTGGAGTTGTTTTCAGTGTGCACACAGAAACACTTTGTAAACATAAATTGCAAACCTAATACTAATACTAAATAAAAACAGTTCAATTTTTATTTTCTTTCAAAATCTTGCAGCCCTGATCTGTTTCACAAATTGCTCTCCTTGAAAGAAAGACACTGATCTCTGGGCATTAAACAAGTTTGACACAGCCTCAAATGGAGAGATGGTTTATTTCAAACGCCATCCCCTGGTAACAAAATTAGCCCGAGCAGCTCATTTGTGCGAGCGACCCACATGCAAAACAGCTCTCACCCTCAGCTGGCCCCAAACAAAAGATGAAGAGGACTTACATACACACACACACATATTTCCCAGACCGCACACACAGAAGGGGAAATCAGAGGGGCTATTCAGTTTAGTGAAAAGACCCCTCATTCAACCATTCAAAGCACCAGCCTGCCAAACAAGCGGTGCATGTGTGAATCGTCTGTGTGAGGAAAAATGTGTGTGTGCGCGCCCTCTACTGATGCTGAGCTGTTATAAATTGCCCGGCTGCAATTTCCTGAGAGTAGCTTTGTCCTCCTTTGTGCAGATGAATAGACAGCTCCTATATGCGCCTCCAGTGTGATCAGTGATGAGGCTGGCATCTGTGTTCACAGTGTATGTCCAGTGATGGTTTTAACTTTACGTCAGTGACTGGGATCACGTGGCATCGTAACATTGTAAATTATAGTCAGAAATTACCTTGAGTAGTTAATTCTAATTAATATAACAAAATGGCATAAAGTTCAATGTCTTCTCTATCAGCACAGTCTTAAAAGCACACATTAAAGCATGCTCATTTTTTTTTCCATTGTAAAGGTGCACTATGTAACTTTTCTGTGGGTCCACCATCTGCTGGTCTCCCTGGAGATGTTATTGTGTCACATATGTTCCACAGTATGGCAACTCCAAAACAAGCAGAGGATGCCACAGCAGCAAGTTCTAGGTTAGATCTGTGGAGAGGCGACCCCACTCACAGTAAGAACGCATGTTTTCAAGGTATTTTTAGCAATACCTCAGTAATTAAATAATGCAAGCTCAATGCCATACTGTGGAACATTCCACCATTCCACCTTTAAAATGTCATGAACGTAACCCTAACAAATTTCTTCTGCCACCACCAGTGTCTTTAGCCTGGCCTTCTTTGCCCTCTTAGACAGTTGGAGCCACGGTAACAGGCCGATGACCTAACGCAATATAATCTGCCCGCTGTGTGAAAGTGATCCAATCAATGAGCAGAGCATCACTTCTCTACATTCACTGTGTGCATGAATGAACCAGGATTAGAGGGACACGACCTGTGATTTCACCTATTGTTGAAGATAAAAGTCTTATTCAAACCAGGATTAATTTAAACAGACAGGGAAATAGTCAGATGTAGAGATAAATTAGGTTGAAATGTCAACTTTGTGAAAAAATAATTAACAGACCTAAAAAGAAGAGGAAGTGGGATCTGTACTTATAGGTGAGGTACTCTATACTCTAGGTGAGATTTATATTTTATACAAACCTGCCAATATGCAGTGTTTATCTAAATTGTTTATTTTGTTGCTATATTTAACTATGGATGCACAGATCTGATACTGGTATCTAATATTGATCCGATACTGAAAAAAATTGTTGGATGGGGTATTGGCTTCCAAATTGATTCCGTTAATATCCTGGTTGAACATATAAATTGATGTAATATTTCCTGGCTGTAGTTGGCCCAGAATGTCATAATGTTTGAACTTTTAGTTACACAAAGTTTTTCTGTCGTTATTTGAGAGATAAATAACGGTTACACAACACCTTATCAGTTGATATCGGGTATAGGCAGATACTTAAAGTTATAATATTGAAAGCAGTATCGGCGCTAGCAAAACTGGATCGGTGCATCCCTATATTTAACCCTACTTTGACTCAAAGTGAATTGTTGTCCTTATTCAAATAGATCATGTCCACTGAATGATTCTAGACTTACACAGACACATTTTAGGGAAAGGGAAATTACTCTGACATTATAATGTATAATATCAGTATAATAACAAAGGTAAGAGCATCCAAAGATTAGCAAAAGACCACATTTTTAGAAATTCATTACCACATATGTGTACTGCTTTATTGTCTTCCAAGATCTAATTAGCATATTAAGTAAATGCTACATTTAAGTCAACTCATTTGTGCATTTGCAATTTAGATTTTAAGATGATCAATTGAACATATACTTCCTTTTAGCATAAATTATTGAAACAGAAACAGGTGACACAGTGAATGGCTGTTTGTCTGATTAGCACTGTCACAAATTGGCTTGGATGGTTAGCAGCTTGGATGGACTCCAGAACTGGCAACCTTGAGTTGGAATAAACAGAAGCCTAATGAGTAAACTGTATAAATAACAAGGTTTAATTACTGCAGCCTGTTAGATAAATGTATTGACAACATTACAATCAGTTATGGCAGCTCCTACTTGCAGTGTTAGATGTATAAAACTGAAGGACTTGGAAAACATAGAAAAGAAAAATAGAGTATGTGACTGTTTAAATGTACTAGTACAATATTGAAAAAGTCTTTTCCTGTTGGATGCTGAGAGAGCAGTATAAAGATGGTTGATAATTGGGCCTATTTCCTGATTTATGTCGTAGTGTCTCATCAATAACAGAACTGGTAAAAATGGTAATACAGGAAGTGCTCCACTGTGTTTTTAAACTCCATACACCTTCACACAGCTCTGGAATGTCCAATCTGTACTGAATAGAAGTTAGCTTGTTAACTTCACTTCATGACATCATAAGGTGGAACAGAGCGTTTTGAGCTTTGGAGATGTAGACAGACTAATAAAGGATTACTCAAACGTGTGAATGAAACAAAACACAACTCCTGGTATGTTTTTGATAAGGTAAAAACATTATAACATGGCTAAAAGCTCATCAATTTCACATAATATAGGACCTTTAATACAGGAAAAGGTAGCGTACTAGAAAAAATACTGTTCAGGAAAGTGGAAACCAGGTATGGTTCAAGTACTGGTGCCCACAAAAATGAAAGGTACCCAGCTCTATAGACAGCTAGATAGATAGACAGATAGACAGATAGACAGATAGATAGATAGATAGATAGATAGATAGATAGATAGATAGTAGGGGTGGGACAAGGTACAATTTCCACAAGACGAGATGAGACATGAGACTGGATCTACAAGAACAAGACAAGACAAGATTTTGCCATTATTTACTATAAATAAATTGTTCAATCAAATTCCTAATTTAATTCTCACCAATTCTGATTTTACTTTAATATTTTTGCTGAAGCACTGCTTTTTGTGACATCTTCTCAAAAACTGTATCTTGCCAGTATTTAAGTTTTTATCCAATCCAAACGTAAAAACATGGGAGAAAATCTCACGTGATCTGGTCGTGGTAATTTTGTCTCGCGAGATCTTGTGGCAGAGATCTTCTCCTCTCACATACAATGTTAAAACAGAGTTAATACATGCAGTGTAATGCCAAACATACTAGAATTTGCTGAGTGTATTCTTCTACATGTTCCATTCATCATCTGTATCTGTGCTCATTCGACTCTGCCTTAAACACCCATGTTAACAGCCCTATGGAGACCTGTCCCACTTTAGTACATGGACCAGTGCAGTGTATCAGATAAGTGGGTGATGTTCTGTCTATGATTACCACTCTAGTATTTAGCAATAAAGGTCATATGTTAAATCAATATTTGGTATTACTGTGATGGCAATCAGCTTACATAGCCCTTTTTAGCCCCAGGATTTTTTCAGAGTAGCATTAGCGCTTTTCCTTTTGCCTGTTCGATGCTTTATCCAAATCTATGACCTTTGATTTCTGTCACCATAACAACAGCTGAACAACTGTCTTTTTATGCAATACAAAATAAAAGTGGATCCCATTGAGATCAGACTGAGAGCTTAAAGTTTGATGAGTTCTGGCTTAAACTAATGTGACCCAGCAATTACGGGTCATTTTGTTCTGCATCAAATCTTGCATTGGGAATATTTATGCACAATATGGCATCATTATTTCTTTTTATTCTCAAACTATGGTACTGGTACAACCTCTGCTAGTCTTCAGAAGTACTCCATGTACTTTGCCTGCAATGTTCCACAATATGGCATTAAACATGTCCAGCTAGCATTTCTTACATTGTTGGTCTTTTTATTTTGCTCAGAAATACCTTGAAAAGCATTCTTACTATCAGTGGGGTGATCTCTCCATGGATCTAACATGTAATTTGGTCTAGTGGCTCCATGGAGATTGATATGTTTAAAGCCATACCATGGAACACTCTAGGAGACAACACAATAACATGTCCATGGAGACAAGCAGGAGGCGTCCTTCAGAAAAGTTACACAATGGACCTTTAAAGAAGACGCATTGTGCTTGAGCCTATCTATGACACCCATGGATCATTATGTTATAATTTGCACATTTCAAATCATAATTGCACTGAAAACAGGTTGATCGTCAAAATGGCGTCTTGAAAATAAGTGATTAAAGATTGCTCAAACATGCACGAGTCACTCCAAATACAACTTCAAGAGAGTAAATGAGAAGGGGAAACCACTATAACATGGTTAAAAGCTCTGAAAAGTCGATTTCGTTATCTTTTGTTGGCATTTGCTAGCATTTGAAACCCAAACTATTTATAATTTACAAATCTTCCATCTATGTTTTTTCCATGGTCCACTTTACCCCCTTCATGTGTCCAGTGCATGACATATTTAGCCTCTGTGTCCAGGGCGTTAGCTCACATCTCCAGCACCATCTCTCACCTCTCTCTCACATGATCAGCTTGGCTCTGCCGTCATGCCCAGCGAAAGGAGGTCATGGCTGCACTTCAGATGGCAGCCTGCCCTAAGATCTCTGCTGGACTGTGCACTGCTGCTAAACCTCTGCCACATTGCTACAGGAAATCCACCAAAATAGTAAATACCAGAGTAAGGGCTCAAATCGCAATCAAATCCAACTCTCAATTTGAATGGTCTTGAATTGGCAAATGGCAAAAACAGAAATTATTAAGTTGACAAACAAACAGTAAAATATCCTGTCTTATCCATCGACCGTTTAAAATAGTGGAATAAGGGAGTGTGACGTCACCCATAACATTTGGCTCCATCAAATGAAGATCACGAGGCTAGCGGTTATGGGGAGAATTTGAAGCAGAGTTTCATATTAGGAACAGGAATTAATTTACGGACAAAAACACCAGGATCATGTAGAGGCTTACTGTAGCAGTTACCGAGAAAGGGCGGATGTTTTTTCAGTACAAAGTGAATTTGGAGCAGGAGTCGATGGAGCTGTAAGCACGCCCATGCTCATTTCCTAATTGGAATGTGATTAGCGGGTTAGCTATGTCCATTTATATATACTGTTTATGGACAAAAACTGCTAATCCTGTTCTTTACATCTCTACAAACATGTTCTGAAATGCATGTGATTCTTATATTAGCCATATTTCGTATTTTTGTCCTCTTGCAAATGTTAATGCTTCTGGGCATGTTTTTTTTTTTTTTTTTTTTTTTTTTTTTTTTAAATATTAAACACACAAATCAAAACTCTAACTGTAAACACAATCTTAGAAAAATCGTAATTAGATATTTAGCCAAAATCCTTCAGCCTGGAGTAGTGTCGCAGAGTCTGTTAGTACCACTTTTCTATCGACAATGAATGCTAGGAGCCAGATGCTCATCCCAGTATCACAGCTCTCAGATCTGATTGACCCGAGATGCTTTTGGTGAGTCCTCCTTTTCAAATAAAGTCCAAATAAATCGCTAAAGCTGCACACTCCCTTCAATTTACTGTCTGTAAGCTGCACTGTTATCTGCTCCAATCCTCTGAGGCATGCACTGAGCAATATGGCACACGCTCCACTTTACTAGCATCAAACAAATCACGGTTTTTAGTCTATGGCAAAGTTGGAATCATGTGAATCCAACTACAGAACTGCACTGTATTGTGATATGTGATGACGATGAAGAAGCCACGAGATATGACATGGGGGGCTGCTCTGCAAGAATAAGGTTTTGAGGGTTGAACAATTTGGGAAAATATCCTCTAGCATTTTTTTCTGAGAGGTGTATTAATTGCAATATTTATTTTAATAATAATAGGATTCTGTTCACATTTTAAATGTGTCCAGGAAAATTCATAAAAAAAGGCTTAGTATGTCATAACAACATGTCTGTACAGATCTAAATACAGGGTTAGCAGTTTATTTTATAGCAGTAATTTTAATAAATTTAATTCACCGTTATAGTTTATAGTAAGAAATGCATTATTTGTTTATGTATTTCCTTATATTAATTATCTTCAGTAGGAGCTGCACACATTAGCCTCATGTCTTGGTTGCAAAAAGACTCTCATGGCATCCCTTATATCTCATGTGAAACCCCATAACAGAAACCATATATTTTTTTTAATTTAATCTAGCGATGTGAAGTGTCTCCAATTACAAACAATGAAGGTACTTTTATTTTATTACATCCACAAACTCGTGTTACTTATGATACCGTTACTGTTTTGCTGCTCTGTTAACTCCACTTAGCGCTGATTACGAGTTTGCAGAGAACACCTGTACAAAGCAAGGTGATCCGCAAACTCACTGGAGCAGAACACTGTGTTACGGGGATATTAAGTTTCTTTATTGAGAAAAGATCCTAAAACAAGAGCAGCTGAAATGAGCGTATGAAGCTGCTGACTGTGCATAAGAGTGTCCCCAGAGAAAGGCCAAGCAAATAAAGAGAGTTCATGATGTGAACCAATCGATGGCCGGATTGCGTTAGTGTAATAAAAGATAGAAGATCAGAGTAGCAGCCACAGGAATTCTGTTACAACAAGTCACCACCAAATACCCTCTTCAAACTCTTCTGTGTTTGAAGACCTTAATTGAACCTGTTTCCTGTAGGTAAGAAAGGGACATATATAATGTTACACAGGACTGACATATGAAAGGTTTGGTCACAGTATGGCTGCACTGTATCACTATTTTAATCACTATTTGAAATCACAAGTCTTTGAACTCAAAAGGCTGTGATCTTTTAGGTCATGGATGTCAAATATTTCCCATAGGGCCGCATACAGAAACATATGCGAAGTGAATGGTCATGGACTGGCAAATTCAAAACAGTGGGACATTGACACAGGCATGATTCGACAGAGGTAGGTAATAAGGCTGAAGGATTTATTTTAGGTGTATCACAATTATATATGATGTTATTGTGTTTGTAGTGGTAGATTTACTTAAATGTAAAGTATAAAAGTTTTGATTCAGGGAAATTCAGCAGGGGGTCTAAGTGTGCCAACAAAACTGTACTCTGTAAACAACATTATATCTTCACTTAGTTTAGCAGTTCATATTTAAGTCTTCTCACCAAACTCTGATGTTGATAAATAAATTACAAATCTAACTGTAATGTATATACTCATCAGAAAAAAATCACTTATGTGTTATTTCTAGGCCTAGGTCTCTGCACACAAACAAGAGTCCTAAATTACATTTAAAAAAAAAAATCAGCTTCAACGCCATGACATACATTTGCATCCCTGCCAATTAGATGATGTCTCTCCTCACTCTTCATCTCCATTTCTCTCCGCTTACTATCCTGTCTAATAAAACTTGTGGTGCATACAAAAGCGTTAAACAATGACTGATTGTTTGTTACATGTTTTATGATTTGAATAAAAGCGACTGTTAGTTTTAAGGCACAGTGAGCTATAGCGTACTGCTGTGCACAGAGCCTATTCTCTGTACCAACACACAGTGATATAATGTTAACATATCTAGCCGTTATATCATGTTAAGGTCAAAATATGATTATGTGGCATTGGCAGGAGCTTGTATTGTTGCGGTATTGTTATCCAGGTTTTAAAGAGGATCAAGCACAACTGTGAAACTAAATCTATTGTTGACAGTGTGTACGTGTGTGTGTATGTGTTTGTATGTGTATGTGTTTGTATGTGTGTGTGTGTTTGTGTGTGACAGAGGGATTATATCACACCTACTGGCTCTGTGGAGGAGAGGTCAGCTCGTGTAATCATAATACAGCCTGATGGACAGATTATGAGAGAAAACATGGCACCCAGACACAGGTAACACATAGGATACTCATCTACTCTATATAACAACTATGTATAATCTGTTTGAGCAATTCATCTAAACAGTATTTTGAAAACTAGTGTAATAGGCTTAGAGGTTAAATAGGCCAAACAACAGACACTAAATGAGCAGCGATTTCCATGGATGTTGGTCGTATTAAAGGCCAATTGGGTTTAATTACAGTGGTGTACAAATAAGGGGAAAAGACACATTTTCTTGGTGCATCTGACCAAACAATGAGTCAGAGAAAAATGTGTTGAAAATGTAAACAAAAGAACATTTAAGGAAGGGGGATTTATTATGGTAGTCAAGGTAACCAAAGTCATTGCAACAATTTTACAAAGTGTGTTGAAATAAATGTCATGATTGATTGATAACTTTGCAGGGCAACAGACAAGATACAAAAGCTTTATTATAATTACTCGATTTTCAAACTGTGAAAGGAGGAGGATTTTCCAAAGCTTAAACAAACCCTTTCGCACTAGTATTCGCGTTCACATTTTTGGGTATATGGACTTTAGAATCAGCGCTCATCCCTCAGTGTCATGTAGCAACACGCAGATCTTTCTAATGTTCTACAACTAGATGCAGACAGTGTGCAGTAGTCCGATAATGTCGCAAGTAATGTGAAAATATAAGTTTTGTAGGTAAAACAAACTGTTTAAATTTTGTATTTAGAAGAGAAAAAGAGGGAAATGCAGTTTTAACTAAACTACAGACATGCAACATTTACAAAGCCATAACGTAATTGTTAAATTTACTCGGTTTACTCAGAGCTTAGCAGCACACTCTACTGGACAATGTTGGTTTTGCAATTAGATTACGTACACAGACTTAGTGGTCCATTGTCTCATATGGGTTACTTAGGCTGCGTCTCAATTCTCCCCCTTCGCCCTCTGTCTTAGCCCTACCCCTCTGTTGTGCGCGTTCACGAGAGACAGAGGGGTGTCCCAATACTCTTTTCTGTAAGTGCGAGGGCTAAGGGGAAGGGCTATGATACCCCTCTGCGCAAAGCGTTTTCAGATGCACACTTTGCACAAAGGGGATAGGCGTGGCTTAACGCAAGTCGGAGCAAAAAGCAACACGGAAATCGGGAAGTGTCGAGCAATCGCGAAGAAATTGGACAAATGTGAGTATTTGCACTCAAGAACCTCATAAAAAGTTGTATAAAACTGTAGTAACTTTTGAAAAGTTGTAGGTATACTCATGGCGCCTGCATTTACGCTTTCTGACATATACGGCTTATCGTAACATGCCCAGTTAGAACTATACGCTTGTTACGGTAGAATGTGTAAAGTATTACGAACATGCATGGCCTAAAAGAACTATATACGCATGTATGTTAGACTAGAATGTGTCAAATATATCGCTGTATTTCGCCTCATAACTCGTCTCATGCGCTTTTAGAACTATACACATGTTACGGTAGAATGTGTAAAGTATTACGAACATGCATGGCCTAAAATATTATTGTTTCGTTTCGCCTTGTAAATTATCCCCTATTTAATGACATGTTATTAATCACATTTGTATTTCTTGTAGGAGGCTGGACTTGTTGGAGTTGTGTCAGCCCAACAAGCTTCAAAAAAGTGGGAGAATTTGAAAATAAAATATAAGGTATATTACATTCTATAATATTTGTAGGTACCAGAACAACTATATATGTTTATGACTATGTATTAATTTTGTTTTCTTTTTTGTGTGTACCAGGCATCCTCTACAACTCCATCCACCTCTGCAGCATTTTAATTTTGTGTTACAGTTGATTAAAATTTGATTTACATATGTTGTACAGAGTATAGTCATTTAAAAAAAATAAAAAAATTAAAAAAACATTTGACTTTTTGCAAAGTTCATTTAAAACAAACTCAAAAGGAGCACAATACTTCAAAACTTTAAAAAATAATGTCATATTGTTGCGACTGCAAAGGGGTGTCCCATTTCTAAGGGTTTAAACACACCCCTTTGCCTTACCCCTCTGTTTAAAGACAGAGGGGTAGGGCTAAGGGGTAGGGCTAAGACAAAGACAGAGGGCTAAGGGGGGGAGAATTGGGATTGGGCCCAAATCATGAATAGCGTGACATACAAATCCTTGATGTATACCGTTCCCTAACTTTCTGTATACTAAGACTCATTTGTGAGAGACTATAAGCTAACCACTCTGCAACTTAGCACCCAACCTCTTAAAACCAAATCCAACCTCTTTATTTTGTGTCCCTATACATACTAGACCATCAAGACCAGCTCACATTGAAACAACACCCTGCATTGTTTATGTAACTGTCAGCTGCGATATCTAGACCTTCGCTGACACACTCCAGATGCCCTGCCACACTTTCCCACTCACATTATACAGTCCATAATATACAGGCTCTTAAGTCCCGGGTTACATTAAGACGCGGTGACAAAACATATATTGTGATTATGGGGTTACATTGAACAAGCGTGTCTGAGAAGTTGTCAAGTGTCTAATGACTTGCGTCGTATATCAAGGCCTATATAATACCACGGTACATAAAGTGAGAAGATTTAATAGTGTGAGTGAGTGGTCTGGGGAAGCTGCTAATGCAGGTCGTGACAGACTTGTGTTGAGTTAATTCTTAATGGGTTTGAGCATCAACTTTAATCACGGGAGACATTGGCTTCCACTAAAATGACCTTGTACGCGAGGCACTTCATTTGTCAGTGCCCACCTCACTGAACGCACATCAAATCTGTAATGGGGCTGGAGAAGTACAGGTTACATGCATGTGCAGTCAGGGGCATACAGTGACAATGCATAGATATATGAACATGGAGACTGTACACGTGTTAAATGTGCTTTGTGTAACTTTTCTGGTGGAGGGTCCGTCACCTGCGTGTTTCTGTGAATGTCATTGCTCTGCCTGGAATGTTCCACAGTATGACATTACCTTACATTTATTCAATTACAGGTGGATTTATAGAAAAACATACATTCTGACTGTGAGCGGGGTTGTCTTCCCACAGATCTGACCTATAGCTACTGTAGGTCTGGTTTGGTTTCCATGAAGATAAACAGGTTTAATACCATACTGTGGAGCATTCCAGACAAAGCAATAACATCTCCATGGAGAAAAGTTACACAATGCACCTTTAAAGATTCTATATTATGCAGAATTGCCTCTTGTGAGCTTTAAGCCATGTTAGAATGCTGTTACCTCCTCAAAAAACATACCTGGAGTTGTGTTTTGTTTCATCCACACATGTTTGAGTAATCCTGCATTATTAGTCTCTCTACATCCGGAAAGCTTGAAATGCTTTGTTCCACCTTGTGATGTCATGAAATGGTAGTTTTCAAGTTAGCAGCTACATTTTACCATTTGCTTAGTAGAGACTGACAATTCCAGAACCATTCAACTGAGACTGCAACATGTCTATTCATTAAAAAAGTAAAAGCAATGCTGGATAAGGGGAGGGTGATAGGGGCTGTCTTTCTTGATTTACGGAAAGCTTTCGACACCATAAATCACACAGTCCTACTGAATAAGTTAATTAATTTCAACTTCTCCAATGATTTTATACAACTGATTAAGTCCTACCTGTCCAGTCGCTCACAGCTTGTAAGGATTAATAATACTACATCAACATTTTTACAGCTACATACAGGCCTTCCGCAGGGATCCATACTTGGGCCAGTTTTGTTCAGTTTATATGTTAATGAACTGCCCTCCATCTGTGATCAGTGTGACACCATAATGTATGCTGACAATACTGTTGTTTTTACTCATGGGAAGAGTCCAATTGAGAGAGACAAATTAACAAAAGCTATGTCAAAGGTCACATCCTGGCTGAATCGCTGTTGTCTGCAGTTGAACGTCACAAAAACCGTTTCTATGTTTTTTACTAAGAACTCTCGCAATGTACAGTCAGATATATTTATTTCAGGACAGAAATTAGAAATAGTTAACAAATTCAAATATTTAGGATTACACCTCAACTCTCAATTTAGTTTTAAAAATCATGTAAAAATTATTCTAAACAGGGTTCAGTTTAACCTATCAAATCTCATATTTATTCGAAATAATTTGTCAATTGATGCAGCAAAGATGTACTTTCACTCAATGATTCTCACCCACATCACATATTGTTTGACAAGTTGGTCAAATACAAACCAATCAACCATAAAACCACTTGAGTCATTATACAAACAAGCATTAAAAGTTTTAGATAAGAAACCACTAAGATACCACCACTGTCACATACTCAGGAAACACAAACCTACTTAAACTTCATCACATCTGTCTAGTATATAAAATACTGCATGGATTAGCTCCACCTCCTTTATCTACATTCATCACTGTTTCATCCAGCAGACACACCAGAGGTTCCACTCGAGGGGACTGTATCATCCCTCTCCGTAAAACTGCATTCAGCCAGGCTGTGTTCCCATTCACAGCCTCACACCACTGGAACACAGTTCCCCAACAAATCAGAGAGTTACCCACATTTCAATCATTTAAATCTAATGCTTATAAGTGGCTCTTTGAATCCCAAACATGCAACACTAAAAACTTTTTATTTATTGTATTTTATTGTTCTTTGTGTGTATGTATATTTAAATGTTACTGCTTTTATAAAATGTACTGTTTTTCATTAATTTTCCCACTGTATTAGTATTATTATTGTGTATTTTTATGACATCTTTCACTTTTTGCTACTTTAATTATTTAGAATTTATCACCACTTATTTTTTTTAATCTTTGGTATTATTGTCACGTGTAAGCTACTGTGTTTCCTGTGAATTTCCCTTTTGGATCATTTTAGTTTATACCAGCTGGCAAAACAATACAGCAAGCCAGACAGTAAAATTGCAATGTCTTGATTATGTCTTTGTAGTAGATTCACTTTTATTAGCATCACTGTATTACAATGCTCTAAACATATTTTTGAGATACATTTTTGCCACATCGGAAACTTTGACTAACTGCACCATCAGACTTATTTCAAGTTAATTTAGGCTATAACATCCAACTTTTGATGAGTAATTTAATATATTTTTACCTATCGATTGCAAACTTGGAAGAAATAGTCTAATACTTTATGTCCCTATGTGAAGTTTAAAATGAGAGTGGATACTACTGTGCATTAGAGATCAGCCACGGCTTCTTTTTACTTTCAAAAAAAGCAGTTTTAAATGTGTTATTAATAATAGAAATGAGCTTTGTGAGAGGGATGAAGTTAGATAGATTTAAATACCCTTTTTTATTTTTGGTATAGCCCAAAATCATAACAGCAGTCACCTCACAGGGCTTATCAAAATCACACAGTAAAATACGGTCATTAAAATACAAGCTCAGCCTCTTACTGTCATAGAACAAAAAAGTATGTCACATGTAGAGCCGAGGCACGCTGATTACAAAAATAAAAGTCCTTTATTATTACAAAAATAAGGTTTTCACTACACAAGATATAAAGATACACTGCGTAACTGTTCTGGTAGGGGGTCCACTACACTTGTTTCCATGGAGATATTATTGCTTTGCCTGAAAGGTTTCAGAGTATGTCATTGAACTAATTTGTTACATTTATTTCAGTTGTTTTAGTGCTCAAAAATACATTAAAAAAAACATGCATTCCTACAGTGAACGAGCTCGCCTCTCCACAGATCTGACCTGTAACTTGGCCTGGAGGCATTGTGGGCTTGTCTCCATGTAAATAGATGAGTTTAATGCCATGCTGTGGAACATTCTAGACAAAGCAATAACATTCCCATGGAGACAAGCAGAAAGTTACGCAGTGCACCTGAAAATGAGTAGTTAATCCATTTATTAGATGCCTTTCTGTATCTTTCTGTTTTTCACAATATTCAACCAGTAACATGGACCTTGCGATACGTAATATACAGTTACATCTAAGTGTTACGCAATCTTACCTTATGCTTTACAACGGCGCTATAGCATGAAAACACCAGATCACCAGCTCTCACCGTTGTGTACGTGACATGATTACATTCACATGCAAAACCACTGTATACTGTAGATTTATATAGCTTTACCATAGGTGTACAGATAACCCAGTGAGCTGTGCGACTGCCTATGTGTCAATTATGCATACATCTTTTTACACTGCTCACGATCATGCCAGTAAATATAAATAAGCTTCGCGTGCATGCATGGACCAGTAGCCCCTTTGCCTGACACTGGCCCGTGCCCCTTCCTCTTTCTGTGTGAGCGATAAGAGAACATCTGCGTTATACAGCCCATAGTGAGCGAGCAGTAATTAGTGCAGAAGATGATTTTATTATTTGGATATGTTGGTTCAAAGTGGAGGGAGGCAGGTGAGCGGATCAGGCCCGCAGCTGTACTTAAACCAGCCGAATGGAACCACAGACGAGGAAGAGGGGAGAGAGGAGGCGAGAGAAAGAACACAGATATGGGCCGAACACTGAGAGTAAAGGGGAGTTTAGATCAACTTTGTGTGTGAAAGTGAAAGTAGTATGAATGAGGTGAAGATACTTGAATGGGATTTGCTCATTACATGGTCATGAAGTACTGGTTTGTTTTACAGTTTTGAGTTTTAAGATTTTAAGAATTAAACAAATTTTGAGAATATTTAAAGAGCCCGTATTATGCCTGTATTATGTAATTTTTTATTCACACGTTTACCACGCAAATTCTACATATTTAGAGTTCTTCTCTCTCAAAACAAAAAAAAAAACATTCTGTTCCACCTCGTGATGTCATGTGGTAATACAGGAAGCGCTCCACTGTGTTTTTAAACTTCATACACCTTCACTACAATCATATGGATGATTTCAGCCCTGACTGCCCATCTCTACTGAACTAAACTCATGACACCACAAAGTGGAACAGAGTATTTTAAGTGCTGGAGATGTAAACAGACAAATATATACAATAAATATTTCAATGTATTGTATATATTTAAATAGATCATCTCATCTTAAAATCCTAGGTTTCTTGCTTTGGGCCAACACAAAATAATTAAATAGAAGTGTTTGGAGGGTTTTTTTCACTAAACTTTCAAGTTGTCTTAGAGCAGTCTACAAAAGATTGACTGGCTGTGCTTCTTTCTCCTCACAATGTTTAATGTATGAGGTGGACATCTATATTTTGTTGCATGATCCACTATTGTAATATCTCCAGAACTAAAAAAATACCACAGTTTCTAGTTCAAAACAAATTTGAATACAATTGGGTTCACTTCACAGCTCAGTAAATCTTTTCTTTTTCCTTTGTACTAAAACAATAGCAGATATTTTACAAAGAGAAAAGACACATGACATTTGTTCTAGTGATTTAACACAGTGACATATACTACAGCTCAAAGGTCACTTCTATCACTCACTACACGCTCTAGCTGCTTCTACTGATATCACCAAGGTGTGATCAGATGAACCAAAGCCAATAAGGCACGAGACATTTTTTCTTCTTAGTCTTATAGAAATGCACTGACAGATGTAATGTTTTTATTTCTCTTTACAAATCAAAGACACAAGTGGGACAGAGCCAAAACTGTGGAACAAACTACCTCTGCACATTAGACGGGCCTCTTCTGTACCTGTTTTTAAATCTCTTCTTAAAGGTACATTGTGTAGCTTTTCTGGTGGAGGGTCTGTCAAATGCTTTTCCCCGTGGAGATGTTATTGCTTTGTCTGGGATGTTTCACAGGATGGTATTAAAACTTTCTATCTTCATGGAGACCAAACCAGACCAAGTAATAGGTCAAATCTGTGGAGACCCCGCTCACAGTCAGAATTCCTATTTTTCTAGGTATTTTTGAGCTATAAAATTAAAAAAAAGTAAGGTAGAGCTGTTTTATGTAATACTATGGAACATTCCAGGCAGAGCAATGACATATTCATAAAAACAAGCAAGAGACAAACCCCAAACCAAAAAGTTACATAGTGCACCTTAAAACATTTTACCACATAGATTTGTATTTTTTTTTAGATTCTGTGTTGAAACATATGTTGTTTTATTGTTTTGAATGTTTTTAATTGTTATGTTTTGTAGAAATTTTGTCATTCTGTGTTGTTTTTAAAGTTGCAGTGTGCTTATTTGAAAACCAGATACATTTACATTTGAGTCAAGCTCTGTTTATCGAGTTCCAGAGACAATGATCGATCAGCACTTCTGTGACAATATTAACATTAGTCACGTCACCAGTGCGATCAATATCCAGTGTTGGTGTATAGGGCAGTGGACGCTCCATTGTACACAGTGCTGTAGATGCATTGTGTGAATGCTCCAGTGTTTAAAACCTCAATTCAAGTCATTTTGGCCCATTTCTCTGTGTCTTGGTGCTCTATCTGACCACACCTTATCAGCTAACAGTCATTTTGTACCTGTTTGGACTGACATGTTGGCAGGACATCCACATGATGCATGTACAGTGATGGTGCAAAACAATTTCCATGTTTACATGAGAGCTTTAATTCCGATTAAAAGTAATTTAATTCCGAATAAAATTAATTCGGCTAAACACTTAATTCCTAATGAAAATAATTATTCAGAATTAAACTTAATTCCAAATTAAATTGGTGGTTTATTCCAATTTTAAAGACAAATTAATTTATTCCTCGATCATGTAAACTTTTTTTCCGCTTACTTGCTTGTTGGGTCGCCCTTCTGACGCAAAATGTCGGCCTGGAGCAAATGTTGGTCTCGAAACTATTTTTTTTAACAATTATGCTGGAGGAACTACAAATAATGAAAAGAGTGGATGGCAGAAAACAGAAAAATACTAACCAAACCGAGATGACAAAAAAGCCGGTAGCAGCTGATTGTGTGTTTTCTTCTGGTAGACGTAAATACGTTTGTGTCCCTGTCCAATCAGAACCTTTCCCGACCCCCAGATGTTGAGCAGAAATAAATAGAGACGATTTAACGTGTTTTCCATGTAAACCTCAATTCAGAATTATTATTACCTTGTAAACTCGAAGGACAATCATTTAATTCCAAACTATTTAATTCGGAACAATTAATTCGGAATTAAAAAACATCATGTAAACGTGGCCAATGTAATATGAGCATACAGCAATGAGGGGAGAGGCACTGTAAAACCCAACAAGAAAATTATACTGAGTTAGTTGGTTTTGTTTATATTTTTCTCATTCTTTAGAGGTCGAAATCATATGTTCCACCAGGTGATGTCATGAGGTGAGACCATTTTCTCCAAGAGTTGGTCTTTTGTGGTTTTAGAGTCCATGCAGCTTTAGCTTCTTATTTCAAATCATGTCTTGCCAGTGGCTATAAAACTGCGGGCAGAGCAGGGGCCCTATCTTCACATCTTGAGCTAGGCTTGGTCTGGACTACTTAGCTGGAGGATTTTGAGCTATGGTACATGTTTTAGGTTGATGAGGGAAAATAGAGCGCCCAGAAAAACCCCACCTCAACACGGGAGGAAAATGCAAACTCTGCACAGAAATGCCTGGGCGGCGTGGAAAGCGTACCCAGAACCTTCCGACTGTGAGGTGAAAGTGCTAGCACCTCTGGGGCAGATTAGGACGGAACCTGTTCCCTTAAATAAGTGTAATACCTGAGTAATGCATAATATAAGACAAGCAAAAAATACAGTTAACAAACGTATTTGAAAAAGCAGAATATTACTTATTTACAGTAGTCTAGATCTGTGTTTCTCAAACTGTGGTACTTGGACAGCTCTTCAGTCTGTGGGTTTGCCTAATTTAGAGTTCATTTTACTCACGTTAATGTCCTCCTTTGAATAATTTCTTGTTTATGACTACAGTGGAAATGAGGTATTCCACTTTTCCACCTGGTGAAGCCCTAGATTAGACCTTGATTTAGACCTGGTGCTAAATCTTTGTAGTACTTGGTGTGAAAGGTTTAAGAGCCACTGGTTTAGATCTATGAGACAGTACACGTTCTTGTTGTTTTTCACAGTGCAGTACCTGAGTGACGTACCTGCTCGGGCTGGTTGGCGTTGGATAGCGGCGTGACCAACCAGATTATGTTGAGGTTGTTGAGTGCGGCGCTGGTGGTGAAGGAGCATGGCAGGACGGCAGCTTGGCCCCGAGCCACCTGCACACTGCTCTGGGACACGGTCACGTCCAGGGCCCCCACACACACTGCACACACAGGAGAGAGAGACAGAGAGAGGAGGAGGGGGTTAGACAGGGCCAGTACAGGACAGGGACAAACTGATAACAGACCAAGGAGACATGTTCTGATGGACCTGAGATGAACTGTATAATTAGTGCGCTGCAGGTCTAGATGATTTAAAATGGTGAAAGCAGCTATAATATTTACTCTTTCACTGTTTTGAAAGTCTATAAGAATACTATTTTTAAAGAACCTATATTATGCTAGTTCCTGATTCAATGTTGTGTCCTCATCAAAAACATACCTGGAGTTGTGTTTTGTTTCATTCGCACACAGACGTTAAACACACAAACTTTGCATATTTAGCCTCTTTCTTCTCTCAAACAGAAAACACTTTGTTCTATCTTGTGATGTTATATGGTAATACAGGAGGTGCTCCACTGTGTTTTTAAACTCCATACACCTTCACTAGAATCTTTTGGATCATTTCAACCGTGTGGAATTGCCAATCTCTACTGAACTAAAGGTAAAAGGTAGCCGTTATCTTGAAAACTACCGATTCATGACATCATAAGGTGGAACAGAGCATTCTGAGCTTTTGGTGATGTAGACAGACTAATAATAAAGGATTACTCAAACATGTGTGAATGACACAAAACACTCTGGGTATGTTTAGGAAGGGGTAACAACATTATAACATGGCTTAAACCTCACAAGACTCAATTTTACATAATATAGCACCATTAAAAATTGATAATATCACGTTTGTATGCTATGTGCTATCCCAACTTTTCTTATGTCTTCTGATAAATTTCACTGTTTTGAAAGCCTAACTGCTTTCACCGTCTGCAAGCTCTTATTTTGAAACACTTTAACGCAAAACACTGTAGACAGCCAAATTAAATCTTATTCGGCATGTCAAAATGAAATATATGCTTTATTTCTACATCACTACATAGACTTTTTATGACAGGCACTGAAGCTGCATGAAAAACAGTCAAAATAACAACCCAATTACAGTTAAATATTTAGCAGGAAAATGTCTGAATAGTAAATTTCTAATTATATTAAATACACAGCTTGCTACTGTCAATTATACTTCACACTGACTGCAAAATAAGCAAGCTTTATCCAATCCAAGCCAGTCTTTGAAGGTCTGGGCAGCCAAACAAACAGGAATCACACGGCGGAGGATCACATGAAATATGTAGAGGTTTAATGGGGAAACATGATGGACTGTCTCCTGAGAAAATCATGTCCTAAAACAATTCGCAACAGCTCCAGCATCAATGAGATAACACAACCAGTGATGCTCAGTCATTTTTCACACGTTTTTACATGTTGTATAGAACTGTACCTTGCAAGTAAGTAAGTGTGTGGATTCTTTATTAAGAGTGGATTTTTTTTTTTTAACAGTATATATTATTGTCAAGTCTTCTTCGTAAACTATCAAGAGAATAACTGTCAGAGAAATACAGCTAATGGACTCCATAAATAAATGCAAGCTTAAGTGTGTATTCATTTATTTATGTTTAATGTGCAACCACTAAGGGCTGACCTGATCAAACACTGTTGAAAAGTACCACTTCATGACGTCACAAGGTGGAACAGAGCATTTTGAGCTTTGGAGATGTAGACAGACTAATAATAAAGGCTTACTCAAACATTTTGATGTGGTAACAACATTCTAACATGCCTTAAAGCTCACAAGTGTCAGTTTTACGTAATATAGGATCTTTAACAATGTACCAGAAAGTTTCTGAGAGATACAGGGATATGACAGCTTTCTGCAGTTAAAAAAAAATTAAAAAAAATTGCTTATCAGTTCATATTCTCACATTTCCGCATGACTCTTAAACCAATACCTCTTTGAAAATGTATCATGCTATGTTAAAAATGCACTGTGTAACTTGGTACTTGGTATTCTTTTGTCTGGGATTTTTCACAGTATAGCATTAAATCTTTCTGTTTTCATGGAGATCAAACCAGACCAAGTTACAAGTCAGATCAGTGAAGAGGCAGCCCCCTTCACACTCAGAATGTATGTTTTTCTAGGTATTTTTGAGCTATAAAATCACTTGTAATTGAATAAATGTAAGGTAATGTCATGCTGTGGAACAGTCCAGGCAGAGCAATGACATATCCATAGAAATAAGCAGGTGACAGACCCCCAACCAAAAAGTTACACAGTGCACCTTTAAGCGTATGATAATTCAAACCAACGCACGCCCACTGAAGGCCCATGCATGTGCCTCATCTGGACACAGTTGTCAGGTACAACAGACTCACGGAGACAAATGCATCCATGCTGTGTCCTATTTTGAGACCAGCTAAAGACATTACGCTCCAAATTAAGTTATATCTTCCCCCACAAACATGTATCGCTGTCCAAAAAGCGCAGTGGGAAGTCTCCTTATCGGACCATGGTGAGGCGGACACTGGCACTGATGTGATTAGCTGTAATTGATCATGTCCTGTGAATCGTCCTTGTTAGCGATAATGTCAGATGATGGTCATGCCACAAACAGCGCCCTCCGTGACCACAGGTTTGTCATCCAGCTGTCAAGGCTGATGTCAGCTACACGGTCACAATGCATAATTCAATGTATAGATTAGTGTAACATAGGAGGGGATATAGGATAGTAATGTATAATGGGTTTGGATGTGAGTGTAAAGAGGTGGTACAGGTCAGTGCATCTGTGTGACAATCCTGAGCTTGAATAAATGCAGTGGGTGGCAGCAGGTTGGGCATCTGATGTAAAAGCTATGTGGTAAAAAAGGATTATGCATATCATAGATTAAAATGCTGCAGTTAAAGTCCTATTAGTTTGTGACAATTTAACAAATAATTGGAATTTCATGAGACAACATAATCAGATCATTTTTAAAAATCTGCCCAGTTTTTGAGCATTTATAAATTGCTTCTTTAACATTGTTATTTTTGGGACAACCCTAAGCACTATTCTAGCTTGTGGCTGGTACTAACTAAATAAACCAAAACTTACCACTAGTTTCTATGGAGATGTTATTTCCTTGCCTACAATGTTCCAAAGGGTGGCATTACATAAACTAAACTAAACTATTTTCACACACAGATGACGCCTTACATCTAGAGAGGTGACCCCACTCTTAAATACAAATACAAGCAAGACAGATAAGATTAATGCCAAACTGTGGAACATTCCAAACAAAGCAATAGCATCCTCCTGAGACAAGTAGGTGGTGTACTCTCCATCAGTTAAATGCCCTTCTCTCCCTCTGTAATATATAACACTCTAACACACTGTAGCTGCTGCTTGTTGCTCTTTATCAGCCCCAAACCTGCCGGACATCCCCCGCTCTCCTCCCTTTGGCAAACACTATACTCCCCACTGCCTCACTGCTGGCTGCATGCTCACTCAGCCCGTTTCAAAGAGACATACATTCACTGAAAATGCTTTGTGTTGTATGAATTATGCAAAATTAAGCTTTATATCAGAGCTGTCTACTTGGATTTGGTTTGAAAGAACTCTTAAATGTTGTGGTTTATGAATAATTATGCTGTGTGGTATGGCTGTCAAATATACTTTTAAAGAGCCATTAAACACCCTCCCGAAGCTTTACTCCGCCCCTAAGCAAAGTCTGAAAAATCCTCCAGAGTGGGTGGCTCCGGCGCGATGATTGACAGTCGATTGACAGCCACAACAATCCAACATGGTGCGGACCGGTGCGCTTCAGACTTTGAAACTGAGCGGACATTTGTGCTCGGATTACGCCATTTCTCTTTTCTCCAGACACGGCGGGACATCGCAGTGCCCAGCGGTGCCAGGCAGGGGCGGGGCTGAGAGGGGCTCCTCACGTACCGCCCGTAGACCCCCAGGGGCTGTGCTCGTCACGTAATAACCTGCATTTGACTCATTGGCGGCCGTTAGTCCAACCTGAAAATTCAAATGTCGTGGCCGTAGTTGATTCTAAAGAGGCCGTTACAGACACGACTTTTAACCCAAAAGTCAGATTTTTAACAAATATGCACTAAAATGCCAAAATAAGGCCAGGGATAGGTATACACTTCTATTTTAGACCAATTTACACAGTTAATCAGTAGAAAAAATTGATTTTGGTGTTTAGTGGCCCTTTAAGGAAAGAGGAACTGAAGCATAACAACAAAAAATACTCTAAAGCAAGGTGTGGGCACAAAGAGGTTGTGGGTATGATGCCCAAAAAGATACATCTTCTCAGAGTTTTTAATCAGATTCCAAGAACCTTATTGTCTTGATCACGTTCTGAATTTTAGCCTTACCATAATATTTGTGTATAGTATAGTGTAACAGTGTATTTAGGAAAACAGAGCGAGAAATAGAATCAGATCATGCATTATAGCCACTGCCAGTCAACAGAGCTTACAGGAAAGATAACTTATACAACTCAACTTTCTGTGTATTTAAATAATAATAAAACAATGTAATCCTTCTCATCCACACAAATATGGTACAACATTAAGTACAGGCTCTGTGTAGTTGCTGACCACATCTGCACTGGCTCAGTACAGTTAATGACCTCCCATTAGTCCTTATGACGTCTATAAACACAGCATCCTTATAAAGATGGCCGCTTAGGTCAGTGCTTTAATCTCATCTCCATCCTCTGCGTACACTGTGCACTTCCTCAGAGCTATTCATCTGTGTTCTTATTGGAGGATTAACAGTAAAAAGAGGGAAGTTCATGAGACAGTTTAGTCCTAACAATATGGTGTCTGTACGGCTGCCTATTGTCAAGGGGGAAATAATATTGGGAGAGGATTTGCCCCCTGCTTGTCTCCATGGAGATGTTATTGTGTGGTCTGGAATGTTTCACAGTATGGCATTAAATCTATTGAGACAAGCATGCTGTGTTACAGATCAGTCAGTGGAGGTGACACTGCTTAGTGTAAAAATGCATATTTTTCAAAGTATACTTCCTTCTGGCTCAATGTTACTTTCTACATACTTTAGATACATACAGAAGACATCAAATATATGATGCAAGATGTACTGAATTATGTAGTAAAGAAAAAAGTTAAGTCAACTAAATATTTAAGTCTACTAATATTTTATATTCATTTCCTCAAAGTAGCCACCTTTGTCTCCTGAAATGGTTTTCACTTCACAGCTGTGTCATGTCAGGGTCAAGAAAAGCCAAGTGCTACTCAGGGTTCAAAGCAAAGGGTGGCTTTAAAAAATGTTTTGTTTTTTTTTATTTTGTTTACTAACATTCCATATGTTTCATTCATAGTTTCAGTGTATCCAAACTTTTGACTGATAGTGTATTTTGAGCAATAAACTAAATGAGATAAATTGAGAGATGTTTAATTTTAATATCATATTGTGGAACATTCCATGCAAAGCAACATAATCTCCATGGAGACAAACAAAGGAGCGGGCACCTCTAGAAAAGTTACATAGTGCACATTTAATTACTGGTTTCAACCCCAATAAAAACAAGTTAAAAAAAAGTTTCTTAGGTAGTACAAGGTGAATACAGAAATCTTTGGCGCTAATGAAGATGGAAGGAGCCTCTTTTTGCCTGTAAGTCTTGTTCTAGCATCTATCTGAGGTCTACAACAGCTGGAGGGCCCATTCCAAAACACTGAATCAGGAATCCATTGCACTCTCAGCCTATAAAACCTTCTACAACCAGCCATTTTACAAACTTGCACTTTCCTTCCCCAACCAAGGGACATACTGCATGAAAATATATGCACCATTTCAGCAGGGACACATGCCCACCCAACCAGCGATACCACCCACTGTCCCTCTCAGCTCTGACTCAAAGCTATCAAGCATGTGTCATCTGCGGCGTGTACAGTAGCCCTTAAGGGACACATCTAAGGAGAGCTAGAAGATAGCTTGACAGCTTACCAACCTAAAGAGGAGCTTGCAGTTGCTTGGCATTGCCTCATTATTGCATAGTTCTTCTGCCAAAGCTGGGAGCGTGTCCGGTAGTCAAGACTCCTCCATAAAGCGTACAGTTAAAGGTTCGATATACAAGCTCGCAATGTTAAACCCACTCTGTCACATGTGGCCACACAGATAACATTTCCATAGCCTACAAGGTTCAGAGACGGCGTTAAGAGAGAGATAGAAGAACACCAAAGGCAATTGGGGCCATTTTAAAACAGGATATGGTAAGGATGTTACAATGAAATGCTTTGTTTTACCTGGTGGGTAGAGCAGACAAATAAGACTGTCAGTTACATAGTGTATGGTGAGAAACAAAAGAAGCTAAGTCTGGAGATGGGGTTACCAATTTTAGGATTATTGTTAAAAGATACAGAGCCTATGTTAATAAAGGGCCTATATTATGCAAAATTTTTATCTACGTTATGTTTCCTCATTAAAAACATATTTAGAGTTATTTTGTTTCATTCATTCAACAGTGAAATCCTTAATTTTCTTTCATTCACACTGTTCGATAGACTAAAATTTATCTAGGTGATAAGCTTTATGAATTTAAAACATTCTGAATGATAAAGTAAAGTTATTGTAACAAGAAAACACTTTTAGTCTTGACTTATTAAACCAGGACTAAAGCAAGTGCACTGAATTGGAATTTAATCTGGATCAGAAGTAAACTAAAGATCAGTGAGGCAGACAGCTCACTTCCTGATTCTTAGACAATAAAGTGCTTTATAGTTAGAAGCAGACAGCACCCAGCGGCCTCACTTCTTCCCTAAGAGCTGCTTTTACAACACATCTGTGCTAGAGAAAAACAATTCTTGCTCCACTAAATGGAAAAAAAAAAAACATGGTACAGCCAAGATTGCTGGTTTAATAGCGAAGACCATGCGCAGTGACATTCTCCAAAAAAATACTATTATTTGGCACAGTGGCAACCAAACTAGCACTCATTCTGCCTTAGTCAATTCTATATATGTCTCGAGGCTAATATGCATCATGTATAATGTAAATAAAGTGTCCATCTCTCACAATTTGACTGGGCCAAGCTGTGGTGTTTTTCTGTCAACAAACATCTTTCTCTGACTGTGAGCCTGGAGCAGCCCTGAGGCGCAGCTGTACAGGACCAGGGCCAGTGTGACTGACAGAAAACAGGAAGCACCAAGCCAACTGCCAATACTGGGCCCATACCATCCACTGCCCACTGTGATCGGGCAATACATGACAGCTACAAGAGACATAGGCCTTAAAATGCACCCGCTGTGAGACGGGCGCTGTAAGGTCGTCCCAGCGGGTGTCATTTTCAACTGTAACATGGAGAGGTGAGTGATTTATAGAAAGATTTTAACACTGACCAAGTTTGAATCTTTGGTGTTATAGTTTATTCCGGTTTGGAGACTGCATGGACACTGAAGGGAAGACGATATATTAGAAGGTAGGGGTGGATCCATACCAAATATTTATATTACTACTGACTAAAGTATCAAAAATTATCAGTTTCTATGCTAAAAATATCAATATGTTTTTTGTAAAGAAGGAGTTTCGATGCATTTTAATACAGAAGTCAGTGGTATCGGTATCGTATCATTTTCACAATAGCTGCCAAAGTATTACTTGGAAGCACATTAAAACAAAATTCACTGCTGCCTATCACTAATAATTATCCAAAAGCATATTCAGTTCTTCTTTCCTTCTTATTTTGAATCAGTTTTTTTCTTTCTTTAAACACATTTTCCCGTGAGCGAGCTGAGGCAGTGCCAGCAGCCATGCCTACAGTTTAAACAGATGATTTTGAGCATAGATTATTTTCTTTCTATTTCTAATCTGTATATTCTTACAGATTTGAACAAGACATCAAGTGTAAAATGTTTAGTATAAAAGGTGCATTGTGTAACTTTTCTGGTGGCGGGTTCGTCAAACAGTCAGAAAGCCTGTTTTTCCATTTTTGAGCTATAAAACTACACCTGTAATTGAAAACGTTTAAGGTTGAGCTGCTTAATGTCACACTGTGGAACATTCGAGGCAGAGCAGCAACATATAGAAGCAAGCAGGTGACTGACCAGAACAAAAAACTTACATAGTGCAACTTTAAGCAGAACCAGGAGGAACAGGAATTATTTTAGTAAGTTCACATTTCTAGTAGATTTCATAACACTGTACAGGTATAGGGTGATGACATTTTAGAAAATATGACAAATAAATTACAAATACAGCGTTTTAACTCGAGAGATTAGCCTTAATAATGTCATAATGAACATACAGTTTATCAAGAATAATTCAGACTTAATAACTACTTCATTAATATCTTAACTCATAACCCCAACCCATTCATTAAAAGTGCAGGTCATTACAGGTGTTTCTATTGCTCAAAAATAAAATAATTCCTTCTGTGAATAGGGGCAACTCTCCACAGATCTGAACTGTAATGTAGCGTAGTGCTTTTACCTGCTTGTTTCCCTTGTGATAAATAGATTTAATGTACAGTATATTGTGTAACATTCTAGATAAAGCAATAACATTTCCATGGAGACAAGCCTCCACTTGAAATGTTAATGTAGTTAATAAGCCTGAAGAGGAAGTATTATGCTACAGTGTTAAAACATCATCAACAACATGCCTGAAGAGCAAGAGACCAGAGACTAAGAACGTGGTGATCTAAATAGCGTAATAACTCCTCTTTAATAAACCATTTGTACATTATGAATTAAGCTCTTCTTCATGTTTCATTAAGGCTGTAAAGGGTTAAGTGAGAAATCTATTCCTTTATTATTCTCTTACTTTTCAGGAATACTGGAAACCATAATACGCTTTAATCCTTTTTTCCACAACTGTTTTATTCCAGCCATAAAATTGCTATTCAATCTTTCCTGATATTTTCCATTCCCAGAGCTCACAGCCGTTCGGCAAGGACCTGCATCCTGGTTGTATTACAAGGCTCCAGCAAAGATCCATGCGGTGCCTGGTTGGGTGGGACACAGAGGAAGAGCAGATGAAGAGAGAGAACGAGGCGGAGGATACACTGGAGGGGAGAGAGGATGTTAGCAAGGAGGTTCTAATTGATTAAGTCACCTCCGGCAAGGCTTGCGGTATACAGTGAAAGGTAGCTCCATCCTCCCTCTCCTCCTCCCTCTCCTCCTCCCTTCTCGCGCAGTGTCAAAACTACTACTGATTAATGCATGAGATACACCCCAACGCAAGTATAGGGAAAAATGTGTCAGTCAGGCAAAGGTGCAGGCAGCTATGATAGGAAACTGAACTAATGCGAGTGAATGCAACGCTTCTGGATATACAGAGGCAATCTTGGTTGGCGAAGTATAATTTGCATCCACTGTTTTTTTATTCATGGAGCGATTTTATTCATAGCGTTGTACTTTTATTTGGGTTTCAAATAGAAGCGGGATGTGACAAGGCTCTGGCACCGCTCCACTGGTGGGCTGGGACATGCTGACATACAGACACTAAGATCCACCTGGTTAAAAGAAGTGATTGATGATGATGAGACAAAGAAGTGACTAAGTGAAGATATCAGTTTGCAGTGGGTTCAAAAATAGCTATTTGGTGGGAAGGGTTTCTTTTTCTCTACCTTCTCTAATCTCCATTTTTCAGCCAATGCCGCTGTGGAGTCTTTGAGGAGCTGCGGGTTGCCTGATAGTGAGTTACAATGACCAGTTTAATTCAGAAATATTCCCTGGGGGTGTGAAGCTAACTGAAAGCACTACTCTGTTAGAAGCTTTGTTACTCAATTAGACTTCATCTGAGCTTTATTTTAACACAAACTGACCAGATAGAGCTGACTTAGTTGGAACTACAACAGGTGAGCTGAGCTAATTTGTGCAGTCGCAAACTAGTTAGGATGAGCCAACAGATTTTCAGTTAGTCACTCTCACCATTTTTGTTGAAAATCAAACACCTCAACAGGACCAGGAACGCTCAGTTTGATCACAGGCTTCTGAAAATGTGCTGCTTAAATCCATTTTGTATTTTATCTTGAGCTTTCAAAAGATTATAACTTTTTTTTTTTTTTGTCAGTGTTTCTGAATGTGTGCATTGTGTCACCATGGTAACGGCTGAGCATTCGCCAGTACAAATATATGTAGAACACCCCCAGCGTGATGTATATACTAACACTAGAGAGTTACAACCATTGTGCATACCTGTAGATCACAAGTGTCCAACAAACTATCACATTTCCAAAGACGCTTGTGAATGTTATTTTTTTTTGTACTTGCCACATGCACAGTAGAAACCGAAAGCCATAATAAATTACACTTTAACCACTTTCTGTGCATAGCTTCAGATCACAAAACTGTCCCTTTAAGTCTCACTAAACGCTACAATTAACTTCATCGGTGCATGCCAAGATGACAGTTGGCCGGTCCTCTGCGTGATAGCCACCTTTAGTCCACCACAGCTCCTCTAAGACGCGAGACGAGAAGGGGACAAGATCGAGCGGAAAATCCACTATCTTTCAGCTTTGGGCACAACAGTTGGCCCACCATTGCATGTCGAATCTGCCTCTGAAATATTCTTTGGCCCCACATGGCGATTGTGATTGCCTAACCGTCTTTTTAACGTGGGAATGTGAGATTAATTGAGTGAAAAGCGAAGCCGTGGAGTTACACAGAAGCGCCTGCACACGAGTTCCTGCCTAGCACCTGTGTCCATGCATAAGGCGTAAGGGAGATTGTTATTTTGCATAGGATCCAACGGCTCCACTTTTCCAGGCAGAGCAGAGAGGTACCAGGGGCAGACAGAAGCAGCCACGGTGGGTGTTTATCTGTGGAGGAACTCAGGTGGTGTACGCAGATGCTAAACGGCGGTGCTTGGAGAGAACTGTTCAGAGTTAAATAAAAATAGAGCCACAAGCCAAGTTTATGTGAGGCCCTAAACTTTGTGAACATGCATGAATGGAAAAACGTGATGTTACTGGAGCTGACAGCTAAATAAGTGTTCATTGAGAGGTAAAAGCTCAGACACGTGGTTAATAAACAGTATTTTTAGAGCAATGTTTCAGTCATTGTGAGTTCAATATGATCTGAAATATTGAAGTGACATTAGGGAGTAACTAGGCCTGTCAAGATAAGAAATTTTGAAGCATCAGAGAAATACTCAAACAATAATACTGAAACTACTTTACACAACACAATAAAAATAAAGCAGGATAATCCCAGAAAATCAATTTGTAAACTGTATCATTAAATGGCCTGAGCTGCAGCAAATATATAAAATAATTAGCCATAGAAGTTACGTTATTTCATAAAGATAGCAAAACTCGCTCTAGAAATTAAATATTGAGCCCCAAAATATATTGTCAATAATATATTAGTTGATAATATATAAAATAAGTTGATATTGTAATTATCCTGACCTAAAGGTAACAGCCATCCTCTAAATGCTGTTGAATATCAAGGCAGCAAGCAGCAAGGAAGGGCATCCATCTTAAAATGCATGCTAAATTACTATATAACTGTCTGGCTACAGTTACTACACAGGCACAGGAAAATATATTGTGTTGCCATGAAAATATGCCTGGACTGGAATTTTGAGTATATAATTTATAATGAACAATGCTGCAAAAATAGCTGATTAAAAATGAAAATAAATAAATAAATAAATAAATAAATAAATAAAATAAAATAAAATGGCATAAACTTAAAAAAAAGTGTGATTTTTTTTTTTTTTTTTTTAATCTTTTGTGGACATTTTTCCAGTCTGTCGGATACTACAAATTCAACTGCAGATTCAGACATTAAACAGATGTTTGGTTGGACTGACATGGTAGTTTGCCAAAGATATCAAGATAATACTTTTTGTCAATACTGCCCCATAACCATGTGATGTGCTCTAAACCGTATATTTATTTCTATTTAGTTCAACCAAATGTAAAATGCTCGACACAGCTGTGGTGCTGTGGTCTTCACATGTGCCACAGTTGTTTAATTAAGAGTGTAAAAGTGGTGTACAGTTGTATGATTGTGTTAAGTTTGCATAATAAAGACATTGCGCATATTACCAGTTCTTTATCTTTTCATGTATCGTTCAAGTTTAGTCATTTGAAAATAGCACTGCGCTAAAACAGGGAACGAAAAGAAGAACAAACAAACCCAGCAGTCTGTAAATACCCGTGCATAAATGTCACCATTAATATTTAACAATGGGACAAACTGTCTCTGCGTACAGAATAGCACAGATCAATCATACTTAATGTGATGGATTCAATTTAAAGGTTCACTATGGAACTTTTCTATTGGAGGAGACACTTTTGGGCTGCTTGGAATGTTCCGCAGTATGGCATTAAACTCCATCAAGAAAAGCAGGTGACATCATCAAGCAAAAATACAGGTCGGATCTGAACATTTGAGCTATAAAACCCTCTCTGTAATGAAACAAACGCAAGATAAAATGTTCCACAATATGGCGCAATAACAATAATAATATTCTCATTTATGAAAATAACCAGAAAAGTTACATATTGCAAGTTTAAAGAGCAATAAAAAGGAAGTGATATTTTCTCAAATCCGTAATGACTTTTGCACATCCATCTTTTTACCTCCTCTCTGCTCCTCTAACAAACTCTTGGCCAATGAAAACGCTTTACTCTCATCCTCCTCTCATCCCTAGCCCCGCCCCTTACAGTTGACCTATTAGCCACAGCAGCCAACTCACTAACAGGGCCTAATAGCCTAGCCTACATTGCTAATACTCTGCTGTGAAGTACAGTCTGACATGCAGCTTAATACTTAATACCACTACTACAGTACACGGCATAGTACCAGCCTGCTGTCTATCATTGTGTTCTAGTCAAGCTTATTTTAGCATGTCCATAATATTGTTTTGTAATGGAAAAAAAAAGTATAATACAAGTAAACAGTTACAACGAGACAGGACACAGAACAGTAAAAGGCCAGATTTAATTTTATTGATAATGTAACAGTTTCTCAAATTTAATCTGGTTAAATTTTGAGAACTATAAACTTTTTGTGACTTTCTGACAATATAGCATCCTAATTTTCAAACTGTTATAGAACTTTTGACTGAATAATGTGACCAAAATTAAAGCACTATTAGGTGAAATAGCCTTGACGCTTAAAGCCAAACTGTGGAACATTCTGAACAGCGCAATAACATCCTCATGAAGTCAAGCAGGTTTAACACCCTCCACCGGAAAAGTTACATACTGCAACTGTAAAGAGCAATAACTATATAATTACTGTTATCAAAAATGGTTCTGTTATAAATTTTGACTAAAGAAAAAAGTCTCTGTGATAAAACCAATCAGCGTCATACCAGATACTGTAATAGATTACTTTCAGAATAAATTGCATTGGTCACTTTTATTTTTTATCCCAGCAGAATACAACACATGTTTTGGATTTTATAAAATACTACATAAACTGCTGTGTAAGTCTATGCAGCTGATGCGAGTAGGGCTATGCGCAGTGGCTGAGCATAAGGTTAAAGTAGGCCATTGCCCCGATGCAGAGATAAGCCCGGGCACTGGAAGAATACGGCTAAAGCGGCAAGCAGATGGCAACGCACATGCACCCCCACCACACACACACACACACACACACACGCACACACACACGCACACACACACACACACACACACACACGCACACACATACAGAGAGAGTCCCACACACGATTCACTACGCAAGTACTAACGTCATCATATCGGGCTCCCTGCATGGTCACAACTGTTAACTATACTGTATAATAAAATAAAAGTGTATGGATTTTAATTTTAATTTTAATTTTAACAGCCATACTGACTTATAACTGCAGACATCAGATACTGCCTCGAGGTGGACAATATATCAAGTTCAACATAATATGGAAATTTTATGAATGTATTAAACAGTGAAATCACAAAAAAAGACAAGGAGTCCATTATAAGGGGACATGATACCAGTTTAGCCAGATGTCCTGACATTAAATTATGCTTAAATGTTATAAGAGTTATTATTTGGTAGTCTTATAAAATTACAAATCTATTAGTCACCCTGATGATGTCTAGTCAACAACACTTACTAAATAATTATAATGTGATAACAAATACAAATCTGTCACTGAATCATGCTTTTATTTTCTGTTTAACATTTTTCCACAGACCAAAAACCATCACCAGATTAAATTATATTGATAACTCGGTTTATAATAGCAAATGGAGAAGTTTCTGTATAATTTTGAGAGCTAGAGCTTAAAGAATATGACTAAAATTAAAGCACTAATATAGAGAAATAGCCCTGACTGTAACTGTTCATTTTGTCTTGCTATCCATCACTTTCCAGATTACTACTGGGTAACTTCAATCACTCTATTTAGTTGACAGTCAGACAGCTCATAATCAAAATACTAAATAGACAAATAGACGAAATAATAATGTGATTGTAATGTGCTAATAAATACAAATCTGTTACTGAATCATGCTTTTATTTTCTGTTTAACATTTGTCCACAGACCAAAAACCATCACGCCCCTGCAACCTTATAACCATACTCTCAGTGTCCACCAGCATCTGACCAGAACTGAAGAAGCAGCTTGGATGAGCTGCGAAACGTATTCAACCAAATAAACTCTGTCCAGTTGACAAATTAAATTTCTCCTTTTGCCATACTCTCTGTAGTAACTCTATTCCTTATCAGAGTGAAGTTAGGTAAACCTGTCTGTGTGTGTGTGCATAAATCTCTCGTCCTGGCAGACGCTCTGATCACCCATAAGACCACATGACTGGCACCAGAACCCACTGATTTGTGATTTGGCAGCTGTCTCCCACAAGTCCTGAGTCGACGGGTGACAACAGTCCACTTGTGCCAGACACATTCAGATGAACAGCACAAGTGAGCCGCTCTGTTTGTTGTGATAGAGAATGACTGACACCTGACAGCCAAGTGACAGGTGTCAAAACACTGCCACCCGACAAGAGCAGACTTCCATAAAAAGGCATTGTCACTTCGAGAGAGATGCCCCATTTCCCTAAAATGACAGTGCATTTCACATAGATGTTTTGCATTGAGGTTGTATCAAGGACTATTTCTGGTATCATGAATCCGATCATAGAAGAATCCTCAACATCTGGTGTGATCTATGTAGTCTACAGTGGAAAACCTGCAAGATTTGTCAAACCAAACCAAGACAAGTGTGAATACACCCAGATATGGCTGTATACAATGCTAATGCCAAATGTTAAAAATGTTAAAAAGTTCATGAAATATAAGTTTTTCTAAGTTTGCATTACAGCAAAGTGTAATAAATTTCCTTATATCTATAAAGAGCCCATATTACGCTATTTTCTTATATAGTATCTGTTATAATGTTTCCTCATCAAAAACATACCCGGAGTTCTTCTCTCAAACAGAAAACTGTTCTGTTCCACCTTGTGATGTCATGTGGTAATACAGGAAGTGCTCTACTGTGCTTTTAAACCTAGAATCATCACAACTACAATCATTTGGATAATTTCTACTAAACAACAGGTAAAATGTGTGAACTTCAAAACTATCGCTTCATGACATCACAAGGTGGAACAAAGCATTTTAAGATTTGGAAATGTAGACACACTACTCAAACATGTGTTAATAAAACAAAACACACCTTCAGGTATGTTTTTGACGAGGTAACAACATTCTAACATGGCTTAAAGCTCACAAGAGTCAATTTTGCGTAATATAGGACCTTTAATACTTAATGTATACAGTACTTAACATATACTTAACACAATAAATTGTACTGCTAGCTCTAGATTCAGTTAAAACACAAGATCGCAATACCATGTACTAACACACAGACAGTGGATAGTACTGGCTGACTCTCCCAGAACACTTTTTATTGATCAGTAAGTCAGTGATAGTCTTGTAAGCACATAGCTCTACAATGTAATTTATTTCTCCTCTGTTCCCCTCTGTCTCTGTCCACTCTGTAGTCCTGTAAATGAACACAGTGATTTTCAGTCTGGCAGTTTGTGTTCGGCCACATGGGACCAGCGCTCTGCAGGTGCTACCATCAGCCCTGGGCCTGAGCAATAAGAGCCCACTAAGATTTATGTAGTATTTCCTCCCTGTGTTACTATCCCTCGCTGTGGGCCTGGAAGTCTATGAGAAAGTCTATAGATATACTGCAGTTATTATGGAGAATGGAAGTACAGGGTAATACTTGGATTTAACCCATGAATGTTTTGTTAGAGCTGGTTTACAGCAGATGTTTAAATGTAAAATAAGTCAAAAATCAAAGAGAAAGACCAAATGTAGAATTAATGTAAAATGATCTAGTGCTTTTCAGTAGGGCTGTGTAGTCAAAGAAATTCTTCATTGATTTGAAGCCATGGGGGCTCTCATCAAAACAGTTTAAAGGTGCATTGTGTAACTTTTCTGGTGGAGGGTCCGTCAAAAGCTTTTCCCCATGAAGATGTTATTTCTTTGTCTGGAATATTTCACAATATGGTATTAAACCTTTCTATCAATGTGGAAACCTAACCAGACCAAGCTACAGGTCAGATCTGTGGAGAGGCGACCCCGCTCACAGTCAGAATGCCTGTTTTTCTAGGTAATTTTGAGCTATAAAACCACCTGTAACTGAATAAATGTAAGGCAGCGCTGTTTAATGTTATACTGTGGAACATTCCAGGCAGAGCAATGACGTATCCAGAGAAACAAGCAGGTGATGGACCCCCAACCAAAAAGTTATACATACCTTGCTCTTGTCCCACATAAATCCTGAAAATCTAAATGAAAAGCTGAAAAGCGTGGTCGAATAAAGACACCATCAACCGATTAACGATTACCCTACTTTTCATGCAGGGGTATGGCAACTGTTATATTAATAGATAAGAAAAGCTATTTCCTCTTGAAATAATTTCTTTTATCACTTATTGCAACAAGGTTTTCCTGTCGTTGGCCAGTTTTAATTAATTCATTAGTAAATCAATTGTGCCTAAATCAATTAGGCACTCCTCTTTGAGATTAAAATTGTCTGAAAATGTTTCCTGATAGAATTATTTGAGTAACTGCATGGGGAACTTAAAAATGCACAATGTTCCGCAGTATGTGTGTATCTTTCTTGCATTTATTCAGTTACAGGTGTTTTGATTGCGGACTGTGCTTTGGAAACCAAGCATTCTTACTTTGAATAAGCTCGTCTCTCTACAGATCAGACCTGTAAATTTGGCCTGGAAGCATCACCTGTTTTGTCTCCAAGGAGATTCATCAAATTCACTGCCATACTGCGGAACATGCAGAAAGTTGCGCACCCTTAAGAAACCTGGATTTGGCCGTATTAACTGCATTTATTGAGCAACAGTGAATAGGACCAAATGTTATGCTTTAAACTGTGTCTTTTTACAGTGTACAGGAACCAAAAAATGTGGATTGAGAGACGGGAGGCTGGAGTCAGTAAAATCCTCAAAGACAGACAGGAGAGGAGACAAGAGCTGCACTGTGTTAGATCATTTCCCCACTGGAGATACCACTATTTCAATCTTCCAACACTATCTTCTTTCAAAAATGAAAAAAAAAAAAAAAAATCCAAACGTTTTTCACCTCTCAGGCCAAGACAAAATACAGATTGTAACACAGATTAGATGCTGCTATGTCTTGGAGGACCATAACAGTTTTGTATTGGAAAGAACAGAAGGGGTATTCAGATGACTGTCTTTCATCGCAACCACGACCTTTGAACTTTCAGTCCTTTGGTCTTTGAGATCCTAGAGAGAACTGACTTACAGTGACACAGATGACCAGGAGATCTTTTTTTTTTACATTTTCTTGTTTTTGTATTGCTTCAAATAAAAATACTTGAACAAATGCCAGATATACTTCACGCAGGGCTGAGAAGGTGAGCATTTGCTATTTAATGTGATTGTTCTGCCCACATATAATTTAGGGACATATACGAACTAATACGTGCACAATCATATCAATTCAGCAGTATGCAATGCCCATACTATATTGCAAAATAATCAAATATGTGTGATGTGACGTTCATGAAAGAGTCTGCTTTTTTTTTTGAACAGTTTGAATCAGATCACGTTTTTTTTTTAAAGAACTGGATCTTTTTCTTTCTGGTTTTTATGCATTTTTACAGTGATTATCTGTTAACCAACACAAGAATCAGCACAGAAGCCGAGTAGGCAACACAAGTGAGAGCTTTGTGCACAAAAAACACCTTTGGCGTCTTAATAACAGTTTTAAATTAGAATTTTAGTAGTGCAACATTTTATTTAGATGCATAATTTCAAAGGGTAAACACAGTCCCACTTCAAGTCTGAACCATTTTAAACAAATCTGAGCCTTGGTCATTTCTCTCTGTGATTAGTTTGTAGATAAAATGCCAGTCTTTGGAACGGCTCTTTTAAATGAACTGATCCAAAAGATTCAGATCCCATAAAAGAGCCGAAAGTCCTACCACTGATCACAAAGAACCAGAGAGAAATCTAGGAAAAACCTACCAATCTTTGCTCACTCATTTAGGCTTGATATTTCCATTGTTTAATTATTTGCCAATGGTTAAATACAGTCTGTTTGCTTCATATTGTTAATTTAAGTCATAAGACCACTTTAAAATTTTACTTCATTTTACTCTAACTTTTACTTCAGTTGCACTAACATTAAGTATTGATCGATTGAGTCCAAAATACAACTTTATTTTAATCTGGCGTGGGTCAAAAGGTGAGCTAGGGTCCGTTGTTAGCCTAGTAAACAGTGTCTTTATCTATGGCGCAGTGTTTGAAATGCTAATCCACACAGAAGTGCCGTGTTTTAGGCCCTGGTTCTTTGATGCCTCCTCTGCCTCGGTCTTGACCAGCAACAAGACGCTTTTTCAACTTGTGCCGCTTTTGGGTGTTTGATGTGGGTCAAACGCTAGCTCAGCAGGCACAGGGGCGCAGACTGCATTCAAATTCTGCACACCGCTCAAATTTACATCCCATTTCATTCACAGCAAACTTTACTGTAGCGCACACACAGGCAAAGACGCACTCCTCCGCCTTTCCAACACTACTCAGCAAAAACAGGCAGAAAAAAATCAAAACAAACACGCTGAGTTGACGTTCTGCGGGCAAAAGAGTGATCTCAGAAAGCGCCAGCATCATAGACTGATCAAGTTCACAAAGACCGTGTCAAACAGAACTGCTTCTCAAAGTGGAGCACATGTGTTAAGACATTGTAAAGATCAACATTTTATACAGGCGTTTGTGAGAAGGCGTTTGTGAGAGGGCCTCTGGGAGAGTCACTGGGGCCTTATGGCTTAAAGTTGAGTGTTTGAGACATGTACTTGGAATTGTGATTATATTAGCGATTTATTATTTAAAGGAACAATATGTTACATTACTAACAAGCTGCGTGTCTCCAAGGAGATGTTATTGTTCGGTGTGATATAGCATTAATGTTACAGTATCTCTGGTGTTACCATAGACTGTACACATAAATTGACAAAACTAACCCGTGTCCCCTTTACCCATAACTGCTGCTATCATTTTGGTCTTAAAATGTTCATATTAACCTACTCTACATGATCCTGATGTTTTTATTTCACTATTTTGTCTTGTATTGTCTGTATTCTTATAGAGAGTCTATAGGTATTACAGGTAATTTTAAACACATGAGCTATGTTCCACTCCACAGATGTTACCTGTACTTTTACCTAGTGACATCTCCTGCTTGTCTCCATATAGTTGGCTATGTTTAATGTCATACTGTGGAACTTTTCAGGCAAAGCAAAACTTCTCCACGGAGACAAGCAAGCAAGAAAAGTTACAGAGTATGCCTTTAAAATTAAGATGACTTCACAGTGCATGTTTTATTTTTAAAAATGTCCTGGAGTTTTAAACTAGCATGCAATTCAAAACACTTGTAGAGGTCCCAACTTCAGGGCTGACATTATTAAGACTCCATGCAGGAAGCACACTTTGTTGTTTGCAGAGGAAATAATATTACATTTTCATCGTTATTTGCTCATTGCGACCATTCAAATTACAATTACAGTTTTAATTTGATTCTGCCGAGGGTTGCAGCTCTATTGTGTCTTGTCCTGCTTCATGACTGTGCTGTAGCTTATGCCAACAGTGAGTGAGCTCTTGTATTTTGCCTGCGTTCCCCGTGTATCTGAGTGTGTGCTTCACAGAGCAGCAGAGCAGGGCACATCTGCTCCGGACGCCCCTGGCACCACCATATGGCTGGCACACACGCCCGCTCCTCCTTATGCACAAAAGAGACAGAAATACGAGAGTTTTTAGTGAAAAGAGAGAATGAGGAAAACGATGAAGAGGAGGGCAGAGGAGGAGCAGCTGACGGCGAGGAGACACACGTGCGGCCCATTAGGATCAGCAGACCAGTCACGACTCCACATGGACTAATGGTTTAAATACCTCACACAAGATACTGCTTAGGTAATACAGCTCTTCACCTTTGGACTAGAGAATCAGGGCAGGTCTCATACTGGTTAGCAGTTTTTTTGAATAAAATATTTAGTCATAGTTTTTGTCATGACTTACTTTTTGCTGACTAAAATGTAAAAACTAAAAGTATTTTAAATGACGACTAAAATTACATATATTTTTGTCAACTATAACTGACTACAGAGATATAAATAGATATGTAGACATTTTTGTTGACTGAAAGTACTGATCTTTTTGTTAAATAATACATTTTTTACATAAATAAATGAAATTAACAAGAGTAGATTACACCATTTAACCAACCATTTAGTTGATCAAATGATTACATTTTCCTTGATTACAACTAAACTGAAACAAAAAAAAGACTAAATCTAAAAACTAAAACCAAACTAAAATCTTTGTGTCAAAAACTTTGTTTATTAGGGAATTATGTTGCTTTTTTGGTTGATATATGACATTACTTATCCTATACAGGAAGTTCAAAATTTTATTTTTTGTGCCTGTTGGTTACAGGAACCAATACTCCTCCAGTCTGACCACCACCAATCACACACCCGCAATGATAAACTCTACAGGCCAGTTTGATGCAGTGTCTGTTGTGGAAATAATTCAACCCAACCCCGAGAGGGAGGACATGTCTAACGCAGGAGGATTTTATTTAGCACTAGTACGGGACCTGGAGATATGAACACTCATCACAGTGTGGTAACATTGTCTATTCAACACTGACCATGCTTCCATTGTAGGGAGTATTATAGTACTATAGGAGGATACCAGTAGATAAAGCTATTCACAAGCTAATACAAGAGTGTAAATTTTGCCATCAGTGTCTTGCTTAAAGGCACAAAGACAGTAGACAATGCCTGAAGCGGGAACTGAACCATCAACTTTGGGTAAATGTCTCTATCTTATGTGTCCTTATGCTAATAAATGTGTTTTTGAATACTGGGGAATTTGACAACACAAAATCTGCGTCCACCCAACTCCAATATGGCTTCTGAACTTCAGACCATTATTTATTTATGCAGTACAGTACAGTGGTTGCTAATGGTTACATCATGTTTGAAAAAAGAGGTTGACGTATTTTACTGACAATTTGAGGTGACAGGTGCTAAAACCAATGCTAAGTCCAAATAATGGATGACAATGTTGTTTACTCTGGGACTGCCTGCTCTACACAAGGAAATAGTGTATGTCAAAGCCTGTCAGTGTATGTCTTGGCCCTAACATGTCAAGGTTGTGTACTTCAATCATCAATAAACTCATGATGAATAGTTTATTGAATAGAGTATGGGAGATTTGATACAGGAAAAAAAAACTATCTCAAATGAATCTCAATTCAAACTCAATCTGTTTCCAAACCTTTTGGAGAACACACAAATGGCTGGACTCTTTGTGAAGCCGACGCTCTGTAGTTTTGGCCTTTGCTGTCCTCTAACTATACTCTGTACTCTAATTTTAAGTGGGAACAAGATCTACACAGAGGAAAATCAGATTTCAAATTCCACCTACATTTTTGAGGGTAAATATGGAAAGGTAGCTCGTGTCCCAGGGGATTGCATGAGAGACAGCAGATTGAGCATTTGTGTCAAAGCTGAAGCATATCTCACTAAACATGAGATTTAGGGACTTGTAATGAGGCAAAAAAAAAAGTCCAGGCAGAATTCATATAAAATTCCTAAATTTGTTTTTGTTTTGTTTTTGATTATTTTTTTATTTGTCGGTTTGGAGTACAAACTGGTCCAGATTCTCCTCAGACTGGTTGTTTTAACTGAAAATAACTGGATTTCCATTAATGTTTTACATGTCCATGAGACTGAGAATTCCCTTTTATTAGAATATGAGAAAAAACTCAGAAATCAGAAAAAGTACAAGGGCCCTTATCAGCCCCTTCGGAACATGAACAGGTTAATGATAGAGGATTACTCAAACGTGTGCATGAAACAAAACAAAACTCCAGGTATGTTTTTGAGGACGAAACATCATTCTAACATGGCTAAAAGCTCAGAACAGTCAATTTTGCGTAATATAGGACCTTTAAAACACAATATCTCAAAGCTTTCATTTCACTTGATTGCTTTGTACAGTGACCAATCCAAACTGTCATTTATCATCTTCCTCACGTTCTTATTTTAAATTCCTACCCCATCACTCCTTCCTCCCACTCCCCCCTCTGGCAGCCCGGGGCATCTCGCGGAGGCTGGGTTAATATGTGGAAATCAATACCTTCGTGCATGTGCTGTAACAGAGCGTGGCTGCTGTTTGTGTGGTGGGAGATACGGACCTTGGTAAACGTGAGCGCATTGATCTCTGTTGTTTGGTCCACAGAGACTCCTGTGGGTTTTGACGGACAGGTTCAGAGCTGGTCCAGTGAATTATTGTATTATGTGTGTAGTACTGTTGAGAGGTACAGCTAGTCATGAATCTGGATGTAAAGTAGGTGTTCATTGACAGATAACAGGTCTCTTAGGGGGGCTGGGCCAGTCCAATGTAAATAAAACGACGGTATGGTTTGTATATGAGTTATTTTGCTCACATTTAAAGGGCCTATATTATTCTACTTTCTGATCTATGTTCTCATGTTGTTTCCTCATCAAAAAAATACCTGGAGTTGTGTGTTTTTTTTTTGGAATTGAAAATCTTTACTGAACCAAAGGTAAAAGGCAGCTGTTAATGTGAAAACTACTGCTTCATGACATCACAAGGTGGAACAGAGCATTTTTGAGCATTGGAGATGTAGACAGACTAATAATACAAGGTTATTAAACATGTGCAAATGAAACAAAACACAACTCCAGGTATGTTTTTGTTTTTGATGAGGTAATAAACCTTATAACATGGCTTAAAGCTCGCAAGAGTCAATTTGGTGTAATATAGGACCTTTAAAACTAGAATGAACCAGAATCATCAAGCACTACTGGAACCTTGGGAGGCAATCAAATTTTGCAATTATGTGTTGTCAATTATTATACTTATTAACACCACCAAACAGTGAAATCCTTCATTTTCTTTCAATCATATTGTCTAATAGAGCACTATTCTTCTAGTGTACAGCAGCTTTATGATGTCAAACCTTCTGAATGGCAAAGTTATGTTAATGGCGAAGACAGATATAAAAGCACTTACTTGAAATTGAAATCATTTATTTATTTTTTATTTTTTTGGTTAACATTATCTCATTATTCTGCTGTTACAGAGGTCATAAATGCATTTCCTAACAGAATACATCTTACTGTAAAAAACCTAATCGTTTTCTAATCTAATATTAGTCTAATATTAAATTAGAAACAACAAACCTGACTGAGTGCACTTTAAAATGTCCAACACATAATATGTCTATGAAGCATTCGTAATTATTCTTCCAAACTCAAACTCAATAGGATATGTCAGTGGTTGCTGTTTTACATGTTCCTTCTATGATCCATCTCCAGTCTCAGGTCTCTCACTATGTCTCCACACTGAAGGAAAATCCATACACACTGGACAGTCGGAGCGTGGCATTATTAATGGAGCTTAACATCCAGAGGAGGATTTAAAATGGTGATGTTTGAAATGTGTCAGCCTTAAAATATCACTCCAAAGCAGAGAAGTGTGTGGAGCATCTGGCTCAGAATCTGATATGAAATAACATGAGGTATTAAGTATGACACCAAATGACCTGCAAAGAGTCATAAGTACAAGTGTACACTAAACTTATTTTGAATAAAATGAATAAGATAGTATGGTTTATTACCATTTATATTTTTGCTCTTTGTTATAATATTTATTGTGATCTGTAAGCTGTCCTTATGTATCAATAAAGTTTGTCTAAGTCTAAGTCAAAGTCTAAATGGAAATTCAAAAGATATTTCTAACACAATGATTTTGGAGGATTACATGCTGTGTCCCCCATCATACATTTATAAATTTGACACTCTAGTTAGTGAAATACTTATTAAAATATTATATTAAAAAAAAAATATTGACAACACAGAGTGCATTCTCAATTTCTTAAATCTTTGACAATGAGCTGTTTTTAGCATAAACTTGTATAAACAGTACTAGGAAACAATTACCGTTTAATTGCATAGCTAACACTCAATGACCAATAGCAGTTTGTGTTATTGATTACTGGTCATTTCAATTAGCAACACCTATATTGAATTTTACCGTGCATTTTACTGTAGAAAATGAACTCCAATAAATGCAGGGCATCTGGCATAAAACAACAGTTAAACCTCACTACTATTTGCTGCATCGACACAACATAAAAGCTCTACACTCCAGTCTGTTTTTGACACTATAGATTTATCTTCATAGGTTTAGCCACTTTCACTTTCTTCCTTCTAGGGCTTTGTCTCATCTCAGCTATTCTCACACGTTCCTAAAAAGGCACAGATCCACTTATTCAAACTAACACAAAAAGAGCCCACCCCTCAATAATCAGACACACTATTCACTGCCCCGCGGCTACGCAAGAAGCTAACGCATTCACAGCGTAATTACTGTGAAGGCAGGCACACACTTCATCAGTCTATTCCTGTCTGAAAGGGTCCCGGAGAGAACAGCGGAGATACCAGTTTTCCAAATGATATTATGAGATTCTGATACCTCCAAAAGAGTCAGATAGATAAGAGCCATTTTCGAACGCGCTCGGATGACAGCTTGACTGATTCATACGTCTACGCAGGGAAAAAATAAGTTGATAAATGTTTAAAATGTCTCTCAGTTAGACGTATCTGGAAAAGAATCGGTCTTTCTCTCACTGGGGGAGATGAGCGGAGATTGAAAATAACTGAGGTGAGCTACTTGGAAAGAGAATGGGATGTGGTATTCAACTGGAAAGGCTTCAGTCAGTCCCGATGTCTGTGCCATTGTGTCTTTGAGCAAGGCACTTCACTACTTTCACCTGTATGAATGTATCTATGTGTTAAACATAAGTTAAAACATAAGTTTCTATGTATTTGTTGGTCAGACAGGTAGGTGCATAGATAAAGAAGTATTTGTAGTAGTAGTAGTAGTAGTAGTAGTAGTAGTAGTAGTAGTAGTGGTAGAAGTTATGGTAGTGGTAGTAGGAGTAGTAGTAGAGAGAGAATGCATTAGGTAGTAGTTATTGTTTTGTTGATGATGTAGCAGCTGTAGTAATTTTAGTAGTAGTAGAACAATGAACAGGAAAAATGTATTAGATAGTAGCAGTAGTAGTAGTAGTGGTAATATATAGAAAATATACTATATATAGAAAACACTGCTGCAAAAATAGATAAACAATATTTACTTCCAAATGACTTGCAGTTATTTCACATCTGTCTGATACTTAACCTTCAGTGGTCACATTTTTATATAGCGTTTTCCACCTTCAAGGCTCATTCACGCACACTTTCATACACCAATTTACGCAGACACTGGGGGTGAGGTGGGTTAAGTGTCTTGCCCAAGGACACAACAACAGCATTCATCTGTGGGAGCTGGAAACACACCGCCAACCTGTGGGTCAGTGGACAAACACTACCAACTGAGCTACTATCACCCCTTCTAAAGACTTTTTCAGGCTTCTGTAGAACTGACACAGTATTGTCAGAAAGTGAATAGTAGTAGTTCATTTCCGTGAGTGATAAATACTCTGGACAAACACGGTTTAATTGCGGGGCTATCACGCAGCCATTTGCGTTATTGATTATTGACAATTCAACAATTCAACTCTAGCACACACAGAGACCCCACACCAAATGTCCCTTTTCTATACAGCATATCTGTGGGCAAAAAATATATCAATACAGTTATGTACCAGCTTTATTTTTTTTTGTCATTCCCAAGTCATTGCTATCCGGAGGACATCTGACATAAAACCTACATGAAACCATTCAAAACCAGCATGCCCTTCACTTCACAGTACTAGATGATGATTTACTGGGATATAGCTACGAAAATACCTCCTCTTTCTCGCCGGGGAAGATAAGTGGCAATTGAGGAAGACATCATTCTAAAAATCAGAAGAAGGCAGAAGAAGAGGCCTGTAATAGCAGAGGTGTCTAGGGGCTACGATGATATAAAGAGTAAGATATAGAGGGTGAAGCCTTAATGTTGGCTGATGTATGGTTCTCGGGGTTACCGGGCCAAACCTACATCAGAGCTTGATAGTGAAAATCAATGCTGCTGTAAAAGATGAGGAAAGGTAAACGCAGTGTGAGGCCCGTGGACACGAAGGCAGCCCGGACAGTCCAATATAAAATGGTGATTAGTGGGAGACAGGTTGAGGGCGCGTGTTTGAAAAGAATAAATTGTAGATCTATAGGAGCTTTAATGAGGCTCAAATAGACTGGGATTGATTAGCAAGAAGCAGGGAAGCACCTTCACCAAGATAGACATCAGGTTAAGGATCTCACTAATAGACAGAGTTAATTTAGATGTGGTTTAATATAGCCTTGGAGTAAGTGTATTGGCAGCTAAATATAGAACAGGGCTTTCAGGTATTTTGTGATAGTCCTTGATAAATGAGATATCCAGGAAAACTGCTTTTGGGTATTAAAAGTCATACATTACACAAAATTGACACTAAATATGTGTGAATGATAGAAAACAGGTATGTTTTTGATTAGGTAACAGCATTATAACAACATGGAGTCAATTTTGTATAATATAAGACCTTTAATACATTAAACATTATAATACAGATCAGAAAATAGAGTAATATGAGCCCTTTAAGGTTCTAAAAGCTAACAACTAACTTCTTACAGGGTGATCTGCATATGGATTTGACAATGGTTTACATCAGATGCCCTTCCCAGCAAAGCTCTGTCCGTTTATGTGTGCTTGGGACTAAGGATTGTTGGATAATAATTTAAAAAAAAGAAAAAAAATTCCTTTATGAGAAAACTAAAACCGCTCTTTTATTTATTTAGTCTTTTTCACATCTTCTGTCAGGAGATCAGTATTTCTTTTATCTCTTTGTTGTCAGTTCAAAACAAATAGTTGGATTCTGTTGTAGCCATTACAAATATTTCAACCAGAATTTGAAAATTGTGTGTCTCATATAATTACTATCGCAATCCCTCACTGACAAACTTAAGGCATCCACTGACAAACTCACGGCCTAAACGCGTTTGATAGTTTCATTATGTGCAGTTGTTAATAGCGTGAGTGAATGTAACTGACAGTGTTTTATTGTTCTAGTGTGTCTCTGTGGAGAAGAGCTCAAATATCAAGAGAGTGGTGCAGCCCAGCCAATAAAAGCATTTCTATCACCGCATCATTTACATTCAAATTAATTCCATCAAAAGAAAAGATGAATTTTCAATGAGGAGCGAGTGAGGAGAGCTGACAGCAGCCCCTTCTCCAGAGAGCAGAGAAACAGACCACAGTGAACGGGAGCTGAGGTCAGAGCCAGTATGTCCCAATTATAACATTTATATCTAATGACTGGGACTAAGACAATTGTGGTTTAGGGTCATGACCTGAAGCACATAAATTAGCTATCTAATGTAACGTTTCTCCATGTGGATAGGGTGAGGAAGATGGATATGCTTGAAACAGAAACTTTTTTTGACAATGTTGCTTATTCGTGTCCATAGGTTGTAAGTGTCTGAATTCTATAACTATGCACTACAGAATAGAGAACAGACCATCCACCAGTTTGACCTTTTTTTTTTTAACACAGATCAAAAAGAGCTGTGTAGTCATGTTTTATGCAGTTATCTCTTCGCATTAAAGTGTTCAAATAAAGCTTTGTGTACTCTTTACGCAGCAGGTTGGCCAAACAAAATACCGGCCTGTGCTGGAGATTTAAGGTCAATAGTCGATTTGCTAAAAAGTGCAAATATCAGCCAAATATATTAGCCAACTGATACGTCGACGATGTCTACTTTAGAAGGACATAATTTGAGTAAATGCCAGGATAACATGCCACTATGTAAATTAAATTAATATAATCACAAGTACTGTACATCTTGGTCCCCATAGCTGTCCATAAATAAAATGCAAATGTATGTTTTTGAGTGGTGATAGGAAGCTAGACAAAAGCTCAAGGAACATAAGGACATACAGGGCTGTTGCACTTTTATTTGAGAAGAAGCAAGACAGGTAACGCTTCTAAGTAGAGATTCTGATACGTTAATATAGCATTTATTTTCTTTATTCAAAAATTAAAAAGACAAAGCCAAACCAAATGTGTTATGTATGTTATGAGACTTTCTGGGTGAACTAGTAACAGTAAATAAGTGTGATTTCATCAGTTTATAAGCCCGAACAAGATATCGACTGAACTGATATTTAGAAGCCGATATCCAATCCAGCAAATGTTTGAGTATTTGCACCAACATTAAATACCAGAAGTGTGCATCCCTACTGCTAAGCTTTAAAAAATTGCCTTTCTACCGGTCATATACTTTCCAGGAAACTGAGTGTGTTCATAATAGCGACTGCTCTCGAACCAGTGGTATATTTTATGCATGGTGACCCCGGTGAACCCATTTGCACCTACAATAATTAGGGTGATTTCCTGTGGGGTTTCTGCACTGGCCCACTACACTGAACCCCTATAGGTATAAACTAATGAATGCATTTCTTTACAGTGGTATTTGTTACTGACACCACAATACACCTCCTTAACAAAAGACAATGTAGCTCAAGGGGCTATCCAAAATAAACGAATAAATACTACACTGAAAGACTGAGAGTGGTTTTCAAATCAATAAATTAAGGTGGAAGTGTGAAAACATTTTTGGATCAACCTTAAAGGGCAAATATTATGCTATTTTCTGATCTATGTTATAATGTTCTTTCTTCATCACAAACATATCTGGAGTTGTGTTTTGTTTCATTCGCGCATGTTTAACGCACAAATCCGGCATATTTAGTCTGAGTTCTTCTCTCAAACAGAAAACACTCCGCATTTTGATGTCATGTGGTAATACAGGAGGTGTTCCACTGTGTTTTAACTCCACACACCTTCACTAGAATCATTTGGATGATTTCAGACCTGGAATTGTCAATCTCTACTGAACTAAAAGTAAAAGGTAGCTGTTAACTTGAAAACTACCATTACTATTACATCACAAGGTGGAACAGAGCATTTTGAGCTTTCGAGATTTAGACAGATTACTCAAACATGTGTGAATGAAATAAAACACAGCTCCAGGTATGTTTTTGAAGAGGCAACAGCATTATAACATGGCTTAATGCTCACAAGAGTCAATTTATAATATATGACCTTTAACCCACACCACGTAAGCATTTTTGCATTTTGTATTTTAACACCAATAGAAACCTGCCACAGAGGCTGAGCACGACTGTAAGTAGAACATTATTCCTCCATGCTTTATTGATCACTATTATTGTGCATGTGAAGCAACAATCATCACCATTGATCCCTGTTGTAATCAATACCAGATCTACCAACACAGACACACAGCCAGCCCAGAGCTCCAGGGCAGGGCAGAGAGCAGCTCAACAGCTTGCCTGCAGTGGCATGATCGCGAAACACGTCAAAAACACTAATAAATAAATCAGTGATAGCTTCCCTTTGTAAAGTGCTGCAACCATTATTGAATATTCATGTAGGTAAATACATTCATACCAGCATCTCTCATGGGTCTAGCAGCAGTACTTTTGATTTCATTATTTTATTCTTTGTAGTTTCTCATTCTGCTGTAGGCAACAGTACAGTAATATATGAACTCTGCAAACATAACCATAATAAATATACTCTTTCATAGTTATTCTTAAAGGGCCTATATTATGTTTACTGGGCTTTGAAGCATGCTATATTCTTCAGGTTATATGTATTTGTTATATAAATGCCTATAAAGATTTATAATGTGATTTTGTGGTGGACCTGAAGTTGTGTGTAATGATGTGGCATGGGAAACATGGCATACTGCTGCTCTGTCTAAACCAAATTGAGAAAGTAGTACATTTTGTAGTAACATCCCTTAATAAAGTGAAATATTTTGATACAGAAGCTATCCTAGCCACGCACAGTGTTAAGACAAGACAAAAATGTCAAAGTTACATACTGTGGCTTTAAGAACTTCAATTTGACAACTTCAGTTTGTCTCCCAATGTGTTACAATGCCCAAGCACAGCAAAAACAGTACAATATAATACAAATATGTATGTTTCAGTAAAGGTGAATGTTAGAATGTAAGTGTAATTTGGCTTCATACAAAGTCCTTCACTTTTCAATATAAGCTAATTGCACAGACAAATTTACAACAAGAAATACAAAGGTGTTGTTTCTATGGATATGCCATTGGTCTGCCTGGAATGTTCCACAGTATGACATTAAACAGCTCAACTTTACATTCAGTTACAGGTGGTTTTACTGCTGAAAAGTAACTAGAAAAACAGGCATTCTGACTGTGAGCAGAGCTGCCTCTCCAACGATGTGACTTGTAACTTGGTCTAGTTTGGTCTCCATGATGATCGAAAGGCTTAACACCATACTATGAAACTTTCTAGACAAAGCCATCTCCATGGAGAAAAGTATCTGACGAACCCTCCACAAGAAAAGTTACACAATGCATCTTTAAGGTTACCAAAGCACCATATTGTTTAAATGTTTGTACGTTGTCTTATACACTGTTTGTTTGTCTGACCTGCTATGATCAATGGGAGAGAGAAATCCAATGCTGATTACTATTGGCACGCACATATTGACTGGAGCCCCGTGGGGCAGACAGAGCTGTGCACCCTGACACACACAGCGTCGTTTCCCACTCCATTGTTTCTGTTATATCCATGACCAGGCGGACAATGGCACCTTTCAGATCAGCTACCATATCTGCCACAGATAATGCCCCCGATGGGAGTATTACACAAGTGGAGCCAATTCTATCTAAGTGGAAATTCATCTATTATGTCAACTAATAACACTGCTTGTCTTATTCTATACACATACTAGTTGTGATATTGGCCACTGGAGCAGCTTAGTTGGTAGCGATGCAGACCTATTGACCGGGAGGTTGGCAGTTCAATCCCAGCCACTGGCAATACTGACCTTGGGCGCTTGGGCAAGACACTTTACCCATTGCTTCAATTGTCTGTTTGTAAACTGGTAAATGAATTTAAGTCCGTGAATAGGCAGATGTTACGCTGAAATATGAAAAGTGCTTTGAATCCTCTATAGAAACATTTGCCGGTCACAATCAAATGAATATTGCTAACCCGCTATCCGCTGTGTTCCAAATAGGAAATGAGCATGGGGGCCCCTCTGGATCCATTGATACCGATTACACTTCACTTACTGAAAAAATGTTGCCACTCTCTCTGTAACTGCCAGGCTCCTCATTTTGGTCTTAAAATGTTAGTCTTAACCCACTCTACATGATCCTGGTGTTTTTATTCACAATTTTGTCCGTAAATCAATTCCTCTTCCTAATATCAAACTCAGCTCTAAATTCACCCCATAACTGCTAGTTTCATTTGACTGGAGCCAGACGCTGGGGGTGATATCACACTCCGTTAGTCCATTTCTTTATACAGTCACAATATTATCACAATAGCTAAAAATGAATAATCAAGTGTTAAAGAGGTGTAATTTTCAATTAAATTCAACCTACTATAATCCAAGATCTTAGACAATGTGAAGGAGAGTGTACTAAGAATGTATTGGTTTTTATTTAATGTATTGTATATTGGGGAATCTCTAGTATTAGAATTATATGTTATTAAATTATTAATTTTATTTTTATTTACCCCAAGATTATGGTGTAACATTTGTCTCTGCCTCGTTCCTGCAACCATTCTAACAATGTGTGTTATTTTCCCTTCTAGGAGCGCAATTCTTCATTGACTAACACAAGGTCCAGCCATTGTTAGAGGTGAAGTATTGACCAAACACATGACACCCTGTAGTAATAATATAGCATTGTATCCTCCATTCTTCTCCACTTATTCTCTCATGTCAGCGATTGTCTGGTTGATAATGCATTGGACACTATGTTAAAGACACACACACACGCAGAGTCTGTCCAACACACACTCATAAACATGCACAAAAATCATTGATGGCAACTTAGCCCTTGTGATTACTGTGACTATAAGCAGCTTAGGGGTCCTGTCCCATCTGGCTTTGGTGTTTGCAGCATCATTCACTCGCCGCCCCGCGAAAAACACACAGCAAATATACGTTACTTCTTTGCTCTTTCTATTTCATCTTTCTATCATCCACTCTCTCCGCCCCTCACCTGAAAGAGTGCAAGCTAAGGGGGGAGAACAAAGGTGGGGCAACATAATCCAACGTAATCTGGGTTTACAAACTGTTAGGGCTCCGCAGTGTTTTCTTATGTAATCTCATCATCCGGAGAAACGTGCAGTCGTCCGCTGGGAGAGGATGACTGTACAAAAGCCACCTGGGCCGAAGAGGCAAAAGAAACAGATTATAGTGTAATGGTATGTTAGTGTAGGGTTAAGCCTGTCTATTGTTTTATATATGATATGTATGTATATGTAAACAGGGTGACAGACGGACTCTTTGACGTCATTGTGTTGTAACTACACATGACTGGATTCCCCACTAGAACAAACTGTGTAGCTACTGTTTAAAATGTGTATAGCAGGATGCTTAATAATACTTTGGTATACAGAGTCTTTCCGACTGTCATATTGCAGAGGTTTTGATCTGGTTAATCTCTGAAACTATGTCTGAAACTTCAAAGTTTTCTCAGTACAAATGAACTAATGCGTTGTATTTCTTTAAAGGTGCACTGTGCAACTTTTCTGGTGGAGGGTCCGTCACCAGCTTCTCTCCATGAAGATGCCTGGAATGTCCCACAGTATGGCATTACACTTATTTATCTCTACGGTGACAGCAGGTGAAGCCATAGGCCAAGTTACTTGTCAGATCTGTGTAAGAATACAGAATCACAGTAAGAATGCAAGTTTTTAAGTCAATAAAAACCCATGTTACTGAGTAAATGCAAGATGGATCTGTTTAATGCTATACCAGGACATTCCAGACAAAGAAACTAAATCTCCATGGAGACAAGCAGGCAGAAAAGTAACACAGTGCACCTGTAACCATAAAGCCGTGTCATTATTCAACTGCAAATACAAAGATGCATTTATCATTATTTGAAAGTACTTAAAATCATAAGATTCATATTGCAAATCCGCGGATCCAATCCCTTAAATATTATAAAAAGGTAAAACATTTCTGGATTTCCTTTCTGGATATTTATTTCAACAATACTAGATCTCCCATATAGTTGTATGTAGATCCCTGCCCTCTGTCAGGAATTATTTAATTGTAGAATGACATCAGTGCAATCTGTTAAGCTAAAGCTATTTCATACTAACATACAGACATAGTAACATTATCAGGAAGATTTACACAGCTATGGCATTTGTTGACTTTAAGATTCACAGTTTCCATAAAACAACACATTTAAAAATGTTAAAAAGCAACATTAAAAATAAATGTCTACTTTCATTGATTGAGTGAATATTGAGTGGTTGATTTGATGAAGAAAATGTCCTTTGGTTATAAAGAGAAATAGCAGGTCTGACATTACAACAAGATGTAAAGCCTCCCTGCAGCTCTTTAATAACCTCGTTCTGAGCACTGAACCTTTCGTGACCTTTCTATATTCATTATTAAAAGTGTAAAAAAATGTTCCACAGTATGACATTAAACAGCTCTACCTTATATTTATTCAACTTCAGCCGGTTTTACAGCTCAAAGATACCTAGAAGGTTCTTTGAGGTTGCTTCTCCCCCCTTAAAGATTAGAGTCTATCTTTAAGTCTATTTCTAAATTATTATTTTTTTTAGCCATTATCTATTATCTTGTTTTATTGCATGTTCCATTTTCCTGCTGTTCTTGAACTGTACGTTGCAACACTGGAATTTCCCCACTGTGGGACTAATAAAGGCATATCTTCTCTTATCTTATCTTAGATGTGGACAGACTACTGCACAACTGCAATTATGTTTTTAATGAGGTAACAACATGCTAACATGGCTTAAAGCTCATAGAAGTCAATATTTGCATAATATAGGACCTTTAAAACAATACATCTGGTATAATGCAGTGTAATTGCTATGCATAAAAAAAGAAAACTCCTGAGTCCTCACGCACCTCTCGATGAAGGCAATCCCAGGAGAAGGACTGATTATATAGCATGATCTTTAAGACGCATGCTAAACATTGCATGGATAATCCCATTTATAGACGCCGGGGTTTTTCCTATAAAACAGAGACAGATTGGCAGGACAATATATATAGTGTGGAGCATAACATATGGATAAAGGGGATTAAGTCTATCCATACACAGCATCATGTACCAGAGGCGCGGTGCACATGGCATCACAGAATGTCCCACCAAACATACACACACACACACACATACAAACAGGCACACAAATAGACACATACTGCTCTCCGCACTCAGGATGTGGAGGATTTCTGTCTACGTCATGTATTCTTAAGGGAATAGAAGATATACTATCATTAATATTTGAGGATCAGATTTGGTACAGTTACTACACACAACAAATGTTAGATGTCCATGATTTAGTCCAACTGCAAGTTTACATTTACATCAGAAATAGTCTATAGTCTGCTATGTTAAGCTTTTTAGTCATAGTTGAAGGAGCACTATGTAACTTTTCTGGTAGAAGATTTGCCAACTGCTTGTCTACAAGGAGATGTTATTGTTTGGCCAGAATGTTCCACAGTATGGCATTAAAGTTATCCATCTCCAGGCAGGCCAAGTTGTAGATCAGACAAGCCCGCCGACAGTAAGAATGCATGTTTTTCAAGAGATTTAACTGAATGTATGCGAGACAAGCAGTGGTGCAGAGGTGGACCAGCCCACTGGAAAAGTTACATTTTAGACCTGGTTTAGTCCTAGTTTGGTCCTAATTTAAGGTGTAGTCATGGTTAAGTCAATCTTTGGTTTAGTCCAAGGTTAAGATCTTCTTAAGATTTTGTTTATAATAGACAATGGTCAGTAATGTAGTGATGCTGAAATAGTGGAAGCAAATTAACACTGGCTTTGTCTTGGTCCAGGTTTAGTGATTTTGAATTGTCTGATAAGTGGTAAGTTGTGGTCTAGATCTGGTTAAATAAATTCAGAAATGTGGTTTACACTAATCATTTTCATTGTGAGTGACAGAGGCAAAAAAAGTGAAAGAATAAATTCTCATTAGAGGGTCTCTCGAGGCCTGCTTATAAATCATTTCAGTTCAGTCTGTTGTGAGATGAGAAAAGGTATTATATTTAGTACAATTAGTAAATAGTACATGCTGAATCTGTAGTCACACTTTCTGACCTCATCTGTGTCACATTTCACAGCACATACTCTGAACTAATATTACTTGAACTGTTCCGCACTACTCAACATCATATACATATAGGCTATAGGTCTAAACTGGAATCATTTGAAGAATACCTGCTGACCTAAAAAAGGCCTGTGACACCGCTGGGCAATCAGTAACTGCTCGCTCCACAGTAACCCTGATGCCCTGCCCCCCAGTGGGACAAAGAATAAGAAATCAGAGCAAGACTGGAGGGTCCACTGCTCCTATTACAGCCTGATTTATCCCACTCCTCTAGCACACGCAGTTATAGATACTAATCACACATTGATTTTCACCACCATCTACCATGTTTTATTTTAGAATAATAATAACAGTGGATGGGAGGTGATAATTAAGAGCATTTGTAAATTTTTTTATATGACTGTGTTGGTGAATAATTACTGCTCTAATTATACTACTGTCTGTGTTAATTGCAGAGGTGAATGAAGAGGATATAAGGGTGGAAATTTGAAACATCATGAAAAAAGTGTACTGAATAATAAAAATATTATGTCAAATTGTATTACAAAAATCACAAAGTTCACTAAATTTTAATTTAAGGTGTGTTACTGTTGCTTGCTATATTCATGAGGCAATTACAGGTAATAAATAATATAATTTTTGCTACTGCTATTGCTCCTACTACTGCTCCTACTACTACTACTACTGCTACTACTATTACAGCTACTATTGCTCCTGCTACTAATGCTATTACTACTTCTACTTCTACATTATAAGACATTATAGAAAAATTGAAATAAACTTAAAATCTGTATTCTCAAAAAGTATTGGTATATTTTGGTATTACCAAATATTGTCCTCCAACCACTATTACTGCATTTCAGAACGAGTTTTGTCATATTGTTTCACCCTGCAGCAGATAATGAGGTCACACTGTGCTAGTCCACAGTGGAAAATTACCAAAAGCCAAGGTTTCATTAGCAACGGCCAAACGAATAGAAAATATAATGAAATTTGACGTTCCAAACCTCTCATTGACCTTCTCTTGCTTGACGAGATGAGCACTGCAAAACTGTCCAACTTAAATAGCTATCAATATTCATATAGTACTACTAGTGTTAATGATCCATAATTACAAGAATCATAAATGAATCGTCTGTCCTTCTTTCTCAGTCGAGTACAATACCGTGTACAGAATACATATATTGGTAATACTGATTGAATGTCAAATTGCCCAACCCAAGAATTCGTATTAAGAAGAAACCAATGAGCTAATCTGTTTGAATATACATTTAACTTACACTTACATTACATTACACTTACATTTAACTTACTTATTTTGAGCTTTGGAGGTATAGACAGACTAATAATAGTAATAAAAAAATGCGTGAATGAAACAAAACACAACTCCAGGTTCTAGTATGTTTTTGATGAGGTAACAACATTATAAAATGGCTTAAAGCTTACAATTTTGTGTAATATACGGCTTTTAAATAGCTATCAATATTCATACAGCACTACTAGTGTTAATGATCCATAATTACAAGAAACAAAAATGAATAGACTGTCCTTCTTTCTCAACAGAGCACAATATAGAGTTCATATCTTGGTCATATTGATTGAATGTCAAATTGTCCGGCCCAAGTATTCATATCAAGAAGAAACCAATGAGCTAATCTGTCTGAAAACACAACACATTTTTCTTAAAGGATCCATTATAGAAAGTATTAAGCAGGGATAGGAGTCATGTGTGTATTGAATGAAGTAAATGACTTTGTGAACGAGATATGAGGCATCGCCATCAGTGCAGAGGCTGTATGTCATAAATGATTCATATATTCATCTTTAACCATATTTGAAGAACTTTCTATTGCTCAAATGGATCACTCCGCATCCCCCCACGCTGAATTTCCAGGAGTAAAAATGTCTTTAGATATTCCTTATGATGGAGAGAAAGTCCCATATATCTTTCTTTTGTAATCCATATTTTAATACATGCTTAATTCATCCTATTTTTTCCTTGACACATATATATGCAAGGGGCACGGGCAGCGCTATAAGCTAATTTGATTTCTAACCTTGAACGGAATACAATGAAAAATGCCATTTCGGGAATAGAGCATTTGCATAGCCCCATCTGAATATGATCACGCTAGATTATTATTAAGGAGTAGTGAAAAATGATTGCAGCATAGGGCGTAATAGTGGTTAAAAACACACTGTCATTAAGCAAAGACTTGTACTGGAGAGAGAGAGAATGGGTTTTGTGCTCTGTTTCTAATATACAAGAATCACAACAATTCTGCAAAACACGCCATTCGAGCACGGGTCTGTCCACTGGGAAGCTTTAACACAATATAAAGACAGCTGACGGTACACACATGCTTTTGTAGTGAGAAGTGCCATATCTATAATAAGTAAAATGTGCCCTTTGCTTTGGTTTTATGATTTTAGAACGTGATGATCCCAGGTCGGGGCAAGAGACAGTTTTTCTTATTAATAGCACTGTACTACTGCTGCAAAAAGGTCCTATATTACGCAAAACTGACTCTTCTGAGCTTTTAGTCATGTTAAAATGTTGTTACCTCCTTAAAAACCTACAATTATGTTTCGTTTCATTCACACACTTTGAATAACACTGCATTTATTAGGCTGTCAGTGTCTACATCTCCAAATCTGAAAATGCTCTGTTCCACCTTGTGATGTCATGAAGTGGCAATTCCAGGGCTGAACTGATCCAAATTATTCTAGTGAAGATGTATAGTTTTTAAAAAGGCAGTGGAGCACATCCTGTATTACCACATGACATCACAAGGTGGAACAGAGTGTTTTTCTGCTTGGGAGAAGAACTCGGCCTAATACAGTTTGTCATACTCCCAGATGGAGGGCAAGAGACAGAAACTTGTACTTTGCCATGAAATATTAAAAAGATAAATACCCAGATGTTGAACCTGATCATTTCTATTAGTGACTAGACCTCAAAAACTCACTATATTACAACAAAAAAAATCATTTGCTTGTCTCCATGGCGATGTTATTGCTGTGCCTAGAATGTCCCACAGTATGTTATGTTAAACTTATATATCTCCATGTAGACAAGATTAGACTAAGATACAGGTCAGATCTGTGGTAAAGAGACCTTGCTTAGAGAAGTGGTGTTTTTCAAGATAGATAAGTTTAATGCCATAGTTGTGAACATTCCAGGCAAAGCAATAACATCTCCATGGAGACAGACACTGCATCAGAGAGGTTACACAGAGCATCTTTAAAGGTCCCATATTACATATTATATTATAATGTTGTTTCCTCATCACAAACATATCTGGACTTGTTGTATGTTAACACACAAATCCTGCACATTTAGGAGTTTTTCTCTCAAACGGAAAATACTGTTCCACCTTGTGATGGAGTGGTGATACAGGAAGTGCTCCACTGTGTTTTTAATTTGCATGCACCTTCATTAGAATCATTTGCATAATTGCAGCCCTGGAATTGCCATCTCTACTGAACTTAAGGTAAAAATACCACTACACAAGGTGGAACAGAGCATGTTGCGCTCTGGAAATGCAAACAGACTAATAAAAGAATACTCAAACGTGTGAATGAAACAAAACACAGTATGTTTTGAGTAGGCAACAACATTATAACATGGCTTAAAGCTCGTAAGAGTCAATTTCGTGTAATGTAGGACCTTTAAACTATAGGGACTCGAGAATGTTGTGATGTCACGTGAGCTATTCCCATTAGTCCCATGTAGAGACACCAACTAATGAAGTCATGATTACTGCGCTCTCTCTGTGCTAAACGATTAACCAATAATAATAGAAAAAACAATCCGTGTGTGTATATATAACATGTCTCACCTGTAAAATACCACGCTCTAAGGAGATGCTGGGAGGATGTATTGGCGAAGAGCGTGCTGTGGAGCCCTCCTCTGCCACCGCCATCAATTTAATGGGACTCCGTATGGCGCTGCTGAATCAATGAGAGATCATTGTGGATTCTTCTCCAGAGCTTAATGTTGGTGGTGGAGAGGAAGGAGGGGAAGGGGCTAAATTTATACAGGAATTCCTAAGAGACATCCAAGAAGAACTGGGGACTATATTGGAAGAGCTATACACACACGTTGGATGTCCATGCTTTTTGAGGGCATTACATTGGCTTGCATTCCTTTTCTGTAGACTGATCCTAACCTTAACCACAGTCTGTATCCTTAAAGCAACACTGTGTAACTTTCTGGATGTGCCATGTCCTCTGCAAGATTCCATAAATAGCCAAAGGAACAACATTTCGATGGAGATAAGCAGGTGGAGACCCTACTTCAGGCCAAATAAGAGTCAGGTTTGTGGAGATGCAAGTCCACTTCTTTTAAGGATGCATTTTTTTCAACGTTTTTCAATGCAATAACAGCAAAAACAGGCTTTTATTTTAGTCTGTTTTTTGGCTATAAAGTTACACGGTGGAGCTTTAGACTTACACTTGGACACAGTAGCTCACACATCACAATAAATGTAATAACAAAGAGCAAAAATATAAGTGGTAATAATAAATTAAAAATAAAAACTATCAAAATAAGTATCTGAACTTTAAACTGTGTTGTTGATCTAATAATAAACGATTTACATCATTCGTCCCTGATTTTTGTCCCTATAAAAGGAGGCAGGTCCCCATGATGTGAATGTGTGTGCAGATTGTAGTCCCCACATTGTGCCAAATACACGCCCACACCCACACGCTGGAGCCCTTCAGTAGAGGAGGGTCACGGAGAGAAAAGACAGGCTATGACTACACTCAGAGCTTTGACCCATATCTCCACCACAGAACTGTCACAGCTGGAAAATGAATGACCGACCTTGGTTCAGACGCACAGCCAGTCTTGGGGATAGTCCTAGAAAGAGTGTTAGCTTTAGGGGCAAAGGAGGAGAGGAGGAAAACAGGAGGAGAGGAAGCCAAGGATGGGAGGGAGTGAAGAAAAAAGGAAAGGGGGAGAGGTGATAGGAGGAGAGGGTGAGATGAAGAAATGAGGGGAGACAAGGAAGAGGAGGAGAGAGTGGGAGAAAAGATCCAGGTAGGTGGAACGAATTAGAACTAAATGATTTCAGCTTATACTTTCTCTCACTTCTCAAAATCTAACTTCAACAGATAATTTAGGAGATAAAAATAAAAGACCCATCTACTTTTTCAGCTCCGTTAATTCCCTCACTCTCCCTTTTATAAGTGATAGACTTGTGAGCTCTGAGAAAGCCTTGAAGTTATATACTGATGTCATTTCATAAAATATTAACGTTTAAACTTGTCTTTGCCTGTTAAACCAAACTTGATTTTTTCATACTGCCAGTGTGTCCATAAGCAAGACACTTCTCTCAATGAGTTGTGTCTGGTGTCGTTTCTATTATTGCCGTAAACTTGTATATCTTGTGTTCATTCAATTCCAAGTGTAATTATTGCTCAAAAGTACCTTGATAAACATGCATTCTTACTGTTAGCAGGTTCGCCTCTCCACAGACCTGACCTGCAAACTGGCTTAGTGGTGCCACCTGCTTGTCTCCTGGAGTTTGATAAGTTCCAGGCAAAACAATACATCTCTATGGAAGCCCTCCACCAGAAAAGTTACACTGTACACCTTTAAGGATATCCATAAAAAATCTCTGTTTACAGCCTTGAATAGAAAAAGGAGATGCTGAAATATAATACAATGCCTTGAATTCAAATGGGACAAATATGACAATGTATGATAAAACAGTAGAATTGAAACCACGAATTGCAACCAAAACAGTATTAAACCAGAAGCATGTGTTCAGTGCTCATTATTTACTTTCATTTTAACTTTAATTATTTACAGGAAATTTAGGAGAAACGTTGCCAACAAACCACAGAAACTAAAGCAGATCCGGCTGCGGCATCCTATTGTTAGCAGAGCTACTGTATACATTACACTATAATAAGCCCAATGTTGGCATCCATGGAGCGTTCCTTCTCTCCTTTTATGCGCACTGAGGATTTTTGCTTAGATCGCCAAGAAAGAAGTTTTGTTGGTTCTTCTGGATCGTTTATTAGGAGATGGGGATGCCTTGGGGCTTGGATGGGCAAGTTTAGAATATCAATTAGTATCAACCAATTCTGTGAGACTGTCCTAGGGGGAAGGCACGGTGTCTATTTTCGCTCATAGAAGAACAGGCTTCAGTGGAGATGAAAGGCTGTGGGGAGAGAGGGGTTAAGCAAGTTAAGCAGTGTGTATCATATCTGTGAATCTCTTAAGTGTGGAGAGCTTTATGAGAGTGTCAGTGTGCTAAAGTCCATTTAAGGGTTGTACAGGGGACATGGGACGACATTTGGAAAGGACAATGCTTAGCGACAAAATAATAAGAAAATGTAATATACAAGTTTTGTAGATGGAAGATTGAGTTATACAAATAATTCAATTGTAATCGCATTTATATTTAAAGCAGACCTATTATGCAAAAATCAACATTTCAGAGCTTTTAACCATGTTGTAGTTTCCCCTTCTCACTGCCATACGCACACTGCCCTGTACTGTACTACTTTGGTCTCCAATTTTATTTTCTTAATCAGTGAAACACATAGACTGAGGTACCCAATAATGACCCACGGGTGTCATAGATTACTATATAGCAGGCTCAAGCACATAATGTGTTCTTTAATAGTTTCTAATTGTCAGCTTGGAACTCTGTAACTGACAGGTCTATACTAGACTATCCTGTGCCAGTAAAAGCATGTGATTTGGAGCAGGAATAATTTGAAAGAAAAATGTTCAAAACGTGTAATTAGTTTTTAACAAGAACAAAATAACCAAATAGAAAAATTACAATTCATCAGTATAAGGGAATTGTGATCAAACACAGCTCAACTAAATGGTGTAAAAAAAAAAAAAAAAAAAAAGCTTTTTTGAGCAATAAAATACCAGTAATTATATAACTATAAGATAGACATGTTTAATGCCATACTGTGGAAAATTCCAGACAAAGTAAAAAACCCTCCAGCGAAAAAAAAAAAGTAGTAATAAGTCAAACAGTGACTTTGTGATGTTTCGTGAGAATGGTCCTTTCCTACATAAGTGTGGAATGTAATCGTATTTTAGTCTTAGTCTCAGACATTTTTATTAGTGTCTTTTGAGAAAATTGTTTCATTGAGGATCTGAAAGAGTTGGCTGCCATCTCTCTTCTAATACTGTCACACTCAAACTGTTATCTTGGCTTGAACAAGTACCTAGTGTTATAGTGTGGGAAATGGAATGAACATGATCTAAGGTTTATTACTGAAACTAACCAATGCAGAAGTAAACAGGCTCATAAAGTGGAATAAATTTGGTTCATTGAGTAATTTTCACAGAGAATAATGGTATCAAAGAAGACTTCAGCCATTTGGAAACTTATAAGCCTCACATATTCTACAAATCAAAACATCATTAAAGGTGCACAGTGTAACATTTTTAATTGGGGGTCTGCCACCTATTTATCTCCATAGAAACATTATTGCTCTGTCTAGAATGCTCCAAAGTATAGATTAAACCTAACTATAACAAGGGAGACAAGCAGGTCACAGCACTACGCCACATTACAATTCAGATCTGTGGAGAGACGCCACTATTCACAGAAGGAATTATTGTATTTTTGAACAGCTGAAACATCTGTAATGTATAAATGCTCAATGGATATGTTTAATGTCATACCATGGGACATTGCAGACAAAGTAACAGCATCTCCATGGAGACAAGAAGAAATAAGAAAGGTTGTAGAGTGCACTTTTAAATATTTTCTGCTTTAAATCTCAGACACTTGTAAACATTTCCTAAATTTGAGAGACCAAAGCAAGACACTAACTTAATTCTTGGTGAAGAAAAAGGCCCTGACAGAGAGACCTTCTGTCCCAGGGCAGAGTCACAGGAGGATGATCAGCACATGATCTGAGCCTATTGGACAGAGTCACGCCTCATCAAAAACACTACACACTCTAACAGACAGGGGGAGCCACTGCATGAACGTTTATAAATGAGCATTTTTGGGTGTTCAAAGACATTGCTTAGTGTAAATATAGAAGCTCTCAGATTATCAGTTTGTGTGTTTTATTTTTTAACTGTGCCTTGAGCACTTTTTCTGGTGAAGGGTCTGTCATCTGCTGTTCCACAGTAGATTAAACCATTCTATCTCCAGGGAGACAACTATATGCTACATTACAAGTCAGGTCTGTGGAGAGGCAACCCTATTCACAATAGTGGTAAGGCAGGTCCCATACTTGCCTAACTGAAGGACAACTGGTATTTTCGAGTATTTTTCTGTATTTTTGTTATTGTTTGTTATTTGTTATTACTGTTAATTCTGGTTTTAGTGTTGAAAAGCAGTATTTTTGGGTTAATTGGCTTGGGGGAGGAGCCTTGGTGGATAAAAGAAGGCCACTCTCCCTCCCTCAGTCAGTCTGGGCCAGGAGTTGTACATGGAAGGTAACAACCTATAGTTCTTATGAAGCATATTTCTGCTGATGTATGTTGTGTATGTTGTAAATACCTTTTTGTTTCACTGTCTTGTATATAGCACTCTTCAAACTTTTCTTTTTTGGGATTAAATAATCAAAAACATCCTTCTGACTACGCCATCGTCATTACACAGGATTTAGAACCCCGTCACATTAAACCTCACTGGACTGCATTCTGTCATATTGTGTACTGACAAGATGTTCCCTCCAGTAGCTGATCGTGACTGAAAGGGCATCTGGAGTAAAAACCTTTCTAAATCACAATCCAAATATTAATCTACTGTGAGTGGATTAATCTGCCTCTCTATACTATGTTGACAAATTAGCTCTAAAAGTCTCTAATGGAGCTAGACTTGTCACTTTACAAATACAATACAAAAAAAAAACAAAAAAACTTGCATTTTTGTTCCAGCTCAATGCAAAGTTATTTTTAAAGCACATTGTGAGAAAATGCGTTGTCTTAAATTTCCATGACGGACGGCGTTTTAAAAATAAAAGAGCAGACTATAGCTTTAGGGACAGTAATACAAGTTGGTATAAAATAAACATTGCCTCATTCATCTCTTTGCCATCTAATGCTTCTGTGAGGAGGTGTGGACTCACAACACTGTAACCAAATATGGAGGGAGGGAGGGAGAGATATAGAGGGAGGGAGGAAGGGAGAGAAGAAAGAGACAGAGAGTGAGAGCAAGAGAGAGAGAGACAGACAGAAAGAGGGAAGGCAGGAGACGGAGAGAGACAGAGTGAGTGAAAGAGAAACAAAGAGGGAAAGAGGGAGCGAGAGAGAGAGAAGAGAGTTGGGGGACGGGGGGCAGAAAGAGAGAGCGAGAGACAGAGAGTAAATAAAATGTCCATCTAAATATACAAACTGACAGTCTCATCCACTTCACACTTTCCTCAGAATTCCACGCATAGATTCACACTTGTAGCCCAGACTAAACTCAGACTTAAAAAAGAGGTTTGAACCAGGTCCAAACCAGGTCTAAGCCAGGACTAAAGTTACAGAAAATAAGAGCCAGAGGGACAAACAAACTCTATCTCGATGGAATCCTAAACCAGAATTAAACCAGGTCTATATTTGAACCAGGACTAACAGTCTATGACCAGTGGTGAATGAAGGAGGGTAAACTAAGTGTCCCTGCTCATTTTAGTCTTGTTCGGTCCTCTTCTAGTCCTGGTTTAGTCCGGGTATAGTCTAGGGTTAGTTCCAGCTTTAGTCACCGTTTGGTCCTATTTTAGTGATGATTTAATCCTGGTATAATCCTGGTATAGTTCCAGGTTTAGTCACCGTTTGGTCCTATTTTAGTCCTGATATAGTCCAGGTTTAGTTCCGGGTTTAGCTGCTGTTTAGTCCCAATTTTGAGGTAGTGTCTGCAAATAGGATGGCACCAAGTCTACACCAAATAACGTAACCAGACCTTAACTAAGGCCTAAAAAACCAAGTCCAAACCTAATCTAATCAAACTAATCTAGAACTAAACCAGATCTAAACCAGGATTAGGACTCTAGGACTAAAGCAAGAATACATTTCTATCGCCAAAAGCTAGCACAGTACAAGAATAAAACCAACAAAAACAGTATTAGCAGGAGAACTGTTTGCTAGATCCTCATCCAAAATAGTCCAGTGGCAGTTATCATGTATCGCACTGCGATTCACACATGCAGTACTGGTCCCAGAGCGGTTAGGATTCAGTCACATAAGTCTTGGGATCATTTTCAGCCCGATGGAGGTTTTAAATCAAACGGCTTCAAACAAACCACTGCTGCCCCTGGCGATGCTCATCAACAGTATGATAATGTGGTCCAGCTGCAGGCCCAGTGTAGAAGATATGAAGACTGTTGTGACAAAATGTATGTTTAGTTTCTGTTACTGCAGTTTTGAAATCATCTGATGGCTAGAGATATGCAGAACATATAAAAGGTTTGATACATCTATAAAGTGTATTGAGTAGTACACAGTACAGACAACTTTACAATTACCACCTCTTATTTCTGGGTATCAACACTTAAATCCTCAGACAGAGCAGTGCCTGAGTTAGCTTCACACCTCCAGAGAATGTTGATGACATTAGCGCCAAATTATTAATAGCAATATTAGCTTGTATGCACTGACTCCACCTTCTTCGTAATACCTTTTGCTTGACAACTTGTGCTACTACTGGGAGAACAGATTTCTTACAGCGTCTACTCCTATCTGGACTGATGTCAAAAATTAAACATTCAAAAGGCAAACATTAGTTTTTCAAATTTTCAAATGTGACTAAGTGTTAACAAGATTGTGAGCAAAAATCAATTATTTAACCACTAATTACCAGTCCAAAATCTAAACCAGTGATAAATCAGGACTTAAATGCTTTACCTAAATTAACTCTCTAGTCTATTTTTACCACTGGCCACATATTGTCGTTATACATTTAGCTGCAGGTGCCTCGGAGATGTTACAAATGACTGATCTCGATTCAGTGTCTAAATGCAGACGGTGTGTAGTTCCCATCCATTCCTCAAGCTTTCGCACGACTCCTGTGAAAAATCACACTCAAAGGAGCTCCAGTAAGCCGCAGCTTAATTGGCGATGACGTGACGCGCATAATATCGGCTAACTCCCTACTTAAGACGCTCCAGACAATTCAAAATATTCACCAAACATGAAAATTACTTTACACCAAGCAACATACAATCCACACATGGGTTTAGAAGACCACATGAAAGCCACACATCTACATGCACGGAGAGGAGCAGTTAAAACGCACTGGTAAATCATGCAAATCAGGCAACTCACACCTTTAACAGCTACAAGGATGGAGGGAGAGGAGGGAAAGGAAGAGATGGAGAGAGAGGGGAGGAAGAGAGAGAAAGTGGAGGAAGAGAGGGAGACAGAGAGGGGGAGAAGAGGGAGAGCGAGAGGGAGATAGAAAGTAGAGAGGAGAGGAGGAAGACGGGGAGAGGGGAAATGGGAGAGAGAGAGGGAGAGAGGGGAAAGGAGCAGAAGATGAAGAAAGATCTAGCCTGTGTGAACTCAGTTGGAACCAGGGAATAATGAGCAGGTCAACTCCTGTCATAAATCATTTCGTACAACAAGAAAACACACCTCGCTCCTGGTGGTGAATGCACCATCAAGGCCATTATGAGACTCAAGGCCCTTTTAAGCCAGTTTACATACACTGACTCACAATGACATTTACATTGTGTAATAAATGACAACAGAGTAAAAAGTCTATACACCTGTCAGTACCTTCTCTCTCTTCTCATTCTCCGTAAAGATAACAGAGGGGTTAAGGGTTTTCTCACAAATACCAGTATTACATGTATTTTATTAACTCTGCTAATTGAAATAGTGAGAGAAATGTATTTTTATTAGACAGCCTAAATAATACAGGATTACTTAAACATGTGTGAACGAAGTAAAATACAAGTCCAAGTATGTTTTTGACGAGGTAACAACATTCTAACATGTCTTAAAGCTCACAAGAGTCAATTTTGTGTAATAAAGAATCTTTAACGTTGCTCTATGCAGGTTTTATGGTGAGGTGTCTGCTCCCTGTTTGCCTCCATGAAGATGAATGTTCCAGAGTCAGACCTGTAACTTGTCTGACTTGTAACCCTTGCAATAAAATCTCCATGGAGACAAGCACATTGCATTTTAAATCAACATTCGATATTTTGGGACCATTTAGGCAAATCTGAAAAGTAATAGTTGAATTATTATTCACTAAGAACGATGAGTCAAAACATTCTACATTTTTTTTACCAAAACCAAGATCACAAAAAAAAATGTTGTCATAAGAAATTATCTACCTTCATTCAGCTCAACTTCCTGTATCTTCTTTTTAATTTTTTCTTTTCATTTTTTTGTTATTTTTTTCTAGGTTGTAAGTTATTCTGGACTGGCATGAAACCAAACATGCATAGCCTTCATTAGATCCAGTAGTTTTACTCCTCTCGGCTTTCATTTCACTTTTATTTACTTGTTTTCGCCAAAAATTTACCACAATGAGCAACCAAAAACATATCAGCCGTCACTTCCCAAACCATAGCCTCACCGCTCACGAGCTTTTCAATAATGCATGGTGAACTATCCAAGATCTTTTACACAATAATTTATGAACGTGACATGTAACCATTGTACAGCAAATCCCTCATCATTGCTTCTAAACCTTGATTAAACCTGATTTATTTAGCTGATTTATTTACCTGATTTATTCAAACGATGCTTTCTTCTAATGAATCTAAATAATTGCTTTGAATCAGTCTCCTTGGTCATGCCTGAAGACACACGGGTTTGGTGCTGCCCTGATGGTAATTACACACACGCTGTAATGTTGTGTGTGGATTGCAGACTATAGCATGAAGCTGTTTATGCATTCACGGTTGACTCTAAGCTCATTAGCAAGCTGGTGATTGGTGGTGAGGACTCATTATTTTGCCCCCTTTAATTCCTGCAGTCCTTGTTAGGCACACGCCACAGGAAGGTGTCCTCTGACTTTTCAATATTGCACATTAAAGAACATTTATCAAATATATTTACATCATGATTAAAGACTGGGAGGTCTTCTGAAAAAACATACTTCCTGAAAAAAACACTTGAGGATAGGATCAGAGGTTATAAGACAATGTTGGCCCCAAGAAAAAGTTCTGACAATTTAAAATAATATTACTATATACTGAAGTAACAAGTAAGTAAGTAGTAATTTCTGTTTTACATAAATAAAATTCTAATATTTAACTATGAACAATTATTACAAACACACCAACACAATTCAGTTTCTTAAAAATAAATGAAAATAGCAGCAGCAGATTTTTTTTTTTTTTTTGGTTAAACTAGCATGCTACTCTATGTCTTTGCAAGTGTAACTTTTACTAAAGTTAAGGTTAAGGTATATGATCCATCTTTCACTTCTGCTTCTGCTGTACAGTGCTCAGGGACCCACCTCCAGAACTTCAGCCAGGCTTGGTCAAGAAACCTTAGTTGAACTATTCAAAAAATAAGTCTATAAAAAAGCTTTTTAAATTTTTATTTCATAATTATTACTTAGTCGTGCCTCAAATGCCATGTGTTCCCATTGACATTTCTTTGGATGTGCTTTTTTATATCTCCCAGCTGTATTAAAATAAATGTGCAAATGTGGCGCCCGAGAGACGTTCTGATAGCAGCAATGGACCATATCTGATACCATTTAATGGACACGCTTGGAGATACTATTAAGGGCTAATTGCAGCGGCCCATAAGAGCTCCATAATGCTGAGGCTGCTAAGTAACACAGGTCAATTAAAACAGGGCCCATTTGACCCAGTTTCACAGGGTCAAGCAACTCGTGGTTTCTCTCATTCTATTTGATCCCAATGGGAGAAGCAAATCCCTGGACCGTTTTCTGAGGGCAGTCACAGAGATATGTTTCACGTTTGAAGTGTGAAAGATTTTTACACAGCTATTTTAATAGAACAGATTTATTTAGGAACACTTTTTGAAGCATGGGACTCTGTTATATTTTCAAGATCAATCTAAAAATTGTATGCAGTTGTGAAATAGTGGTGCCCAGACCTAACTTTGAACTCATCAAATGAATAAAAATACTCATAATTATGGTATTATAGTGTATTCATTAACACAAGCCAATATATTTTACTGTTTCCAAGACTGTATCAAGTAACATCAGGCACAAAAACATGATGCTGATTCAGTACGCAACATACTGCAAGTACAAGCTGTAAAGATGTGTTTAAACTTCTTTCATAATCCCATATTTATTTGAACATTTGTTGTTAAAAGGCCCATATTCTTCTCTCAAACAGAAAACACTCTGTTCCACCTTGTGATGTCATGTGGTAATAAAGAATGTGCTCCCCTGTGTTTTTAAACTCCTTCACTAGAATCATAGATAATTTCAGCCCTGGAATTGCCGGTCTCTACTGAACTTAAGGTAAAAGATAATTGTTAACTCCCACTACATGACATCACAAGGCTTAAAGTTCACAACAGTCTCAAAAACTTTTACAATTTTTACAACTTTTACAACTTTTTACAACTTTATGTACTGCTTTACAACAGAAAAGTTTTGTAATGCAATACTGAGGATGGGTCAAACGCAGAAGGCAAATTTCCCACAGTATACCTTACAATTCGCCAGGCACATTGAAGTAATAGCTGTATTAAGTTATATTTTGTTACTATATCTATCCTGCATCATTACAACTTGATACTTAAGTTGTACACATAGATTAGTGAACTATGCCAGTCATTATAATACAGTGTCATTCTCTGCTAGGTGATACTTGTTTTTCTCCCCCTCACAACAAACACGTCTCCCCCCATAGGACCAAAGCTCTGGGGGGTCTCAAACTTCCCCCACACATAAACCCAGTGAAGGCGTCGCAAAGACAGACCCAGCCCTGGCTTGGCATTTATTCTTTACAAAGATGAAACTGGACACCTTCTCTTCAAATAGCCACTTCACCGGCAACCTAATCTTTATTTCACTTTCACTAGGGTCACGGATACCCCTCTCACCTTCTCACAAACAGTTATGTCAGTTTATGGTATACAGCCTGTCCCAGTGCGTAAAAACTCTCAAAATAACTATTGACAGCATTTCCTGGCCTGTTCAAAACGCCACAGCTGCTACGAAGGTAAAAATAGGCCTGTCTTTTCTTAAGGTGTCTCTCAAGAAATCATTAAGTCAGAAAGAGGTGCTGATAAGTGTTAAGTCGGAGAGGAGGGAGAAATATCTGGAGAATTACAAGGCCCACAGACAGGCCTAAGTACGGATCAACTAAGATAATGGTTTGATGAGAGGAGAGCTATTACTCAAATGTCAAGTTCAGATTATGGACAGAATGTGCAGACGCTTTAGTGAAATATGGAAATGACTTAACACGTAGAATACTTTGGATTTGAAGAATTTGATTTGAAAGCCAGAAATATGACTTAAAGGTGCACTCCACGGAGATCTTATTGCTTTGCCTAGAATTTTCAACAGTAATAAACATATTTATCTCAATTGAAACAAGCAGGGCAAGTTGCAGATCTGTGGAAAGGCGAGCTTGCTCATGTAATAACAATGTAGTTCTTCAGACTGTTTGATTCAATTCAATTTACCAAAGACCTTTGTACTGCATACGCCACATTACAAGACATATTCAAACTGATGTTACATATAATCCCACATTTACTTCTCCAAACATCTTGATGAGAATAGCTCAGACTATGTACAGTTTATGCTTTTGTACCCAGCCACACTGGCTGTTTATTTCGTGTCTGTTCTTTGCACTATAGTTGTACAAAAGTCTACAAAGTGTAAACCAGTGGACACAATAGGGCCTCTGCACAGGCAGCAGAGTTGAGTTGGTGTGATCACAACTCTGAAAAACTACGATAAAACCACTGCTTTGGAGCAAGAGGACACAGCCACCAGGAGCAGTGCCAGGGAGGACATAAAAGTCTAGTGATATATGCAGTTGTGCTACAGTAATACTGATATATGTACTACTAAGGGCTGCAACTCTGTACTTTGAATGTATAGAGGCTTTTCTCAGGAAATATCATTATTGTCACATTTGGTCATAAAGTTTTATATAGTGCATAGTGTATTCATTGGTTTAAGCTTCATGTTTATAGGTGACATTTTGAGGACTTTTCACAATTCAAAAGACAGAATATTTAGTTTTAAGTTATATGCTAGGGCAACTGTACTTTTTTGTTCATTCTGAAACCCATAGATACATAAATACATTTATGTATCTATTTACAATGACCACCAACTTTTAACAGTAAAACATTGCCAATTAAACATATTTTAATGCCATTATTTTAATTTATCTATTTTATTTTATAAACTTTAGGTTAAAGGTGCACTAAGTAACATTTTGGTTGGGGGTCCGTTACCTGCTTGTTTCTATGGATATGTCATTGCTCTGCCTGGAATGTTCCACAGTATGACATTAAATAGATATTTCTTATAATCATGTAATTACAGGTGGTTTTATAGCTCAAAAATACCTACAAAAACAGGCATTCTGACTGTGATCGGGGTTGCCTCTCCACAGATCTGACCTGTAACTTGGTCTGGTTTGGTCTTGATGAAAATGGAAAGGTTTAATAGCATACTCTTAAGCATTCTAGACAAAGCAATAGCATATCCATGGAGAAAAGCGTTTAATGGGCCCTCTGCCAGAAATGTTACACAATGCACATTTAGGGTACACTTTATTGTGCTTAGCTGGAAATTTGTCCTCTGCATTTGACCCATTCTTCAATGAAGCCTGGGGACCCATATCCAGGTCTTGAGCTTACCAAATCTGTCTGCTTTTTCCCATTATAAACCCAAACAAAAAGGTAATTGTACAATTAAAAAATAAAAACATCTTTGTTCTCATAAAACCCAGTGACAGTGCCTTTGGTCTTTGGTCCACAGCAGAAGTGTTGGTGAAAACACAGGCGGGAGCAGGTGAGATGTTGCAATATAGATCGATTGTCCAGTGACCTGCTACTGGTGCCAGGCACAAACACAGGCATCGCCACTGCAACCCGGTGGGACCATGGGCCACTGGGGCAGGCCTCGACCTCTAACACCAAACTCCACACCAATGGAGTGCCGCAATCATGTGCACAGCAGGAGGGGGGCGCTGTGTCGGGGGCAGATAAGCACACCACTCCACCAGAAAATTAATAGAGAAAAAATGATCGTTGCTGTTGGACACATGAGGGAGGAGAAGCTCGGGACAAAAATATAATATTTTTGGTATGTTTCACAGATGTCCTATCCATGTGTTTCGGAATGATGAAAAATTCTGACTGTTGCCATTATTAAGCAATAATATTGATAGAATGAATGTTACAGAGTGGCAAGACATAAAATGCCAATTAAAAAATAAATACAGAAGTATACCTGCTATTCATGGGGTTCAGAGTGATGAAAATCTAGCACTGTTGCCATAGCAATTAAAAATTTAAAGCAAAACAATATAAAGTATCTTCTGAATGGGGAAAAGTTATCAAAATTTTAATTTATTGTGCCAATCAATTTGAAAAACAGCTAATACATTTTTTAACTAGAAAAGCACTCAGAGAGCGCAGACCTCCGCCAAGCAGCTCAGTTTTCAAAGTGATCCAGAATCCAGGATTTCTTCTGGATCATCACCAAAATTTAATCATTTGTTGGATTTACCATTAGGAACATTTCCTGAAAATTTCATCAAGATCCGTCCATAACTTTTTGACTTATCTTGCTAACAAACTAACAAACAAACAAACAAACAAACAAACAGACAGACTCAGGCGAAAACATAACCTCCTTGGCGGAGGTAAAAATAAATGTTATTTTTAATTAAACACATTTTGTTCAGAAAGACATTGGCTTTTGTTCTGCTCCTCAAACCAGCAGCAAAGTAAATCAAAAAATAAATAAATAAAATTAAGTAAACTTCTTAACTGTGAAGCCCTAAAAACTAGAACATTGTCTGTGCGCTCATTTCCATCTATTTCTAGTTGGGACCAAAAATCCTTTACTTTTTTTCTTTCGTTTTCTATTTTCTTTCTTTTTTTTTTTTTTTTTCTTGGTTAGGCGACCACAATCAAACTGAATGAGATTAGTCCAGGGATCCCTTTGTCCTGGTGATTTGAAACTGCCCCAAGTCAATGAAGATAAATTGTCTCTTTTAACCCTTGTCCAGCCCAAGGTGTGGACAGAACACAACATTTTATTTTGTGTATTTAATGAAAAGACTAGAGAGCAGAAGTCATATTCAAATGAATCAGAATATAGTGAAACTGCTTTACAGACATGGCTGATTAAGAAACCAATTACTCCAAACAGGCTGCTGGTGCTTTTTATGTTTAATACAGTTTTCCTTTAGGCTTTACGAACAAAAATTGTACCACCCATGAACAACTCATATATTCATTCCCTCCTTTTCTGTATTTTTATCTATCCTGCTTTGAAGTGAGTGTGCTGTATTAGCATGTACCTCTGCTCACTAATGTTTCTAAAGCTAACCAGCATTATTTTCATTATATTAAAATAGAAATAGGCAATTAATAGATTTTTAATTGAAATAGAGATTCAGTCTGGTCTAATTGTTAATTATTTGCTTGGGTGATTATAAGCGAGAGGTATATAGCCAGTACCTGTCATTACAAGCATGTAGTTTAGAGTATAGATCAGACTTAGAGAGGAAGACTATTTTCTGTGTTAAATTGTGCTTAATTAAAAAGTTTGTCTAGTGATCTGATCCTATCAAAACAAATATGGCTGCATATGTGGAAAAAAAGAAAGGAAAGAATATCACAAGGGACTGAAAAACATCGGATTTCTGTAAAATCAGTGAGCAAAGCACTAAACTGATCAATGCGCTCCTTTGTTTGACACATGTCAGTGAAATAAACAAATCTGATTGTGTGGTACTGTCTGAATCTAGCTGACGGTGTGACAGAGGGAGTGGTGACCAGACTCGAGTTTCTCCTATAAAAATACAGAGAGATAATATTCTGGACTTACCATATAATGCCCTATATTCAAATGCTCACACCTTATGCTGTGCTGAGGAGGAGAGCAGTGGGAGACTGGATACAAATAGACCTGCGCATGTGTGAGGAGTGGGACTGACGCAAAGTGATGACAACTCACAGATCAGCGCTAACTGCAAACTCTGCCATTGGGTATTTCAAAGATCACCAGAGATACTGCAGTGGTGGAACGCCATTACCTTAATGTACTTTATTTTACGCATTTATTTGTTTTTGGTTTTTTCCCTCTTGAAACTGGAGCAACAAAAAGATTGTTGAAACTGCATGCACTACTGCTTTTAGTGGAAAATATGAAGTACTGAATATATAATAGTTAAAGCACTCAAAAATATAAAGTTATATTGAAGAATATTGAAAGTTTTGTTTATATTGCTTTGTCTATTATAAAAAAGTGGAGAAAAAAGTTGCGCTGAATCGGTAATAAATACTTTTAGGAGTAACCCTTTGTGTGAAAATGTTAGTACTACAAATGAAATGGGCAACAAAAAGTGGATCAATATATTGTAGTATTCTTTTATCAGCAACTGGAGTCATTGGAGCCCAAATATACAGGCTGCTGTGTAAATGTAAGAGGGACATGTCTTCTGTAGCTGCTTCTGTAGCTCACTTTTAAAATTCTGCTCCAATTCGAGTATTTTACAAGTGAAAAATCCCTCCAGTGAAATGGTAAGCGTTTCACCACAGAGTGTGCTAGCTTTGCTTCCCAGAGCAATTTAGCCAACAAGAGGACAAGCACTGCAAACCAAGCAGAAGAAGCGCCCCCAGCCACAGAGACGACACTGTGTACTTTGTGTGTGTTTAGCGTGTGTTTATGTGCGTTTGTGTTTGCGCGCATGTGTGTGTGCGTGTGTGTGTGTGTGTCGACTAAGACACCCCAGTGGAGTGAGAAGTGTCTCAGCCCTGCTCCAATCTCAGTCTCTGTCTTTTTTTGTGCACTGTTGCTTGTGTAGTTTTCATTCATGCACTGCCTCAAGAATTCAGTCTTATGTCATACAGTTTACAGGTACAAGTCAATATAGAACACAACAGAAAAGTGGAGTCTGAAGTTGCACAATTCCTGTATAATATCCTAATTATCATTTAATTTATTCCACATAACTACATGTAGCTATATACACTTTACTTTTATTCATTCAGCCAACTGCTCCAACCAAAAAGTAATAGTTATAGTAGTAGCATTAGAATTAGCAGAATTAGAAATATAGTAGTATGGAAAGTATCATAAAAACACAATGCTTTGTTTTAATTCAAGTCTGATCCATAATTAAAATCATTCATCTTCATCCAACACATTTGTCACTTCTGTAACTTTTCTGGTGGGGGGTCTGTCACTGGCTAGGCCTCATAGAGATGTTATATGTCAATACAAACAAAACAAACAAATACAAAATACTGACAGCTTGGCTTCGTTGCATTGTTGCGTTGTCTCCATGGAAATACGTATGTTTAATGCCATATTGTGAAACATTCTTGACAAAACTGTAACATGTGGAGACAAGTAGGTGAGTAAGTTATTATTTTACCATGAAAGCCATTATCTTAATTCCTCACTAGGTTTTAAAAGATCTAAATACATTTATTTTATTTAAGAAAAGGATGGGTTAAATGCAGAGGATAATTTTCCTACAGGGATAAATACAGGATAATAATAATAATAAAAAAATAAAATTAAAAAAATTAACAAGGCCCATGTTATACTATTTTTTGATGTTATACTGTTGTTTCCTCACCAGAAACATACTTGGAGTTGTGTTTTGTTTCAGTCACAACACACAAATCCTGCATATTTAGGCTGAGTTCTTCTGTCAAACAGAAACCATGTGTTGTGAAGTGTTCCACTGTGTTTTTAAACTCCGTACACCTTCACTATAATCATTTAGATGACTTCAGCCCTTGAACAGCCAATCTCTACTGAACTAAATGTAATGGTAGCTGTGTTAATGGTAACTTTAGAGATGTAGACAGCCAATAACACAAGGTTACTTAAACCTGTGTGAATAAAACAAAACACAGCTATAGGTATGTTTTTGATATATATATGTGTGTGTAGCGAAAATAGTACTGCATATTTTACCATGAAACAATATTAAATGGATGAGGCTTTTTACATTTACAAACCATTTTCAAAACAAACCATATCTGCTTGATTGCTGTACCTTATAAAACCCAGCGACAGAGACAGAGCATAGATTTTTCATGTTGCTATTAATGTTGCATGTGTGGGGCCATCTGTAGCTGACATCAGGAAATCACTGCTCACATGACGTCTGTGAGTCTGCTGGTCACTCACACAAGAGACCACTCAATCACCACAACTGGTTTATGTTCATAATGAGAAAACAGCCATGGCTGAGAAGGACAGGGCTCATTTGGGAGTTGGATATTAGTTGAACTATATGGCGCACTATAAAAGAGGAAAAGTACATGGAAATGACCATGAATCCAAAATATCTATTATGACCATATGTGCAAATTTGAGATGATTCAACCACAGCTGCTCGAAACAAAATATATAACTTATTTTACCTGAGATAAATATGAGTTTGGTGCTTCGATTGCTGATTATGCAAAAATCAGTCCTTTATGTTGTTTTTCTCCTTTCTACATGTAAGCAGCCATGTTTGTTTTTGTCGCAAAAGAACCATGCGTCTCTCTGGTTTATCCAGCTGTCAATCACACACTATGAAATTGGGAGACAGGAAATGGCTCCAGATCCACTCGTCTTTGTAAAGTTTTATCAAACCGTGTGGCCCTGGCTGGTCAGGAAACTGCATTTCAGATTTGTAGTGGCGTTTTGATAGACAGTTACAGGCTACAGTTTGAGAGTGTTGGGCTGAAGGACAGGAAAGGACAAGACCTTCTGAAAGATGCACTGTGTAACTTTTTGGTTGGGGCTGTGTCATCGTCTTGTTTCTATGGATATGTCATTGCTCTGCTTAGAATCTTCCACAATCTGACAGTAAACATCTCTACCTTACTTTGATTCAATTACAGGTGGTTTTATAGCTCAAAATTACCTAAAAAACAGCCATTCTGACTGTGAGCGGGGGTCGCCTCTCCATAGATCTGACCTATAACTTGACCTGGTTTGGTCTCTAACATCTCCATAAAGAAAAGCATTTGACTGGCCCTCCACAGGATTGGAGTATTAACAGCTGTTATGAAAAACAATGCTGTCAAAGTACAAACCTCAGTAAGTACATTGAATTAAAGGTGCATTGTGTAACTTTTTCGGTGGAGGGTCCATCAAATGCTATTCTCCATGGAGATGTTATTGCTTTACAGGTCAGATCTGTGGAGAGGCAACCCTGCTCACAGTCAGAATGTCTGTTTTTCTAGGTATTTTTGAGCTATAAAACCACCTGTAAATGTAAGGTAGAGCTGTTTAATGTCATACTGTGGAACATTCCAGGCAGAGCAATGACATATCTATAGAAACAAGCATGTGATGGAAACCCAACCCAAAAGTTACATAGTGCACTTTTAAGTGGAGCGTAAAATGAAGTGTTACCAAAAAACATCCTCAAAATCTCATTTAGAATGTAACAATTTCAGCAGTACTAGAAACCAGCGCTTTCAAAAACAGTACGTGCTTAGACCAGCCTTACAGGATTACTACATTTTTACACAAACATATGAACATACCCACTCGCTGTGAAAGGAAAAAAAAAACAATATGCTTTGATTGTTTGGTCACGCTATGCAATGTTCCTTTTCTACCATTACCCCCATGTACAACAGCAAGAGGGAGAAGAAGGCGTAATGACAGTGGAAGAAGAAGGAAGCCATATTGTTTTTTTCATTGCACTGTCCCGCTGAGCTGTTCTCATAACGGAGCTGCAAGGACGTTCCTAGTAACCATCACAGCCTTGATAAATGGCAGACTTCACCCTCCTTTGCTCCTCTTTTTATAAACTCTGAAATAAAAGTGCACAGAGCGGGGGGCCTGCTGGGTCAATCTCGTGCCGTAACACCGCGCTTCCTGCTTCAATTCAAGCGCAAATGTGAAAAAGGAAATGGCTCCTTCCACCTTTGACTGAGACACAAGTGATAAGGTTCTGTTAGGTCCGGCTATGTTCAACGTGATAACAATGTCACTGCTAATATTTCAGTGTTTTGGGATAATTTCACAATGTACAAATATACATAGTTTTAGTTTTGAAGCTGCTTCTGCTACTTGTTTTTTCATGTCTCATCATTTGCTAAGTTTTTAAGTTGTATAATATAGAAATATCAAAATGGGCAAATTATTGAACTTCAATGATATATCAAAAACATGTTTGAGTTATTATTTTCATAGTTGATTTGTACAGTAGTAGTAAAATAAAATAAATTACCACATTAAACGGCCCACATTACGCTATTTTCTGATCCATGTTATGTTTCCTCATCAAAAACATACCTGAAGTTGTGTTTTGTTTCATTCACACTTGTTTAACACACAAATCCATACACCTTTACCAGAATAATAAGAATCTGGAGAATTTCAGCCCCAGCAAAGCTCAGTTTGCTGTTAACTTGAAAACTACCACTACATGACATCACAAGGTGGAACAGAGCATTTTGAGAATTGGAGATGCAGACAACTCACTTAAACGTGTGTGAATGAAACAAAACAATTCTCTGTATGTTATTGAGGAGATAACAGCATTCTAACATGGCTTAAAGCTTCAAAAGTAGACGTAGTGGTGGTAGTATTAATTGTACTCATACTACTCAATACTCATTTCTGGTATCAAATCCAGTATTGAATAATCAGCCCTTTCCTTGGTATCAAAATCGAGTTTGAAATCTTAATATTGTGACAAAGTAGTAAAGTACAGAAGTACAGTTACTTGAATAAAGTAAGAGTCTTAATTAAATATCTGTTGATGTTCTATCAGTACCATCGTGCATGGCATAGTGCTTAAATCATACCCCAGGTTAAGTGTGCACACTCCTCGTCCATCTCCTGCTCTCACAACCTTTTCTTCTATGTGTTCATTACAACTAAGAGCTGATTAATGGCGGCCAAATAAATCACTACAATTGTTACCGCCAAATAAAATGAATGTGAGATAGGCTGTGCTGTGAAGGCGTATTTGTCTAGACGATCTATAGTAAATAGTGTGGGACTTTTTCTATTTTTTTTAATGGGACGGGACCACAAATATGGAACAGCCTTCATGCTCTAGTAGTTCACAATGAAACTCACGGGGCTCCTGTGGAACTGCTAATCATAAACAAACCAGTGGTTGCTCATGCACACACAAATGCCACCTTTGCCAGCCTTTTCATCACCAGATTCTCAATTTGTCAAAGCATGTAACTGGAAGTGATAAAGAGGTTAGTGGGTTGAGGGTTAAATTCCCAGGCTATAGGCGATGGTGGTTTATAGACGGCAGAGGGGTCGTCATATAACAGGAAGGATAGCACTTAGACTTCTGCTGTTGTGTTCTTGGGCAAGATATTTCAGCCAGCTCGCCTATGTATAAATATGTTGTGTAGGTTTTCTGGTAGGGGGTCCGTCACAAGCTTGTTTCCATGGAGATTGCGTCGCCTGAAAGGTTCCATATGGTATTAAACTCACTCTATGTTGCACAAAATACGTTTAATGTCATAATGAGGAACAAAGCATCCACAAAGACAAGCAGGTGACAGACCCCCTACCAGAAAGTTACGCAGTGCAACTTTAAGGAAAAGAGCTAAACAAAAGTATGAATTAAAGAATGTCAGTGTAACAGCTGAGCACCAGAAATATTACATAGAGCAAAAAAGGCGCTAATTACTCTACAACTAATACACCCTAGCTTAAATGGTAAATTTGTCAGATTTTTTATACGACGTTTCCACCTTCAAGGAACTCAAAGCACTTTACGTCAAGAAACATCTCACCCATTTTCACACACCTATTCGCAGACGCACATCTGTGGGAGCTGGAATAACACCGACAACCTGTGGGTCAACGGATCTGAACGCTCAATCAATGATGTTTATGTCGAGAGTGGGATTCAAACCACCAGCCTTTGGATTAGTGGACGAACACTCTACCAAATGCTACAGTCGCCCTTATTAGTCAGTTGAACTTTCACCTGAGTCAATTTTTTCCATAATCATTCCTGTCCCTAATGTATCATCTAGCTCCTTTTATATACCCTGATTAGCCCTATGGTTTTATTTGGTTTGGATAAACTCTGACATGGACCCAGGCGATGTGGTTGCATGATTAGTTGCATCTGACAAAATAACCAAATGAATACACACATTCCAGCACACTCAACACTAAACACTGTTGTGAAGTCCAAAATGTTGAGGTCAAAGTAAAGAGAAGGTGTTATGTTCCTGGTAAAAGTAATAACACACCTCGGTAGGAGTCATTTTTATCTACCCCGAGTCAACACGTGAGGCTTGATTGGTCCTAAATTGCCAATTACCTGGACATATTCAAGGGGCAGACGGAGCAGAGGGGCAGGTGCTTTAAGGTGGAGCCATAAACACTCTTCTGACCACGTCCTGTCACTCACTGGTATTTTTAGACTGGTGACATTTTCCACCAATGAACAGACAGTCGTCATCAACCGCCAATGCACCAAGTTTATCAGGAAATGCCAATATTTGTATCATTTTCAGTAGAGAATGCAGCTGGGATGAGATTTCCACAAAAAAGAGAAGTGGATGGATACTGGTTCAAATATAATTATAAGACAGCTTTGGTAGATTAATTACATTTAGCTCACTGGCGCAATCTTTAATTAAGATTGCTGCATAGCCTGGAGATATATTATCAATTTATTTTAATAGACAGATAAAAAAAAAATACACATAGCTCACCAATAAACAAGGCAAAGTATGTGCAAATACTGCTAAAATGGGAGGTAATAGTACTGTAAGTGGGGTAGCCTTTCCACAGATATGACCCATAACTTTACCTGGTGACGTCAACCTTTTGTTTCCATGGACGTAGATACATTTAATGCCATACTGAGGAACATTCTAGGTAAAACAACAACATCCCTGTGGAGAAAAAAAGACTTTGGACACTTAACATAAAAACATGCAAAACACTGATTTTAAATAAATGATCTACAATTGCGACCACCTGACCATATACTCTTTATTGTTGTCTTTTTCTTTTCCTCATGCTTCTATGATCATGACAACATCCTCTCATCCCGAGTTATTTTGCTCTGAATTCCCCACCGATACCTCCACATGAGACGACCCCCTGCCAGTATAAGAATAGGTACTGGAAGACTAAAGCCAGCAGCACAATCACACAAGATCTCATGTAGTCTACAGTGGAGTATTTGTGTGTTTGGACAGAAATCACCTCACATTTTCAGGCAGTCTATGTCATTTTCAGTCGGATTGTCTTGAATCTGAGGGTCCTTGAACCTCTCTCTCTCGTGCTCTTGTCTAAGCTGAGGCTCTAGACGCCAAATACTAATAGAGTTTACATCAAAGATTTCCCTCCCTCTGTGACAGCCCGGTGTATGGACACATGCTATCCTGCCTGCTAGTACCTCTCTCCTCCCTTTCCTCTTTCTCCCCCTTCTTATCCCTTCTCTTCTTTCTTTTTTCATCTCATTCTCTCCCTCTTATCCTCTCTCACCCGCACATTTCTTTCATACCCCTCCCTTCCCCTCTTTGTCTCTCTTCTCTCATCCAAATTCCCTCACCCTCACTGTCCTCCTTCTCCCCTCTCTCTTCCTTCTTTTCCCCTCTCTCACTCCTCTCCTTTTCTCAATATATTTCTTCCTCTCACCTTTCCTCCCCTCTTTCTTTCAGCTCTCTTCCTCTCCTTTATGCTCAACCGCCACCTCTCCCTTCCTGCCATCTCTCTCCTCCCTCCCTTCGCTTCTCTCTCTCATTTTCTCCCCCTCTGCTCCTCCTCTCTATCTCTAACAGTCCTTCCTCCTCTCCCTATCCTTTCACCTCCCTTCATTCCCTCTCATCTCCATCTCGCTCTACCATCCCTCTCCTCTCCCCCTCTCTCTTCTCTCCCTCTTTTCCTCCTCTCCGCCCTCGTCCCTCTCTCCTCCCACCCACAGCGGTTCCTGGTGTAGTGTCACCTTGCTGGGTGCGCCCGCCAGCCTGTGGCTAGATGATGATTTATGTTCGGGGGAGGCAGGGTTTGGGCAGATGAAGTTGGTGGATGGGCAGGTTTAAAATCACTTGTGGCGGTGTATGAAAGCAGAGCCCGATAAATGAGTGTGGTGTGTGCATGCCAATCACAGGGGCCCATTCTCCAGCTGCTTTTCAATCTCCACACAGGGCTGGGGTCCGTGCCGTATAATCATCTTTGTGTTCGCTCTAGCAGTTAACTCAGACGGCCATCTTTAAATAGAATAAATGTTCAGGTCAGAAGGTACAATTTAAACCAGTGCTGCGTGCTGTATGCAAAATTAACTGGAGGCAATTTAGCCCATTCATATCATGTTTGTTCAATTTCCAATAAAGCTCCTAAAGGAGAAAATTCATACTCAATTCTCTAGAGCTTGTCACAAGAGAGTTACTAAAGTGGGGCAGCAGTGGCAGTGGTGTGTGTGAGAATGTTGGCGGTGGTCGGAGAGGCCGATGGTGCAGATTGGCAGCCTCGCTTCCACCAGTCAACCCCAGGGCAGGTGTAGCTACAATATGAGCTAAACCACTGAGTGAATGAATAATGCGCTGTAAAATGTTCAGAATAAATTAAATGCATTATTTTTCTGATTATTACAAAGACTTAACAGGCCTCAATACCAGTTTTGACAAAAAAAGATGGTTATTCTTTATAACTAAACAATAGCAATTCCTTATTTCTTTCAGTACTGATACTTGAGTCAACTTGGTCAATTTTCAATACTAGTTTCATTACTGATTAATATCTGGGTATCAGTTTTTTGACAAATCCCAGACCTGACAAGTTGTTCAGCAAACATATTGCATCTGTTCTGGCAAAAGAAGTAAGAGTAAAGTTTATATTTGTTTTGTCTTTCTGCAATGCACATGCAGTCGCGCCAGATTAAGCAACTAGTGAATCACAAATTCTGAAATATTTGCTTTTCCACTTGATCTGAACACAAAATGGCGGTAGTATCCATGCTCCAAAGTTGGGGGTGACCCACATAAACATGTCTCTGTCCTGGTGGATGGGCCCGTCATAAATCTCACTTCAGACGGAGCAGTTTACAGGAAGTACTGCTCTCACTGTCCACAACAACTCAGCCTCAAATTGTCCTTGTGAGACTAAATGGAGTCCGCTGACAACTGCTGCCCATTCACCAGGATAGATTTACAGCAAGATGGAAATTTGTCGTGAAAAGTGCTGCTCTCAAGTTTTACAAAAGGCAGAACTGTCAGTCTGTAGCTTTTGTCTCATGCATTCTTATCTGTCATACCAAGTTTCTGTCCTATTTTATGTCATTCATTTTGATCTTCTTCTAGAGACCTCCAACCGCAAAATACTTTTACTTTTTCTTCATAACACTGAGAACAAGCCCCTCACATTTTTTTGTGTGTTTGTTTGTTTGTTTCCCTACACATAGTAAATGTGCAGACTACACTCCCAGTCAAAAGACATACCATTTCTATTTTTTATTAATTTTTATTTTTATATTTTTACTACATTCTACATTTTGTATACACGCAGAAGACATAAAATATATGAAGCAAGATACAGTATATTAAAGAAAACTATATCTATAATAATAATACTATATCTATAATAATAATAATTTAAAAATAACTAGTAGTTATTAACTACTTAACTACTATTTTTATTCAAATCCTCAGAGTAGCCACTTTTGCTTTGTCAAAACAATTTTAGGTTCACCTTGTGATGTCATGTCATGATGTCATCAAGGTATAGGTAGCTGATAACTTGAAAACTACCACTTCATGACATCACAAGGTAGAACAGAGCATATTGAGCTTTGAAGACAGACTAATAATAAAGTGTTACTCAAACATGTGTGAATAAACAAAAACACAACTCCAGATATGTTTTTGAGTAGGTAACAACATTCTAACATGTCTTAAAGCTCACAAGAGTCGATTTTGTGTAATATAGGAGCTTTAAATGAATCCATACTCTTTCACTCTAATCTCTGAACTGAACCATGAATGTCACTGCTCCCACTGTCTGCACTTTATTCTGCTGTGTCTTTATTCACTGTTTTACATGTGAGCATATCGCCATCACAGGACGGCCGTCCTCCCCGTTGGGAATAACAAACGGTAGATAAGATAATTACTCATCTAAATGCATGATTTTCGCTGATATTAGAAAAAAGCAGGCAGCACTGATTTATGTTTAGTATGTTAATACAACCAGCAGTGTGTTGATTTGAATAAATGAGAATAAAAATGACAGAGCTGAATGGCAGAACGGACCCCTGTGATGTGTGGTCCTCTGTATAAAGCCCGTCCCTGTGGCTCTGAACCAGAAAAGTTCACAGAGTACAGAAAGGATTTAAATGGCTCCTGGACATTTACTGTATCACTGCACTCTGCAATACAAAACTACTTTATCAATGTAGTGTGTCCAGGACTCAGTGGAATGTAAAGTGCAATTAATAGGCAACATGGGAAATCAAGTTTAACTGATCTTTATGTTGTAATGAAATCTCCAATAAACAAGCTCTTGTAACAACTATGGTTTCTATCTATTATAATTGTAACCTTTTTTAAATGAGGAAGTCTAAGTTACCACTGTGCAAAATGTCCTTGCTAATATCAAATACATCAGATATATTGTATAAATATCTTAAGCAACACAATGTTTTATAGATTATGGGGCTTTTTTCTTTCTTTTCTTTTATCAAATGGATTTATGGATATGTGGTGCTCATTTGACTATGGGAGGATCAGTGAAGGGAAATAATAATGACACGACACCTGAAATACATAAAAATATAAAAGCTGAGAAGTTCAGAAAATTTACTTTCAAATCTGACAAAAAAAATGCATATTAAAAAAAATAATAATAATAATAATAATAAAATATATAACTGCCATCTGAATTGTGTTACTAAAGCAATGATTTGGAGAGTAATTTGTAGAGTCTAAAGTCCCAGGAGCCCTGTCCACACACTGTCCACACATGTCCATACTGCGTGACTCATCAGGCAGACTGTGGCCTCCTCCATCCGAGTCCTCTCATATGTCACTGATAGCACTGCCACATATTGTTGCATTGCTCAGTCATCTTCCCCTGAACATATTGTCAACGTCGCAAAACGGAAACTGTTGACCGCGAATGCAAAAGGACAGTTTAAGTGTGGAAAAGCCAACCAGCCATGAATGACAAATAAGGTTTATGAGTGCTATATGGTTCAATTATATAAAGGTGCACTGCGGTAGAGACATGAATGACTTGTTTTAGTGATGGGGGCTTTGGAGGATTTTATGGCTTTTATATAAAGGTCTAGAACACCAACTAAAATAGCACAGGTGGTTACAGTGTTGGACGGGCATCAGCTTCTCCCCTTCATCAAGTCTCTAAACTCTTGAAGTGGCAGAGCAGAGAGGCGTGGCCAAGGTGACCACACTGCCAGCTATCGGAAAGATTGTAAATACAGTGGAGGCCTTAACTGATATTAAATGCACAAGATAGATTATATTTGGACAATATTCAATAAACAAAACCACCTTGTTACATTCTCTTCCCCTGAATTTGTCAAAATCTCAAAATCCACACAGAAAAGCCCCACCCTGTTCAGAAACCCAGGTATGATTTTCTCCCAAGATAAGCAGAGTTTCAAAGGTGAACTTCAGAGAGAACTGTTGTAAAACTATTATCTATGTGTGTGTATCCTTTCTGGTAAGGCTTCAGCAACTTGAATTGTAAAATAAAATTCTTAGTTTATTATTTATTCTAGTTTATTAAAGAATATATTGGCGGCATGGTAGCTGACTGGCTAGCCTTCATCCAGTTACCGCAGGAAGGTTCCGGGTTTGATTCCTGGTTTACCCAATCAACCCGAAACATGAGGTAAAATTCCTCCAGCTAAAGTAGTTTTGAGTAAGACTAGCAACAAAATCATGGAGATGGGGCCCTTCCACACTGCTCCTGACAGGTTACCCTGATGACACTGAAGGAGGAGGGGCCAAATACAGAGGACACATTTCCATACAAAGACAATACACTTAACTTTAATGACGTATGGAAGACGACATTGTTGGTATAATATCACTAACACCGTGCAGAGTATTCGGAGACTGTGTTTTTGTCACTTTTATACCTGAAATCATCATCTTTATACAACTGTAATGAGCCTCCCAGCATGACCCTCTTTTCCGCTCTAAACCTACAATACAGTTTCGCAATTTGTTCTCAAAATTGCCACACAAAAATGTCAGGCTACTCATTTGCACAACGGAAACTGTTCTACAAAAGCTGCACAGGTTGCTCCATATTTTACCAGCTCGTAGTCTCCTCCCGATCGTCCATCAGAGCTTTCTTGGCTGCTACTATGACTGTCCCACTTCTCTGCATGTGGCAACAACAGCGTCAGGGCGCAGTAATGAATCAAATTAAGTGGGATGTCGGCTAGGCTAACGTAGCCCTCCCTCTCCACTCAGCATGAAAAGGAACAACTTCATGCCTCCAATTTGTCTATAGACCAGACCCTGACCGGCCGCTACGTATTCTGTGTTTCATCCTCAGTGAAGCGAAAGGAAATGTTAACAAGAATGCAGTTGAAGGTGTTTAACATTGTAGAATCTCTATAGTTTAACACTGAGCTGAAGGACAGGTCACATTTCTACTGTATGATAGAATTTGCTGTTTAAAGGGCCCATATTACACTATTTTTTGAATTGTATTATAATGTTTCCTCATCACAAAACACATACCCGAGTTGTGTTTTGTTTCATACACACCTGACAACTGAAAATACTCCACTTCCACCTTGTGAAGTCTACTGTATTTTAGAACTCCATACACCTTCACTAGAATCATTTGGATAATTTCAGCTTTGGAATTCCCAATCTCAACTGAACTAAAAGTAAAAGGTAGCTCAAACATGTGTCAATGAAACAAAACACAACTCCAGGGCCTTTAATTACAAATGGTTTAAGTCATGGCATTAATATGGCAAACGTATGGACCCAAACAAGACTAAACATTTGTTGATTTTTGTTTGGACACTTTCAAAAATTCCTATCTCCCATAGAGTTATATAGGCCCCAAATTCTAGCTCGTGAACTGAGCCTACGGGTACAGTCACAGGTAGCAGCGTTGACAGGTGCATCGCTTCTGGCTTTTTGTATAATACATGCAATTACATCAGGAATGAGTGAAAAGCGCTGGTTTTCTTATGCCCCGTCTCTCCTCTGAAGATAAAAGCTGGCATTGATACTTTATACTGACAGAGGGAGCGTGCTGTAAAACACCACTGATCTTGGGATAAAAGCAAAGAGAAGCCACACAGTTGAATGGATAAATTGCACAGAGCAGAAACTTGTCGTAGCACAGAAACAGGGACGATTTGCTAATTTACACAAAAATAATGGTGTTACTTGTGTAGCGCTTTGGCCTCGGGGTAAAGACATTTGTTTGTTTGAACAAGTTTAACCTCCAGCCAATGTGTTTTTTCTGCTGAAATACGGTCTAATTAAACCAGTGTTTCTGCCATTTGTTGTGCTTCTCGTTATTGTCAACACTCCATAGAGAGTCAAACAGATAAAAGCATTCAATAACACCAGAATGGTCGCAATATATTTATAGCATTGTTACACTGAGGCCAATAAGGACAAAAAGTTAATTTAATATACACGCAACTGTTAAGCAACAAGACAGAGAAAGGATAAATTATTATTCTTACACTGAAATGTTTTGCACTGTTGTTTTGCCCATACTGTACATTTTGTGCATATTCAGTCAAATTCTATTTTTATTTACCTTATTTTTAATGCGTGCTTTATTTTTTTATTTATCATACCTTCTATTTACTAGTATTATTCACTGTTTGATGTTGCATGAATATCGAAGAAGCAAGTTCCTGGAAATGGCAATAAATTCAGAATCTTGCCTTCGGTGTCTTGCCTGTGGATTGAATCACCCACCCACCCATTTTTTTATTATTATTTTTTAACTTTTTGGATTTACATTGGGTTTTATTTTTATAAAGTAGGTCACATTTCTGGCAGTTTGGTTAATGATGCTGATCAACAATAGCTATATGTGTTGGTGGTGTTGGTGGACGGTGGGACTTACAGGTAGATGCATTTTACATAAGTTTGACACAAAAACGCCACAAAACGTTTTGGAACACAAATTTTAGGTCTATATCACAGTGCAATGAGATGTTATTGAGGTTGCAGTGATAGAGACACTTGAATTTGAAGTAAAAAGTACCTGCCCCCCAGTAGGATCCCTGGGGGGCAGCAAAAACTGGTCTGAGGGCCCCTGGTCTAATATCTCATGGTTCATCATCATTACTACTCATGACATTGGTGGGATTAGTGTCTGTGGCCTATACTGACTTGAGGTATTAGTTTAAAAATAAAAGAAGCATGCCCATTGTTCTTAGTGATACAGTTATTCACTTTTGTATTAATATTTGAGTTTTTATCCCCTAATGAAAGATCTGAGCCTTCCTGTTGTTTTCTATTGGAATCTAGAGTTTGCACTTGCCTTAATGCTTAATTGTTTGTCTTGACGCCTCTGTGACCATTTGTTAAAGTGATTTAGAGAAGAATAAAGAGACAGTACAAATCCAATAGCAGCTTCTAAACAGGACATAAATCCGACATTGAGTGGCGATCTGTATTGAGAAAATAAAGCGGGACAGAACCACGGAGAAAACAGAAGAAGAGGCAGATTATCCGAGGTCTTTTACTGCCATACTAATCCATACTTTACAATATTGTCGCTCAGCACCAAGAGCACATAAATCTGCAGCCTGACACGGCCTATCTCGCACTTAACAGGAGTGGGCAAGGGGAGAAGACATTGTACTAAATACTGCAGACTTCCAATGTTCTGTAATCCACTGGACAAAGTGAATGTGGAGTGTTTGCCCAAATCACTGTTTATAATACTATAGGGCTGTAAGCGTCTGGTTGCCAAGTTACTAATTAACCTGCTGATGACATACGAACAAACTTTTTATTAATCGACTTAATTGTTTTATTGGGATTATAAAGATTTACAGGATGCATGGAAGTTATGAGGCTATTTAATCTGCAGTTTATCTGGAATTTTCTGTGTGAATATATTTTATTGTGTGGATTTACACAGGCTTGTTATCACAAAGAGGGACTGAATTGTCTGACTAAGGTATTGGACACATTGCACACATATTTCACCCTATATAAGTGTAAAAACAGCACATTTTGGATCTGTATTTTTCAGAATGCATTAAAAGTGGACTACCCTATCTGGAGCAATATACCTACTGAAAAAAGCTATTTAAATTGAATTTTTAAAGTACCATAATTTCCTTCAGAAACAACACAATATCCAGTGTTGTTTCTGCATAAAAACGTAATTCTTGTATGAGTTAGTTCAGTATTTTTGTCAGTAATTCACCTTGATGCATTTATGTGAACAGAATCCTACAAAATCATAAATTGCAACGCTAATCACAGTTGCAATCAGATCATTTTTCCCAAATCGTTAGCCTAATAGCCCCAATAGTAGTCAAAGTGTCTATTAGAAAATATATGTGCTTGTTCTGTATTTAAACCACCTCAAATCATCACAAATCATTTGTTAAGCCCGTAGGTAGCAGTCTCCGTGTGCAGGCTGACTTAGCTGGAGTTGTAGTGTGGCGTTTGGATTGTGGCCAGTTCTATGTGGGTCTCTAAAAACAGCAGTAGCTTTAGCAGCACTTCTCTCACTTCCTCCTCTCCCCCCTTCTCTTTCTCCTTTCCTTCGAGTCCCCCTCCGTACATGCTCTGATCTCCCGAACATCAATCCCTCGTTCCTCAAAGCAAAAAGAAGCGAAAGGGAGATGACAAAAATGCGTTGACAGATTAGCTGCTATATATAGTGGAAGCCTCTTGCTGCTTTTCTTATTCTTTTCCCTCTCTTTGCCCTCCAGACATTGGATATACCTTTTGGTTTGAGACCGATGCAAATAGACCACTTTTACTCCTCAGTGCGCGCAGAACTCACTGGCTCAGACCTAAATGGTGCCAACTTACAGAGATGGAGAAAAGAGTTTTACTTATGCAATCTAGTTTTTGTTTTTTTTTTCTTCTTCTTTGAATATTGCTCACCTGGGCCTTTCCTGATCTTTTTTGATCAACCATCCACACAGGTGCAAGAATGAGTTCTCTGTGTATGGTATATTCTGGTTCACTTGGTTACTGAAGGTCTAATATGTGTGTGTGTTTTTTTTTATTTATTTATTTATTTATTATTATTATTATTATTATTATTATTATTATTATTATTATTATTATTATTATTATTATTATTATTATTATTTTGTTTGTGTGGGCAGGTTTTTTTTTTATTTCTTTCTTTATTTTTTATTTTTACATTGTTGAAAATGTTTAAAATGCAATAAATATATTAAACACTAAAATATTATTCACCTTTAGAACAGCATTGTAACACTAAACTGTTTTGTGGCTGACAGTTAAAATTGTTAAATACTATAATGTGAACATTGAAATTGCATGATGTGACCTTCAAACATATACAGTATTGCTGTATTTTATTTCCAGATTATATCCTTACTTAAGATGAGGTAAATTAAAACAGGTTAAGTATTAGTAGTTAGGTTAAGTATTCAAAACATACTATGTCCTTGCTATGATAACTGCTTCACTTATTATTTATTATTGGTTACACAAAAAATGAAAATGTTGACCCTATTTAAATGTATCTCACCTTTTTTAATAGATTTTTTAAAAAAATCTGAGCCTTGGTTATAATTACTTCTCACATTGGCTTCTGTCACATAATTAAATAAAAAAAGAGCCAGTCTTTTGAATGGCTCTTTGACATGAACAGATTCAAAAGATTCGAACCCAAAAGGGAGGTGTTAAAGGTCAACATTTAATTTCTTTGAGTAATAATAACCTAAAATTGTACCACAACCCAGTTTTTCTCTCCTCCAAGCAAGCATCCAAGTAGAAGAACACATCTCACATTACAGAGCTGCCCATATGGCCTCCTCACAGCGTGAACCCATACGGAGAACTAGAGGAGGCCACAGTGTAATACATCTAAGCGGACATTGTAAAAAGATTATCCCCAACCTGTTCTTTGAATCAAACTGTCCCTGGCACAGCAGCAGCGGGCATCTCTAAAGTGGGTATTTGTGTGAGTGCTCTGCTGGCAGCTTTGACAGGTCAAATTCCCTGGCACCCATAGAGACAAGCAGCCCCTGTTCAGAAGAAGGTACAAGGGGCTGACTTTGTAAATGTGCTTTTGATAGAGTCTGTCTTGTGGTCAGTTCAAAGCTGGTGTGATGGAGTGGGTTAAGAGAGAGGAGAGGAGATGAGAGAGGGAAATGTCAAGAGAGGAGAGAGGGGTGGAGGGACAGAAGAAAGAGGGACTAAGAGATTACACTGTAAAAATGTGGACTTTGAGAAGACAGGGAAGGACAGCAATGAAGATATAAGTGTATAGTTGTAGATGGAAGTTGTTGAGGGATAAAAAAAAAAAGGAGTTTAAAAAAGTATTTAAAAAGTTCTTCATACAAGTTATTACTCAAGCAGAAGAGTAAAAGGAGTTCAAGAATGCATCGTGAACATTATGCAATGAAAGAAGAAGATACATAAGGCTAAATGTCTCCTAACTTGTTTACAACTCTACAAAAATGACTACTGCTTCCTGCCTGTCTCCATGGAGATGCTATTGCGTTGCCTGGACATTTACACAGTGTGGCATTAATCTTATATCTTCCATTTGTTCAATTATGCTAAAAAAGAATACCTTAAAAACAGACATTGACCAACACAGGCCAGTTTGGTCGATCTGATGTCTAAAAATAGACACAAAACTTTATATTAACACTTTAATACAAAGAGATAACTGCACTAAATGTGATACACAGCTCTCTTAAAGGTTTATTGTGAAAAAAGAGCTATGAGTGAATTTGTAATACATGAAATTTACATCATTTGGGGAAAATAATCCAAATCGGCCCTACATATTGGCCCAAAAATATCAGCAGAGCTTATTGGCTATCGGTTGCTTTGGATTTTAAACAATCGTTATTGGCACACGAGAAACATACAGGCTCACCAAACCACAGACCTGACTGGTAATATGGCCAGTCACCTCCTTGACTCCATGGAGATAAGTTAAACGCAGTGTGAATTTCCAGGCAAAGCTACATAGTGCACCTTTAAACTATGACATAAAGAATTGACTAAATGACTCAAATAACTGTATAGTATTCATAGCTTGGTCAGATGTGGTCTACACAAAGCAAAATGCAGTTCATTGCTTGCTCACTGACATTGTGCACTGAGAGTCCCTCTGATCAGTGAATGTGCTAAAAGCTGCAGGCGTGCATTAATACATATGGGACATAGAGAGTCGTTATAGCATCACTCTATCCGCTCACATCCTCGTCAGTTAGCGCTGGCAAGCCTCATCGAGAAAGATCTCATCTGAATAATTCACATGATGTAAATAAAATATATGGAGTGGCCTTCACCTTAAAAAAATGAAACAAGATCGGAGCGGTGCTGAGCAATGACTTCTCCCTGTGAATCTGACATGCAAGCAGATGTGTGTCATAAAAGACCTTCTTCAGAAATCCTCATTGAAATTCATTGGTTTAAAACTGAATATTTCATCTTTTCTCTGCCATAGATGATATGATTAAAATAAGTAACTTCTTCACTACAGCACAACAGTGAGCTGCAAAATTATCAAAAACAATAACTGGGAAACATTGTTATCCACAAACAGGCTCTCAGCACTGTCTTTTATAGGCATTACCTTTAATTTCCAGGGAATAACAAATGATGGAGAAAGGTTTATTGCTTTTCTGCCGCTGTGGAGTGTGTAATATGTTTTCTATAATGCAAAAGAGCCAAAATCAGGCCCCCAAAACAAATAGCCCCAAAATCAATGAGACGGGAAGCTGTGTGCAACAGATCAGTCGTGCCGTGACAGGGCATTAGAACAGGAGGCAGGAGAGAGAGCGTGGGATACGATGGTGAATAATAAGAAATAGTACCTGTTTAAATGAGAAGGTTAAAGTCCTATATTATGCAATGACTCTTGTGAGCTTTAAGCCATGTTAGAATGTTGTTACATCCTCAAAAACACACCTGGAGTTGTGTTTTGTTTCATTCACACATGTTTGAGTGATCCTGCATTGTTAGTCTGTCTAGATCTCCAAAGCTCAAAATGCTCCATTCCACCTTGTGATGTAATGAAGTGGTAGTTTTCAAGTTACCAGCTACATTTTACCCTTTGTTCAGTAGAGACTGGCAATTCCGAGGCTGATTTTAGTGAAGGTGCATGGAGTTTGAAAGCACAGTGGAAGGTTTCCTATATTACCATATGATGTTTTTGATGAGGAAACGACATCATAACAGATCAGAAAACAGTATAATATGGGCCCTTTAAATGAGAAGGTTAAAGGTGAACTAGGTAACCTTTCTGGTAGAGGGTCCGCCAACTGCTTGACTTCATGGAGTTGTAGCTTAATCTGGTATGTTCCACAGTATGGTATTAAATTATTTATCTCCACGGAGACAAGCAGGTGATGACACAATGCTTGAAATGCAGTATTAGACAAGTGGTCATAATCTAGGGGCTTCAGACATTTCTAATTGATCTTCTCGGTTCTACAGTCAAAAACATGTGTTTTGGCAATGACTGAAAGTTTATGTTTGCTAAATTAATATTTATCGATTTACTATAGTCTAAATAAAAATGAATGAAAATATGAGGAAAAAATGTGAGTACTTTTTGTCATATTGCATAATCACAGGAAAAAAAAACACAAAATACAGAACATATAGAAGCAGCTTTCAAACCTAGGTGTAGCAATCAAAAAGTTAAAGGTGCATTGCATAACTTTTCTGGTGGAGGGTCCGCCAAACCAGTCCAAATTACAGGTTAGATCTGTGGAGAGGCAACACCGCTCAGTCAGAATGCCTGTTTTTCTTGGTACTTTTGAGCTATAAATCCACCTGTAATTGAATAAATGTAAAGTAGAGCTGTTTTATGTCATACTATGGAACATTCCAGACAGAGGATTGACATGTCCATAGAAACAAGCAGGTGATGGACCCTCAACAAAAAAGTTACACAGAGCACCTTTATTGCAAGAATAATGTTACTCAAGTAGAAGCACTCAGCCATCCAAAAAGCCCTTTTAATCAATAAAAGACAAGCTGCGTGTAAGAGCTCAGTGGTGTGTTGACAGCACATTAGAAACAGGTGAGGGAGCGGGTGGGAAGTGGCCAGTAACAACACAAAAATCAAAGTTAGTGTTCAGGACAAGACGGATGGACCAGGGGCTCTTTTACGCAGGGTCCCAGGGGTGCTACACAGTTAACATAGCGCCGAGATGTAGTCTGCTATCCCACAGCCAAAAGCTACAATGGAGAGTGAGTGGAAATCAATACGTGCTCGGGCCAATTCCTCAGTGTAACTCCGGTGATTACGACGGCAGCTGCAGGAGATGTGTATATGGATCAGGTGCTTGGCTCAAAGGCACGAAGGCCAGTGGCGCAGCAGAACCTTTGGAGCTGTGAAAGGTCAGTCGATAGAAGGTAACACACGTGTGAAATGATATGCAATGATTGCTCTTCAACTGGTCTGAAGGGGTTTGAGGAGCACAGAGGGAATCGGCAGGACTGGTGGGTTTAGCAATTTAAATGAGAATTATGTTAGTTGTTCTCTGAGGCGAATACAACACGGCTAATATTGACTTAAACTTATACAAGCTGAGTGATGGGAAAAGCTTTGTAAAAAAGTTAAAGGAAGACTATGCAACTTTTCAGGTGGCGTTTCAGCTACCCGTTTGTCAAGATGGGGTTAATATTGCTATGTTCACAGTATGGCATAAAATTATCCATCTTAACTTAATTAACTCCAACTTAATTATATGTGTTTTAGTTGTTAAAATATACACTGAAAACACGCATTTTTACTGTGAGCAGCTCGCCTCTCCACAGACTTGACATAAGTTGGTCTGGTGGTGTTACCTTGTCTCCAGTGAGAAAAGACAATGAGCTAGGCTTAATGCCATACTGTGGAACATTGTAGTCAAATCAATGAACTCTCCATAGAGACAAGCGCTAAAGAAGTTACAGTGCACTTTTAAGTAAAACACTGGTAATGAAAAAGTTCGGAAAACTTCTCTCAAAAAGATTGATTCTGTTAAAACCAACTTTTGAGCAAGGAGAGACCACTGTACAAAGTTGTTAAGAACACACGTAAGAAAAAAAAAAAAAAAAGAAGAAACCAAATACCAAAGTGCTAGTTCTTTCAGTAAAAGTGTTGATTTCAGGAACTGAGGTAAAAAAAAAAAAGGTGAAATGGGAAATGGGAAATGTTTTCAGTCTATTTACCCCAAATAAAAGCAAGTTACATGAAGGTTAGACTTGGTATCCTCTCTGCCATGTCCAAGTGTATATCTTAGCAGACATGCAAAGTTAAAATTAGCTCTTTAATATCGCAGACAGCCAGTACTTCTTGAAGATTAAAGCTCTCCTCGGTCCACGGTGGTAAGTGAAGGATGTCCCTGGTTTAAAGCTGAGACAGACATCTGAAGACAGCTGCTCCTCTCCCCCTCCTCCTCCTCCTCCTCCTTAGCCAAAACTTAAGATCCATACCTCCACAATCTGCTCACAATTTCTCTCCATCTGCTCCATCCAAATATATAAAAACCTCTTAATTAAAATAAATATGTTTTGTTTAAGCAAAAGTCCAGTGTCTTGAGAATTGCTTAAGTTTGTAAGCTGATATAAGAGTTTCTGGTCATCTCCAATTACACTCATGCTACACTTTCTAAATTAGCTGCTTGACATCAACCACTGCTCCGACTTCAGGGCGCGACCTCTCCAACCAAAACATGTCTGTTGTTGTTCTCCAGCAGGGATGGATTCAAAGAGAAAAAAAAGAAGAAAAAATGTAAAATTAAAAAGTAATTGGTTGCATTCACAATATAATAGAATTTGATGTCACGATTTCAGCGGGAGGACAGGTGCCTATGTAACTCTGTGAGAAAAGAAAGGTTTTTGAAAGAAATAAACAAAGAAAACTCATTTTTTGTTAGTGATTAAGTCCTCAAACTTGCCATATGACACTTAATGCTTAAAGTCTTTTCAACTCACAACAGTGACGCCAGATTGAAAAATGTCTAGAAAAAGATAGAGTTACAGAAAATGCCTTAGTTTATTTCTGTGACATAAAGGACAAAGCATGAATGATAAAGAGCAATGATGTTTAAGTAATTGCTTAAAATAATTCCATAAAGTGGCCGACATAATGCAAATAGAGATTTACAAGTCTGCCAGAGGTAACAAAGTTTCTCAGGGTTACAGTTATAGACTGCATAAAGAGGTTGACTAAGTCATATCTTGATTTACAGACAAAATAGCAAAATAAAAATGTCAAGATCATGTAGAGTGGATTAATATAAATATTTTAAGACCATAATGACATGGCTGACAGCAGCAGTAACGGAGTGAGGGGTGGACATTTTTCAATACAAAGTGAATTGGAGCCAGTTGATGGAGCCAGTAGTGCTGTGTGTTAGCTATGTCCATTATATACAGAATATGGTTACAATACTATTTTTCTTATACATTTATTTTTTTACTTCTTATTTAAACAAATATATCTGCACATTATTGGAACTACTTTACACCTGTTATTAAGAATAATTCTGTTATGAAGAAGTATTCTCACGTGTGAGCTAGTTATTACCACAAATTAATTTCAAACGCATTCAGCTAGAAATGAATGAACTTGAAATTACTTTGTAGACCTGATATATTATGCACCAATCTGGACAGCACTAGCAAAACACCACATACCAGCACACTGTACACAAGTGCACCAACATAACCTACTAACAGCCTATCCTAGTTCAGGTCATCCAACCTTGAGATTCACGCTCATTGTCATTTCGCCATGGCCTAAAAATGCAAAAGTCCATAAACCCCACACCTATCCCCATACCTGCCCCCCTGTGCCCCCCTCACAGTTAAGATAGAGCAGGTCCGCCCCACTCAAAGCCCTGTGATTAATGATGCCATTGTTAGCCCTAATGAGCGCTTGGACTCTGGAGTTGCCCTTTTCTTACGGCTGGCATCTGCTTACCTTACACACGCACAGGGAAAGTGGACCTGCTCGTAGCTGGGGGCCATAGCTAAATGTTTTATTCTTGGCACCAAAAAGCGACGATGTTAATTTAGTCCCCGTGCAATAAAGGGAAGGAAGTAAAATTGGCAAAAAGGTAGAAAGTTGGCCCAAGCAAAAGAGATGTTAAAAACTTTGGAAATGGAATATATTAATGCAGAGCATACCTGTGTCTGACCCAATCAGGAAAGACTTTGGGGTCAACAGTGGGATATGTAGGAATAAGATAATAAAAGTGTGTCACAAACTGCTGCTCTGTGTTCATTCTTCAGTGGTTAGTGGTATCATTTAAAAGAGGTAAGAGGAAATGGCTATGGTAATAAAGCTAAACTGTATATTCGATGTGCACTACTAAATGTCTAACTTCACCTGCTTTGCCTGGAATGTTCTGCGGTGTAGCATTAAAGTTATCACCATGGATATTAGCAGGCGACACCATCAGGCCAAGTTAAAAGTCAGATGTGTAAAGACTCGCAGTAAAATGTATGTTTTTATGTTTGTATAAGCAATCAAATTCTCTGCAATTGAATAAATACAGATAGATATTTTAAAGGTGCAGGTGTAACTTTTTTGATGGAGGGTCCGTCACCCTCTTCTCTCCATGAAGAAATTACCTGAAATGTTCCACAGTATGATATTACACTCGGTTACATGTCAGATCTGTGGAGAGGCGAGCCCACTCACAGTAAGAATGCAAGTTTATAGGTCAATAAAAAACATGTTACTGAGTAAATGCAAGATGTATACGTTTAATGCCATACCAGGACATTCCAGACAAAACAATAATATCTCCATGGAGACAAGATGGAAAGTTACACAGTGCACCTTTAATGTAATATACTGTGGAACTTTCCTACTAGAGTTGCTATTTAAAAAAAAGTTACACAGTGCTGCTTTAAATATTTCCACAGTTAAATTGCATTCTGCATCTAACTTTAAGGGCTATTAGTGCAAGGACAGGTTAATTTGAAATGGACACATGATCTGTGATAATCTCCACAATAGCAATGAGGAATCCAAAGCTAGCACCAAGACCTGTTTGTTTCAACCTTAGTGGGATTAAAATAGCATTCTTCCATATGGACCTTGTAATTGAGCTAAGCACTGCTGGATTCCTGCTCTGGTCCTTACAGTAGTTGGAGTTTGTGAAAGGTGCTAGTGTGTCCAGTTTCATTCCACAAATACTACATAGCCGTGACCCCAGAGCACGTCGTAAACAGGAGCTCTGAACATGTTTGGTGTGGATGTGTGTATGTGTGTATGTGTGTCTGCCTGTGTGGAAAAGAGAGGTCAAAGGTCACAGCGAGCCGGAGACGGAGAGAAAGTGAGAGAAAGACGAGTGCTCTGGCGTCCTTGTGGCATTTTACACAGATGGAAGGTGTGCCCAAGTGAATGTACTGCAAAGGTAAAATAGTACAGTTATAGCCATTATAAAAGGAGAGGAGCTAAAAGGAGCTTTTAACGAAGGATGGGTGATATTTCGTTCAGAGTATCAGTCAAAGAATTTATATCGGCCTAACCTTACTTTTTACCATGTTGTAACTGTGGTCCCTTTGCAGTAGCTTAATCTGAGTTGTGTTTCGATTGATTGGTGGATGGTTGAGTAATCCTGTATTGTCCTGCATTTCGGTTTTCTTCACTGAAAAAAAAAAAAAAAATTAACCTACCCCCTGTCTCCGCCCACCAGGCCCAGATCTAGACCAGACTGGCTGAGGGTGCAACCAAGTTTCAAAGGGATGCATTTATAAAAGTCTTCCATAAAGTGTCATTATTTTATGTACTTGAAATGCAAATACAATGCACCCTTTAGCACCCATGTAGTCATTTTTCAACAATAAAAACACATAAATGAAAGAGGCTTTTACTACTAAAGCAACTACTCCAAAATATTAAGTTACTGTATCCTCGATCATGACTTTGATGTGTGGAGTTTGCATGTTCTCCTTGTGTCTATATATAGGTTTATATAGGTTTTGCCAATTAACCTAAAACATTCACAACAGGCTATTCCTAATCCTGGGATTTTACAATGACATCCACTTTTCTTGACAATTTAGTTGTCAAATGCAGATAAATTCCCCTACATATACTACAAAATCCATCTTTGCCTTACTCGCTGCTACCCAAACCTACCTTGAACCCAAATATGACACCCACTTTACACTATGTTACTATAATGGACAGGATACATTATAGTAAACATGTCAAGGGTAAATCGTCACATTTCACCACGTCTTATATTTACTGCGGTGAGCTACAATAATTGGACCAGGTTTAATCCTCTGTCTTCAGGTGTGGAGGGGCACTCATTCTCAAGTACATCACACCTCTCTGGGCTCCTAAACCCATCAGCCATTTGTGATTATCAGCCCCACATGTCGTAAATGTCATAAATGTCATAAATGTCGTCTGTCATCAAGTACAGTGATGGGGTCATATGAGGCGCCGAGAGACGTGCTGTGCTCCACAGCACAAGGGCATTGTTGTCATTGTATGCATCCCTCTGCTTGTCAACAGTTCATACTTTAATATCATTATTTTTATTTTTATTTTTATTTTTTTGTCAAATTAGGACAGTATTTATTCTCTTACAAGAAAAAGCCAGGTGTCAGACCTGGAAATGCAATCACTGACTTGTCACTGTTTCTAATGGTGTCCCTAACATTTTATATTGTCTGTTTTATAACTCTGGGTTATAAAAGAGCTATACTATACGTGACACTAACATTTCAAACTTGGTTTTGATACTGAGTAAAAGGCTATATATATATTTTTGATAACCCTTTAGGCCTTATGATGGGACTTTGGCATTTTGTAGGTTGAAAAAAGGACAACCACTTCAGGATTATATGACCAATACAATGTCTTGGTGGCTAAATTGCTAAAAAGATTTAGCCAAAGCTTTTATTTTCATTCACATTTTGGATAGTATTTTATGTAATTGGACGATAGAACCACTGTCACTCTAGCTCTGTCAGACCTCAACCATAAGGAATATCCACCTCCCTGGACATTGCTTTATTATATGAAATCTATTGTTAGAAGTACAGGTGTTCGACTTTACTTTGAAAAGAGTTGGAGACAAAACTGAGCCTAACAATACCAGCTATATACAGTAATTCTCTATCCCTCTCCTCCACACTTGGCTGCCTCTTGCTCCTCTCACCTCCACATCTCTCCATTGTCCCACCATCATGCGACGTTAGCTCCTATTACAGTGGGGTAATAGACTCTCCAACTGTAAGTCCTCTTTGTTATGCCTCTGCCGCGGACGACATCTCTAAGCTGATTAGCTGGAGCAGAAGCCTTTTCAGAATTTCAATTAGAACGGTTGAGAATGGAGGAGCAGATTGCATGCCCTATAATCATTACTGGCTTTCGTGGAGCGCTGTTCGAATACTGTAATCCAAGAAGTACACTGCACCAGTCAGACAGCATGAGATAAGTGATATTATGGGAAGAAGTGGCACCAGTGGTATCAACAGCAAGAGCTAAATATATAATTTTTGTATTCCTGTCCATGTTTAGAACTACTGAAGTCACGCTGTAGTCCTACTTTAGACTCGTATAGTTCGACTTGTTTTAGATCAGGTGCCACTAGGGGCAAATATTTTCATAGTAAATAATTTTTTGCTATTTACAAACTTGCACTTTACAAACCAAATGTGCAATAGTTTCATTAGCGAAATGCACGCTGACTGTAATGTGGTAGCGCTCTGAAAGGGGAGTGACTTAGCACAGAGAGCAAAGGGAGAGGAGAGTCAGAGCATCAAAAATGAAACTGAAACTTTCAAGCGATAAACAGTAACATGGAGATCAAAACATGTTATGCAATAAAGTATCTAATACTGTAATACCCCCTCTTTAAATAAAAGAAGAGAGAACAACTTTAGTAAAAGACAGAATATTCAACACTTTGAGTCAACTGAGCAGTTTATGTACTAGTATTTTGTCATCAAGCATCAAAAACCATTGAAAACAATAGACTTCAGAGTTTGAGAAAGCAGGAGACGACAGTGATGTATGGCTGGGGTGGATTTGGGTCACATGGTCTGAAGCGGAGGGGGAGGTGTGAATGTGTGGGTTAAATATAACATACATCTGGAGCGCTAACATTTGCGACGTCGTTAACATCTACAGCTAAAATGTGATCGTATCGGGGCATTAGCAGTATGGGCGGGCGCTATGGAGATTAAATAAAGACCCAATTGGCATAAAAATTATCATAAAAATTACACTAGAACATTCAAAAATCTGTCCACTGTTTGTATATGAAATCTGTGCAGTCAGGGGCACACAGTAACATTATTTGGCCCCCATGATCTAAAAATAAACTCAAGCCTTAGTTCATAAGGTTCACTGCTGCAAAGCTTTTAGGAAAAGCTATTACCAAGACCAAAGTCATTATGTCTTTCTATCTATCCACGTCACAGCAGGAATTACAAATTAAAAGTACACTGTGTATAATATTATAGAGTACTTTTATTATATATAAATGTTCTAACACATAAGAAAGCTGCTGGATGTGTGACGGCTACATGAGAAGAAAAAAAATCGAGTAACTAGCATAATCAGATCTGAGTTTTGGTGTGTGTTTACAAGTAGGCCTGCCACAATAATCATTATATCGACTTATTGACTATATCGACTTATCGTTCAATATATAAAAGCTGGAAAAATATATTTTGGGGCTCAAAACTGATTGTGTGCACAATTTCTTTGTGCACACGGGGGCGAGGTGGGTTAAGTGTCTTGCCCAAGGACACAACAACAGCATTCATCTGTGGGAGCTGGAATCGCACCGCCAACCTGTGGGTCAGTGGATCTGACCGCTCAACCAATGATGTTTATGTTAAGACGCTTTGAGCGCCTTGAAGGTTGAAAAAGGCTATATAAAAATGATCATTTTCCATTTAAAGATGCACTGCGCAACTTTTCTGTTGGAGGGTCTGCTGTCTGCTTGTCACTATGGAGATGTTATTGCTTTGCCTGGACTGTTCCATGGTATGACATTAAACATATCCATCCAACATTTATTCATTAGGAGTGTTTCTATTGCTCAAAAATACAATAATTCCTTCTGTGAATAGATCTGAACTGTAATATAGTGTAGTGCTGTAACTTGCTTGTCTCCCTTGTGAAGGTAATAGTTTTTTTTAGGTATTATCTATACTGTGGAACTGTGGAACATTTTAGCCAAAGCAATAACATGTCCATAGAGATAAGCAGGTGACAGGCGCACCACTAGAAATGTTACGCAGTGCACCTTTAGTTTAGTTGGGTAAAGCCATTATTTTTAGCCTTTTAAAATGTAATATATGAGTTAAGTCCATGTTACTTCACTGTTTCCCTATGGCGAAGAGTGTGGAGACTGCACTGCTTTACCCGATCTAATAAAGTAGTCCCTGTCAGGGCCATGTCTGACTACGGGAAACAGAATAAACCTTGTACCGCGCCCTTCACATTATACCACACTGTGTATCTCTATGAAGACACATGCAGCCATGTGCTAAGTGAAACGCTATAGTCATGTTTTCACTTGTACTGGTTTTGACAAAGGGTTCAGGCTCTATTATGGCAGATACAGAGGAGAATTTGGGAGCTAGCATTGAATAACTGTGACAGAAAAGCACAAAAAGTCAAGTAGCATCTCCCTTGACGGCAGTGAGTGTGAGATGAGAGCCGGGTTTTTGACAATCCAACAAGCCTTTTTACAGGTGTGAATGCATTCAGAGGGGAATGACTTGAATAACTCGCTTGAACATTTCTGTCATGTTTTATCTCGGCTTATTAACATGCTCTGATTTTCCTTTGGCAAAGTGATATAATGTGTTTAAAAGTGGGAGTTTTGTGTAATGTATTTTCTGCTTTGAAGTGACAAATTTCAGATGATACGGAAAGATTGTCTTAAATTGGAGGAAGAAAATGCACCTGCAAATGTGGGGGAAAAATAAAATAAAATCATACGTGCTTTTAAGAGTGATGAAAAATTTGCATTGCTGCCAAAGCCTCAAACAGAGCAGTGCCCACAGTTAGCATCACACCCCCAGGGAAAGTTGAATGTCTAACCCTTTTCCTATAGCAGCTCTAACCTTAAGCATTCAAAGAGCCAGAGAATCTAACCCTCAACCACAATGGACACACAGCTGAAAAACAAGAAAAAACATCGCTCAGGAATAGGACAAGGTACAGTGATGAGCCAAGAGGTCACTGGGAGGGCAGGGGTCACCAACAGCAGGCAGCAGATGACAAAAGACCTCGAAATGCAACAGGAAAAAGAGAGGAAGATGGAGAGAGAAAGAGCGAGAGAGATAAAAAGAGAGACGGAGAGAGCTGGAGCGTAGTACAGGAGACAGCAGATGGTGAGGATTATTCTGACTAAAATACTCTATGGGATCTACAAAGGGAAGGCCTCAGACATAAACTGTTGCGGACTCCCCATCTGCCAGAAATAGACCAAAAAAGGCTGGAGATCTACCATCATGACTGTAAAAGGAATGCCCAGAAAACAGACTAAAGTATAACCGTCTACAACACACTAAAACACACTATAACACACAGTTTGTACTATGCACCCAACTGGGAAGATATTGTATTGATGCATGCAATAGAAAGACTAATATTACATGTTTTTAATTGTTCTTTAAAATTCTTTTTTTGATACTTATTTTGAATTTATGATACCATTTATCTATAATTTAAAAAATCTACATGATAGTATATAGGTATTATTATTATTATTATATTACCATTTATAGTTTTGCCCTTGTTATTGTTACTATCAGACCTGTCGACAGAAATTTGGGGCGAGAAGCTTCACATGGGTCCCCCTCTAATATAAATAAATAGAAAGAGGGTCCAATTCTGGGCCCCTAAAACTCTGGGGCCCGGGACAACAGCCCCCTTTGTCCCTGCCCGTTTACTGCCTTGGTTATTATATTATAATCTGTGAGCTACTACAGTTTCGCTTGTGGATCAATAAAGTTTGTCTAAGTCCCAGTCTAACAAGCTGAAAAAGACATTGAAAAGATAGTCAATTTGCAGTGTGTATTTGTCCTCTCCATTTTGTTTCCATGGTAACATATTCAACAAATACACAAATTAATATTAAAATAAGTGCCTGGTTACTTTGGTGGTCACAGAGGTTTTCATATGTAAAGCAGCTCACCACCACAAAAGAGTGTGGGGAGCGAATTTAAAGTGTCTGAAATTGTGGAAAAAAAACAAAATTATCCACAATGATAAAACACGCTTTTTCTTTCCTTAGAAAATGTCTCGCTGCAGCTTCCATATACGAGTGAACTTTAAAGCACTGACATTTTCCTTTCCTATTTCCCTACCCATTGCTTTATATTTTACACCACACAGTCACAAAACACCTTTCTCTGCTGCTGAAATTGGAGAGTATTTATTAGAAATTTTTAACATAAAGAATTATTTATACAGTCAAGTTAAAGGGCCCATATTACGCTACTTTTTGATCTGTTATAATGTTGTTTCTTCACCAAAAACATATCTGGAGTTATGTTTTGTCTCATTCACACATGTTTAACACACAAACCCTGCATATTTAGTCATATTGAGTTCTTCTCTCAAACTGAACTGAACACTGTTTTCCACCTTGTGATGTCATGTTGTAATGCAGGAAATGCTCCACTGTGTTTTTAAACTCCATACAAATTCGCTAGAATCATTTGGATGATTTCAGCTCTGGAATTGCCAATCTCTACTGAACAAAACAAAAGGTAGCTGTTAAAATGAGAACTACCTCTTCATGACATCACAAGGTGAGCTTTGGAGAAATAGATATAGACTAATAAACCAGGATAAACATGTGTGAATGAAACAAAACACAACTTATGTATGTTTTTGATGAGGTAATGACATTATAACATGGCTTAATGCTCATAAGAGTCAATTTTGCACAATATAGGACCTTTAAAGTGGGTAATCATTTATAGGGTCAAATAAAACAATAAAACAATTAAATAAAAAACAAAAGCATATAAAAAAAAGTACTGCCTTCAATTTCTACAGTACTAGGAGAGAAAAAAACACAGAAAGGAGAAGGTAGCACAGAGAACTCACTTTTTGCCCTCTGGCTTAACTATTTTATCAATATAATAATAGCCAGCACACATGGGTAGTTTTATCATGCTGACAGCGACCATAACAAATGGGCTTCTATAATTATGCATTAGTTCAACAGAGATTTTTCCACAGTACTACAGTTTGTACAGTTTGTATTGCAGTAGGATCTTAAAGAAGTACTTGTCTGTAGGATTATATATAGGACAGCAGGTGCTTTTGTGCTGATAATGTGCTTTCTTATATACTGGATGACCATCACCTCAAGAAACCTTTAATCCACATAGCAATGGAATTACAGGAAGTAGTTCTGAGTTACACTTTTGCAACATCTGCTGCCCGGGTTCATGTTGGAAATGACATTAGAAACTTCATAAATGAGAAAATTATGCAAGATTTGTATAAAAATATTAAATATAATTGTGTTAACTATTGTGTTTTAATGAAATGGGTAATCTAACCTGTCATATGCACTTTAAATAAGGCAACATAGGTAGTTAATGACTAAAATAACAGCAATAAATGTACTAAGACAAAGATAATTCATAAAAATGCTGAAAAGTGCACGTGCATTTCACTAAAACAAATTAAAAAAATAAACACCATTCTTTTATTAAATGAATGCCAAAACTGTCAAAGAAATGTGTTACTACTGTCAAACACTGTCGAAAAAGTTTGAAGTTAGTCTGAAAACTCAAGAAAATACAAAATGAATTTAAAAGGTGAGAGTGACAAACTGAAAAACTGCTGGCTAATGCTAGCGAGCTTGGAGTGTAATGTTTTTGAGAGGAACTTGTTTCCACAGTAAAAATCATCTCACCTGTTGGTCAGATTGTGTTAAATTAAAGATCAGATTAAAGAGCAGTGCCTACAGTTAGCATCACACCCCCAGAGAATGTTGACGGTATCAGATGCAAAGAATCAAGAGATCTCAGCGCTACTTTCTGTAATCTTCAACTTTTTTTCCAATCCATGTGTAGAAAATACTACTTGACTGAAACTATGCTAAATATGACCCACTATCCAACCAAACAAAGCAATAATTATAAAAACATGTAAACTTGTCATACGCACTTTGCACAGTTTCTCGCGTATGACCCTACATAGCGCCAGTGGTCATAATATTATGTCTGAACTGTCAATCCGAATCAAAACAAAATCAACCCTGTTTAATTTCCCCGCTCGCAGTCTGAGCACACATCGCATACGCATATAATCCCAACTCATCACTGTCGCCTTCAAAACATCCACCAAACTCCAGCCAACTGAAAGCAACCTCAAAAGACAGCTGGAGTGAACTTGTTTTTACCTTTCCCGGAGTGTAGATCCAACAGTAAACCTGCAAGAAAATAAAAACAGAGAATATAATTACAGTGACGATCTGTGAGCCCAATCAAGCTCAAAACACTGTCAGGCTGAGTCAATGAAGCAGTAATTTAGTCAAAAATCAGCACCATGTATTGTCTCTTCGCATACTGTCCCCATAGGAGCTGCGGCACACAGGCTCTAATTGTGTATTGAGCCATGTCACTCAAGACGTTATGTTCCAGCTCGCTCCCGTAATTGTTGGTACATTCTTGTTGAGCGGAGTTTGAATGAAAAACAGATCGACTCGTGCTATATTTGTATAAAAGTGTGGGTGTCCGCGTGATATTGACAAATTATCTGAGCCGACAGGGGACAGTTAATTAAATGGCTTCACTGGTGCTGAGCGTGGAGTAATTATTGTGCATGCAGGCAGATCCAGGGAGTCAACTCCTGCCTCTAGACAAATGAAGGATGTTTATACACAAAACAAAGGGTTTATTTGCACCTGAGACTGTCTGTAATATACAAGAATGTCAGTAAAAACACATGTATATCTGAATACTCAAGATTACAGCTGATAAAAACACAATTATGAAACTCTACATTTCGAATAGGAAATAATATGGCCTTGCTTGTTTGACTTTGTGGCCCTACCTGCTTTTCAATGCCGAACCTTGTCAGATTTCGGAAGCTAAGCAAGACCGGGCCTGTTTAGTATTTGGATTCGAGACCGCTGGAAATACCAGGTATGACAGGGAGAAAGCAGTGGCTATAGTGGAAACTGTTGTTATGTCTTTGGGCAGGACACTTCACCCACATTGCCTAGTATGAATGTGGTGTATATGTGAGTGTTGGTTGGAGGGGCTGATGGAGCAGATTAGCAGCCAGCTAGCTAGTCAGTCTGCGCCAGGGCAGCTGTGGCTACGATAGGAGCGCACCACCACGTGAATGAATAATGCACTGTAAAGCGTCTTTCCGTCCAAAAATCAAATTATATTATTATTATTACTTCAGAGTTCCCTGTTGAAATAGCTGATTATATGCACTGTACGATTTCACATGCACTGACACGTCATGTATCCAGAAGATCATTATAGCAGCGAATGTCCATTTGCATACAGCACGCATCTTTCGCTATTCTTATAGGGTCATTTTACATCATTACAATTCAAATAACTATAATTTACAATCATATCAAAGTATGAACAATTAAAGCTACGCTAATACACAAACAAGTCATCCATTTTCAGATGAAATAATCAATTGTAAAACACATCTTTTTGTACAATTGCAATTATACAGATCATTTTTAACTTATTAATGAGTATTATAAACCAAAGCTAAGTCATATTTTGGTCTCATACATGATATAACAAAACCAATTCGAAATATATCTGACATCTGGAAGGGGCATCATTAGGTTTAATTTGTAAAGCTTCAGAAGTATCCTGATACAGAAGCTTTCTTAAACAGTTTAGAACAAACATATGGTAAAATACTCCATTGTTTTGCATTTGAATGAAATCTAATAACACACTGGCCCATCACATCTATAGCATCCTGTAACGACGAGCCCAGCGCTACACAGTACTATATATTGACCACTAGGACGGACCCCTGCAGTTACTGGATTTGTGCGCTAAATGTTATGCTTTTGTTTATATTCAAACATACACAAACATAACAACAGCAGAACTCATTTAAATTAATTATGCTCTACGTCCCACAGTTGAAATATAATTGTTTTAGCTATGCATGCAGATGTGGCTTTTGAAGATATATGACCAAAGGCATCATAGAGAGTCCGTGTTTTTGCGTCTACATGTTGATGCATAATTAATAATGTATGCAAAGGGATTTTTTATTAAAGTTTCATAGGCCTCCCAGTGCCAAATTCTGCCCACTCTGCAGCCACAAGTAAATTTCCCAGAGCTACCCATTTCACCCCATCCCCAAACACACCCCACGGGTTTTTAGTCAGTCAAATTAATAGACAGGACTGTATATGTAGTAATAGACAATTACTCTGTAAGAGTCATTTGGCAATAGTCAGAACCACAAACTGACAAACTTTCAATTCCATTTTGGCACCACAACCTTGTCCTTCACAAAAAAAGTACAAATATCTGGGACTTGCTTCAGATGAACGTCTTACATTTGATGAAGGGGTCAAATCTCTGTCAGAGTCAGCAGGTTGAGCCTTAGGAGCACTGATAAACAAAGCTAAAGCGTGTTGTGACCTCGGCTACAAAACCTACACTGAACTGTACAGGCCCTGTGTCTGTCGTGGTCTGGACTATGGAGCTGGAGTCTGGGGTTATTCTAAACAGACCCACAGAGAAAGTTCAGTGCAGAGCTCTGAGGTACTTTTTAGGCATGCACAAAAAGGCACCTAAACTTGGTCTGTATGGCGATATGGGCTGGGAACCATGTGAAGTGAGACACATTTGTGATATGGTGCGGTCATGGTTATGGTTGGTTGATATGCCAGACACAAGACTGACCAAACATGTATTTAACTGGAGTCTGTTACATAAATCGTCCTGGAGTAGACAGGTTGAGAAAACTTTTGAGGAAGTTTATTTATAGAAATAAATTAATCTGTAGTATCAGACAAACTAGGAAAATTTACTTTGACAAGTATAAACAGAAGTGGCACAGTGAAATCTTATGTAAACCAAAATTATTTTAATTTAAGACGACTTTGGTCCTGAGCCTTTTGTCACTCTGAACCTGAGCAGAGGTCAGAGGTCAGTATGTGCCCAGCTGAGGTGTGGGGTGTGGGCTCTGGAGACGGGACACTTCCACTCAGTCCTAGAGGAGGAGTGCACATGTGCTCTGTGCGACTTAAAGCACATTGAAAATGAAATCCATTTTCTGTACAACTGTCCTTTGTATCATGACCTGCACTGTCAGTTGTTGTCTAATGTATCTTATTGTTTGTTTGCTGTGTCTGATGATGAGAGATTGGCGTATTTGTTTAAATGTAATGTTTTCAAGCTGGCTCAATTTGTATTGAAAGCCTGGGACCTCCGTAAGAGGACACTCTGTTTGATGTGTGATCTGTCTGCTTATTGTTTCACGTGTCTTACAAGCCCATGCGGACTGGGCACCAACTAAATGGTGGTTCTGCTGCTGCAGCAAAGATAAAGCAGAAGATTTATAGCTGAAATTTAAAGGTCGTACATTACACAAAATTGACTTTTAGCTTTTAGCCACTTAAGAATGTTGTTACCTCCCCAAAAACATACCTGGAGTTGTATTTTATTCACACATTGGAGTAATATTATTATTAAGGGATGTCTACGTTCCCAAAGCTCAAATGCTCTGTTCCACCTTGTAATGTCATGATTTCAATCCCACTTCTCCTTATGTGTTTACCAAATAAATGCTAAAAACTCTCCCAATTCAACTGCATATCATAATTATTCATAAATATATACACAGGTGCACACAGCAGAAGAAGTGGACTCATATTATCCCTTTCTTGTGTACCTATGGTGGCTCTATAGGGACATTAAGTTCTATACCTGCAGTGAGAAAAGTTCAGTTTGGAAAGTGAATGAAAAAAAATAGAAATGTCCCCAGCCTTCATACATAATTATGCTCAATAATGAAACATGCATGATTCTCTTCCAGCACTACTTTGCTTGTCCTCCCTGGCAGTTGGGGAAAAGGAAGTAAGGGTTTCCTCAACAGCATTTTTATTTATTTATTTTTTCATTTTATATTAGAATATTTTCCAAAATATAATACTGCATTTGTACATTTTTACTATTATTATTATTATTATTATTATTATTATTATTATTATTATTATTATTATTATTATTTTATTTATTTATTTTTTTCCAACCCAAGCCAAATTAATTCTTTCCAAGAATCTAAACCTCCATTTTGGAATTCCCAGTTAGTTACACCATTACATAACCCCTTTTTCCCCATTCAAAAGAACTTTATTGACTCTCTCTGCCATCCGTCTCCCAGAATCACAAAGACAGCGGACAACTACAATATGGCCACTGTAGAAAAACCTTTATTTCTCATTGGGGCTGAAGACATAGTTACTACCAGGCTGTAAAAGACGCAGAGCAGGGGTGGCATACAAATCAGATCCGCAAGCTAAAAGTGACACAGCCCACTATAAAAACACAGGTATATTTAACTAAGTGCTTCATGGCCAAAGTTTATGTCTATTTAATCCATTCGCAAATCGATTTTAAATACGCTAATGGCCCATACGACATTAATCATAAAACATAAGTGAGCAACTAATCAAAATGTAATTAGGCTGATTAGAAGTGCTATAACATGAGATTGTAGTAGTAATTATTTTGTGACATGTTTGACATAACCTTGAAAGAGAACAAATTGGACTTAAAAATTGGTAAGATCAATGTAATCAGATACTGAAGAAGTTGGACCAACCACTCATCTGATCTCATTTCAAATTTGTATGATGGTATTACTGTGTCTTATTTAAAGATGCACAATGTGACTTTTCTGATGGTGGTCTTATTATTGCTTTGTCTCGAACGTACTTGATAAAATTGCTAAATAAATATCCTGAATAGCATGTATTGTTAATTGGGATGGGACACAAGAGCTTGCAAGACAAAATTGCCCCAAGAAAAAAACTGTGCACACTTGACAAAATGATTTTGTGAAATTAGACAAAAAAGGGGAGTTAACTTCTTGCGAGTTATACCCCCTGGAAAGCTTTATATCCAAAAATCATTGCTACAGCAAAAGTACTAAGTAATGTACATGGCAAAATTGATTTACTCTAATCAAAATCTGATCTTGTCTCATTCTCATGGACCCAATCTCGTGTCTCGTCTCGTCTTGTGGAAATTGTGTCTCATTGTTACAGTAAGGGGCCTGCCTCTCCACAGATCTGACCAATAACTTGTCCTAGTGGCGTCACCTGCTTGTCTCGATGGGCATGAGCAATAACATTTCCATGGAGACAAGCAAACTGCAGACCCTCCACCTTTAAATCTTTGACAGACAGAAAAATATGCAGCTACAGCACCACGGCCTCCTTACGATTTCAAAAGGCAATTTCTGACATTATAAAAACTACAGAGAGGTTGATTGAAAACAAACAGACAAATTTGCAAAAATAAGATCAAATCTATGATCTATTTGTTCAGAAAAATCAACAACTTTTCACTTCTGATCGTCAAATCTCATAAATACAATTCTTTCATACAGTATGCTTTACAAGAATTCAGTTTCACTTTCTTCTCTGATGCACGCAGCCATTTTCTTTTTCTAATGAGAATCCTGTTACATTTCTATAGTGTGACATGATCAGATCTAACACAGGCGTATGGGCACAGTGTGGGGAGGAGCTGTCATGTTCTTGTCAAGGTAAACTCACATTTACAAGCTGAAATGCAGTCCACTCCACAGCCTCAATGAGGAGCTCTGATATAAACAAGATCTGGGCCTATAATCTCGTATATTTCGTGCATGAGTTGGCAGGCGGCTCACTGTACCTGTCACTCACTAAAGCATTTCATCAGTTGTTAAGCAGCGGCGCCTGACCATTCGCACTTAGATGGACCTGCCAGCAGCCGCAAAGGAGGAAAGTACACAGTGGCAGAAAATGAGTACTGTTGTTATAGGAGGTGAATTTACTGTGAAATTTGGCTTGTATAACACAATCAAGTCCTCAAATCTCATTATCTCAGTTTGCAGAAAGTTATTATTCATTCATTTTTTACACTTAAAGGGCCCATATTGCGTGTTTTTTTTGTTTTTTTTTCTATGTTATAATGTTGTTTCTTCGTCAAATAAATACCCGGTGTTTTGTTTCATTCACACAAACCCTGCTGAAAACACTCGGCTCCTCCTCATGTGGTAATAAGTGCTCCACTGTGTTTTTAAACTCCATACACCTTCACTAGAATCATTTGGAAGATTTCACCCATCTCTACTACCAATCTTCTGAGAGCAAAAGGTGAAAACTACCACTACATGACATCACAAGGTGGAACAGAGCATTATGAGCTTTGGGGATGTAGCCAGACCAATAAACCAAGGTTACTCAAACATGTGTAAATGAAACGAAACACAAGTCCAGGTATGTTTTTGAGGAAGTAACTTCATAATTTTGTGTAATATAGTACCTTGTATATTATAAGATTGTGTTTACTTAATTTCTTTGTTCTATTTATTAAACAAAGCTCTACCAGTCACTTTAAATAAGTCATGTCACGTCACTTGCTCTTTTGCACTGTCGGTTTGCACTGTTGTTCTGATGCTCTGTATATACTTGAATATTTTTATTTTTATTATATATCTTAATCTTTTTGCATGCTCTTACTTTATTCAAATAGTGATACTTTATTATCATTATCATTATTATTATTATTATCCTTTCTAACTGTGATATCTCTACTTGTATTATTATTATTATTATTATTATTATTATTATTATTATTATTCAGTGTTCTATGTTGCACCTTATCACCAAAGCAAGTTCCTAGTCTGTGAATTGTGTTCACTGACAATGGCAATAAAAGCTTTTCTGATTCTGATTCTGATTCTGATTCTAACTCGAAGTGTAAACACATCAGTACCTAACGGCATTGACTTAAGTGCTTTTGTGCTGTAGGAAAAGCAGCATTTAATTGAGTGGTATAGGCACCCAACTACCAACTAATCCGTCACCATAAATATTTAAAACACTCAGGATGTATTTCCCTGTCTGGAAAGCACAAAGGGGCTCTCTGTTCTGTCTGTAGCGATGCTGTGATTAGTGACTGAGAGCGGGCTCCATTTAATCTCAACCTCTGAGGCACTTTACACGAGAAAATTTCAAACCATTACTGACGCTCAACAATTTTCAAGCACCTTCAGTTTCCATGGAGACGACAGAGCCAACCCATAACTCGATCACCCCACTTTGCACCACATGTAAAATAAATGTAGAAAAGAAATTTGGAGAGGCTCATCTCACGCAGGTTTATTCAGAAATCTGTCATAAAACTGCTTCTGTGTCTCTGTCTAGCTCTGATGTGAATGGGAAGTGGCTAAAACCATTGATTTTTCTCTAACAGCTTCATTACACTGAAATTTCTATCAAGATTCAACCAGGTGTAAAACCAAAAACTAAAATGCCCATTTCAAAGAAGAAAAAAAAACTTGTATTGATAGCTTTTGTACAATTTTTCTGCCCATACTGTACATTTTGCATTTGTATATCTCTTGTATATAAGAGTATTTTTATTTACCTTATTTTAATGCATCCCCATACTTTATTATTTTATCAGTTTATATTATTATTTGCATCATAACGCTGAAGCAAGTTCCTAATTTGTGAATTTTGTTCACTGACAATGGCAATAAAACTTGACTGATTCTAATTCTACGTGTTTGTAACTTGGTGGAGGGTCCACAACCTGCTTGTCTCCATGGAGATGTAATTGCTTTGGCTGGAATGTTCCAGAGTATGGCATTAAACTTGTATATTGTCAGTTCACCATGGAGATAAACAGGTGGCACTTTCAGGCCAGATCTGTGGAGAGGTGACCACACTCACTGTAAGCATGCATGTTTTTCATTCAGTGCTTTTTTGTTTGTTTGTTTGTTTGTTTGTTTGTTTGTTTGTTTGTTTATTAATTTGTTTTGCTAAAAACATCAGGCCAAGATAAAAAGTTTAATGCCAAGATACAGGTCAGATCTGTGGAGCGGTGACCATACTTACTGTAAGCATATGCATATCTTTCGTTCAAGATGTTTTTTGTTGAAATCATCATGCCAAGATAAAAAGGTTTAATCCCATCAAATCTCTATGAATAAAACCTGGACTTTTTTCCACCAGAAAAAGGTCCACAGTGCACTTTTAAACAGCGGCACAGACATAAGTACGAGTTCAGTATAATCTGGTCCCATCCAAATTTAAGTTTAAAGTCATATTTGTGTTCTGAAATGGCAAATCAAAACAGGTAAAAATCTGTTCTTGGCAGTGCTGAGGTTTTGTCACCCAGGACGGCAGGAGCTAAATGGGTTGTTCCACTTTAATTTATGCACCATTGTTCAGTGTTCCAGCATCTGTGCCTGTGTTTACCAATGCCACTAACTGCTCCATCCCCGCTCTCTAGCTCTTAAACTGCGGGCTTTAGAGTCATTACAGAGAATGGATGTAAAGATATAGGCATTTGGAGAATTAGTGAGAAGGTAATGCACTCAATCTGCAGCCTAAACTGTCACTAAGCTCTGGGTTAAAGTGTCTATGGCCTATATTCAGAAATCAGCAAACACTACCATATATTACAGTATCCTTCAGCTTTGAGCTTCTCGTGGTCTGGGATCACCACAGCCAATGTTTTGATTCATATGTAAAGTCATGTACATATTACTCAGATATGTCAACCCTCTGCCCTTTATCCAGGCTTGGGACAGACTGACAATATCTGACATATGGGGCGATTTAACTACAACTACTTAACACAGTTTCTAATGTTGTGGCAGTATTGTAAGATATTCAGGGCTGGGGAATAGGCCTCCCTGTTTTAACTGTTTTACATGGATGGGTCCTAAGTCCCAACTATACATGAGGCTGGTGTACCATTTGTGTCATGGATTATAATTGGTAAGTTTAAAGCTGCACTAAATTTTCAGGTTGAGAGTCTGCGTTACAGTAACACAACTACTTTTTTCGGGTAAAAATAGTGCTGCTACTGAAAATTTGGCAACAAAACGTAGTTCCTTTTTCAATTCGGTGCAATGTTACTTTTCTGTGTACGCCAGCCAGTCCCCGCCCAGAACAAGTATAAAACCATGGTAATATTAATGTATGTACTATGATTTAATAGTGAAAATACTTATTAATATTGTCTAAATAAAGTGTCATCATGGTGTCAGAATTGGGAGTATAATCTATTCCTTAGTATCAAAATAGCATTTTAATTTTAGTATTATAACAGCACTAATACATTCAGGGATTAACTCTACAAAGTGTAAACTTCTAAAATTACTCTAATCAGTTTGTATACATAATTGAAATACTGTTTCCAAATGGCATGTTTGTTTCTCCACTCACAGCCCTCCCGTAGTGCATGTAATAAAAGAGAGCTGCCTCTGGACACTGAAGATATGCAGCTTCAAAGAAAAACAAGAATGTGAATCCCAGAGGCAAAACTACTTCTGCACAGAGCCAGAAGATGCTCACCGGTACAGCAGTGCATTGTGGGAGATAACGCGCCCAAACACACTCCCTGAAGACTGACGGACTACTTAACATGTACAGTTGTAGTGGTTTAAGTATTGTAGCTTCAAGTTACACACAGATCTCTCTTTTAATATGTCACAAATATTGTCCACTTGTTTTGTTTGTCCAATTGTTTCCAAGCCTAAACAAAAATTAGAGAACATGTTCTACAGTGCTTGTATTCTCATTAAAAAAAAACCATTAAAAACCCAGGGTTGTGTTTTATTTCCTTCAGACGTTTAAATTTTCCTGCATATTATGTGTACAAGCTCAAAATGCTCTGTTCAACCTTGTGAAATCATGAAGTGGGAGTTTTCAAGTTAACAGCTCCCTTTTACCTTTTGTTTAGTAGAGATTGGCAATTCCAGCGCTGAAATGATCCAAATGATTTCAGGGAATGTGTAAAGAGTTTAAAAACACAGTGGAGTTTGTGTGTTAACGTGTGAATAAAACAAAATTGAATGTGTGTTTTTGATGAGGAAACAACATTATAACAAAGATCAGAAAATAGTGTAATATGGGTACTAATTTTTCTAGCGAAACCAAAAGATGCACTACTTTTGATGTGAATGAAGCATAGAGGTTTATAAACAGACTGAACTAATCTCACTGAACTGGTCACCTTCAGCCTCAAAGAAAATTTGACTTGTGCTATTCCAAGGTAGTAGGTAGTGGCATTAAACGCTTTATATTTATTATTTATTCAATTACATGTGTTCTTTATTGCACACACTTATAGTTGGCTCTCCTCTCTACATATCTGACCTGTAACTTGGACTTGTGGCATCACCTGCTTGTCTCCATGGAGATAGATATGTTAAAGGGCCTATAATTTCCTGATCTGCTATGGTGTTGTTTCCTCATCAAAAACATATCTGGAGTTTGTTTTTAAACTTCATACACCTTCACCATAGAATGAACTGTATGATTTCAGCCCTAGAATTGCCTCTCTACTGAACTAAAGGTATAATGTAGCTGACTAAATGACATCACAAGGTGGAACAGAGCATTTTGAGCTTTGGAGATGTAAACAAAATAAAATAAAAAATACATACATAAAAAAGGATAACTCAAACATTTGTGAATGAAACAAAACACAACTCCAGGTATGTTTATGAGGATGTAACAACATTATAACATGACTTAATACTCACAAAGTCGGTTTTGTGTAATATGGGACCTTTAAATGCCAAACTATGGAACAATCCAGGAAAAGCAGTAAGATCCTCATCCTTAACTCCCTTCAGTTTGGACCCTCTGCCTGTTATAATTTCACACTTAACACCCTTTATTGCAAATACAAGTGTTACCAGTTTTTATCATACATTATGTCAGTCTATATTAGAGATAAGACATGGTTGCCTTGTGTTTTACATGTATGCAAAGCTACATCTTTTCATGAGTAAAACTGCAGAGTCTTTAAAAAGCTCCGTTCACACATGGCTCCCACCAACCTGCAGCCCTCACCTGAACCTCCTCCTGAGCTTTAATCAACTTGTTTGTTTGTATCTTCATTAGCTGCTCCTCTGATTGGCTCTGTGTAAAAGCCTGCAGCACACAGCTAAACACTGCATCCTTGAAATCATCATGTATAAATGCCACCATAAAATCCCTAATAGACTAAAGAAATTCTTGGTCGATGTAGACACATCCTGCACATTGATTAGTTGACTAAAAAGGGGGCGTGACAAAAGCTCTTGAAACTATTATGTATCCTTATCTTTCTGACCCAAACTCTCACAAGACTACACCTGCACGAGAGTTCATGAAAAAAACTACTATTTACGCAGAAAAAAGTACTAGGAAACAGTGTATTTATATAAAAACAGATTAAACTTGTGAGTCATGAGTTTAATCTGCCTTTTAAAATACAAACACCAAAAAATACCAAATGTTCACCTAAACCCCTCACTCCCTAACTTCTCTTTTCTGCTGTTGTCCCATATAAATCCTTATAATCTAGACGACTAATACAAATTTTGGTCAATTAAGGCATCATCAATCAATGAATTAACTAAGAAACTCGAGATTAACCGATATATATATATTTTTTCCCATGTCCGATATGATACTGATAGAATACAGATCAACCGTTGGCCGATCAGCTCTGCCAATATATTTTTGCAGATACGATTCTGATTATTTTCCCCAAATTATGCAATTTAAATTAACTACAAACTCACCCACAGTTTTTTTTTATCCATAAACCTTTAAAGGTGCACTATGTAACGTTTGGTTGGGGGTCCATCACCTTCTTGTTTCTATAGATACAGTATGTCATTGCTCTGCCTGAAATATTCCACAGTATGACTTTAAATAACCTTACCTTACATTTATTCAATTACAGGTGGTTTAACAGGTCAAATATACCTAGAAAAACAGGGATTCTGACTGTGAGTGGGTCGCCTCTCCACAGATCTGACCTGTAACTTGGTCTGGCTTGGTTTCCATGAAGATAGAAAGGTTTAATACCATACTGTGAAATATTCCATTTGAAGCAATAACATTTCCATGGAGAAAAGCATTTGACGGACCTTTCGCCAGAAAAGTTACACAATGCACCTTTAAGAGAACATTGTAGTCACATTTAGAGTAGTTATCTCTTTGTAGTAAATTGTTAATATAAAGCTTTGTGCCTGTTTTTTTAGACAGCAGATTGACCAAAACAAAATACTGGCCTGAGCTGGAGTTTTAAGGCCGTTTGCTGATACTCTAAAAAATCCAAATACCAGCCTGATGTATTGGTCTTTCTCTATAAACGACTAAACAACCTACAGCCAAACTAACCACTCCCTGATTTGAACATTTTTCAGATTTCTGTTGTTGTGAGTCCAGGTGGAGACAAAGCGGGCAGCAGCAGAGGAGGTGTTAAAAGACGTTTTCCTTTATAGAGAATGATTTGTTTATTTTATGTTCCCTCCACTCGCCTCCAGGGCCCTAACCTACATTACATCACACACACTATTAATCATTGATGAACAGACCTGTGCAATTTTGTTCATAATTTGTTCATATCTGTATGCATAGATTAGTCCGTTTTATCTAGGCAATGTCCTCATTAAAACCGTGAAGATACATAAATCTGTCTTTCTTTAAGCGTCTTTGAGTGTCCAGAAAAGCATATAGTCTTTTTTCAGTCACTACAACATGATGGCCATGCCCTCTCTGTTATAATGTTGTTTCCTCAATCAAACTTAGCAGGAGTTTGGTTTTGTTTCATCCACACGTGTTTAACACACAAATCCTGCCCAGGCTGAGTTCTTCTCTCAAACAGAAAACACAGGAAGTGCTCCACTGTGTTTTTAAATCCCTTACACCTTCACTAGAATTATGTGGATAATTTCAGCCCCTATAATTGCTAGTCTATACTGAACTAAAGGTAAAAGGTAGCTATTAATTTGAAAACTACCACTTCATGACATCACAAGGTGGAATAGAGCATTTTGAGCTTTAGACATGTAGACAGACTAATAATAAAGGATTACTCAAACATGTGTGAATGAAACAAAACACAACTCCAGGTGTGTTTTTGAAGAGGAAACAACATTCTAACATGGCAACAAGCTGACAAGAGTCAATCTTGTTTAATATAGGACCTTTTATAATCCATCTTGCCCCTGTAATGTGTAAAATAATAAAATAATTGTTTCTTACTTTGATCGATTAAAATACAATTTCAAAAATACTTTGAGCATTTTTGTGATGTAAAATGGCCCCGGTGATGTAGAGCCTAATAAACAATGTATTTGATTCAAAATGATATATCCTAATATGACAATCCTATGCAATTCAAAATCATCTTCCTGTATGATAAAATTAGCAGTGAACTAAATCAGTGAAGCTTTATCAAAAGCATGTAGATAAGATATAAGCCATCTCGTTGTAATAAATCAAACTTGTCACACATTTCTCTATCTCAAAGATGGGCTGAAATGCAAATGAGACTCATTCTTTGAACATAAAGTAATTCCTATGTGATCACTTCATTTGGCGTAATACAATTTAATGCCACCTCATGACATGAAAGCAGCGGAGGGAAAATGATATCACCCCAAATTAATCTCCACTATGTTCAAAATGCCAGTCCGTAAATGCTCCATAGGTTTATACAGAATGACGAAAGCGCTTATCAAAGTCCCATTTACAATCTATATGCTGCAATAACTCCTTTAAAGAACAGTCAGGATTCAGTAGTGAACAAATCTCACATCTAAGGCCTATGCAGAATAATCATATAATCCGAGTGTTCGTTAACTCAGAGAAGTAAGGGAGCCTCCAGGGGTCAATTAACCCGCACTGTGAACTAAGAACACAAGATCCAATGATCCTAATAATGAAGACACATTACACCTAAAGGAAGTGGAAGTACAGAGCGGGTTTGAACAATAATGAATACGAGAATGTAATAATCATGAATTGTGTATTTGAATAAACAGTGTCCGTTGTACATCAGATGCCCTTCCCTGTAACTATCGTCAGTGACCCAGTATCATTTGCCTGGGAAATGATACTGTATCTCTTTGTATTTCCCACACCCTCCATCACGCCTCAAGCCCTGTCAAACATGATCCACCAATCAGATTTGTCTTTTTTCAGTGACGCCTGTGAGATGAAGGAGTTCATTGGTCACCTTTCATTTACAAATAAAATCAACTTTATCGCACCTCAGATTAACAGATTTTAGTGCTTCACTCATTAACTCTGTAGAAATCCGCAATGTTTTTCAATTCCCTGTATTTTTTTTTCCTTTATTTTTCCCAATATGATGGACAATGCGTGTCCCTGAGTGGCTAATCACTGTCAAAACAGGGAGATTTGACAGTGACCACACTCACATCTTCGTAAAGTATTAGAGAAGTGTGTATTCTGGATCCCAGGTAACCAAATCATATAGGATAACTTTTAAAAAAGGGCAAAGTTATGGGTTTGATCTGTTTCCAAGGTATTTTTGAGTTTTTCAAAACACTTGTAATTGAATAAATGCAAGACGCCATGTGGAATATTCCAAGCCATATCAATAACATACAGGGAGACAAGCAGGTGGCAGACCCCTCACCTGAAAAGTTACATAATGCACCTTTAAATACACAGCGAAAGTTGACAGAATAATTTAGTTATAACTACAATCAACTTTTTTTTCAACAACATTTTGATTGAAATACATGTTAGAAACCCAGTTACAATAAGTTTGCAAATGGTATGGTAAACAAGAAGAAAATTGAAATTTAAACCATTATTCCTGCTTGATTTACTAACATACTGTTACAGCCCTCATAATGATACAATGGACCAGCCCTCCTACTCCTCCTAATATCACGAGGCTGACTGCTGTCCTTTAATCTCAAATCAGTTTTAATTAGAACAAGTGTGAAAAAAATAGAGTCTAGCACTTTGGAGTGTTGGAGCCGACTGAGAACATCTCATATGCTTTTTACGTGAGGTCAATTTACAGTCAATCCACAAGTTCAGATTATTTTTGTACTCACTGTTAATCACAGTTCATCTTTTCCTGTGGGGTGCTGATGCCTCCACCAAGCCCCATCCTCATCCTCTTTTTTCACACCCGCCAACTTCAAGTATGTTTTCATTACAACACAAATCTCCTCTTTGGTCTTTCTCTAGTTACAACCTCAGCATTCTTGTTGTACCCATATACAGTACTATTTCTGGATTTCAGATGACATCACAATAGTCTACAGGCCAATAATATTTAAAATCATGAACAAGGACAACCTCAAAATGTCCTTTTCTCAAAATGATTTAACATGTTATGCTTATTTTTAACCTATATTTATCCAGCTGTGTAATTAACCACATTTTAACTGAGATTCGGTCATTTCTAATAGTCAGTAGTATGGCCAATACTTTGCAAACTGAATGGTCACAACTGGCATATTGCAAAGTATGATGTCCTTTGCAAATAGCAAAATGACTATATTATCTAAAAAAAATAAAAAAAAAAGGCTTAAACTGTGGTAGATCTTTGTCTGAAATGCATGTGATTCTTGTATCATCTTAGTCATCCATATTTCAGTTTGCAAATTATCCTAACAAATTGCTAATCTAATCTCAAAATTGCTCCACCCTTCCCCTGTCTCCAAATCACAGTGACAAAGCCTTGTACAAGTGTCTTTTTCAGTGTAGACAGAACTGACTGCAATGGAAACATTTTACTCAAGACTGTGTAGCACTAACCCCACACGAGGAGAAGAGGCTCATTTAATTTGGGGACTTGTAAAGGCGCCACTCCACTTTGAGTTTGAGCCTAATTTAAAATGGCTGAACTCATTTTGACCTGGTAGCACCCAAACATCCAATGACATGCATACTTTCTACTTCAATCATTTTATTTTACTGTAATGGCACTTAGACTTGACACAGATTAAGAGTCCTTCCTCGACATCTGAATAAATAAAGGCAAGGAACTGGGAGAAATCCAAGTTAACACTAAAAGTAAAAATATTAAGATTCATTCTTGTTTTTTCTCATTAAAGGAACAGTATGTAACTTTGTGAAGGTGGCATGTCACTTGCATGCCACTATGAAAATAGAAAGTTAAACTCACTTGAAAACATTCTCCATGGAGATACATATGTTTTATGCAATACTTTGGAAGATTATAGCAAAAGGAACAACATTTCCATAGAAACAAGCAGGAAGAGGCCATCTTCCAATAAGAGTCAGGATTGTGGGGGTGCAAGCCTGCTCAGAGTAAGGACACATGTTTTATTTTATTATTTTTTTTTTTTTCTGATCAATGTTATAATGTTGTTTCCATAAAACATACCTGGAGTTGAGTTTTGTTTCATTCACACATGTTTAACGCACAAACTCATGCATGTTTAGGCTGAGTTCTTCTCTCAAACTGAAAACACTCTTGTGCTGTTCCACCTTGTGATGTCATGAGGTAATACAGGAAGTGTTTGACTGCCTTTTTAAATTCCACTAGAATCATTTGGATAATTTCAACCCTGGAATAGCCAATCTCTACTGAACTCAAGGTTGAAGGTAGCTGCTAACTTGAAATCTACCCCTACATGACATCACAAGGTGGAACAGAGCATTTTCAGCATTGGAGATGTAGACAGACTAATAATAAAGGGTTACTCAAACATGTGTGAATGAAGCAAAATACAACTCCGGCTATGTTTATGATGAGGTAACACCATTCTAACATGGCTTAAAGCTCACAAGAGTAAACAAAACAAACTGAGATAGACTGAACTTCACTTGGAGCTAATTCATCCCTTTATAACAGATTTTTAAACCCCTAATATTACCCTCAGTCACCTTTATGTACATGTAGAGTCCCACCCCACCTAGCTCACCTCATTAATACGTGAACATGTGCCTGCTTAGAGACATCATGTTATCCACCCCACTTCCATATTAAGCAGAGCATGCCACTGCGCTCACATGCAAACCAGAGCACTGCTGATGCCTGCACTAGTGTTTCACACACTACTTCAAACATTGTGCATAAAATATCTTCATTTAGTCACACGCAGGTTTTTCGCTCAGGTTTTTCGCTCATGTTTACGGGCACACCAGGGGGCATTCGGACAGGACCTTAGGCTATTTGGGGCTGTTAAATTGGTCCCATTGTGAGATAGGAGCTTGGACCATGGCTGACCTCTTCCTCCAGGCCTCTGTATTAGTCTCTGTCTGTCGAATCAATATCCAAGTGCTACATAGAGGCACTTGTATGTATGTTGGGAGAGGTGGTATGGTGAATTAGTGAGCCGATGATAGCACAAGGCAAAGGCCATAACAGCACTGGGAATATGTGCACGTTATACAGGTTCGATTATGGACTGTGCTGTGTGGTTTTAATAATCTGGGGATTTGAGTGAGGAAACAGGAGTGTGAGATAATAGCAAATAAAGAGAACAAGCTGGAAGGGTCAACACAAGTGAGACCAACAGGGACACTTCTACAGCTTTAAAGCCAATATTTAATCAGTAATAGAGTCAATTTAAAGTCAGATGGTTACATGTGCTTTATTGAATATGTTTTTGCTCATTTTTATCAAGATACATCATAATATCACAATTGTTGTTTTGGAGATGCTGTAGACATCTCCACTGAAAAGACCCAAGCTCATCATTGACGAATGGGAATGACTGAATCTCGATCTCGATTAAAATTAATAAAATAAAAATTTTCAAAGCCTGAAAAAGAGATTGTGACATTGAATCATGCGACCGCGAGTGGCATAAAAATTAAACCAGTGTTTAAGGAAATTTTTCCAATCATTGTTTACATTTAATTTATATTAACACTTTTACTAGTACACTGAAGGGTTGGGCAATTTTGTCTGAAAATAAAATTGAAAAATTAAATTTTCGTCTTGATGTTTGATTTTTTTTCTTCACAAAAAATTTCCGCAAACTACAGAAAATGGTCAAAACTGAAAAGATTGCATTCAGTGATCATTTTTAATCCACTGGCAGTTAGGGAATGTTTTTATGAATATTATTTAATGATAAACTATTACATTAAACATCAGCCTCAACATCACATTTGACGTCACTGATTTCAGAGCAGTCAGCGCTGCCTGGACCTGTGCTAAACTCTCCCAAACAAATAGATTTGAACTTCAAATTTGATGAATCAATTTAATCTTTTTTTTTTTCCCCAGCCATAGTACATATATGAATTACCATGCAGATATTCTGGCACATGTGGTATGTCAGATGCCCTTTCTTTGACAACCCTGTCCATTTATTCGCCAAGTATATTCTCTCCAAACTGTGACAATGACATATAGTTGCGTATTATGCCATTGGACCACTGAGACTGAACAGTTAACCACTTCATGTGCCTATAATACCACACTGTGACACTATAAAATAAAATCACATTGTCTAACTCTGTGCATCTCTTTATCCCCATGCTCCACCACAGACTGTGAGCATGTCCTGTACAGATGGAGGGATGGAGAGAGAGGCTGAGCTCCTGGTGGATTGTCCCCGCTCCGAGGCTCCACATTGGGCCTGGATGCTCGCTCTGCCGTGGGGCTCCGGTCTGGCTCTCTGAACAAGGCTCCTCTTGTTTGGCACAGGCAGGAAATGTGTGGTGCATTCACATGATAATGAGGCCGTGAAAGCATGCTGAGTACATACAGTGTGGCTATGCAAGAACAGGGCCAAAGACACATGACTTCTTTAGCCAAGGAATGCGGTAATGTAGTCTATAGTCGTATTTTACAAACTGGTTCGTTTGAGACAGTATTGTGGTATTGTGGTCACCATAAATTGTGAAATAAAATATAAACAATAAACGATAATACTAAAACAAATTGATTACTCCCCCAAAAAATGCAATATAGAGATGCAATAAATAAAAAGTAGATAAAAGAATAGATAAAAAGCACAACACTTAACACTAGTATTAGTATCTATAATGAGTCAAAGAAATTGTTTATTCAACCCTTCACAGCTCAAATCTTATCTCAGTGCAGAAAAAAATGCAAAGAAATTGTACACACGCTAAATATGGAGTCCCAAAATATATTGTTTTAGTTGTTAAGTTGCTATAGTACTTATGGTGACAGGCCTGTAGTTGAGTCATGTAACTTTGACCATTTCTTTGCTTCTTTCTTTCCGCATTACCTCATTCTATGTTTCATATGTATCTTCTCAAATGGGTTCAAAGTGTGCAAAGCGTTTTCACTTCTCCATCATAAATATATCAAAAAGTCAGACTATTCCCAGCTGACCATGTTGGTTGGTGCTTCCAGTATTACAAAGTTGTCCTCATTAACCCTGAGAATTTGATGTGCCAGGAAATAGAGAGCATTTTCCTAAGCTCTGAAGACTTTCCCAAATGAACACAAACATCTTTAATTAACTATTCAATTATTACTTATCAGAGTATTTTATTTGTTTGGCTTAATTAAATACATTATAGTTGTTTTTACATCGACTAAAAGGAATCATAGACGTAACCTGGTCCAAGTTACTGTAATTGATATTTTGCAGTGACGTCACGTGGGGGGTGTTCTACATGTATGTTTATGGTGAAATGTTTAGGAGTTATCATGGTGACACATTGCACACACAGCACACATTGTCAAAAAGTTTTAAGACTGTCTTAAAACTCAAGAAAAAACACAAAATGGACTTACAATGTACATTTTCAGAAGCGTGTGATCAATACGGGCATGCATGGTGCTGTTTAGGTGTTTGATTTTCAACAAAAATGGTGAGAGTGACTAAGTGAAAAACCCTAGCTTGTGACTGTTATGTTATGTGTGAAACTTGTTTAACAGCACAAATCATCTCACTTGTTGTATTTCCAGGTAAGTCAGTTCTTTATGGTTGGATTGTGCTAGAATAAAGCACAGGTTAAAGTCTAATAAATTCTCAGACAGAGCTGAGCCTACAGTTAGCATCACACCCCCAGGGGAAGTTGATGACACAAGCTGCAAAGTATCAATATAAGGCTATTCAAGTTTGTTGAAAAGTGCTATACAAAACCTATGCGTTACTATTATATTATAATTCACACTTTATCATCCATTTAAACCATGTAGGGCAACAAAGTCAACTATTTTTGCAATTTGTTACAGCTGTTATGATACAAAAAGCCTGAAGTATGTATTCTGCTCCTTATAACACCACCGTGGTCAGATTCCCCTCATTCCTGTATATTGCACTGTTTTGAATGACACTGTGATTTGGTTGAAATGAGGCTTTTGCTGAGTCATAGACCCTCAGTATAAGACCGGACTGCTGGTCTCATCACCACGGCGACGGGGGCCTGGTGGAGACAGACTGCTATTTACTGCCATAGACGCACACACAGCCAGTACAGAGCCAAGATAGAGCCGTACAGAGACAGAGAATACAGGGCTTTTCTATGGAGAGAGCCATTAGTGCCATGACACAAGCAGTGGACACAGGAACAATGAAGTTACTGTTGGAGAATCAAGTTAGACTGCATGTTGTTTATGGTACAGTGTTGTGGCTGGGTCAACAGAAATCAAGTTCAAGTTACTAAAGGTGGGTTGAGTCAAAATAGAAGCTTGAAGTGATTAAAAGATAAGAGGTAAGAGTAAGAGCTCCTAGTTTTAGTGAAGTATAGCCCTACTCCATATCTCTAAAGAGGTCTGACTCCTGTATGATAAAGCCAGTGTGTTTCAGTTATTTACTGCATGAGAACCATACACTGTATATATAAATGGACACTTCCAGGGGCACCTCCAGCTCCATCGACTCCGGTTCCAAATTCTCCCATATAACTGCTAGCCTCGATGAGCTCCATTTGACTGGAGTCGAACACTATGGGTGACATCATTCTCCCTTAGTCCACGTCTTTATACAGTCTATGAGGGGAACCATAAAGTAACACAGAGATGTAATTGATTTGCATGTGTTCCACATTACTGGTGTTTTTTTTAGCTCAAAACACCTTTGAAAAAACCATGCATTATTATGAGCAAGGACTCCTTTCTATGAACTTGAGCTGCATGGTGGCATTACCTGCTTATCTCCATGGAGATAGATAAGTTTAATGCTATACTGTGGGACACTGGAGACAAGTAGGTGGCAGACCCTTCACCAGAAAAGTTACATAGTGGGCTTTTAATAGTCTGAACTTGTTTCATTTCATTCAGGCAGGTCAAATTAACACAAGAACAAAGTATATGCATATAATAACATATAATGCCTTCAGCACATTTACCAAAGACTTTTTTTTTCTTATAGGTTCGAAAAGGAGTGGGAAGAAAAGAACTTATTGAACTACACTGGAGACAATAGGCACAGACCATTCACCAGAAAAGATACATAGTGCAGCTTTAATAGTCTGAGCTTATAGACTTTTTATTCAAATGGCGTCAAAGGATTCTTGAGTGGCTATCAACAGGTACAAGTGGCACAATCAGAGCTGCAATATGAACAAAAAAAAGCAGCAGGTTTTATGGTGAGAACAGGAGGCGGGAACGCAGGATTTTTATATACTTTTCTCTGACAAGTGCGAAAGAGCTCGGAGTGATGCATCTAACTAACACAAAACACAATTTAAGCGTTAAGAGGCACACGTGTGATTTCTGCTGACGTCAACAACGAAGAACAGCTATTAATACCCAGCCCACCTGAGTCTGCACCAGGCTGCACCGGCAAAATATGCAGCGTAAATGAACTCCAAGTCTAAGATTGTTTTTGTCATTTGAATACATTTCTATTCATAAGATCACAGTGAGAGGCAAGGAGGCAGAAAAGAGGGGGGACCGGGGGAGTTTGGGGGTATTTAGAAGAGTCTGCCAGTGTGAGTAGAAATGAATGGAGCAGAGGAAACAAGAGGAGAAAGAGAAAGAGAAAGACTTCCTGAGGTCAGTGAACGTTCTGTGCCTTCGTCAAATTGTTCTTGACGTCAGGGGAGCATTGGAAATACACTAGATTGGTCCTGGTTAGATCACACTTTTGTTCTTGGATTTTTGTTCCTGGTCTAGTCATGGTTTATTCCATGTTTAGTTTGCCTGGCAAGTCCAGATATATCTGTATTTTTTACACTGAGGATATCAGCCTAGTCAGCACTATTCCATGGCACCTCATTCTGACAGTACAGTGCAGTTTATTTTAGTGACTCATGTGAAATGAAGGAACTCATTGGTCACCCATCATTTTGAACAAAATGAAATTTCTCTCACCTCAGATAAAAAATGTGCTTCGTTAACTGATTCTGCAGAAATCTGTTTTTCAGTTCACTGTTCCATATGTTCTGATATGGGCAAACCCTGATTTGCTAATTCACCTGTCAATCACGCCAATCTGAACTTTCATCAGACTCACATGTTTGTAAAGTTTAGTCAACATAGCCAAAATTACCAAAAAAAAAAAAAAAGTGAGAAAACTACTAAAAAGCAAAGCACTGAAATCTGAGCATCATCTTATTCTGTTAAGCAATATTCAAGTATTTTGCATTTATAATGTACAAGCCTATTTATGTCTGTTAAGATGCTATTTTATCTTTCCTACTTTTCAAGAATCTCAAAGCTGTTAGAAGTTAATTAACACAGTAATTACTCCACTGGCCGAAGGTGAGTGGGGCCATTGCTATCAGTTGTTGTTTTTTTTGTGCCAAATTAAACTTTTGCCTTGCTTCACTATCTCCATCCGTGCACACAGCCTGCAGTCTCTTTCTTTCCTCACCTAATCAGAAAATGCTCTTTGGTCCCACACGGCTCCTTCATGTCTTGGCTTGGATCCAGACCACATACTGGGCCTTATAGACTTCAGTGCTGCTGGTGGAACTAGAAAGAACTCACATTTTAGCACATTGCACCATAGCAGAAATCGCAACTGCTTTATTCAAGATTACAAATGAAAATCAGGGTTTTGAAAGATAAAAAAAAAAACTACCTTTGGTTTAAAAAGGTTGTGTGAAAATGGTCTGTCATCCGGATCACAAGAAGAAATGGATAAGAGCATCAAATATGTGAAGGAAAATATTGTTAAAAATAGTTTAAAAACAATGTATTTATTTATGCAAACTTGTGTACATGTATCTTACATGGTTCACATGTGGATATGGGTCATGGGGGACAGCACTTTTCTAAACTGTTTGCTGCATAGCTCTCTTTTCACAAGGTAGTTTTTGTCAGACCCATATACTGTATAAAGAAGTAGACTAAGTGAGTGTGACGTCACCCATAAAGCGCTCGGCTCTAGTCAAATGAAGCTCAGTGAGGCTAGCTGTATAGGGGCGAATTTGGAGCCGAGTTCCATATTTGGAATTCCGACCATGAGTGTCAAAGCAACCAAAGAGCCAATCTGGAGCGAGGCTCTTGAAATTTAACGCCCCTTCCCACTTGCACCACTGGCTTATGCAGGCACTGAGCAATGCTGTCAATCAAACCTGTTGTTAATACCAGCAAGAGCAACCTCAGGGAAAAAAGGCGGCTGATTTGACTATTAATGTTCATATCTTGATTTATGGACAAAATAGTGAAATAAAAACACCAGGATCATGTACAGCGGGTCAGTATGAAGAGACAAAAGACAAAGACAACAAAAGGACGACGCTCACTGCAGCAGTTACAGAGAAAGGTGTTACAGAGTCAGTGGAGCCAGAAGCACCCCCATGCTCACTTCCTATTTGGAACGTGGAGGCTAGCAGGTTAGACACGCACGCACGCACACACACACACACACACACACACACACACACACACACACACACACACACACCAGGGCATCTATGGTCAGATGCAGTATATTGTAGATTAAGTTTTTGAACATTCATTGCAAAAATATTTCCATAGAGACAAGCAAGTATTGAAACCCCCCCACTAAAAAAGTTCCACAGTGCACCTTTAAGTAGCAAAGCACCAACTCTGAATATACTTTCTCTGTCCAGATTGTCTAAAGGTGAGCTGCTGAGTCTGCAAGAGAGCAAAACTAGGTCTTTTGTGTTATCATAAAAAGTGTAAAATATTGATTTCCACTATCCTGTGCTAAATTTAAACTACTGCGCCTCAGGTCTCTCTATCATTTATATGGGCCGTCCCGTTTAGCTGTGTCCTCTGCTGTTAGCCAGGTGTGAAATCCCAAAGTTCACCTCTTCATTGGCAGTCAGCACTTATGTTCTGAAGCTAATTTCCCATCATGTATTTCTGCTCCGTGCTTTGATGCCCCCTGTATCATAACCTCTTCATCACGTCTGCACAGCCAATTTACTGTATTAATTTTTCATCTTAATTCAAACAAGGATTAATTAAAACTCAATCTGTATTTTTTTCTCTCCCCCTGCTGTGAAGTGCTAGGCTGGTGTAATCCTTTATCAAATGACTGCACTGGCTTTGGAACCTGTATTCAAGGGATTTTAACTAGTGTTTTATTGTTATATGGTACAATAGAGTCTGTATGGCTTTCACATTGATGGCAGTCTCAGTAGGCTTTTGCTATTCTAAACCTGCCTGGCTTCAACAATAACAGTTTCTATTGTAATCCATATGCAGTGAACTCATCGACCATTGTAATAATATAGCTTTAACTTAGACTGGTACCAGCTACTTTATTGTTATAGTACTCCTATTATTACTGGGCCCATTAAACCCCACACAGTGTGCATACAGAAGCAATAGCATAAAATTCCAATGTGGAAATATTTTTTAAACTACCTCCTCTAGATGGATTGATAGACATTTGTGTATTAAAGGTACACACTGTAACACTCATTATGGAGATGTTATTTTTTTGTCTGGAATGTTCCACAGTTTTTGCATCTATCTTGCTTTTATTTCATTTAAGGTCTGAGTGGGTTCGCCCCGCTAAAGATCTGACCTGTATTTTGGCTTAGTGACATCACCTGTTTATCGCCATGGAGCTTTGATTTTAACCTACAAGCACATGTCAACAAGGGAATAGCTAAACAACACTTTAACAAAGGCAAAAAATCAGGGTAATGTTTTGGTATATTTGAGTTTTAAAGGGCCCATTTTACGATATTTTCTGATCTATGTTATAATGTTGTTTCCGCATCAAAAACTTCTTCTCTCAACACAAACACCCTGTTCCACCTTGTGATGTCATGTGGCAGCACAGGAAGTGCTTCACAGTGTTTTAAACTCAAGACATTTACCTGAATCATTTGGATAATTTCAGTCCTGGAATTTTCAATCTCCACTAAACAAATGGTAAAAGGAGCTGTTAACTTGAAAACTACATCATGACATCACAAGGTGGAACTGAGCATTTAGAGCTTTGGAGATACAGACAAATAAGGGTTACTCAAACATGCCTGAATGAAACAAAACACAACTACAGATAAGTTTTTGATGACGTATTAGTATTCTAACACTTAACACACACAAGAGTCAATTCTGCATAATATAGGACCTTTAAATTTGGTTCCAAAATAAAAGCAGACAGGTAGCCGTTTGTAATAGATTTCATTCACTGCAACAGCACAGTCTCTTGTTTCTCTCATGACATTACTTCACATAAAGAGCAGGGCCACACAACCACAATAGACCAGTGAGTGAATACCTAAACTCCACTGGGGAAATCACACTTAAATGCAGCTAAATCGCAGTGGTTTGGGACATTGCTGTGTGTTGTAATAATAAAGCACCATGCAGCACACTACAATAGACTCATTGATCATGTGGTGTCATCGTTAAAAGTCCTTGCCTTCGTCTCATCGCTTTAATAAATGGAAATGTCAGGCCTTTAGACTCCAGAGAAGACGGATGGGCTGATATTCCCCTTTGATTATAATATATGTTTATGAAGAGTTAGTGCTGTGACTAAAGGATGGCTCTCTCTCCATTCTGTATTCTTAAATCAGTATTATTCGGTTCAAATCTGTGTATTGGAGTTAACATGGTGCCACAATGCACACATTAGCAAACACGGTCAAAAATGTTTTAATATAGTCAAGGAAAAACACAAAATGGATTTAAACAGCACATTTTCAGGAGCCTGTGATCAATACGAGCGTTCATGGTCCTGTTTAGATGTTTGGTTTTCAACAAAAGGTGAGAGGGACTAACTGTAAAAACTGTTGGCTAATGCCAGCTAGCTTGCTAGACTGTAAATATATGTGTGATAGATTTGTTTAACAGCACAAATCATCTCAATTGCTGTAGTTCCAACTAGACCAGCTCTTTCTGCTCAAATTGGGTTAAAATAAAGCTTAAGATTAAAATCTAACAAGCCTCAGATAGACCAGTGCTTACAGTTAGCATCACAGAATGTTGATGACATCAGATGCAAAGCATTAAGATTCCCAAATTCACTGATGTATTTACAATAGCGCACCAATGGGGAACAGTAATTGCATATCATTGTTTCTTTTGCCGTAATTACAGTTGTGATGGTGCTCTGAAAGACAACAGTTTAATAGTCTATGCATAATTACCCCCATTGACTAGACGGTGGCTAATTGGGTTGTTTGACATTGTGCGGCTGTGTGAGGGAGAAAGTGTATGCGTGTGTATGGGGGGGATAAGGAATAATATTCACAGGAAAGCATATTTGTGAAAACAGCAGGACAAAGCTACGTCTCCAAGTTCACAAACAAACACTGGCAAATCATCATTAGCAAGAGTCCTGGGGTGGAACAATGCGACTCAACAGGGAGAGATGAAGAATAATGTAAAATAAACGATTGTGTAAAGAGATTAGGATGAAATTATAAAACTTTTTGGTGCTAATGACTTTATATATTCTTCTCAAAACACTACAATATTGGCCATTCGCTCTCTGCAAGCAAGCCAACATCTTCTCTGACCGGTCACTCACACTAACACATTCATTCATACAGAAGGTAGGTTTTCAAGTGTCTTGCCCAAGGACACGACAACAGTATAGATGATTTGCAGTGACGTCACTCGCAACATGTGCTTTTGTTTATACCGCCATCCTGGACGGCGAGAGAGACGGCAACATCATGGATGGTAACACATCAAACAACTCGATTGCTCTGTCAAAAATAGCCAAGACATTGGACAGTTTCCACTTGGAAAGATATTTAGAGAAAGTTAAGGTGATCGACATTGATCCTTACTCTATAGGAGTTGATAAATTCTTTAGTTTCATCGATTATTTTCCAAAACCCGATTTGCGTTATATGGATATATACAATTACCTGATAAACACACCATCCTGATTTTCTGGAGAAAAACTGAAAAGTTACAAAAGCTTGGACGCTTACAGTTATTTCATTGCTGGATGGGTGAAAAATGTACAAATCTGTCCCATAGACGTTGTTGTACCCGGTGACGGCGGTGTGCAGTATCATGTAGTGAGAGCTCAGGTAAGCTACTAGCTAGTAGTACACAATCCAGGCTGAGTATGAAATGACTGGTCCTGTGCATTAGAGCTACGCATTGTTATGAATGGCCATGAATGGGATAACAAACATTTGTTTGAAACCACATAAATTCATTTAAAATTGTAAAATAAATGTGAAAAATCTATTTATAATTTGAGGAATATTTCTTCTTTTATACTGTTGGCGACCAGTCTTTCCTTTTCACAGCAGCAACCCACTTGCTACGTCTCTCCTCGTCAACAGGGAAGCGACAGAAACTGAGTCCAGATTCTTTAGTTTGACGGCTCTTACACCCAAAAGCACAACAATGAAAAACCATTTTGGCCACAATAATAAAAAAAAATGTTTGAGAAAGAAATCAATGTAGGCTACACCGTAAAAAATTACTGTAAAAATACAGACATTTTCCAACAGTAAAGCACCGTTTTGCGTAAATACATTTGCATACTGTGAATGAGGACAGCTTTGAGGAACAATTTTATTAATTGCATGTTACTGTTTATTTTCACGGTATGAAACAGTATTTTTTTAAGTTTAGTCACATGGGCGACGCTGTTGCTCGAGACTGCTCTCAACCCCTCAGAGCAAAACCACGACGCATCCTTAACTCTTTTTCCCACTTAGAGCAAAATCACAACGGATCAAGTTTCATCAGCAGTAACGTTTACAGGCGTACAGAGATTAAAGAGCAATGGAATAATTTAAGAAGACGATTTGCCCCGACCGCGAGCTGCCAATGTCGGGTAGGGTCCACTAGTCCGAGGGTCCACTAGTCCGAGCTAACCTTAACCAGACTTTGACCCCTTGTCTAACCCTAACCTTAACCAGACTTGGACCCCTTGCCTAAACCTAACCCTAATCCTAACCTTAACCAGACTTTGAAAGAAAAAAAAAAGTGGATTGGGGTTTGACCCTCGGACTAGTGGACCCTCGGACTAGTGGACCCTCGGACTAGTGGGTAGTTCCCGCCAAACGCCAAGGTCTCCAAACTGAATGACACAGTCCAAAATCCCCATCGCCTACTTAAGGTAAATGCAATATAATCATTGTCGACCTTACCCTGTATTTACAAAAATGTATATCAAGTCGATTTGTTTGGTTTTCATTAGTACTGAAAGAGCAAGTAAGTTAGCTAACGTAAAAAAAAAAAAAAAAAAAAAAAAAAAAGCCACCTAAGCTAAAAGTTAGCTAACGTTAGCTTGTGGATTTGCAATTTATTACTTCAAATCTTTGCCCATTTGCGATCGACGAAATTTAATTGTTCTGTCAGAGAGTAAGTTATCTCGAAAAGGGTTTGTGTTAATGATTATTCTGACGTTAAGATCTGCAGACTGCAGTATAAAATGATAACTTGCAAAATATGTGATAAAAGCTGCAGCAATACTTTTACATATGTCAGGCATATGCGAACTCATAGTTTTTTGCCTAATGCAACTTTTAAGTGCGGCTTCCCACAGTGCACAAGACTTTTTTCTACGTTTTCAGCCTTCAAATGTCACACTTATGGCCATAAATCAGGCAGGACTAATTGTTTTAATTAATTTTTTAAATTGTTTTAGCCATTCGAAGTCACGGGAAGTACTGATCTGCAGCAGTTTTGATACTTATTGTAAATGAAGGGGCAAATATACTTCTTAAAACTGTATTGAAAATACATAGATAGGGTGCTGATAATCATATTTGATACAGTTTCTGGATAATAACTATAATTATTGTCTGTATCAGTTACTGGTGATGAAGCCACAATTGAAGGATGGATGATCAGCATTGAAAACCATGTCATCTGTGAAGGTGTCCACCAAAGCTTCATCACAGGACTGGCTGCAGTTTTCGCCACCTACTATGTCTTCAACTTACAATACCAAGAGGAGGCCTCAAGGACCCTGGAGTTTGTTCAAAGGTAAATATTGTTTTGATATTGTGCCCCTCTTCCAAACTCTGTTCAGGAATTGTCATAAGCTGTACTGTAAATTAGTAGCCATGTGAACATCTCTAATTTTGGGATATTTATATGTGACTAAAAACTCAAATTAAATCTGTTCATCATATAAAACTATTGTATCCCTTCAAAAGACACAGATTAACTGCTTGTTGTATATGGATTTATTTTATGATCTCTTTATGATTGCTTTGAAGGGTCAGAGTTTGGGGTGTGTAAACTTTCATTTGTATTCTGAAAATGAACAAAAGTCTAATGGGTTTGGAATGACACAAGGGTGTGTAATTTTCATTTTCTTTAGTCAACTACAGCCGTACTGTTTAAATGTTGTTGACTAGACAACCTATTTTTTATTTTTTTTTAACCTTTATTTAACCAGGAAAAAGTCTCATTGAGATTAAAAATCTCTTTTTCAAGAGCGTCCTGGCCAAGAGGCCACAAAATTACAGTTACAAAACAGATAAAAACATACATACAATACATTCAGTATGACAGAATAATCAACACAATTCAAAGATAGTTAAAACAATTACACCCTGAGGATTCCAGATCTCTGTTTTTTTAAATCTGTTTAAAAGATGCAAAGGAGACCAGCTCCTTTAACTTCAAGCCATTTTGTAAAAAATTCCATGCCGAAGGAGCATAAAACTGAAAAGCTTTCTTACCAAACTCAGACTTTACTCTGGGAACTGACAACAAGAGCAAGTCCTGTGAGTGCAGGCTGTAGGCCCCAGAACTTTTTAGAACTACATGCTTTTGCAGGTAAGACGGGAGCAGACCAAGAATACATTTATAAACCAACAGATACAAGTGTTTGAGCCTCCGTGTGGTTAGGGAAGTCTAGCCCACACGTGCGTACAGCACACAGTGGTGTGTGAGCGCTCTGAGACCAGTGATAAACCTCAGGGCTCCATGGTAAGGTGTGTTCAGAGCTCGCAGACTCTGTGCCTATTCACAAAGAAAAACGCTTTCTGAACATATACTCAAGATTTTTTTGTTTTTATTATCCTTTTCAATGGAGCTTTTAATGGACAAAACATGGCTGCATGGTTACAGTGAGCATTGTGATTAGAAAATGCAATTCTATCACCAAAAACTATGATAACGAAGGTGGACTATGATAAAGTCCACCACCTGATTGCCTCCAGGGACATGTTATTGCTTTACCTAGATTCTAGGTCCTAGAATGTTCCATAGTATGATATTTATCTTTACAGGTCAGATCTGTGGAAATGAATGCTTTTCAAGTCATTAAGGAGCAAAAAACATGTAATGAAAGAAATTCTAGATTGATATGTGTAATACAATACTATGGAATTTCAATGAGGAGTTTCTTTTTTCTTTCAATATTTAGTAAAGGCTAGGGTTAGGGGCTAAGGTAGGGTTAGGTTAGGAGTTAGGGTTAGGGATTAGGGTTATTTTAGGGGTTAGGTTAGGGGTAAGGGTTTATTTAATAGTTAGGGCTAGGGGTTAGGGTTGTGGTTGAGGGTTACCGTTAGTAAGGTTAGGTGTGGGGCAAGCAAGGGCCGATCTTTGCCGCTTGCAGCTGTATTTATAGATTTTCATGAATCTCCTGTTAATTAAATAAGCAGACATTACAATAATAGTTGTTTATGCTATGCTTTATTTTTTAAATGCAGGTAAGTGGGTGAGCTAGTGGTTTAAGTGGAGCGTTTGAACAGTCTCCTGTACCACTTATTTTTCTTTTTCTCCAGCACTCGGACTTTCTCCACCAGCTGCAGGTTCTCCTCCACTATTCTGTTGAGGCTCTCCTCTGCAGCGCTCCTCTCCTGCTTCTCTCTCCCCAGTTCCTGCTCCACAGAGCTTTTCTCCTCAAGCCATGCTGTGGACCTCTGGGCATGTTCTGCCTTCATCTGGTCCATCTTCATGCTTACCGCAGCCACTGTGTCCTCCAGTGCTCTGTTTTCCTTTTCTTTCTGAAGCACAAGGTACACAGTGGTGCTTAGCTTAGCCTCCTTTTCCTGCATGGCGTCCTTGAGGTCCTTGATGGTCGTCATAAGAGTCATCTTTTCTTCTTGCATGTTCATGTTTTTGATGACCTCTTGTTGTCTCATCTGCTCTATTTGAAGCTTCATTTGAGAAACTTGATCCATCAAGGTTTGCTCTTTCTCGTCCCTCTTTTTCATATGAAGGACAAGCTGTGCAGTCTTCTCCACCAGTCCTGCACTCTCTAGTTTAATCTTGAACAGGTCATCTTGGTGGGACCTTCTCAGGTTCTCCATCTCATGTTCAAGACGCTGCTTTTCTGTCTCGCAGTCATGAAGAGAGAGCTGGAGCTTGGTGAGGCTGTCCTGGTAACTGTGAGACAGTTCTTCCCTCTGACACACAACCTGCTCATATGCCAACTTGATTTGCTGAATGACAACGTTAAAGGTTTGTATTTCAGCTTTCTGCTTATTTGTGACATTATCGAGATCTTTCTTCAGACAGGAGATCTCTTGCTTGAGTGTGTCTCTCTCGTCCTCTGCCTTCTTTCGCAGTTGTCTCTCAACAGAGAGTTCTCTTTTTAAAGCTCTTTTCTCCACCAAATTTTGCTTAAGGTCCTCCTTAACCTTGTTGATGCAAAGTGTGAAGGTCTTCACTCTCTGATCCATTTTCTGCACAAGATCCTTGTAGGAGAGGGCAGGGTTAGAGGTGGAGAGAGCGGCCTGTCTCTCGAGGGTAAACTGCTCAGAGTACCAGTGGTACTTGGGATCACTCATGACGTGAGTTTGTTCACTTTCCTCTGGCATGTCTAAGTGCTTAGTTTTTTCTGTAGCTTTGGGCATGTTTGCTCTGAGCTCAGACTATTTGCTGCTTCTCTTTCGAGTGTTTGTCTCAAATGACCATTTAACAAGTCTGGGCTCTAGAACCATAATGTATTATGTAACTTAGAATTCTTACTGATATCTGATTGGTCAATTGGTGTTGCTATGGTAACATATGCTTTACAATGAACATTCTGAATAAACAGCTCAGTAATAGATTTCAGTAATTTATTTAAAAAATTACTGGCCTATAGGCCAGTAAAGAAGTAAATAGCAAGGGGCATTGTTTCTGATGGGTTCCTTATAATTATTATTATTAGGCCTGGCGAAGGGCCTAGTATCACAAAGCGATGCCATGACTAGATAAAGTAAAACGTCAAATTATCGATACTTTTTCTCTTGACACTTCGTAAAGTTCGCGGCGTGGGCGTGTGGCACTGTGTTGGATTTTGCCGTCCAATATGGCGTCATGAACAAAAGTCATGTGATGCGTGACGTCACCTGCAAATCATCTATATGTTGCAGCTGGGACTGAACCACCAACTTTTGAATCTTCAGAGAATTTTTTATTTTTTTTTTCTAATCACTTTAGTAATTTAGCCATGTTAGAATTTTGAGTAGCCCTTTGTTATTAGTCTGTCTGTATCTCTAAAGCTCAAAATGCTCTGTTCCACCTTGTGATGTCATGACGTTGTAGTTTTCAAGTTAACAGCTACTTTTGTTCGGTAGAGTCTTGAAATACCAGAGCTGAAGAAATAAATAAATATGTGTGAATAAATCAAAATACAACTCCAGGTATGTTTGTAATGAGAAAACAACATTATAACATAGATCAGAAAATAGTGTAATATGGGCCCTTAAAAAAAAAAAAAAGCTAAAATTTAGGTCCACCACAGCTGCTTGTCCCCTTCAACTTGTCCACTGTTCCTAGAATGGTCCACAGTATGGCATTACACTTAATAAGCAGGAGATAAGCAGGTCAGATCTGTGGAGAGGCGACCCTACTCATAGAAGGGATGTTTTTCAAGATATCTTTTAGCATTTACCCTTCATCTAATTATAAAGTGGTTTTATCGTCTCATGCACTGTTTGCAGCATTTTCTCAGAATTTTCGCAGTAATCTGAAACGCTAAAAATATGCACTTACGCAGTAGTTTGGAGTGAATATTTTACTGCAAACCCAGGCTGCATTTCAGTAATACAGTCTAATCAGTCAGTCGACACATGCTCCATACACGTTTCACATATAAATAGTCTCAGTTTTATCAGACCATCGCCATGTCGACCTGACAGCCCTCACTTCCTGTCACCAACAATCACAGAGGACATTAGTACGCAGCAGAGCATTTCCAATCCAGCTCCATATCTCTACAGCCACTTCCCCATCACCACCGCAGCCCTCTGGAAAGCCTTATCCTCTACTTTTTCATTTTTTTTTTTTCCAAAGTTGACTCCAGAGAGGTGTGAACTTGTTACTTTGTTGAGATGCCAGTCACTCATAGATTATTTTTACTTCAAGCTGGGATCAGGAGTTGGAGTCCATTGCCTGACAAAACATTATAGTTGTTTTAATACTATTCTACAATTTCAGCATTAGCAACTTATGGAAAAGCACTACATAAGACTAATGCATTATTATTAGCCTTTTACGAACAATAAATAAAGTCAATTATATTTTGATTCAGCCAATATAAGAACAAGATATTGCTGGGTTTCAGATCATATCATGCCATTCTATAGGTCAATAATATTAGTATTTGTTAAAATGCAGATTTTCTTGATGTATATAGCAAGTTTTGCAGTATAGTCACTAATAGAAATGCTTACATTTAGACATTTACAATGTAATCAATAGGAAAAACTGGTACTCTCATGAAATATCCAAAAAGTAAATGCAAAAAAGTGCGTTTTAAGTAGATACATTTTACCTGCACCCCATCTTTATTAAATAATATTGACTTACAGAATGCTTTGATGCCATCTGAAACCTTGCAGTTAGAAAACTCTAGAAAAGTGCAGGTTTTTGATATTGTCCTCAAATGATTGCATTATTTTCCTTTGATAAAGCCACTTGAAGGCCATTTTAACCCTGGTCAGAAAGCACAGTGGAATGCTGCGGTTGCCTGGAAACAAAGTAACCTGATAGAAACTCATCTAGCAGATAAAAATAATATTGGCTTCAAGGAAACAAGGATGAATGTGTTATTTTATTGAAAGTTTAGTACTAAAAAGTCACTTCAAATAACACGTTTAACTGACTAAGTAAATGATATTTGTTATATCATGGTATCTGGTATCTCAACAAAAATACAGCTGAATACAGAAATGCAGAAAAAATGTGTTAACCAACCTTTAAATAGTCACCAAAACATTGTTAAAGGACCCATGTTATGCTATTTTATGCTATGTTATGTTGTTTCCTCATCACAAACATCTGGAGTTGTGTTTTGTTTCACACATGTTTAATACACAAACAGTGCACCTTTAGACTGAGTTCTTCTCTCAAACAGAAACCACTCCACCTTATGATGTCATGTGGTAATGTGGTAATACAGGACGCTCTCCACTGTGTTTTTAAACTCCATACATCCAATAACGCAGGATTAATCAAACGTGTGAACAAAACAAAACACAACCCCTGGTATGTTTTTGATGAGGTAACAACATTCTAACATGTCTTAAAGCTCACAAGAGTCAATGTTGTGTAATATACGACCTTTAAATAAACCTCTAATGACAGCTGTATAGGTATAAATTAGTTTAATATTTAATTGCATTATGGTTATCTACTTGCATGTCAAAGTGTGCGTCTACATTAACCTACTGCACCCAGTGGAAAGGGACTTAACCACATCACTAACCAGATCTGATCGGGTGACGCCAAATCTATTCACAATCTATCCATAATCTATCTGTAATCTATTCATAATCTATAAACCTGGTCACAGTCCAAACGACACAAGCCCCTTTCAGCAGATCATTCAGGACTTAGACTACACATTGTTCCATTGATACAAATCACCTCTTAACATAAAAACACCCTGGCCCCTAACCTAAACACAACACTTACCCACATAGGAATCTGTTATTATTATTAAGATATGGAGAAAATTGTTTAGAAAATGGTTGGAAATTGAGAACTTTTGTTTTATTTTAGGTTCTTAGCAAGTTGAAAATTAAAGGTATTATGTAACTGGCATTTATTACATCAGCCCAAGTTATAAGTTAGAGTTGTGGAGAGGCGACCATACTCACAGTAAGAATGCAAAAGTTTTTAGCAATTATAACTGATAATTTGATAAATACAATACAATTAAACAGATATAATTATAATAATCAGATGGGATACTGTCTCCAGCAGATCATTTATGCTAAAATATGGCAAAATATATTGTAAATTGCAGTGGCAGAGTGGTTAGCTCTGGTTCAGTGTCTCTTTTTTACCTCATTGCTTGCCTGGTGGGTCACGCCTGCACTAGCAAATAGAAATCGCTATTATTAAAAGCTTCAACAATTCCTAAATCTACTTAAGACAGCTTTGTGGGATATTATACAAACAGGACACATGTGCACAGACAATAATACTGCTTTATGAGCTAAGCATGTGCAAATACCTCATGACATTTACAAGGCCGTGTCAGACTCTAATTTTGGCTTTGGATAAAAGTTGTGGGGAAAAAAAGTAGAGTGTTTGGTTATAAAATGTACTGTGTACAGAATTTTACCTTTGTGTCATCATCTTTGATCCACCTCAGCCTGTACAGATCTAAAATCCATTATATCTGCAGATGAACTAAAACATAAAACTCACAAACCCTGCATAAGGCTGAGTTCTTCTCTCAAACAGAAAACACTCTTTTCCACCTTGTGATGTCATGTGGTAATACAGGAAGGCTCCACTGTGTTTTTTGGATGATTTCAGCCTTGGAGTTGCACATCTCTACTGGTAGCTAATTGCTAAAAGGTAGCTCTTAACTTGAAAACTACCGCTTGATGACATCACAAGGTGGAACAGAGCAGTTTGAGCTTTGGAGATGTAGACAGACTAATAATAAAGGTTTACTTGTGAATGAAACAAAACACAACCCCTGGTATGTTTTTGAGGAGGTAACAACATTATAACATGGCTTAAAGCTCACAGGAATCCATTTTGTGTAATACTGGACCTTTATCAGTCACTTCCATCACTTCTAGACGGTGGTTATCCCATCATCCTGTCCTACCACTATCAGTGTTTATCCTATCCCACAGCAGGATATCAGTGAAGACATAAGACACTATGAGCTGGATTATGAGTTGAAGGGGCACCATGGGAACATATGGTGCACCCTGATATCCTTGCCCCGTATTATAAAGTCAACAGAGGGGGCACCACTGCACACACAAAGCTCTTATGGGGTCTTCTTAGAGTTTAGATTATAGCTCTGATTCAGGTCAACAGCCAAAGGGTCACAGCGAAAACTGGAGCATTCAAGGAGACAGTGGTGGAGCTGGTTGTTCTATGCACGGTCATTGCATTATGAGATGATAATTATGAAATACACAGTGAAAATAAGGAATAGTGATGTAGTATGCAGTTAAGTGCTATGTTTTCACTTTTTTGTTACATCCAATAGAACAAATAATTTTACTACTTATAATAGCTTAGATTTATGTTGCACTTTTACAAGCCTCTCAAAGTATCTTGCCCAAGGACACAATAACAGTGAATTAACTACCTCCTGTGCTACTTACATTTGCTAAATGCCATTTTGATGCAACAATTTATGTATAGGCCTGAAGGATTGTGACAAAAATGTTCAGTTGCTGCTTTCCTATGTTTAAATGTGCACTGTGTTATTTTCTAATGGAGGGTGTGCCTCCTGCTGGTGGAGATGTTTTTTTTGTGTTCCCTGGAATGTTCCAGAGTGTGACATTAAACTCATTATCTCCACAGAGACAAGCAGATGGAAGTCAGATCTGTGTAGATGTGCCACTCATAGTAAAAAGGCATGTCTTACAATGTATTTTAGAACAATAAACACTTCTAATAAAATAAATACAAGACAGACATGTTTCAAGCAAAACTGTGGAACATTACAGACAAAGCAATAATCTCCAAGACATAAGCAGTTAACAAATCGTATTCAGACTGGCTGAGAGATACACTTATTACATGACATTTCAAAAACCATCATGGGAATGGACCCTGAACTCTCAAATGTAATTTAGAGAACTCAAGACATTAAAATTTAAAGGGACATTTGACATTTTTAGAGCAGCTTACATATTTGAGTGACCCAGGTTCATATCCAGCACAAGTCCATTAACCCTATGTTTTTTTCCTCCTCATTCTGTCTCCTGTCAAACTCCACTTTTAACAGAATTAAAAGTGTACTTTCCAAGCCTCTAACAGAAGAAGTGGGTAATATAGTGAGTATCTTAAGTATCAAAACATATTAACTAGTAAAAAAGTGGTCCAAGACATTGAAGAAAATACTTTAAAAGGTGCAATGTGTAACTTTTCTGGAGGGTCCGATCGAGACGCTTTACCATTTGCCTGGAATGTTCCACAGTATGGCATTAAACTTGTCTATCTCCACGGTGACAATTAGGTGATGCCGCCAGGCCAAGTCATGGGTAAGATCTGTGGAGAATGGATCCCAGTGATCTTTTTTAAGGTATTTCTGAGCAATAAAAACACCTGTAATTGAATATATGTATAATAGATAAGTTTAATGCCATACTGTGGAACATTCTGGGCAAAGCAATAACATTTCCATGGAGACAAGCAGGTGGTGGACCCTTTACCAGAAAAAGTTACACAGTGCACCTTCAAGAGAGTAAGAGTAACTATCTGAACATAACATTTTATTTATAATTTTAAATGAATGTAATTGGAAGGACAAAACATTAAATAGTTATTGTTGCAGTCTAAAATATATAACTCAAGCAGTAGCAGTAAATGCATGGTACTAGGAAACTACTTTGAGAATTCAAATTTCTATCAAAACAAACCAGTAAATGTAACTGAGTACTACCCACCTCTGCCTAACAGCAACTAAATTAATGAAATGCCATAATAAAAAACAGTTTTCATCACTCAGCCTGTCAGAGCATTTGACATAATAGTACGTCATACAGAAAAATGCACTGTGTTGAAGTCAGCATTCGGACACGCTTCTCCAAACTACAATCTAGACTTATTTAAGCATGTAGTGTTCCAGCTGTCCGTGTGCATGACATGTGCCATACTGTGAGTACATCGAAACTCAGGCCTATGTGATGGCATGTGCGTTCAACCCAAAACAATGTCCGTGAAATTCCTCTCAAATGGATCTGTACTCCGAACTGTGGAGGATATATTTTTATTTCGTCTCTGGCTGCTTGTGCGTGTGGAAAACGTGCACCTGTGCCTCTCCGGATCACCAGATGGGATCGCTCAGGCTTTTGTATGTTGATTGTTCTAATACTCCGTCTAGTCTCACCTCCTTTCTTGTCCCAAAAAGGCATTGTTATCTTCCAAATCGAGTTATACAAGAGCTTAAAGAGGACGTATTGGGGGAAAAATAAGACTTAAGAATTTTAACCATGTTATAACAGTGTTGCCTCATCATTACCTTATTCATAGTGGTATTTTTAGATGAGGAACTTTTGAGTAATCCTTTAATATATTGCATTTGAGACTTGAATGCTCTTCTCTAAAAAATGCACCTATCCCCTATCTCTGCCCACTGCACTGTACCTATTTGTGATTATTTGAAAGATTTTCCATGGTCATGTAGAGTTAAAAAATGAAATGTGGACCTTTAAGTTATACAGTCTCAAGCTCTTTTCCACTAGGGAATAGTAAAACCACTAAATCAATCAAATTACTCCAATCTACTACAGATTAAGGACTAGATAATGACATATTTTGTGTTCCCTATTGGAATGACACAAAAAACAGTGCATCATGTTTGGCTAAAATGGGTAAATAATAATAATAATAATAATGGGTGAACAAAGAGTTGAGTGTCCAGTGTTTAATAAAAATGTAGAGTCCACCTGGATCTCTCCTGTCTGAATGTGATGCCTGTTGTAACAGTAGCCACAGATGGGACCCCTCTCTTTCTCTCTCTCTCACCTCTTTTCTCTCATTTCCCTCTCTCCTTTCTCTTTTTCTCTCTCCCACCCTCCCTCTCCTTTTCCCTACCCCTGTCTTTCGTAGTCCTCTTTTTTCTGTCTCTCTCTTTCTCTCCCCTCTCTCTTTGTTTCTCTCTTCCCTCTCATCCTTTCTGTCTGTCACTGTGTGTGTGTGTTCTCTCTCTCCCCTCTCTCTTTCTCTCTCTCCCCCCTTCATCTTTCTCCCTCCTTTCTCTCCTCTCCCCCTCTCTCTTTGCTTCTCTCTTCCCCCTCATCCTTTCTGTCTGTCTCTGTGTGTGTTCTCTCTCTCCCCTCTCTCTTTCTCTCTCCCCCCCTTCATCTTTCTCCCTCCTTTCTCTCCTCTCCCCCTCTCTCTCTTTGTTTCTCTCTTCTCTCTCATGCTTTCTCTGTCTGTCTCTCTCTCTCTGTGTATGTGTGTTCTCTCTCTTCCCCCTTCATCTTTCTCACTCCTCTATTTTCTGTCTCCCTCTCTTTTTCTCCCCTCCCTCTCTCTCTTTGTTTCTCTCTTCTCTCTCATGCTTTCTCTGTCTGTCTCTCTCTCTCTGTGTATGTGTGTTCTCTCTCTTCCCCCTTCATCTTTCTCTCTCCTCTTTTCTGTCGCTCTCTTTCGCTCTCTCTTGCAAATATGTCTCCATGTAGATCTGCTCACATGCCTCAGATTTGACGAGCTCGTTGGTCCAGAGCAGAGACACAACATTCAGAAACACTTTTCACAGTCTCCCTGAAAGTAAAGTGCTGTACTGGGCCATCGTGATTTATCAATAATGTATGACTGATTCTGTTTTTGACATAAGATCTAACCTAATCTAGTCAGACAAGCTAATTATATTTACTAGTTAAAGGTGCAATATGTAACTTTTTGCTTGGTCCAGATAGATGTTATTGTTATGCCTGAAATGTTTTACCAAATGGCATTAAACTTACAGGTTAGATCTGTGGAGAGGTGACCCCACTCATCTTCAGAATAAATGCTTTCAAGGTATTTCAATTAATAAAATCTGTGATTGAATAAATGCAAGACACCCGTAGCTTTAAAGCCACACAGAGGAACATTCCAGACAAAGTAATGACATCTCCATGGAAACAAGCAGGTACAGACCCTAAGTTACATAGTGCATCTTTAACCTGGCATCATAAGATAAAATGTAAAAAAAAAAAATCCTTTTGGCCAGAGTTTTAATATTGATTTGTCATTATTTGTATGCCAGATGCCCTCCCAGTAGTTCTCTCAATTTGACCAGACTTGAGGTGTCGTTTGTTGAATAAAAGAAAAATAATAACATTATTGCATTTAAATTCCTATGTTAACTCCTAAAAACAATGAGAAGTCCATTTGAAAAGCTTGAAAAGAAGCTGAGATGTGCACATTTATAGTGTGTGAAAACAAGGAAGGCATTGACAACTTTAACAATGGCAAGAGCGATGTGGGTGCTACCAAAATCTAATAGTTAGAACAATGGAGAGAAAGAGAGAGGAGGAGAAACACGATTAGGGAAAAATAGAGAAAGTTTGAGGAGAGTTTTGGAGTCACCTTAAAAGTGCGCACAAGCAGGACACTGGACCCTAGAGGCTGGAGCTAAAGAAGGACTGAATAGGAAGGCCTAGTCCTGAAGGTAAGGAACATTTAGTGAGAATATTGTTTTTAATTGTAATTTAGTGAGGCTGATTTCATATTCATCATTACTGTTGTGGTCCTGGTTGAGGCCGGTTGAGTCCTGGTGTAGATTTGGTTCCAGTCCTGGTTTAGGCATGATCCAGGTTTAGTTCTGGGTTTAGTCCCTACATTGTCTCAAAAATGTATATTTAAAGAAGGTTCTGCTTAATTAAAAGGTGCACTATGACTACTATAACGTCGTATAACGATAGATTTATTTTTTCTTTCCCAGTATGTTCCACAATATTAGAATTAGACTATCATGGGCCCATGTTACAGATCTGTGGAGAGATGAGCCCATGAACTTTAACTGAATACATACAAAGTACATATGTTTAATACCATACTGTGGAACATTCCAGACAAAACAATATTACTTTAAAGTAATAAATACATTCAGGCTCTGCTTTCAGTTAATTCCACCACTATGACGATTACTTCAGTTTTACTACTTGCATTACTAATGTTACAACCAATACTACTACAATTACCACACATACTTCAGTGTTTATCAACACTTTGCCAATGATATGGAACAGCATTTAACAACATTTATATATTTCAGGTAACCATAAATTCAAAAGTACTAAGAAAATAATAATATGACTGTAAAATTCATACAAATACATTATATAAAATATATTAGCCTTGAAATTATTTTGCTTTTGCTGCAGTTTTAATGATAGCTTGGCCTTGACACCATTATATATGTTTGCGAAATATCACTTTTAATACTTTAGCTACAGACTGCCATGTAAGGAAGTAATGGTACCCTATACACCCTATGGATAACATACGATACTCTTGGCACATTCGTAAGTCTTTGCTTACTCTGCTCTTTCCTGCGTCTCAGTGATGTTGAAGTTAATATGTTTTGAGTCGAGGTGTTGAAGGAAGCACAAATAAAACTGCCATGTTTTAGCCAACAGAGATGTTATGAATTACCTATAAGTGTGAAAGCCCTGCCCATATTTAATGCACGAGAATACGTCCTCTTTTCACTATATTCACCACTATTCTCCCGTTTGGGCTACACTGTGACTGAAAAACTGAGAATTCAGTGAGATATGGTGAGAAAAAAAAAATCATTTAATCTGATAAAAAAAGAAATAAATTGGCACATAAATGTATAATATTTGTTTTTATCCTAGGCTCTAAATGTATAATGAAATAACTGAGATACAAATGAATCTAAAACATATAAAATAGACACAATAGACAAAATCTTCTATACCTTAAAGGTGCTCTAGGTAACTTTTTGGTTGGGGGTCTGTCACCTGCTTGTTTCTATGGAGATGTCATTGCTCTGCCTGGAATGTTCCTCAGTATAACATTAAACAGCTCTGCCTTACATTTATTCAATTACAGGTGGTTTTATAGCTCAAACATAACTAGAAAAACAGGCTTCCTGACTGTAAGCGGGGTCGCCTCTCCATGGATCTGACCTGTAACATGGCCTGGTTTGGTCTCCATGAAGATAGAAAGATTTAATACCATACTGTGAAACATTCCAGACAAATCAATAACATCTCCATGAAGAAAAGCATTTGACGGACTGTTCACTAGAAAAGTTATGCAATGCACCTTGGTGATGCAGCCAGGTGAGGTCTGTGACGAGGTGAGAGATGCATGTTTTCCAGGGTATTTTTGGCCATAAGAAATCCTTGCAAATAATAAGTTTAATGCCAAAGTGCAGAATATTTCAGATAAAGCAATAACCTCTCCATGGAGTCAAGCAGATGTAGAATCCAAGCATCTTCATGGCTTTTGGTAGATCGATAGACTGGTGAATGTAATGGTCATGTGACTTGATGGAAAAAACATAATGCCAATCAGTCTTAATCCAGGAACATGGTTGATATTTCGCGTACTCATCCAAAAACTATGAAGTACAATATTTTAGCTTTATTTTTGACGCTCTGACTCCCACCTCCCATTGCTCACCACGAAGTCATTCCCCCTTCAGGGCGCTCTCACAACACAATCAGTGTGCATTCTGGCTACTGCTCATCACATCAGGTTGTGACGTGTTGCAGTGTATTGTTTTTTATTGTTCATCGTTTATGAAAAATAGCCGTGTGGGACCATGGGTGACATAGGCTTGTGGGTTAAGCTTTGGATTGCATCATACCACTAACCGTAAGGAGGGTTTGAAAAGTGCCCGGAGAGACTGGAAGATTACACCGACATGCATGGATGACATATAAAACCTCTTCTGGCATGTTTTTGATGAGGGAACAATGTCACAACCTGGTAGAAAGCTTCAAAGAGTTGATTTTGCATAATGGCCCCTCTTTAAATCTGAGACCACATCTTTGTTATTGGGGCACAGGGCCAGTGTTTCATTCATACACCTTTCTTTGTCCTTTTGGCACTGGAAACACTGAATGCTAAAACCCAGCACCCTTACGTCAACTCCTCTGACAGCCAAAGCTTTTAAAAACTAAAAGCAACAGTAATTTCCCTGTCTCAGTCAGGAAGCAGAATGCGAGGTAGCCATTATGGAAGAGAAAATGTTGCTCATTGTGTCTAGCAATTTACTAAATTATATTCCTTCAGAAAAATGACATTATCTCGTGTATATTTAGATTTTCGGTCAAGACAACCTGCACCATAGAAACCAAGCAAACAGGCCGCCGTCCCTTTCTCATTGTAACAGTATATAGCTTTATCAGGAGTTGGGAGGTCATTTAGTCGCTCAGTGGATCAATTAACAATCAATTTCAAATTAGTGCAGCATGACCACAGACCCAGGGGGATACAGTGGGATACCTATATATAGACTGTGCTCGGGGACTAGTGTCAAGTACAAAACCGATCGCAGTTCAATCTCAATCTGGACACAAAGCAAACCTATATATATATATACACTAGTATATGTATGCATCATGGAGGAGGGGTTTAAAATAGTGTGAGACAATGACTTGATAGGAAAAAGTACTCTCTTTGTAGCTAACTTGAAGTGTAACTAAACACTCATTTTTGTAACTAAAATATATTAAAAAAATGTAATAGCATTACTGTTCCTACTGCTTTTTTGGCCATTAAATTGCAAACTACATACATGTATATTTGTTGCTTTCTGGTCAAACACATATAATTTGAAGTACTTGGTGACACCACACAAGACTGCCCTGTTACAGACTGGTGTTTCTGATCACAAACACTTGGCTGCAGGGGAGGAGTTTGAAATGTTTGAAATGACCAATCACACTGTTCCTTATGCTTCTAGACCCCGCCCCTCCTTGCCCCACACTCTCTCCTTTAATCCTCCAGGTACCCCCCAGTTTAGCAGCTCTACTTGAAATGTGGTTGTATGCGGAGTTTAGGCGTTTAGTCCCATTTTAGTTTGTTAAACATGCACTTTTTTCAGGCTTGGGTTCTGCACCTGCTTGTCTCTGTGGAGATGTTAATGCTTTGCACGGAATATTTTACAATATAACAAAAAAAAAAAATAATAACTGGAAAACATGCAGCAGCTCTCCACAGACCTCACCTATAACTTGGCCTGGTTGCATCACCCAGTTGTTTCCAGTGGGATAGGTAGGTTTAAAGCCATACTGTGGAACAAACTAGACAAAGCATCTTGAATAGATGTAGAAAAGCTGACAACTGCACAACTCAATTTGCTAAACCAGCTAAAAATGTTTTAACCTGAATTAATAAAAATGCTAATATGCATGAAGACAATATGCTATACACCTAAGTTCCTACATCACTTCTCGTTTGTTTTCATTTAGGATCCAGCTGAGATCCTGAACCTCCTAATTATTTACATGTACCCACTTAATCACTGCCATAAATGTATGAAGCCTGCATTTTTGTACTTAATTGCTGTTTTGTATCTGACCAATTACTTCCTTACAGACTCATCTTTGGCTACATTATCAATCCTCTGGGGACCTTCACCTTCTGCGTCTCCCACTTTTCGCTCACTGGGGAGTGTAAATCAGCCTAATGAACCTCTAAAAGCAAACCTACTGTCCTCGTCGCGCCGCGCTCTGATTGGCTGACGGGCTGATGAGGTCACTGCATTCCAGGGAAACCTTCTTCCTTGGGGATCTGGTGTAATTTATTTGCAGTGGGAGTTATGAAATCCCACGTAAAGTGAAGCAGACATGCGCGGGCCTATGGGGATGGAAGTATAGAAACAGCATTTCTTCCATTATTGATCAGAGCTTGCGAAGGATTGCAATGATAAACAGGCAGACTCTTCTTTGTAATACCAGAGATCAACATAACGACTAGTGGAGAGGCAGTGATGGAGAGTGCGGTACATCACAAAGGCAAAGAATGAATGGGTTTGTGGAATCTAGGGGAGAACATATAGATTCTGGTATATTCATGTGAGGTGTGGAGGGCTATAACTCAAAAAGTCTGTAAACATAACAAAACAGAAAATAATAATTATGAAAAAGTAAAACACTGTGATGACAACTGACAACTGTGATGGTCAAGATAGCAAGGTTCTTCAGTTTATCGGTAAACGTAAGTGGTTATAGGTCACAATATAATCTTAAAATTATAATGGTGAGAAAATATCTAATTTCAATTCTAGGCAGAACTCTGAAAAATGTCAACCTAAATGTAAAGTCAATTTTATCGTTCAGAAAGCTCCTCCAGCTCATTTTAAACTGTGGGGATTCTAAAATGCTGTGATGTTATGTGAACTCAACCTGTATTTGATTGTCCATCTATCACACTTTCCCCACACTGCTGCGATTACAACTGAAAAGGAGTTTAAACACTGAAATGATTCAAATAAATTCAGTGAAGTTGTATGTATAGACTTTAAAACCATGCAGGTGCACTTCCTTATTCAAATTATCCATAGATTTGAATCAGTATTTAATACACAAGGAGATAACCATACTTTCAACATTACTCAAACATGTGTGAATAAAGAAAAACAATACTGGTAAGTGAGTTAAACATTGGTTATAAACTCATACTTTAATTTTAGTTCTAAAAGTGTCCTGTGACATGTTGTGAAAGTCCTGTCTTAGCCTTGACAGGCAGTAAGAGCCAGCGAAGCAAAACTGCTCATTTGAAGAAGAGGGTGGTGAAGGATGGGAAATACAGCAACGCAACACAGACATCTGCCTAAAATATGGATAAGCTCAAGGCCCTCACACACACACACACACATACTGTATTATCAGAAGTTAGCCTCCCGATCCTCCCAGAGATCCAATCTGTCACAGCGAAATACACCCCAGGAACATTTGCGATGACTTTAAAGCCTGTGTGCACCGACTCATGTTTTTTGATAAGTTTGTTGATATTTACTACTTTAGTTCACATGTATCTCAAAACTTGTTTCCAGATTAAAATTCAAATGCAAGCAATTTTAGTATTCTTACATCAAAATCTGCTTCAGGTGGGGTAAACATGGATATCCAGTTGAGAGAACAGGAGATAATCCAGGTTGTATCTGAATAACTCATGGACTCAAAACTCAAAAAGCAGGGAAGAGGGGCTAACTACTCTGCCACCATGTATCCCCTTGCTCTTATATGGGGACATTAAATAGATGTGTTCTGGGTTCAATGGTAAAATCATTAATTCATTACTTGATTCAATTGTTACGCATGTTAAACCTTGGTTAGAGGAAGTTTAGGAGGAAATCATAGATGACTAACCATATACTGCTACAAATGGCCTGTCCGACTGCATTTGTTGATTTTGTTTATGGTTAATTACTAGGCCTGTCCATATGTAACAAAAACTGGCACAAATAACATCTTCTCCATCAGTGTAAATAAACATAAGAGACTAAAATGACAAATTTGTGGAGCCAGTCCCTAACAATTAATGATCAAAAATTCAAATAATAAATAAATCGTAAATCTCCCATAGACTTATACAGGCACATCACGCCATAAAATAACATTGTACTGAACACAACCTATATGAGGAAAAAGTTATGATTTCGATCATTTTTAAATGATTTAGATTATGATTTTTTTTTTTTTTTTGGCACATTATCCAGCACTACTTGTAGTCTCTTTCCAGTGACTATGTAGTCCAACAGCTGATCACATCTCGTCTCACAGGACTCACAGACCCACATCCAGACCCTGATCCCAGTCCAGCTCAGACCGCAGATGTTTGGCCCGAAAGCTGCACCTCTTCTGGGCTTCTAATGTGCGCTTAAGAGACCATGCTATATCCCTCCTCTCCATCTATCCTCCCCTTTTCCTCTCTCTTTCCAACTTTTTCTTTTCCCCCTCTCCTTTTCTCCTCTTTTCTCTCCTCTTCTACTCTCTCTCCCCTTCTACCATCCTCTCACCTCCTCCTCTCTCCCTCCCTCTCTCCTCTCCTCCTCCTCTTCCAAATATTTTCCCATCATTTATTCATTCACATAGTCCTGGGACAGCATCATCATCTGAAGCTTGGTCAGATGAAGTCCTGTCACTCACACACACAGACACACTTTAAGAGGGGTCCCAAGGGTCTCTTAATTTTTTGAGGAGCTATTTTTAGTGTCAAAAATAATCGAGGTGGAAGGTTCCATCTGGCCGACGTTCTTGTTGCAGCTGCTCCTTTTTAGTGGCGGCAGAAATGGGGAGAAAACGTGATGTACTTATGGGCTGAAATACTCAAGCTGGATGTTAGTAGAGTTTGTATCCGAATTAACACTTAATATTAGTAAGTGAGGTGAACATATGGCAGAACAAATGAGACAGCAGACAAAAATGGACAATATTAACATTACAAAATAACTAAATTAAAACGTATTGTAAGTGTAAATGTACTGTATTCATAGTTTAATTTGGAGTTATAAGACAATATAATAAGAAATCTGGAAAAGTGCTATATGCAATGGTTAATTACAGAAGTCAAAAGAGTATGGAGAGATATTTATATGTGTTGTAGTTTAGTTTTAAAAAATTCTACTGCCTTAAAATAAGTACAGATTGTAATAACAGGAATTAGGGTTGTCAAAAATCAGATACTATTCGATTCAACTAAAATTTGTATAAAAACTAGACACTTTGAGCAGGCATCAATACTAAAAAAGCCACATGAAAATTACATTATACTGTGTGTATTGGAATCAGTATTGAGCATCGAGTCTATTCCTTAGTATCAAAATTGAGTTTGACATTTTACTGTGACTACACCAACAGGAATAAACTTAAAGGTGCAATTTGTAAGTTTTCTGGTGGGTGGGTCCGCCATCTGCCTGTCTTCATCCAGATGTACCCACAGTAAGGCATTAAACTTATCTACCTCCATAAAGACCAATATGTGACACCACCAGGAACAAGTTAGGTCAGATCTGTGGAGAAGCAAACCCGCACACGGTACAAATATCTGCTTTTCAAGGTATTTCTGAGCAATAAATATACCTCAAATTGAATGCAAGCGACTTTAATGCCATACTGTGGAACATTCTGGGCAGACCCTCCACAAGAGAAGTTACATATTGCACCTTTAAGACAGTGCTTATTTTGTTAAAGTTTGCAAGGAGATTAACTAATAGCTGTTTACTTGACAACTTGAAAAATGTGTATTATAATAATTAGCACATAACAAAACAATTGCACAGTTGTATTTCCAAGCTACACTTTTTCCATGTGACTGAGCTGATCATGGTAAGGGCTAGACTAGATACTCCATTGTTTCTTTGTGTAGTGTCTCAGTTTAGCTCTGTATGGACCACTATTAAGAGACAATAGTGTTTTGTTGTTATTTCAATAGCCCTGTCCATGCGTATTTTCTGTATCCATTGCACGCCTGCACTTTTAATTAAGTGTATTCACTGAACTGGTAACAAAGTGAAATTAATGTTTTTAATACATGCTCTGGGTGATTACATATACGTTATAAAACAGTCTTTACATGACCAGCTCATTTCACCAGCGGTAATTATAGCAACTAATCAGTGCTGTCCCATAGTGAGCTGATGTGCAGCCAGGCTCCACGTATCGGAGCTTTGGAAATGAACAATGGTAATATTCAGTGTAAACTAATGTGTCGATGCATCAAGTGGGGTTAAACATGGATTATTGTATATTATATTGTAGGCTATGGTTAGGGTAAAAATACCAAGCGAAGAATTGAACCCACAACCAACAAAGCACAAACCAACACGTCCCCCATCCAGTGTTTCCCCTGGTATGTGCACTGTGGATTATATAGATTTGTTATTTCATTGTTTTAAAGGTACACTGTGTAACTTTTCTGGTAGGGGGTATGCCACTTGAATGTCTCCATGGAGATTTTATTGCTTTATTTTATTGAAGTTCCACAGTATGGCATTAAACTCATCTATCTCCATGAAGACAAGCAAGTAGCACCACCAAACCAAACCAAGTTACAAGGCAAATCTTTGGAGTAGCGACCATGTTCATATTAAGAAAGAATGCACCTTTTTCTAGCAACTAAACACCTGGAATTGGGTAAATACATAGATAAATAAATATAATGCCATACTGTGGAACATTCCAGGCAAGGCAATAACATCAGAAAAGTTACATAGTGCACCTATAAACAATTCTGTAAAACCCCTGATAAACATATTTGAGGAAATCCACGACTTTTAATTAAGTGAGCGTAGTCGGTGTGATTTCATATTCAGGCCTTATCACTGGCAGTTGTGGATTCTACATAAGTTATGATCTAACAGCCTACAGTTATGTGTGTTTGGGGTGTGCTTCGGAATTAAAACAGGAGCAAACAAAATCAGCAGTCACACAGGAGCAACTTCCACTCACTGCTCTACAGCACAACTCAATTTATCTGGGAAACAAATAATGGTAACAGGTTTATATAAATTGCTAGCTTTGGCTTGTATTTTGTCCACTTATAAGTGCCACTAGACATGAATATGCATTTTATTATAATTTACAAACACTAGTAGAATTTCCTCCAGAGTTGGGACGGTTTCTGCATCTGTCCCTGTCTTGTTTACTGGAGAAGCCGTGTTTCTTATGGAGTGTGGTTTTGATGATGGTGTTTAGCGCCACATAATTTGATTGACAGGGCGGGGGTCTCTGTATGGTTGGATAAACTCCACCCATCTGAACGCCCTCAAGTCAATTTGGAGCTTTAGAATTCACCATTTTTCATTTGCTAAACCCAAAATCAGAAGAAATCAACAATATAAGGTACTTTTAATCCTAGTAAAATAAAGTCACAATAAATTAAAAGTAACTTAAAAGAGCATTGCGCAACTTTTCTGGTGGAGGGTTCGCTACCTACTTGTCTCTATGGAGATGTTTTTGCTTTGCCTGGAATGTTCCATGGTATGACATTAAACATATACGCGGGCCAGTGACGTGACGTAGGCATTTTTGTATCCAGGAGCCACAATTTTTGTAGTTATTAATATTTAAAGGTTTAAATTGTTTAAATGTATTTGTTTTATATCACTTTAGTTGTACCAATACACATTTGAAAAAAGAAACCACCTTTGAAAGAATATTGCAGGTATAAAGTATCAAAAAGTCATTCAGTGAAAGGGGTGACACATAGAATCAGTGAGAACATTTGTTTGCACAAATTATAAAAACTGACAAAATCAGACTTTTCTCTGTGGCATAATTTTACAAGCCTTGGCAAGAACATATAAAACTATTTTCAAAATTAACACAAAAGAACTACTTTTAATGTCTTAAATAAAGTTGTCACCAAAAGCTTATTTCATCAATGTCATTGGGTAAAGTTAAAAGGCCAATTTGAACAATAATGTGAGACCTTTCCTCATGTCTCATGTGTTGACTCACTCTGAGGACTCTAAAGTGGAAACAAGATTCAGATTTGGCTTTTTAGTTTTTACTGGTGACGCTTTTGTCACGAGAAGTACAAATGCCACAATTTTGGATGTCATTTTGTGCAACGTTCAAAACGTGTTCAAAACTGTTATAATTTTTAAAATATTACATTTGAAATAAGAGCTTTGTGTGAGCAGTCAACACTAATGCTTTTGTTTCTCTTTGATGGGTGAAGTTTAGAGTGAAAATGTGTGAAAAATCATTCTGTAAAATGGAATTTGTCATTTGGTGTCACCTGCGCCTGTTGTAGGTAAGATTAAGCATTTAACTAAAAAATATCTGCATTTCTTTTACAATTTTATTTGTATTATTTAACTAACTATATTTGCTAATATATTAAAGTAAAAAATTTTCAATTTAAATCTAAAATAATCACATAAATAAAGGAAATTAGGCTTTATAGATTAATTAGTAATTATTCAAAATACAATTGGACAATAAATATATTAAAGGTAGTTAGATAGATGTTGTTAGTGTGATTTGGGTGAGGTTTTATCAAGTCAGTTTCAAAATAAATGTTTTTGTATTTCAGTTAAACCATCATTCGGTAACACGGCAGATGTCATGCGGTGAAATGCTGATATTACTGTGAAATGTGTCAGAAAAGTTTGTTTTGACATAAAAAATATATATATTTTACATAAGAACTTAAATTTAAAGAGGGAAAGTGCAAACATGCTTAAGTTTTATCCAACTATTGTACTCTTTTTATGAAAAAAAAAAAAAAAAAAAAAAAAAAGGTACCAGAGTGGAGAGTTAATGCTGTATTAGGGCAAATTGTGAAATTCTTCAAAACTTTAAGAAAAAAAAAAAAAAAAAAATGGCCTACTGTTTATTTGTAGATCTCAGTTTGTATTTTCATCATTTTCCATAATAGAAGTTATTTTAAATTTAAATAAATTTTCACAATATGTCTGTGTAAATGCACAGAGTTACATTTACACAGCTAGTTATTTTCATTTCAATACTACTACAAATTATATAAACATAGGATTATAGGAAAGTTAGTGTTCCAAAAAACTGTGCTAACTTTTGTCCACTGGACGCAATAAATATTAGGACAGAACCAGGCTAAACTCAAAACAACAATGAACAATGAACATTTGACTGTGTGATCATTTCAGCTGTTGCATAAGCTCTTATTATACCAACAGAAAAACAAACCACACTGGATGAACAAAGTCGGTGACCTGCTTCTCCAAATTCATTTACTGCATTGATTTCACTCAAGTCCTTGTCAGTCCAGAGCAAATCGGTCAAACACACTGCTACGGGCAATGGGGAATTCTACTGACAATATTTTGAACCGCTAACTTTATTAGCATAGAAAGATAACATTTTACTTCGAGAAACTTCCTGCACTCCTTCAAGGCCGTCTGACTTTGATAAGTGGGATTGAAACGATGAAATATTAATGCAGAACTTGATGGCCAGGAACAGGACAAGATGGCGGAGCCCTCATTTCAACTCGGCTCCAAACGACCCATGTTCAAGTTACTTATATGTATTTTATATACTCTTAGAAATACAGTTGTTCATCATTTACTTTACATACTATAGGGCTATATATAGACTTGAAATGAATATGGCTATAGATTGGACTATAGGAGAATAAGGACGCAGAGAATATGGTAGGTTTAGTAAAGTTCTTCACTATCGGGAGATGTGTCAAAGGCGTTATAAAGTATAATCCTTATCATTGCGAGATAGGACCACTCCAGTTTGTTCAATCAATTGGAACAAGACTAAAACAGAGGCAGAGGAACTTTCACAATTACAAGGAGTCTGTTGTACATGTAGGGGAACTCTGTGGGCAGCAAAAGAAGACCTGTGTAGACATGAGCAGAACATGCAAAACATGCATCTAAACACAGAACGTTACAGTCTTGTAGAGTAATCGAACCCAGAATCTTCTTTCTATGCAGCACATAGTCTAAACTAGAACCAAATTGACAGCTGAGGTGCAAACAAAGACTAACTTTTAGATATTATCAATATGAGACTGGTAAGTATAAAGAAGTGACGCACACTATTCTACGATCTACTAGGATCTTGTCCACACCATAAAGTCAGACTGTATAAAGAAGTGGACAAAGCTAGTGTGACGTCACCCACAGCATTCAGCTCCAGTCAAATGAAGCTCATGGGGCTGGCAATTATAAGAGCCGAGTTCCATATGATGACTAGTACTTTATTTACAAACAAAATAGCGAAAAAAAACACCAGGATCATGTAGAGCGGGTTAATACAAACATTTTAACACAAAAAACGACAAGGCGCACTGCAGCAGTTACAGAGAGAGGGGTGACAATTATTCAATGTAAAGTCGATGGAGCCGCTAGTGCCTCCATGCTCACTTCCTATTTGGAACGCAGTCTATGATCCATGCACATCCGCACAATTCCTACTGACTCGCAGTGGCAGAGGTGATTTCATAGCACAAAAGTTAAATCAATAATGACTATGGTATGTGATGGTGTGATGGCTGCTTTAACATAACCAACTGATCAGGTCAATGTAGTGACAATGAGTGTGACATATATAAAGTGGAGGTCGGAGCGCACAGCCAAAACAAGCAACCGCAATCAATAGTGTTTGTTCAAATGGAGTTATTTATAGCAACATGAGCGCACTACAGGACAGAGACAGGAGAGAGTGTCCTGAGGAGGAAGTTTGTGTGAACAAGTCTATCCGAGCCAACAGCTGACTAAGGCAATAAATACAAATTATTAATGTGAGCACTGAAGTTATATAAGTGCAAAGTTACGATGTAGGGGTGGGTGATAGAGCCAGATCACTAGGGCTCATGTAACAATAACAGAAATACTGTGACATCATGAAAAGTCTCATAGTAATACTGTGGACCATCACAATATATCGAATTACAAACCTCTTTGCTATAATTCACTGTTGTGGTGCAAAAAACCCCAGAAAAAACTACATAGACCATGATCCTCTGCTCCATAATTGATAAAAGCTTGTTTGATAAGACTAACTTATTAGTATTCTTAACCTTGTACACTCTTCCATATACCTGTTTTTTTAGTTACACTGTAGACGACACCAGATGCTGTCATTTTCTGCTTGCAACATAAATTCATACAAGCATTTTTGTTCTAAATCATGTTTTAAAGTGATCCATTAAACCACAGGTGTCACAGTTTGGTATAGCCAGTCCTTTTCTTTTCCTTAGTGGTCTACTGCAAAGCCACAGTCACAGTCTGTATGCTGCTGTGAATAATCTTGAAGCCTTAATGTTATACAAATTGTATTCAAAGTATTTCCAAAAGTTACATTTCTGTCTATTTAATTTCTATTCTTCTGCTGACTGGTGTTGCAACATTAAAATACCCTTGTGGGACAAATAAAGGTCATCTTATATCTTATCTAGCATTCTTGAGCCCACCACACTCCTCCTCATTTTGACTCTAACTGTACAGGAGACCATAATTTACCGTTTTCATTTGGACCCACTTAACTGGACAATTCTCAGACCACCCGGGACAGTGTCTCTGGCTGCCCCCCTCCTCTTCCACTTTTATACGGAGCTAAATGTGAGCGTCCGCACAGAGCACCTGCACAATCACAGACTTAATTCAATCAGGACGAGGCTGGTGTCCAAATGGATGTATCACTACAGCGGCTCTGTGTCTCTAAAGGGAAGTGCTGGGGCTTCTGACCAGTGGTGGAAGGTAACAAAGTAAAGTAGTAAAGTACTGTACTTAAGTATACATTTTAGGTATCTGTATTTTACTTAAGTAAATTTTAAAATATATGATACTTTTTACTTTTACTGTACTTTATACTTGTCATTTCTACCCCACTACATTTTTAACTGGACTGAAAAGTATTATTGTTTGAGACGAGACGTAAACAAAAGTATACTGAAAACAGCCATAGGAAAAAATATTGATTTAATTGTTTCTGTTGAACAAAATTCAGCACAAATCTTTATCAAAATAAATACATTTAAACCATTAGAAGACCTCAAAATCTGAAAGAAATATTTTTACATTTTACTCTGTAAGTACATTTTTAAATAGATACTTTAACTCATGTAGTTTTCCATGTGATACTTTTACTTGAGTATTTTTTGCTCAGGTATCTCTACATTTACTTGAGTAACACAATCGAGTACTTCTTCCACCACTGTCCCTGACACGACCAAACTGGGAGGCACAGTTGGTGCCTATCAAAGCATTTTTTCTGCTGTGCTGCTATGCTGTCGAAATACAAATAAAGAAACAAAGGATCAGAGGACTTTGAGAGCAGTTAACAGTTGTGCTTTCGCTCACATAAAGTTATTTTGTCAAAACTCAAATAGGCGACCCTAAACAGGATTCAGTCAGTGCACAAGAGGTTAAAACTTAACTTTATCATTGTCTCATTGATTAGGCTAAGAACGCACATTCATAAAATGAGTAATATACAAGAAGTGTATAGTTATTTTGCCCGTAAAAAAAAGAAACTGTGGACTTACTACTACCTCTGGCCACCACTTTCAGTGCAGCAGTAATACAATCTCTGATATCACAGCAATTTGAATAATGTACAATTTGAAGTTTAATTTAGATGCATTATGTATTTGTAATAAATGTCAAAGCTTGTTTATATTCTTCTCATTCAAGTTAGTTAAATCCCAGTAGGCTGCAGCTGCACTTAGACAAACTTTATTGATCCACAAGGGAAATTATTTGGATACAGTAGCTCACACATCACAATATAATGTAATAACATAGAGTAACAAAACTAGATGGTATAGCAAAAAGAGTAAGAGACAGGTGTCAAATGAGACATAATTATAAAAATGTATATGTACAAGTCGAAATAAAATAGAAATATAAGTAATAAAGTAATAAACTATATAGTCACAGCTATATACAAGAGACAAGAACGACATACTTAGGTTGACATTTATTTTATATTATACCATGTCTGACAATTTAAGTTCCTTTAGCTTTGAAAAAACATAAACATAGGTCTAAAATCATTACAGGCTAAAAGTAGTATGTACTGTATGGATTAGACTGTATAAATTAAGCAAATTGTAATGTATCATAAATCATTAGAACATAGCTATAATTTTTAATAAAAAAAAGTCCTTTACTTGAAGCAGCCTACATGAGGTGTTGTTATTTGTAAACCCCACTCTACTACACACGTCCAACTTACTGAAGTCACTCAAGTCACATTGCTACTACTTGTACTTTAGAGGATATAGGAGGATTACTAGAGACATAATCACAACCGCTGCACTTAAACGTAAATAAAATAAGGACAAGCAGACCTAAGCATCGCCAAACACGCACGCAACATCCTTCATATACGACCCTTGAGTCTAATTCCCGTTGGGATGATATAGAAATGTATCACGATTTCCCTGCTCCTGGGTCCACCTGCTGCTACTGTCTGCTCCCCATGCCTCGCCTCTCGTTAATCGGGCGGATTACCAGCGCAACCCTCCACCGTCTGCTCCATTTCTATTTCAAAACACTCCCACCAAGCAACGCCGCGTAAAAGGGAACCAGACGCACGCTGTTACTGTACAATTTGGAAAGCATTAACGTTGCGTACGCAGAAAGACGCATGGGGGAGGCATGACTTCGCGACTTCAAGTGATCCCCAAGCCGTGGTGGTGCTTCAGTTTTTTATGGAAATTCAAGAGGATTTATCAACGTGATCCAAGCATACTGTATTAAGAAGATGGATCAAATGGCACTGGCACGCGCGTGTGCTTGCTTGAGCTGTAGTACAATTTAATTCCCTTCGCATCTGCTATTGTCAAAATGCAAATCGTATTGTAGTAGTGATTTACTTCCACGTGATTCAACAGCTTTGAAGTAGTAGTAGTGCACGTTCCCATTGCCATAAGAAAGTTGTAAGTTGTTGGAGACAGCAGACTTACCCCCCATGCAGAAAAGCACCATCCAGGCTATCCATAGATCCGAGTTGTGAAACTTCACCATGGTTCCCGGCGGCGCGTGTCCCGTGCGTGTGTCCTCACTTGGAGCCCACTCGCTTCGCTCTTTTCTGGAGTCAGCCTTAGTTCACTTCAGCAAAAGTGACTGTCTTCTGCAGCAGGGAAGAGATATCAAACCAAACAGCAAATCAAAGCAAGTCATTCCAGCTATATTCCCAAATGCAAAAAGATTAAAGCGCTTAAAATGATCAGAAGCCGTAAAATGTATCCACCGAGTCTGGCTACTGTCTCCTCCTGCTTCTTCTTTGGTGGCTGCTCACTTGAAGTACATACACACACTTGAAGTACAGTCACACTCTCGCTGTGATTTCTCCACTCGTCCGGGCGCGCGGGGAGTCCACCTGTTGGGTCGGAGAGACCGTCCTTCTGTCGCTGCGAAAGGCGTCAGTGCGTGCCGCTTGTCCACAGTCCGCTTGGCGAGTGTCTCCCGTGCGTCTTGTTGCGCTCCATGCTTTCTGGCGTTCTGCTGCTGCAGCCGAGCGCCTCGCCGCGAGCGCAAAGAGCAGCTTGTGAAAAGCCGCGGGACTTCCGGGTTTTCTTATTTCACAATAAAAGAGACACGAGATTATTCTCAGTGGTGGAAAGATTAAGATATTTATATTAATGTCAAGACAAAAGGACCGGACATTGTACTTTTTTATAGTTATAAATCGACTGTGACTCAAACACCACCATTTAGCGTGTTTACTAAAAGTTTAATTTCACTTTCATTTTTTATTTAGTAGTTGTTTTATTAGGCTAAATAGGACTAGGCATATATTTTCACCAAAGCACATTTCCGGTTTGTGATTTTCTGTTTTAATTCTGTAGCTGGGGTCTATCTAGAAATAGGAGGGAAAGAGGCAAAAGAAGCAAGCTTTTTATTTGGGATCCCTTCATGGCTCAATAGGTAGAAATCAATGGTAAATACAGTGGAATGGACCAAACTCCAACCATGATGTGGATCATCTATTGCCAACTGATATTTGAAGAGTAGTCCTATAGTAGCTGAATAATATGTAGGGATATATTTAAAATGTATTCATCCGCCTACTTGACAAAAAGTTAAATATAAAGCAGTTTACTTTACTTTAGTTTGTTTAGGTCTACTGTACACTGAAAAGAAATTAAGAAACAACGTAACAAGGTAGGGTTGTCAAAAGTATTAAAAATCTAAAAATATCAAAACTAGATACTCATCAGAACTGAGGAAAAAAAAAAATCACACAACTGGATTAAATCAAACCTTTCTTGAACAGTTTTGTCTTGAGATTGATCAGAATAAACAAATACTATTACTTAGAACTAAAAACTACAGTATTTCCTAAAAGAGAGATTTTAAAATGATTGAGTTTTAAATGTTAGTATTGTGACAGCATTATAACCAGGTGACGTTACTTATTTTGAGAAGTAGTACTATTGTATTTCAAAGTGTTAGAGCAGCACAAGGGCTTTTATTTTCATTGTAATCCACAGGACTTCCGCTGTGTCCCGCGCGTCTCTGTGCGTCTTGACCGTCCTCTGGAGCTGTGACTGGAGCCCGGGCTGTTGCTGAGAGACCAATGACGCCATCCTCGTGCGAACCAGGGACAGACACACGTGCGCCCCCTAGTGTTCAAACCAAGGGCTTAATCCACAGGGCTCAACACGAGACAACAAAAGAATTCATCATTTTATCCTGTCTTTCTTTTCCTCCTAAACAATACGATTAGTCACGTACAAGATCTAGAAAATTCTCTGATTTCTTGTCATAAACACGTTTTTTTTCTGCTCAGATCCTCAGTTTGAGCCCCAGTGAAAAGCGTTGCTGCTATATTAGGCTCATAATAACACTGAATCATTTGGATCATTTCTAATGTAAATGTCATGGGATCGTCATTGCAGCAGAAGGGGCGCTAGGTGCATTTCACAGGTCTCTAATACACCTACAACTCAGCGCACCTTTTCACACATTTCTGTAATCTTTCAAAATTATTATTCAGAAAACAGAGCTAATTTTCACATCTTTGCAGGTGGCTTAGGCGGCTTTGTGCAGTGCTTTCCACCTGTGCAGTTACAGAGTTTTGAGGAAAACTGCACAAAAACAGGTGGCAGGTTCCCCTCCCCACCTGAAATGTTACATAATGTACTTTAAGAGTGATTTATGGTAAATGGTCACATTTTTATACAGCGCTTTTCCACCCTCAAGGCGCTCAGAGCGCTTTACATCAAGGAACCACTCACTTATTCACACACACATTCATACACCAGTGTATGAAGACACTAGGGGTGAGGTGGGTTAAGTGTCTTGCCCAAGGACACAACAAACGCATTCATCTGTGGAAGGAGGAATCACACTGCCATCCTGTGGGTCAGTGGAACTAATGATGTTGACGTCGAGAGCGGGATTCAAACCTCCATCCTTCGGATCACTGCTCAAACCTTCTACCAACTGAGTTATTGTTGCTCAAGTCGTACTCAAGTACAGTACTTTACTACTTTTACTTTGTCACGTTCCAGCACTGAATATGTTTAATGCTTTACTGTGCAACATTCTATATAGGCATAGCAATACCATCTCCATGGAGACAGCAGTGGAGTACCCTCAGTCAGAAAAGTCTCATAAGGCACCTGAAAATTCTTACTGAACGGTTCACTCATGGCATTTTGAAAAGAGTTGCTATTCATGAATTATGAGACATTTTTTAGGCCAAAGACAAAAACTCATGAGCTCATCTGCCTAATCCTGTCAACACTCTCAACCGGATAACACTACACCTGGGAGAAAGTCCGAATTGTACGTTTAGTGGGATTAGTGACATACTTTACTGTATGTAATGTGTCACTGCCTCTATACACAGTCTCGAGATTGTTTTTACTTTGATTTATTTGTTCTTCTCATCCAGATGGTGAACCAGACCAAGTTACAGGTCTGATCTGTGGAAATAACTTTGAATAAGGACAACAGTTCATATTTTAATAAAATATTGAAATACAAATTCAGGTATTGACAGTTTAATTTGTTTATGGCCAAATTGTGCTCTTTTAACCTTTATTCAATTGGGCCTCTAGTTTTAAAAAGTACTTTTTACTGGCAAAATATATATAAAGATTTTTATGTCAGGTAAAACCACTTGAAATATTTGATGTGCCCTCCTCCAACTTTACAGTGTGGTTCTCAAATTTTGACTAGATGCCTGAATGAGTGATCTCAAAGAGGTTAGGCTGATTTGGGTCCCGGTACAGCGTTTCAGGTTTAATATCACACTTTTGACCATGATGGATGTGATGAATTGGATTTCTGTTGAGGCTCATGGAAAGATGTCCTCATGATTTATTATTGATTCACCCTGAAACTGCTCCATTTTTCTTCCTCTGCACCTGCATGAAATATTCACCTCACTCAAAAAGATCCTGAAGAAATAAAAGAATGATGTATAAAAAAAGTTGTATTTAACAGTAAGAAATTCGATTAAAATTGAAATGTCATGTAGTTTAAATCTGGTCTATGTTATAATAGTGTTTCCTTATCACTAACATACCTAGAGTTGTGTTTTATTTCATTCACGCATTTAACACACAGACTCTGTATATTTAGGCTGAGTTCTTCTCTCAAACAGAAAACACACTGTTCCACCTTGTGATGTCATGCGGCAATACAGGAAGTGCATTACAGAGCATTCTGACCTTTGGAGATGTAAATAGACAAATAAACCAATTTTACTCAAATGTGTGTATGTGAAACAAAAACAACTCCAGGTGTATTTTTGAGGAGGTAACAGCATTATCATATGGCTTAAAGCTTGCAAGTCAATGTTGAGTACTATAGGACCTTTAACAGAAGGACTATTACTAAACTAATAGTAAAAAAAAAAAAAAAAAAAAAAAACTTTAGATATGTTTTATTGCAATATAGTATTATTTTAAAAAATATATTTTTAGAATAAGCTTCCACTTTGTATCTTGCTATTATAATATCATCTAACTGTAAGCTAAGAGTACATTTTGAAATTGTACCACAGACTCGATTGGAAAGCCCATTTACTGTATCGTTTCAATGTGATATGCTGCCATCTTGTGGTGATAATAACACATGCACACTAGACAGAGGAGTTGTAAAGCATGTTTTGCAGTTGTCACAGCATTTATTTATCTAAATCTGGACAGCGCTGATACAAATCTAGTGTTTCCATGACTACAATGATGAGACAATGGAAACAATGGCACAAAACGTACGATAAAGCCAAAAAACCTTTGACATAGAGATAATTACAGTAGATTAGATGACCAGATAGATCAACAGGGAACATTCAGTCCTGGAAACAGAAGAAAAAACGTGTTAATATAGGAACAGTATAGTTCTTATGACATGAATATGATATGAGTACTCATTTCAGAAGTTATAAAGTTTATGATTTTACTTCCTGGTTACTGTTACCTAGCAACCACAAGGTTAACCATGGTCAAAAATGGCAAAGTTACACAACAGCCATAATTTTGCATTTTGGATGGACCTTTCGATGTTAATGACATAGGTAGAGATTTTCTGTTGTAGAACTCACAACTACTTCTGTATTTTTGTACTTATGTTCAACTTTTTTCCACAAACTGATCTATAAATCTAAATCTATAATAACCATTTACATTATTCTAGCAAACCAGGCAATAATTTATAGGACAATTTAGGGAATGAAGTAAACAGAAGTGGTATAATGTAGTCATGAAGTTAGGTCAGGCCATGACAGGCTTAAAATATGTTCCAGTGTGAGGTGGAGTCCAGGGAACAGCGCTTTTGTAACTCTGCTAGGCCTATATATTGTCTCTCATATTGTCAACTACACTTTGCCTGTTTTGCTTATAAAATTTGCATAGCCAACCATTACTACAACAGTGGTGGTAGAGATACTAAAATATTTCTCAGTGGTCCTCATAGCACTTAACCAGGTGAAAATGACAGTAAAATAGACATTATAAGAGGAAAGGAACTGCTATAGCCCTTCAGGATATGTTCACATTTCCTAGTTTAGTCCTGGTTTGAACCCAATACATGTAGTCCTGATGTAGACCAGGTTGGGTCCTGTTCTAGTCCTGGACCAGTCCAGCAGGTTTTGATCTGGTGCGTGCAAGGGTGAACTGCTTCCAATACCAATAAACTACTATGACAGCTAATATTTATATAGTCCTCCAACATCTACAACAACATTCTATACAGTTGCTAACTTCAAATATTTTTATTATGTACTACACCAAATGTGAGAGCTACTATTATTAAAAATACTACAACTACTTACTATATAGGCTTACCAACTATAAAAGCTAACTAAAATAAGGTAAATTTACATAAAAATGCATCTCCTGTTACGTAAAAATGTATTAGAACTGCTTCTACATCACCTACCATAATGTTTTCAGCTTGTTTTGTAACTAAGTCAGTGAAAATAAATGTGTGATTACTGTGTGACATTATAGGTCAGGCATGTCCAAACTATGGCCCAGGAGGCAAATGCTAATTGGCCCATGTTTCATTGAGTAGAGTAGAGAAAATCTACCTTGATAAAGCCAATATCAAATATGCAACACTGAAAAAAGTCTTTTTGAGGATCTAAACATGGATGAAGGTCTAGTGACTGATTCTAACCTGTTAAAAAAGCACATGTTTGTATTATTCACTGTATTAACCACTAGTCTATGGCCCTCCGCTTCTTCTGTGATTAGATATGGGGCTGTTGATGAGAAAAGCTCGGAGCTTGGATTATAGATAAACAAACGCAAAACACCACTGCTATTTTGATATGAAGTTGAGGTCATGATAAACCAAAGCAGTACTATTAATAGTTCATAGAAGAGGGCAAGGCATGTCCGACCCAAACTGGACTAACAGGTATCTCTTGTTTTCGAAGAACCACAGCCCTTTGAGTAATTGTTTTTGAGCTGTCGGGGTAGAAACCAGGCGTGACAGCTATGCCACCAGTCCAACTACATTTAGAGTGGATTTATACCTAGACAGCTACAGCATGGGAAAAAGGGACAAAACTAGAAAATGAGTTGGCCAACCTGCTTTACATAGACAGAAACCAACAGACATGTAGCTACTGCAAGAGGTAACGGGGAATATTTTTTAAATAAAGTTAACTACTTTCTTAATAAATATATTGAATTGTATTATTGTTTTTGACACACTCTTTCTGTTGAACTTAAGTTGCAGCAGTGGTGACACCCCCTTTATTATAAAACCTATATAATAAACAATATAACTAGCAATTTTACTTAACTTTATTAATGAAGCAATACTAATATAATAATAGAATGTAGTTTCTTGAAGCTTGCTCTTGCTATTTGACCACACAAATTTTAAATCTTAAAAAGTACAAATAAAGTAGCTTAAAAATCTGACTACTTCAACTGCAAGTACTACTTCAGTTAGATGTCCTATTTAGCAGGCTGGTTAGGCGTTATAGGTGTATAGTATCATGTACCTCATTGCTGGAGGAAGATGAAGAGGAAGAGGAACCTCCCCCTTTCTTGTCCTTCCCTTTCTTCTTCTTCTTCTTCTCTCCTTTGTGTTTGTCTGATTTGTCCTTATCCGACTTGTCCGACTTGTGGGACTTATCCTTGTCCGACTTGTGGGACTTATCCTCGTCTTTGCCTTTGCTTCCACCATCCTAAAACAACATAAATTCATACAATTTAATAATTTAATAATTTCAGCTATTATACTTTTCTAAAGTACAAGCATATTCAAAACCCCACACCAAAATGGTTCATTCAAATTATATCGTGCATAGTTCAGAGACACACCAAAACAAGAATAGGCTAATGTTGTAAAATAATCTCTAAATAAAGGCTTTATATTGCTTTACCTTGTCCTTCTTTTTGCTCCATGGAAAACTAAACTCATCCGTGTGTCCCTCCTTCTTCGTCACCGTCTCCTCTTTAGCTCCCAAAGCTGCTCAAAACAAAACAAAAACAACATTTTAAGAGCATTTGATCACTTGTCAATAACATCAATCAACAAACCACACACAACTGCACATACATTCAGGGTATTTCAGCAGTTTAGACATGGGAATCATTAAGGCATTTGTGTAGAAAGGACCATAAACTGATCTTACCGTCTGACAGATCCATCTTCACTGCGCGTCTGGTGAAGTGCAGATGACGCAGGAGGAATTTTAACAAGAAACCTGTCCAAACCAAACCTGTGTCACATGATCAGTCAGGCCACACCCCAGTCACGCCCAATAAGGAAGTGCCTACTAATATTTTAACACTTGATGGACTGGATTGCTCTCTTGACTATAAACAGTCTGTATGTACTTCAGTCACAACTGAATCAACGTTCCCAGAGCCTAAACCTACAGTGCAGGTAGAGGACACATGCACACTCAGTAGTGATGGCAGTTTTGAAACACGCTTTTCGACACTGCTTCGAAGCCTCGAAACGCATGCGCGTCGAAGCAGTGCTCCAAAACGCGAGTCAAAACACTGGTCACGTGACTTAGACGTCTCATGAAACGCGTGACGTCACTCAAGTGGTTCATGAAACACTGCCGTTTTGAACGCGTTTCACTAGAGGCTCACGTCTCGAATCCAAAGTTTGATTGACAGGGATTTCAACGAACCACAAAGCAGCGCACCTGTCTCAACCTACGCACCTGTCTCAACCTACTCCCACAAAGTTTAAAAGATATTTTGGTGCGCTGCCCAATGTGGGTTTGTGAGAGGCGAGAGATCGTGAGATTTTGACAGAAATACTGATACTTTGATTAATAGTGAGATAGTGAGTTTATGCAGCTAGTTTAGACCACAGATTAGATAGACTGTAAAGTTACACTACTGCTACAGTAGAACAGCATAACTGCAGACGCCACAGTTGAAGTGGGAAAATATTTGCAAGACCCGTTTATTCCCCGCACCGCGGACCCACTTCTCTATTGGAAAGAGAGGGCAGTTATTTTTCCTCATTTATACAAACTGTCAAAAAAGTTTCTGGGCATACCTGCAACCAGTGTTCCATGTGAACGAGTCTTCTCAAAAACAGGGGAGGTATTAAACAAAAAAAGAAACCGCTTGCACCCCTCCACTGCCGAAAAAATTATATTTTTGAATAAAAACCTTGAAATCTGATTAATGCATAGCTTCCATGGCTTTATTTAATTTTATTTACACAAATTAATTCATAACATACACCTGCATACACTTACACAAACTTTATTAGAAACCACGTCAGATCAGGATGTGTTTTGTTGAGCCAATGTGGAGAAATACTGGGACATCACCACCAGAGGCCACTGTAGAGTCGTGATTCGAACAGTGATTCGAAGCCTCGAATCATTTGTTTCGAGTGCTTTGCTGGTTCATGAGGCTTCGTTTTGCCCATCCCTAACACTCAGAGCCACCAGACAGAGGCTGCACTAGCACTGGTTAATGCCTGACTGCAGGAGCCGGGGTTCAGATCAGAGAGAGTCCTTTAAGTTTTAACCAGTTGGATTTCAGCTTTGAACCTTCCAACCCAAATGACAGAGCTTTCTTGTTGGATAAAGAGCAAAAACACAAAATTATAAATAAATGGGATATCATTGTCATCAGTAAAAGCTATATTTGATTTGAACACGTTTACATCTTATCTGTGGATAGGTAAAGTTTATGAAAATTTTAAATTAAAATCTTAAATACAGTTCCTTAATTTTGTATCTTTAATTTTATAAGCTTTAAAAGACACTCAATCAGTCTTGGTTCAGTAAGAAAAATACTCAATTATATATTCTAAATGCCAGTCTTTAAATGGTACCTGGTATAATTTTATAATATTTATACTGTAATATTGTAGTATTATTGTAGTAGGATATAGTATACTGGTGTAATAGACTTCAGTATTGGATGAGAGGCTAAAATGGGAAACCCTTTACAAAGATCCATTATAAAAACTCTTAAAAGTAATAATACAATTTTTTTTTTTTAATGATTATGGAACAAAACCCAAATCACATGTCACATGTTAAGACAGACACCAGTTCATCTTTTGTCATTCTTTATTCCCTTTATGACAAAACAATCATCCACATTTTAGTATTTATCTCGTGATTTCTGCATTTCCTGAATAGGTAGTAGGCCTCATGAGCAAGTACTGAGTCATGTAAACCACGTCATGTTTAATTCTCCACAAAACAACTCAGGCCTCGATTGCTCTCTCTCTGTTTGCATAATTCATTCCACCTCTTCTCTAACTTTTAATCTCTTGAAATCATTATCACCTCTATGTTTTTAGTAACACAAAAAAAAAAAAAAAATCATTGCTTTATCCATTTGTCTTGGCCTGACCGGTTTCATTTTAAAAAAAAGTGCTTAGAATAAAATTTCATCTGTATTTGAGATTAGGTTAAAACTAAATGATAATGTTCTGATAGTTGTTAAGATATCCACTGTTGCCCATTAAGTTTCATGTTCCTCTTTAGTAACTTAGTAAAATGATGTGCTCTTTCTCTTATGCATTTGCTAAATCCTAGCATAATGTCTGGCTCTCTTCTCCAGATGTTTAGGTAGGACTCCAGTCAGGTCGTACCGAGCTGTTGTGCAGGTTTTGGGCTGACAATATAGTTACAAAGGAACAAAGATGTATGCGCAACAGTTGATATATTTGATAAAACATATTCTCCTGTCAGTCTTCTCCCAGTCACCCAGGTTAGACTTGGTAAATTTACTCCAAACAGGTAATTAACCATTAGAAAACTAAACTACTGTCTTCTCAGTAAGATGACCATATTCCATTTCTTTTCTTTTTTTTTTTTTTTTTTAATCTTTTTTTAGGCAACAATAGGTGTTTTCTATGTTAAAAATCTGACCTCTCGACAGTAATAAAGTAGCCAATTCTAAAATAGTAATAACTAATTAACCTACTGGGTTAAAATATATATCTTTGCAACTTTTTAGACAGCTATAGGTGTTCCCTGTGTTCAAAATCTAACCTCTTGATAGTAATCTAAACTAATATTTTCTGAGTAAGTCTCTGCTGGTCAGATGTGTGGTGGTGGTGGTGGTGGTGGATCTGCGGGGGCTGCCCATCAGTGACTCCATGGGGCTCGCGGGGCGTCGTATTGGGCTGGTGTAGGTCAGAGTGGAGGGGACCGTGGTGGTGGTGGTGGTGGTGGTGGGCTTGGACACAGAAGAAGCAGAAGAAGAAGAAGAGGAGGATGAGGAGGGGGTGGAGAGGCTTGGAGGGTCCATTATGACCACAGGTTTGGAGGGCAGAGGGGTGAAAGAGGTGGTTGAGGTGGTGGTAGAGCCCCCAGGTTTGGAGCTGCTCAGAGCGGAGAGTTCAGGGGAGGAGGAGTCCAGTTTAGGCTCCTCCTGTTTTTCACCCAATGAGCTCAGCTGTAATCACAAGACATATTTACATTACATTACTAAATCCACAAAGTATTTAGAAGTAATGGCTGTTATTCTTATTAGGGACGGGCAGTTTATCAACATCAGTGATGCTGGAGAGTGTTTCTATACATCACTATCAATCTAATATATCAAAATAATATATTTTTACAAAAGTGAAAAGCTATTTTGTCAACTTTACTATAAGATGTCTGGGCCTTGCTATGGATGTTACATTTTATATCAGCAAATACATTCCAGCTAGACAAATATGACATTAGCTAGAAAGGTATTTCAGTGTATTTAATTTAACTTTACAAATAATGAATTTTTACAAACTCACACTCTTCTTCTCAGAGTCACTGCCGGAGCCAGAGCTCTGTGAAGGAGACACAAAGGATTCTTTAAACTTTCTACCATAAATGTGACTTTTTAAAACATTCCACAATCAACTCACCTTGTCCTTTTTCTTGTCTTTTTTCTTGTCTTTCTTGTTTTCTTTGTCACTGTCACTGGAGGCTGAAGAACCTGAATCCTGAGTTTAAAAAAGTAAAGTCACTGTTAATCTGTAATTTGACACTAGTACCTGGAAATACACTGCTCTGGTTTCAGTACTTCAAAATGATAAAAATAAAATCATAAATTGTGAATATCTGTTACCTTCTTTTTGTCCTTCTTCTTCTTCTTCTTCTTCTTCTTGTCTTTGTCACTACCAGAAGAGTCTGAATCCTATAAAGACATATTTATTAACATTAATTGTAATTTTATTTTTTAGTAAATCACTCTATAATTTGTAACTGTTATTATGCTCTACAGTTTACAATATTTAACCTTTTTCTTGTCCTTCTTTTTCTTCTTCTTCTTGTCCTTTTTCTTCTTCTTTTTCTTTTTGTCGTCGTCACTGGAGTCACTTGAAGATGAAGAAGATGATGAAGAATCCTGGAAAGAAATACACAAACATGTTAGAAATGTTATAAAATATTAATATAAGATTAATGCAGAACATTACAGAAAAGCAATAACATCTCCAAGGAAACAAGCAGGTGGCGAACCTCCACCAAAAGTTACACAATTAATACGGTAAGTGATACAATTGGTTTATACAGTGTTTTTCCACCTTCAAGCGCTTTACATCAAAGAACCACTCACCCATTCACACACACATTCATACGCCAGTGTACGTAGACACTGGGGGCGAGGGGGATTAAAGGTCTTGCCCAAGGACACAACAGTAGCATTCATCTGTGGGACCTGGAATCTGATTTCTCTGAGTTTTCTAAGTCCAGCCCCCAAGTACTATAAACCCTGGTGTCTCAAGCCAGTATCATCAAATCGAAAATGGCTTCTGGTCACTTCTTTATACCTTTCTCTTATCTTTCTTTTTCTTCTTCTTCTTGTCCTTTTTCTTCCTCTTTTTCTTCTTCTTCTCATCATCACTGGAGTCACTGGATGAGGATGAAGATGATGAAGAATCCTAAACAGTAAAAGTTTATTTAGTTTAGGCTGAAGACATATGCCCAGTAGAAGTGGATAGAGGATTATACACAAGTAAGTACACAAGTAATTTTACTTCAAAATAATAATATTACCGGTAATCAAGTAGAAGTACAAAGTAGTGGTCCAAGAAATTAAGTAAATGTAAAAAAGTATTTGGGAAAACAACTACTCAAGTAAGAGTAACATAAAGAGTAACTGTCAGGACGTAACATCTGATTTATAATTTGAAGTTACTGTAATACGTAGGACAAAACATAAAATAATGGACATAATCTGGTATTTTCAAAGGATATACACAAGAAACACAAATGTTCAAATCATTTCATATTGTCAACACAGTTTACTCAAAAGTACTGTTAATTCAATAAAAAATATTAAGCGTAGGAATGAAAGTATGCTGCTAGAAACTCTGAAAAGTGCAATTTCTTTAAGTAACTAGTAAAAGTAAAAGTAAAAGTAAAAGTAAAAGTAAAAGTAACTAACTGAGGACTACCCACCCACATTTGAACAAGAAATACCAAAATAAATATAACCTCATGGAAACCAAATCCTTGATACCTTTTTCTTGTCCTTCTTTTTCTTCTTCTTCTTGTCCTTTTTCTTCTTTTTCTTCTTCTTCTCATCTTCGCTAGAGTCACTGGATGAGGATGAAGACGATGAAGATTCAGAAGAAGAATCCTGGACAAAACAAAATGAAAACTTTAACTAAAAATATATACTCAATTACAAGAGAAAATTACAATGCTAAAATTTGATTTTGATCCTAAGTAATAGACTCTATACTCAATACCGATCCCAGTATCACAATGATAATAAACTCCTGTATATAGACTATGCAGATAATAGAACGTGATTTTCAACATTAAATACTAGTACTTTCTTTTATTTTACCATGTGGCCTCATATCTGTGTAATCCTTCAATTGTCCAGGTAGGTTCCACAGTGGTCCATGAGCGTGTACTAGTCTCTGTGCTCTTATATTTGTTCTGATACAACTCAAGATCATTTTAAAGCTTCAGCAAAAGGTTCATTTCAGTCCTGTGAATGTGACTTTTTTAGTATTGATACCTGCTCAAATGAGTATCTAGTTTTAGTACACTTTAGTATACTTTTGAAACCCCAACTTGTCACACAAACACACCTTTTTCTTATCTTTCTTTTTCTTCTTCTTCTTGTCCTTCTTCTTTTTCTTCTTCTTCTCGTCATCACTAGAGTCACTTGAAGATGATGAAGATGATGAAGCATCCTGGGGGGAAAACGAAGAGCATGAGAAAGTATATCAGTTAAAATATAAAGTATATTTTTATACAATATTTAACAATACATTTTAGATCATATATACAATTGTACGTATAAACAGTTGCCGTCTTTACTTTTAATACAACATGAAATGTACTATTGACAAGATTATTTGAAAGATTTTACCTTTTTCTTGTCCTTCTTTTTCTTCTTCTTCTTGTCTTTCTTCTTCTTTTTCTTCTTTTCATCATCACTAGAGTCACTGGGCGAATCAGAAGAGGAGGATGAATCCTGCGCACAAAAAGGACTTGGTTTGACTTAATCGTTAAAGAAATTAAAATGCTTCAAACCACATGGCATTATAATGTTTTTTTATGTTTTTGATCATGTTTTTTGTTTTGCATGTTACAGCTGGAATTGTTTCAACAGTTACTGAATGGGGGTGAGAGTAATTTTTATTTTTTTTACTTCTTTTGACTCCCTTTCGAGCAAGCAGTGTCTTTTCTTTTGAAAAATGTAGACACTTCTTTGTGCTCTACATATGCTCGAAATGAAAATAATCCATCAGTCAAAAAATCGATTAATTCTTTAAACATGGAGGGAGTACAAGATTAATTGGTCATTTGATTAAACGTTATTGTGAGCTTAATAGATTAAAAATGTATGGTTATATGGTGGAGTGTATTTGATGAATGAACTCTGAGAATCTATGGAACCAAGAGAAATGTTCGCATAAAAATAGGCGACTACCCCTCCTAAAATGTACAAACCTATAAAATAAAACAATAACTTATTACAGTCAGTAATTACAGATGGAACAGCAGATTTAAATAAAACATATTACGCAGTGAACTGAAGAAAAAAGAAATGGAAAGTGTCTGTATATACAAAGAAGAGAAAGTTTCAGTCGTAATCATCTGGACAACGTTTTTGCAATCAACACATTTCAGCTCCCATCACCATCGTGTAATCAATGACAGAATTAGTGGAGAAAGCACTTTAAACGCACTGTATTGTTTAAAAAAATAATATATTTTACCTTTTTCTTGTCCTTCTTTTTCTTCTTCTTCTTGTCTTTTTTCTTCTTCTTTTTCTTCTTCTTGTCATCATCACTAGAGTCACTAGAGGAGTCTGAAGAAGAATCCTGCACAGACAGAAACTGGTCAACATTTTGTCACGTTTACGCTAAAACACCTCCAGGACTTGTACATAAAAATTTCTATTAAAGATAATTACATTTTTAAAAAATCTCACCTTCTTTTTCTTGTCTTTCTTCTTCTTCTTTTTCTTATCTTTCTTTTTCTTCTTCTTTTTCTTCTTTTGAAATAAAAAATATATTTCATTTAAAGTTTATTTTGAACAAAGCAGACATCTCTATCGTTTTAGTAAAATCTGACCTTGTCGTCATCACTGTCACTGTCAGAAGAGGAGGAAGAGGAGCTGCTAGAGTCCTGGGAAAAAAAGAAAGACAACAAAATAAACAAAATTCAATATAAAAATAAGCAATATTTCCCATATATTTATCCCCTATATTTCTGCGACAAGTAGGTGACACCAGAACAAGTTGCAGGTCAGATCTGTGGAGAAGTGAGTCCGCACACAATAAGAAAGCAGATTTTTACAAGTAATAAAACATCTGCAATTGAATAAATGCAAAAAATCGTCTGTGTAACATTCAAGGCAAAGCAATAACGTCTCCATGAAGACAAGCAGGTAGCAAACCCTTCCCCAGAAAAGTTACAGAGTGCACCTTTAACTACACAAATCTGCACTGGCGTCTTTTGTAAACAAGTACGGCTTGCAGCGTTGAGTTTTATTGACAGAACAAATAATGAAATGTTTTGTCAATGTAGCACCTCCCCTTATTCGCTTATTCGTAGAAGTGTAAAGTGAATACGACGTACTTATTTAGTCATTTCAAGAGTCAATGGCAGCTATTAGCAGCTGTAAAATTCAGCTGGCCTTCACACACAGTAGCTCTTCTGACAATGTTTTAATCTGTTTAGCTGTGCATATAACAGCGTGCACTCCTGTTTTAAAGTTCATTTTAGGATGATCATGTTTTTATTTGTTTGTATTGTGATTTTAATGTCTTTCTTATTCTGCAAAGCACTTAGAATTACTGTACAAATCAACTTTCTTTGCCTTGCCCGCCTATTCTTTTGTGCTTTAGGGCATTGACTCCTGATTAACAATTGTTCAGTATATTACCTTCTTCTTTTTCTTCTTCTTCTTCTTCTTCTTCTTTTTCTTGTCATCCTCATCCTCACTGTCCGAATCAGAGCCAGACTCCTAAGGAAACAACAAAATGTATTATAGTTTATGTATCTGTTGAACTGGGGTACAAAAATGCATTGTAATAAAAACATCTGCTGTCACATCATCTAAAACTGTACTTGTTTTGTAATTGTAATTTCTTGTGTCAAATAAACTATTTTATATTAGAAAAACTGACAGTGAATGACTGGCCTTTGCCGTTATTTTTACACAAATACACACAAAAGGTAAAGACAAAACAAGCTTAATTTTATTTTATTTAAAGGCGCACTGTGTAACTTTTCTGATGGAAGGTCCGCCACCTGCTTGTCTCCATGGAGATTTTATCGCTTTGCAAAGGCCTTGGTGTAGTTCAACAGAAAGTGTCCTACAATAGCTTAATATGATAAATCAGGCTGATAAACAACAAAGGAAGTTATGATTATATAATGTGAACTAAAATATCCTCCAAAACTGGGAAATTCTGTAATTGGAATGGCAGGAAAACAGGGAGGAAGCAAAAGATGGACTGGATCAGGCTAAGAACTGGAGCTGGACTGGGGATAAACATGTAAACAATAGGCAAAACTGTGACAATTCCACAGTTTACCATTTTTGAATCACAGAAGTTTTTATTGCTAGAGAAATACCTTGGAAAAACATGCATGCTCCACAGAGCAGACCTGTAACTTGGCCTCATAGCGTCACCTTCTTGGAGACAAGTTTAATGCTATATTGTGGAACATTTTGGGCAAAGCAATAACATCACCATGTAGACAAGCAGGTGACAGATCCTCCATTAGAAAAGTTGCATAGTGCACCTGTAATTTAAATAAACTGAAAAGCAATGGATAATAATGATAATTGTGCTGTAAACCTTTGTTCTGATTTACCTCCTTCTTCTTCTTCTTCTTCTTTAACTTCTTCTTCTTCTTGTCCTTGTCAGGTTTTCCTCCCTCTCCCTCGTCATCCGTGAGGTTGCCCTCCTCAAAACCGGTCGTGAAGGGGATGGCCCGATCTGCAGTCATTACAGGAAAAAACTGAACTATGGAACAATTTGGTAAGAATATCTGATTTTTCTGACAAGGATTGAATTTAGATTTACAATTTATGCTTTAATAATAGGATTTTAGACAAGAACCACATTTCAGAAGACGCTTTTACAGATCTAAATCACAGGGTTATAAGTTTTTAAGCAGAATAAAAGAGGATATTTAGTTTTTTGTTTTTGTGGAGGACATTACCGTACTTAATGAATAAGCAGTTAATATTGAAGCTTTAAACTGAACCATTTTCATAACATCAGCTCAGTTTACATACCGGACACGCCATCTTGAAATTCATCTCTTGCACTGAGCAATGTAGTGTCCTATGGGGAGACAGCATATTAATGTTTTGTAAAGTCATTTATATTTTTATATATTAGATAAGTGAAATGTGAATATTACCGTATCAGCAACTTCAACTGTGTCAGTGCTTGGTCCTGGAATCTCACCATCAGCACCTTTTTAGTCAGAAAATATAAATGTGATGTCCTTAATAAAAAATATATATAACAAAGAAGCATGAATAAAAACAAACTCACTCTCCGCACTGAGCTCCTTCTTCTTTTCGTCCTAAAAAAAAAATAAAAAGTTACTAAAATCAGACATTTGCAAAACATTTACACATCTAGGCCCTCTGAGCCACAATGCAATAAAGTTATCACAGTTAATATTACATTTTAGGAAATTATAATTAGGGCTGCAACTGCAAACTAATATTTTTCTGAAAATGTTTTATTCATTTATTAAGTATCATATTTTTTGCTATTTTGTTTTTATAAATGCCACTGTCTGTTGTAAAACATCTTTCGACATGACTGTGTTTTAGAGTCTGTATCGTCCAGGTAACAATAAATAAAATTTCAGTCAGTTTTTAAGTGGGTTAATTTAAATTATTTTGATTAATTTTTGCAGTTGTAATTTCAATACCCTAATTGTCATATAAGAACCTCTAAGCATTCCTGTCATTAAACAATGTCTAAGTAGTGCATTACATTTGTGTGATACATCTACAAACAAACAACATTTACCTTTTTCTTGTCTTTCTTTTTCTTTTTCTTCTTCTTCTTGTCCTTTTCACTGTCAGATGAAGATGAAGAAGACGACGAAGAGCTAGAGTCCTGGATTAAGAAACAAACCAAAACATTATTATTTCAAACTGAATAGTTATAAAATGTTGTACTGCGTAACCACGAGACAATATGCACCTTTTTCTTGTTCTTCTTTTTCTTCTTCTTCTTGTCCTTTTTCTTCCTCTTCTTCTTTTTCTTGTCGTCATCGCTATCGGAGGAGCTGGATGAGGAAGAGCTGGAGGAGGAAGAGGAGCTAGAATCCTGTCAAAAATAAAGTCAATGTAATAAATATTTACACGTTCACTCAACTCTTGATTTGTGTATTGTCCATTGTGCTGCTTTGGTTCAAGCTACAATATATGTGCTATGTGTAAATAATTTCATTCAACAACAAATGTCAAATAACTACACAAATGAACACCTCGATTAATAGCATCTCATCTTCTAATAGTGTAATACAAGTACAAATCATAGAATTTCGCGGGTCCTGGGACTTACTGTACTGTAATATTTTGTCTTAAAGTTATTTTGTCAGTCTCATAATAAGGTTTGGCTGATTTAAGCAATTAACAATGCTTGGAATTAATGTTTTTAAGGTCATATTTTAAAGCAATAAAACAGCTGTAATATAGTTAATAAAAGATACAGATTTAATGCCGCACTGTGTAACACCCTCCACCAGAAAAGACACACGGGGAAAGGTTAACGATAAAATAAAAGATCATTGCAACATGAACATCAAATGATACCTTCTTCTTTTTTTTCTTTTTCTTCTTCTTCTTGTCGTCCTCACTGTCAGATGAGCTGTCCGACGATGACGAAGAGGAAGACGAGGAAGAGCTAGAAGAATCCTGGAAGCGATAACAACCTTAATGTATATAAAATCTAATTTAAATGCTAATGCTAACACAGAAATGTACCTTCTTCTTTTTCTTCTTTTTGTCCTTTTTCTTCTTGTCTTTTTTCTTCTTGTCTTTCTTCTTCTTGTCCTTCTTTTTCTTCTTATCCTTTTTCTCCCGCAGTTCCTGAAGCAGACACATGTTTATAGTTTAATCACGATTAAGACTTCTGTATGACAAAAATGCACATCGCCTAAAAATGTGAAGTGGCTCACATTGGCAGAGTGCTGCGTTATCCTGTCCCCTGCAAGAGAAAATACAGTCACTCAATAATGTTATTAATGCTTAAAGTTATGGCTTTATCTTTGCGACTAATACAAATCAGTGTCGCAACTTCAATTAACGCAATATGTAAATGAAATACTGCAGGCAACACAAAGGTTCTTCGTGAAAATGTATGTAAAAAGGTCATTTTTGGTCATGCATTATATGAATCAGAATCCACTTGAGTTTTGAGTCATATTTTACATTTAACTTTTATTTTGACACAGCTGAACTACAGAAAGCCATACGTTTTTGTTCATGCAGCTGAACTTGTAATGTAAAAAAGTTAACCTGCTTTACAAATAAATGTTTTTTGTTTTGTTTTTGTATAAACACTATTAATACAGTGGCCAGTTATTATAGTGGGAGCAGCAGCCCTCAAACCACAAAGTCTCACTCCCATTAATGACATGGTGTACTCTTTTTATTATTTATTGTATTCTTCGTGCTGTTCTTTGAGTGTTTAGAAAAGTGCTACATAAATAAACTGTATTTTTTATTATTATTACTCCCTCTGTGTCAGTTGCTAAGTTTAGATTTCTATTTACAGGGAGTATACTGAAGATTAGAGAGGATTGTTCTTACTAACAGACACAATATTGTGATGAACCAACAAACTCCTTGCTGAGATGACTAATGCTGTGTCATGTGGCACTTTGAACAGACTTTTAAAAGTATTACAGACTTCTCACCATCCTGTGTGATTATGACAGTTTCCCAAATATATTCTGTTTCTTCAGCTTTCTTCTTCTCCTTGTCCTTCTTCTTCTTTTTCTTCTTGTCATCCTGAAATGGGAAATTAAATGAAGTTGTAACATTAATTCAACCAAGAAGAGGTTATCCGTTCTAGTCAAAATTGTGATTACGCAATAAATTATGAAAAATGTGAAATTATTTGAATATTTAACCAAATATGAGTAAATGTAAGTATTTAGGCTACAGTATATTGTATTAAAGGGGCACAGTTTAAGTTTTTAGGTAAAGAGGTCTGAAAGCTTATATTCTCTATGGAGATGTTGCCTGGAATGTTCCACAATGGAGACAAGAATGATATTTATTTATTTGGAAATAAAAATGCCTGTAATTAAATAAATGCAACATATATTTATATTATACTGTGGAACATTCCTGGCAAAACAATAAAATTTCCATGGCAAGCAGAAAACTTGTATTAAAAGTTAAAGGTACACTGTGTAACTTTTCTGGTGGAGATTCCACCCATGAAGATGTTATTGTTTTGTTTGGAATGTCCCGGTATGGCATTAAACGTATCTATCTTGTGTTTACTCAATAACATGGTTTTTTATAGACCTAAAAGTTGCATTCTTACTATGAGCTCGCCTCTACACAGATCTGACATGTAACTTTTCCCTGTGGTGTCACCATCTCTGTAGATAAATAAGTGTAATGCCACACTGTGGAACATTCCTGGCAATATCTCCATGGAGAAAAGCAGATGATGAACCCTCCACCAGAAAAGTTACACAGTGCACCTTTAAGTAGAGGAAAACACACAGTCAAACATTTTTCACATTTCTGGAGTAAGAGGATCCAGTCAAATTGCCGATATAATTTAGTGAATGAGACAGGAATTCCACTGAACCTGGGGGTAGATCTCTGAAATAATCATTAACAGTCCCAGTCCATACCCCGCTGTGTAACAGGAGACATGTTCAAGCCTGCGTTTACCTGCACTGAAAACATACTATCTGCACACTTTATTGTCTTGACTTGTTGTTGATCAAGTATTTGTCAGAAATGTTGTAAAAATGGGCGTGTGTCTCTTTCTGATACCATGAAACAATAGACCCGCCTTGTGCCTGCAGTGACATTCTCATATTCTCATTTAAACAGTTTAAACTTAACCCAGTAAAAACAATGTCTCTGCATGGGCTGGTCCTGTCAAACCAGAAGGTGTGAAAAACACCAGAAGGTGTGAAAAACACAAAAGCATTTGACCGTCCATGTCTCTACATTCTGCAATGCGCCATCTGTTTTATCTGAATAACTTGATTTTTGCCGAATCACACTGGGCAGTCAGGGTTGAAAGTAGAGGGTATTTTTGTGTGCATATTTCTCAACAGATGTAACTATTTGCAATGTGAAAGTCCTAGTACATCTGGTATCTGGTACAGGTAAAATTAATTAAATTAAAAATTAAAACATTGAAGACATTCTGATGAAAAAGTGAGTGTTACTAGAAACTTTACATTTAAATTATTGTGTGGACTATGACTGCTTATCATTAACATGAAAGGGCAATAAAAAGTAGAAGTAAACACTACCAGTGAAAAGTTTGGACACACCCTCTGATTCAGTGTTTTCTTTATGTATACTACCTACATACCTACATACGGGAGACATCAAATATATATGTATATATGTCAGATACATGGAATAATGTAGTACAGAACACAAGTAAAATAATTCACTTCAATATTTCTTTATATTTTATATTAAACTCCTCAAAGTAGCCACCCTATACTTTGACAGCGCTGCAAACCCTTCACCTTCTCTTAATGAGTTTCACAATGAAGTCACCTGAAATCTTCTTTTTTTTATTTTGAGTTAAATGTTTGTTTGCGACATTGGAAATATGTGGCATTCATAATTTTGGTGCCTTCAGTGAGAATCAACAATGTAAGTAATGGATTCTACCTGGACGACAATGTAAGTACTCATGGATAAAAACAAAAAATAAATGAAAAAACGTGTCCCAACATTTGACCAGTAGTGCATTAGTGGTAGTAATAGTATAAGTAGTAGTAGGAGGAGTTTAAACGCTAAATGAATATATTTTGGGTTCTGCACTCTATTAACAAATCAAAAACAACTTGCAGACGCTCCCTGTGCTTTGTGTTATTTAGTAGTACAATAGTAATTATTATATTATTTACTGTAAATAAAAAGGAATAAAATGTGAAAGTTGTAGTAGATATTAAAGATTATAGTAGGATTAATGCAGGAGAATGAGAAGTTTGTTTTCATTGCGCATTTTAAAACTGCTGTGACACTTAAACATTTTTACTGACAAAGAGAAACACATGTGACATATTTCATTTGAAAGGTACATTATGTAACGTTTTCTTCTGGCGGGAATGTCACTACTCTCCATGGAAATATTATTGCTTAGAATGGAATGTTCCACAGTAAAGTGGCATTCAACTTATTTATCTATTTAGCAGGTGACCCCACCAGGCCAAATTACAGATCAGATCTGTGGAAAGGCAAGTATGTTCATAGTAAGAGGTGGTTTCAGCAATATGCCTATAATTGAATACTGTGGAACATTCCAGGATGAAAAAGTTACATAGTGTACCTTTAAAATGTCTTAAACCTGAACTCACCTCACTGTCAGAATCACTGTCTGAGGAGCTACTGGAGGAAGAGGAGGAAGAGGAGGATGAAGATGAACCTGAATCCTATTGAGAAACATAAAGCAGGAAGTTATTTCTTATGCACATATTTACATAAGGCTGTTGTAAACTTTGCTGTGTGAGAAAAATGAAAAATGAATGTTAAATAAATGACTCATAGACTGAAAAAAGTGCAACCGCAGCGGGAGGAGCTGATCAAACAATTGTTTAAAGAAGATTGTAGACACACACACCCAATCCAGAAATGTTTCAATCAAACCCACTGGGAGTTTTTTTCTGAGGCCTGATTATTTCTGATTGGTACTGAACGCACGCTATACTGTACTCATTTAAAGGTCCTATATTACACAAAAGTGACTCTTGTGAGCTTTAAGACGTGTTGTAATGCTGTTGCCTCATGAAAAACATACCCATAGTTTCATTCACACATGCTTAGTTAATCCTGGATTATTTGACTGTCTACATGTCAAAAGCTCAAAATGTTCTGTTCCATATTGTGATGTCAGGGAGTGGTAGTTTTCAACTTAACGGCTCCTTTTACCTTTAGTTCAATAAAAACTGGCAATTCCAGGGCTGAAATAATCCAAATGATTCTATTGTAGGTGTATGGGGCTTAAAAACACAGTGGAGCACTTCCTGTATTACCCCATGACATCACAAGGTGGAACAGAGTGCTTTTCATTTGAGAAGAGAACTCAGCCTAAATATGCATGATTTGTGCGTTAAACATGTGTGAATGAAACGAAACACAACTCTGTTTATGTTTTTGGTGAAGAAACAACATTTTAACACACACCGGAGAATAATGCAACACAGGTCCTTTAAAAAAACACATAGTGCATTTTAAATCTGCAGTGAAAATTTAAGAAGAAGGCAAGTTTATATCTTTGCCTTTCTTTAATTTAACCTGCTCTTTTTAAGTGTGTTTATAATAATAATAATACAATTAAGTAAATGTTGTAAGTAGCAGAAGTACTAGTCCATAGGAGGATGTTGCATAATACAGCGGGTAAGCCTGTTTGTTGGTTTATCTCCTGTAGAGTTTAATAGTGAGCAAAAAAAAAAAACCTTTGCAATGCAGTAATTCTGGAAGTTTCCATTTTAAACCCTCCCAGAGAATCGGTACATTGTTGCCTTGTTGGTGCATATGAGCACTGAACTTTTTACACAAATCAACCTACTTTATGTCATATTTAGGCTGCAAAACGTTTCTCAAATTTGCCGTTGAAATAAATGCCGTTTAGAGACAAAAGTGGGCGGGGCGGAATATGGCGAATACTTGTGTGGTGTTTCATATGGTCTAAGGAAAGTGTATTTGTAATAAAACACTTGCTGTTAAAAGTACTTATACCATAGCAATTAACACAATATTTAGTAAGTAATCAGAATGTAGATATGAAACATGCTATTGGCAACTGCGTTCAGTGTTTCTGTTTTTTCTCAATAATTTGGACCAAACTAATGTAAGAAAATAAGACAGTTTTGGTGATATACTGCAAGTCAAGTTGTCACAATTTAAGCTTTAACATGACCTGAATAATTTGTTATTTAACATTACAGACATTCTACTTCCTGAATACGGAGTTTGCACTGATTTTAGCTTGACAAAACCCTCCCTATTTATCCAGGCCTTGATAAGCTGCACAAACAATGCTGGAAGCTAAATACTGATAAAAATATGAATTGACAAAAGCTGTTCTAGGTTTCAGGTAGGCCTCTCATTATAACTAATTTTGAAGTACAATATATTACTACGAAATTCATAATAAACAAAAATACTAAAACAACTTCATACCATAATCCATGCAAATTTTGTAAAGAAAAAAATGTGTCCAGCAATAAAAGAACCGCCCAATGAGCACTTTAGTTTTTAATTCTAGTATAATGTGTAATAGATGTTAATTATAGCTCAAATGTTATAATTTAGGCTTAATTAATATGAAAAACTAAGATAGAGAATCGCAACTAGTGCAAAGATGTGATAATTATTGAACCTGAAATAAATATTATTCTTTCTTTCATCATATATTGAAGTCAGTATAGTAATTATCATAACAGAACAATTTTCATGTGCTAGAGGGTATGAGCCTGGTTTATAGTACCAGAAGTACTATCAGTGTAGTAGTAGCAGCAGCAGTAGCAGTATAAAGCACTTTTTGCTGAATTGAATCACATACCTTCTTCTTTTTCTTCTTTTTGAGCTTTTTCTTCTTCTCTTTCTTGCCTATGCCCTCGTCCTCACTGTCAGATGAGGACAGAGAGCTATCGACTGAGTGAATCCACTGCACAAAGACACAAAATGATCAATCCATGAATCTTTAATACTTTCACAGAATTTGAATTAAGTATTAATGTATGCTGACCTCCCCATCTCCTGTTGCTGTGGGACTCATTGACTCATCTTTAGCAGGGTCTCCGGTGCCAGTGCCTTCTGTCCGAGGCTGCACTACCCCGGAGCTCAGGGTGGATACATTCGCATCTCCTCCACCTGTAGAAGATATCATTGATCAACAAGTAATACTACATTTCTATATTTACTATATTACCATATTTTATTCTTACTTGGGCATATACATTTATAGAATTATGCTTTATTGACTCCAGTCCCTTGTTATTTTTGCTACTTATTTCGAATTTATTATTACCAATTATACTTTTGCTCTGTGTTATTATGATATACTGTGATTTTAAGCTACTGTGATCAAATCATTTCACTTGTGGATCAATAAAGTCTAAGTCTAAGTAGTAGTAGACGTTATAGTATTACAGTCTAGTACAGTATTATACAGTCTAGTAGTAATAGTAGCAGTAGATAGGCCTGTCACGATAATTAGTATATCAACTTATCGTTCAATATATGAAAGCTGGAACAATATATTTTTGGGCTCAGTATTTATCATGGACTCTTCTTTTTTGCAATAATGGGCTGTATTAATTTTATGACTCATTACAGATGCAAACTAAGTACTTAAGTGTTTCAGTCTGCTGTTTATTTATTGCTGCTCATGATTTTTAACAATATTCTACATTTAGAATCATTTTTACAGTTTAAATCTGCAGTAGCATAAATTAGTTTCAATATTATCGTTTATTGTCTATAATTACTTCATCAATATATGGCACTAATCATTAATCAACAAGTAGTAGCAGTCAAAGTATTGGTATTAGAAATCATAGTATTAGTAAGACCCTAGTAGTAATAGTAGTAGCAATGGCAGCAGTAGTAGTAGTAGTAGTAGTAGTAGTAGTAGTAGTAGTAGTAGAAGCAGTAGTGGTAGTAGTAGTAGTAGTAGAAGCAGTAGTGGTAGTAGTACCACCTTTTTTTTTCAATATGTTGAACTTTGGCTAAATTACAATCAGAAAACTACCAACACGAATACATGAACAAGTAGAGTATTTAAGCTTTTGTAGAACTATCTTACCATCACCTTGCTTGTTTTAATTTTAATGCTATAATGTTATAATAGGCTATTGATAGGGTATCCAAAACAAGCATGAAACAACTTGAAAAAACTTGAATGTGCCATTATGGTTGAATGATATAGCTGTGACAGCCACATGACAAATACTTCCTCATTTTGTTAACCATCAAATGGTGTTTGATTAATTATCTGATCTCTGCACTGACTTAAGCTTTGAGTTCACACACCCATAGTTGTAAAAGCCTATTAAGTCAAACATAAATCTAAAAGGGACTCAATAAAAGTTGTTTATACATAAATAGGCTAATATAAGCGCGCCTGTCAAAGTTTAGTAAGAGATTGGATAACACTGAGATAAACTGCAGCAAGTCCATTATGCAACTAAATGTAACCTTAAGGCTGTTTAGAGTTTTACAAAGATCTAAATTGATAAAAAGACGTAAAACAAACCTGTGGGGAGGGTGCCGGCCTCCATGATCCGGACTGCGCCACTTGTGTCTCCACCTGAGCGTCCAAAGGCGTGTGCTTGGTGTGTTCATAGGCTGTAGTGTGGGTGGAGCAGAGGGAGGTGGAACTCCATAACAAGAAATACAGAGGCTTCCCTGTGCACTTCCGTCACAGTGAGTCACAGGACAGTTCAGAAAAGAAAAGAGGGTGCTTTGGATCATTTTCAGTGCAAAAGCATGAGAACATCAGGTGTTTATTACATTAAGAGAAAATCTAAGAACAAAGTTTATGTTGTGAATTGATCTAAAAAATATCTAAGAACAGTAATACATCAAGCAAGCTTACATTCATTATATTCTGAAAAATAAAACGCGTTGAGTGTGTACGACTCAACTGTGGACGAGCTGAGGTATTATTTTTTTTTTTTTTATATTTTGCTCCTTAAAAGTTACACAAAATAATTCGAAATGTGTATTTAGTACTAGCGCGGCTTCCGTTCTGGGATATTTAGAGAAAGCGGAAGTAGTTTTTCCTTCAAAATAAAACTATCAATTGCAGTTTTAAAATGGCAAACAAAACATTACTAACAGAAGCACATTGTACGCGCAAAATGCAGATGTACAAGGCTTTATGGACAGGCGTAAGTAACATTAACACAGTGGTACTTGCACGTTGCTTGTTCACAGTTTAATTACATTTACTTTGCTTTTATTTTGAAATAATAATAGAAATGAAAGGAAATATTTATTTATGTGCTCATCACTAGCTTCGTAGTTTCATCCACAACAAAGTTACGAGCTATGTGGCTTAGAAGTGTATCGTATCAAAGGTGAACATTTTAATATATTTATAATAAAAAGACGCGACGAAATGATAGAAGACTTTGCTATGTTCTGTCATTCAAGCTGAATTGTTGTGGACATGTTTTACTGATTAAGACAGAAGACTCGGGTGGAAATGATAGTTCATATTGGCATAATCATTGGTAACACCTAAATGCGTGGATGTCAGCATGCCGAGTCAAACCACCACCACTCTGCCGGGGAGTGTGACTGTGCTGGCCGCCTTGGTGGTCACTTTGGGTCGGTGTCTGGGTGGATCACCGTGGCCAGGCTGCGACAATGGAAAAGTAAGTGGTCATCTCAGCGGGTCCTGTTTCTTGTCTTGTTTCCACCCTGTATTATGCTGATGTTTGTTTTGTGATGTTGTGTGACAGGTTTTACTGGATACTGACCTCCCCAAAGACGCATCGCACTGGGATTGTCCTACTCCTCTATGGCCACAAACTCAGGTATCTGACCGCTGGGATGGACTGAGAACCCAGAGTCTGTACTCAGATAAGATGAGCTTTATTTCATATTAAACTATTCTACTCAATGTGTATTTTAGTAGAAGTAAAAAAGATGGCATCCAAACCCTTAAAATTATGTTAAACAGGTTAATGAAACAGTTATTTTATGCAGTAAATGACAAAATATGTACAAATATATAAAGATTTCTGTAAATATTTTGAATTATTTACATATTTACTGCATATAAACAAGAAATTAACCAAAAAAGGGAATAATCATATTATCATATTAAATCTATTCTAGTGCAGGACTCTGGAACAGCTTTACATAAACAGACATTTGCAAGTCAGCAAAAACAGATTACAGATAACAGTTAACACTGTAACAAGCCATGATACAAGATCTATTTCTATTATCTATTTAAGTGTAATGTCAAGGAGCAAATGCAACTTCAAATAGGAGAGAAAGCAGTTCAAAGCTATTGTTGTAGCATATATGTGCTAAAAACTTTTCACCCCATAATGTTACTCTCTTTCCGGTTGGGAAGAGCAAACACTTCATTTGTTCGTTCTCTTTATCTACAGAGACTTTACGGTGTGGACACAGTGTATGATCCAGAGGTGAGTAAACACACATTTTAGAAACTGATACCTTTATTGGATTTTCCCTAAACTTTGACCCAGGGAACCCTATGATGATAGTAATGTCATTTTCTTTTTGTAGCCTGCCAAACTGACATGCATGAATCAGCAGATTAGCTACAACCCCATCATCCCAAACAGGTTTGACTTGTATTGTAATATAACTGGCAGGCTTAAAGAGTTGTATTTCTGCTGTTTCATCAGCTAAATGTCTTTGTACGTGATTGTTTCAGTGGCACATTCAGACCAGTGAGTGCAGAGAGCGGGGAGTATCTCTACTGCCCTCCACAGAGATGGCTCAACAATTTGCATGTGAGTCAAAACTATTATATTACTCTGTTCTAAATAAATGAACAAATATACTTATAATAAAGGTAATTTCCTGAGATTATGGTGCAGCGATTAATTAAACTATCTAGAGTATAACAAAGTAGAGCTATTATAACTAACAATTTATGGAGGAATTAGTCTAGTCCACAAATGCATTAAACATTTTGTAATAGCATGGAGTAGACATTTAGTTCCTTTTATTTTATTATCAAACATATTTTCCATTTTTTAATTGCTTTCAAATAAAAAGAAATCATTGTCTCCTAGATCACAGTAGTGTATTATAACTTTTAACAATATCGTTTTCCTAAAGTTGATATGTTTATGTGTGTTATAGCATGGAGCTACAGTGTTGCTTTACCATCCCTGCGCTCCTCTCCATGAGCGCCTGCTTCTGTCTGCTCTGGCTCAGTCCTGTATCAACGAATATATCCTTACACCACACAAGAACCTGGACAAAAACAGGGTATGACAATTATAGTATACAAAAGAAAACATAATATAAACAAGCTTGTTATGATGTTAATGTAGGATCATAGAGATGCTGTAGATGCATTACTTTTCGCTTTCTTTTCAGCCCTTTGCTTTGGTGTCCTGGGGTCGGACTTTGGAGGTTTCCACTGTGGCGTCTTCAGAAATATGTGATTGGCTCAATAAGACGAGCTCCACAAAACCAAAGGCTGCAGAGCGGAGGCATAAAAACCACTACAGTCTTTTGTTAACCCGATCTGTGGACCAGAGCAGGCACCAAGAAAACAAGGTTAGACATTTTATTACAAGGAAATGATGATAAAATCTTGCCGTTTGCTGTTACTTCAGTAGGCTATGGAATAAGTGAGAATGAAATTCAGAATGAAATCGCACATTCAGTCTTATTAGATTTTTGTTTTAAGGTTAAACGATGGAAATCTAAAATTAACATTAGTACAAATAGACAATAGAGACCAATGGGAATGGTAAAAGCTCGTTGTACATTTTTCATAGCATGATTACATTTTATTTTATTTTTTCTTTAACCAGAAATGTCCCATTGAGATACAGAGATCTCTTTTTCAAGGGAGCCAAGAAGCATCAACAATACAACCCAAAAATGAAACATTTTATATAAGACAGTCAGATAATATAAAGTGTTAGGGACACAATTATAAACAGTGAGAGGTCGGTGATTGCATTTCCAGGTCTTTCAGTACAATTAAAAAATGTCTGTAAAGAATTCTAATCTGCAGAGCACAATACTGGAATAGTTAATAATAATTTGACAAAAAACGAATAATATTTTTCAGGGATCTCTGAAGCGATGCTGTGAGCAGACCATCTCATCCCAGCTAAAAGATATGAAGAAGACACAAGTGCATTCAAGCTTCAAAACTGGAATTATCAATCTAAATAAAGAGAGGGTGAAAAGGGCAGCTGTGAAGTCAACTACGGATTTTCCAAAAGTTACAAGCCACCACACCAGTAGCATTATCCACCGGCTTCGAGGTACTGCACTACCCAAAACGATTTCTTCTCAAAATGGGGATCAAAGCCGTGCAAAGGATGCCCTCCCCCAGTCCACGAGCTTGAAAGAAAATCCTCTCCACAAAAAGTTTATGCCAAATACATCAAGGACCGCAACCAATGTTTCTTTGATACGCCCACAAGGACAATTACACACTGTGGATTCAAATGATGACAATATTGAGAAAGTGCCAAGTAAAAGTAACACTACATCAAGAATGGATGTTAGTAAGCAAAAGACTAAAGATGTGGCTAAAGTTGTTGCTAACCCAAAAGTGAATGAAGTATTAGATTTGGAAGAAAGAGAAATTGAAAAAATGAAAGAAAGTGGATTAAATGCTGTGGATTCTGCCTCCAAATCCCAGGTAGTTGGTTACATGCCGGATAGTGGTGACTGTCAGTGCAAACCAAACCAAGTATGTGAGTGTGATACAGGAGCAGGAGACAGGAGCCAGAGTGCAGGGGGGAGCTTCCAGAGGACCCCCCGCACAGATGAGGCGGTGTGGGCTGCGGGGGCTCTGGGCTTCCTTCTGGTTCTCCTGACCCTGTCCATCCTCCACACTCGCCTTTACAAACACTGGAGGAGAGGGACCAGTCTGTACTGGCACGATCCTCAGCAGGACTACGACAGTGTGGCAGGTAAAAGGCTAAAGACAATAATGCAAGCAAACTGTATATACACGGTTAGTCCAAAAATGCACAATGTGTGATTTACTGATCATTATTTACAGATATTTTACTTCAACTTTTCAAGAAACATACCAATATTTTGAAAAACCGTTAAATGTTATAACACCTATATAAAATGAATTTGTTGATTTTTTTCCTCAAAACATTCAATCTATTTAAGTGAAATTTTAGGCTGACTACAGTGACCTGCAAGTGAGCAGTTGACTTCAGCTAAAATTTGAAACTGAAACTTTTATGGTCATTGCAGACAGTTTGAAAAGATGAGGATATCTTGGTACTCTTACTTACATTTGTGGGCAATTGCTGACACCTACTGTTTCACTTGTGGCACTACATTTAAGCCCAGTGAGAGTAAAAGTTTCATGCAAGATCCTATTTAGTGCTCTGTAATTTTTTTAAGTGCTTAAATAAGTCTGTCTGTGTTACAGATGTGATCCGCCGCAGGTTGCGAATCTCCAAAAGGAGGCGCAAAAGAGGCAGAAAGAAGGAGTGTGTTTTACTGCCCAGCTCCTCCAGTTCAGAGGAATATCCATAAGACGGCAGTTTGGAACAACCGGGCATTTTATATGAGCTCACACTCCTTATTGGATTTTACACATTTTACATCTCACAGCTGGGCCCTTAGACTTATTATTACTGCTTTCTGCATTGGTACTTTTTTAGCTGAGAACTGTTTTTATAGTTTGTTCAATATTGAGCTGTATAATGACATATTTTGTAATGTGACTTTTTGAAATCAGACTTTTTGTTGCTGTTATAAGCAATGTAGTGGTTAGTACCATGTACTGGTACTGAAGTAGCTGTTAAATTTGTAGCAGGGACGTGGAGATTTTTTTGTGTGTCAAGCACAAAGCTGTCAGTGTTTTTGTTACAAATAAGAACACTGTTTATTTCAGAAGCATTTTTTATTCAAGTACATCATTTGACTTTACCCAGTGTACAGATGATTTGAGATGACAAGTATTGCGCATTACTGAAAGTAAATGTAAAAGAGACTGACCCTGAGAAGGATACTGAAGTGACGCTATTGCGTAAAACTTAAAGAAGGGATCTCGCTGCTTAAAAATGTAATAGTGTTAAAGGAAAAAAAGGAAATATGTCTTTATTTGACCCATTTTTCATTGCCATTGGAGCAACCAGTGAGGAGCAGCTGCTGCATCATCATCCATCCTCAATATCTAGTACATAGCTTGAAGATAAGTCTATATATAAGCCTACATAGTTTTAGATTGAGACACAGAGAGAACATGCAAACTCCACATAGAAAGACCATCTGTCCACTAATCAAACCTTAAAGTGGAACTAAACACTAAATCAGCTTTTTGGAAACCACACTGTGTATATGGTGTTTGAATACCATTGTCTACTGTTCTACTGTAGTTGAAATGTGTTTGTGGGCAGAGTTTAGGAGTTTAGTCCCATTTGAACTGTCCTGCAAAGAATGACAAAGTTACTCAAAGGACAATTAATTGTTTTATTATTTTATTACAAATGTACAGCTTATGAGTTTACATTACGATTTGACCTTGTAAGTCAGTCATTGTTTTCTCTACTTTATACATTATCTTCTGTTAAAAGATCTCTCCCAAAGTGTTTGAAACATACCAGTAAAACAGGCCACAATGCACTGCCAGTGGCTCAGCTTCGACTGGCTCTAAATGTCTTTTATTTGTGGAAAGGTTGGTCCATTTGTTGTTTATTGAATGTCCCAAAAACTGTTAAACTCTGGAAAGTATGTGCTGAAATTGTGATAAAATATTTTGAACATTCACACTTGAGGCACCATTAAGTGTCCATGAATTTCCAGGATGTGCGTTTTGAGACCGTTTGAGATGAGTGTAGTGCCAAAGATCTTCAGGGTTTCTTATATAGACAGCCAATGTACTTAATATCAAGACAATATTAAGGACAACAAAATCTGCAGTTTGAAAATACAATAAGAATTCCTTTTAACATAATGAAACGCAGTCAAAATAAGTTAACTTGTCACATTTAAAAGGGCCTATATTATACTATTTTTTGATCTGTTATAATGTTGTGTCTTCATCAAAAACATATCCAGGGTTGTGTTTTGTTTCATTCACACACAAATCCTGCATATTTAGGCTCTGTTCCACCTGGTGATGTCATGTGGTAATAAAGGAAGTTGACAACATTCTAACATGGCTTAAAGCTCACGACTAATCAATTTTGCATAATATAGGACCATTAAACATACTGATCTGCATTTTTTCCATTACAGATGTTTCTGTTACTCAAAAATACAGTAATTCCTTCTGTGAATAGAGGTGACTCTCCACAGATCTGAACTGTAATGTAGTGTAGTGCTGTAACCTGGTTGTCTCCCACGTGATAGATTTAGGTTTAGTCATTCTAGGCAAAGCAATAACACTTCCATGGAAACAAGCAGGTGGCGTACCTTCCACTAGAAATGTTACGCAGTGCACCTTTAATGCATAAACAAAAAAATTATCCAGGAAAATTTAAGTGTTGGCACAAAATATTGCAATCTGATCCACATCTGTGCATTATTGGTTATAGTAATTTTGATATACTTTCTTTGTAGAATTATGCAAAAAGTATAAATGTTTTAAGTACATTGGTGTCATAATTTAAACCTGAAGTCTATTTGGCTCAACTAAATAAAGAAATAAATATCTCCCAAGTATAACCCTTATAGCTTAATGACAACATGAAAATATATGCATTTACTATACACATGGCCCAGTCAAAAATGCTGTTTCTCGTACTTGGCCCACACTCATTCATTTGTAGTGTTTTCTTTATATTAAGTGGTCAAATTTAGTTAAAAAAAATCATAATTATAGTGTGCAAGACATTCAAATTCATTCAATACAATCTGACCATCAGTCTCCCATACAGTGGCACATGAGCAAAAATTGCTGGACAGTAAAGCATTTGAAAGAGAGATCCCATTGGGTAAAAGTTTAACCTAATTTTCAAGTGTTGTTATTTAAATTATAAAGCGGTTACAGCCAAAAATACAAGCCATGAAAATGAAAACTAAAATGTGCTGCTTGGAAGGAAAGTCATTCGAAAAAAGGCAGATTTCTCTAACAAAGATGACTGAATTTGAACCAGAAGACACATTAAAATTAAAAAATGAAAATACAATAGGTTTTCGATTTACAATAAACCGTAAGATCTGAATTTATCAAGTTATCTCAGCACAAAACAAAAAACAGTTTAATTTGAAAAGAAAGATTTGTTCCCAATGCTCTCACACAGAGGCCACACAAGCAGGTTATGGCATAATAAACCTGTTTTTGACAAAGGCTGAAATAATAACTTTAGATACAAGGATGTAAACAACCTGGTGTTTTAGTGTCTGTTTCTATCAACTTGAATACGTCACCCACATTGCCTGTCCTGTTTTATGATTCTACTGTTGCACCCAAAATTATTCACCAATAATTAAGAGATTGTAGCTGATTGATTAGTGCCAAATGGTAAATAATAGCGCTAACCAATATATCAATCCATCTCTAGTAAATAATATAGCAAAAAACATTTCTTATAAGCTCTCTGTAGCTCGTGTTTGATTCATTTAGTCCTCCTTTGGGTTAATCCTTGTTTAAAACCATTCAAGTCATGCTATAGTCATATTTTAGACCTGGTTTAGATCTTGTTTAGACCTGGTTGTACTGGGAGACCCAAATTTTATCAGAGGCGGTACTTGGTGTGAGAAGTAGTCAGAGCCAAGAACCTAATGTAACGTTTATCACAGTTGTAGTACACTTTACTGTCACTAGGGGACAATATTAGTCATTTTTTGATTATACAATTTGTGGAGTTTTAATATCACTTATTGCCTGTATTTCATATTTAAGCACAGTGTAGTAACTTTTTATATTATCTTTATGTTCAGTGAGATTTTAGACTACAGGAGGCCACTGTAGTCTATTTTATTAATGGGAAACTCTGCTCATGATTCTTTTTCATATTGTATCACCCACTGCTACAAGGGTCTTAGATTCTCATAAAAAAATTTAAGGCAATTTAATTCAACAATTCTCCAAGTACATACTGTTTTTGGAGGGGATAAGTGGCAACATAGGAACCTACTAGTAATAGTAGTAGTAGTAGCAGCAGTAGTAATAGTAGTTGTAGCTAGCCACTGTAAACAACCAATTTCTCAATATAGATGAATCATTTTGGGAACAACATTAATCAAGATCTCACCATAAAGCTCTTTGCAACTACTTGGCACAGTAAAAGTATTTGAGATGATTCCACTCGCTTTTTTTTAGCTAAATAATATAAAAAGATTGTAATATGGTCAGGTAAACAGGGCTTTTTAGTGTGACCCAAGACTTGCCTCTTTCATATTTGGCAACTTTAACTCTTCATTGAAATTCAGCCATAACAAACAGGACCATTTCACAGGTGATGTCTGTAAATGAGATATCCTAGTATGCGTCTCCTCCTTCCACTAAATGAGGCAATGACATAAACATGGATAAACAGTTAACTCAAATAGACAATTAAACATCAATACAAAAACATTGGATAAACAATAATAATAATTATTCCAGTGTAAGTGTTTTGTAAGTCAGTAATGCTCGTCCATAGAAGTGCAGACGTCACCAAATCTGCGTTGTATAAAAAAGTAACAAAAAATAACAATAATAAAGAAATTTAAAACATGCCGGATCATGCTGACTTCCACCAGTAGAGAGCGTATTGGAGAGTGGTAGTTGTTGTGTTAAACTGCTAAGATTTTCCAGACTTTTTGGGGACGGTTTTGTGGCATGAAAGAGGGTGGCCTGGTGGAAGAGGAGCAGCGAGAGGGGAGTGAGTCAAGATTGGGCTCTTAACATCCCATTGACAACCATTTTATTGTAGAAAATGTCTTCCAAAATCCGGGAAGACAAAATAATAAATAGTGTTTCCAGTTCTCTGTGCATCGTTGTTGTATTTCACTTTGGTGCGTCACAGTTTCACGGTTTTTCCAGTTGTCAAAATGGTCATCCAAAATAATTGCATCCTTTCTTTCAACATTCTCCTCCTCTTTTGTAAAATAGCTCTGTAGTGGTTTTGCTCTTTGCTCTTTCAACTTCCATGCATCCTCTTCTTCAGCGTATCTTGACTCCTCCTCTCCCTCACACCACAGTGTCCAAAAATCCCTCTTTCCATCCACATTCAAGCCCTTCGATCCTTTTTAGTTACGTTCTTCTATCTGGACGTATTTTATTGTTTCTTCTCTCGTGTGGTGATGGTGACTAGCTGTTTGGCTGCCTTAGCGATGTCATAAGCGCACTGTATTACCTGCTGTGTGAGGAGCTGGTAGTCCACGGCAGGGGCCCCGGGGTCCGAGGGTGCCGCTTTACGACATTCCACCTGTAACCGCGACGCACTCGAGGCCAACAGACGCAAAGAGCAGTGCACCGCATCCAGAGCCGGACGCTACAGGAGAGAGACAAGAAGAAACATTTCTGTTTTTTGACAGTAGGGCTGTCGTCCTTGAGTTGTTTGGTTGATTAATATGTTAAAAATGGTGACTATATATTTCATGAGGATTAAAATGATTTATATGGACCACAGCAGAACAGAGTAGACTTGGGGTAAGTTTGTTTGAGATATGGGGTGAATTGAGAGTTTAATTTCCCTTTTTATAGATAAATACACTGTTCACCGTTTACCAGAAGTTTGCTACAAAAATATTTGTTGGAGTGAACTCTTGAGATCTTGTGGTCTTGTCAGTGCACTTACTTTGGGAAAGAGGGAGGCCATCTCTGTGACTGCGGAGTGGATCTTTTCTGAACATGGAACAAAACTGAAAGCAAATAAGAAATATAGTTAGCACCTTGACATATCACACCATCAGTTTTTCTTAATTTTTTATTTTTATTTTTTTACAAATCTTCGAGAACAAGGCTTATAAGGCTGGCACAAAAATAATATTAAGTACAATACACTTGCTCTTGCTGGTTGTACCCGTTAATGTACACTGAACTAGGCCACATTATAATTGCTCTGCTCCTCACCTGTCGTGTTTGAACTCCTGTGCAGCCCTCAGCAGCTCCTGGATGTTTTTGGTCACCTGCTCAGTTTTCAGAATGACATCTTCTGTACAGGGCAGTGTGGGGTCTGGCTCTCCCAGCTCGCCTCCTCCCTCCTCTGACTCCCCTCGGCCCTCCTCCTCACTGCTGCGGCCCATACTAAAAACAGCGTCAAAAATTTATCTGACATATTTTGTTAAGATGTACAGTTAAATAACATCAGTGAAACCAACCTTAGAGAGACGTCGTAGGTTTGCGTATTGTCATAGTCGCTATCTGTGCCGCTGCCGTGCTTCTCTGATTTAGGCACCTACGAAAGAGAACAACAAATACTATAAATCCTGTGTAATAATCATCTTACAACATTTAAGATGACAATCCAGTCAGGACTCACCATGTATCGGCCCATCTCTGTGGTGCTGGACAGATGCTGGCCTCCATAAGACACCGGTCCCCCTGTGCTGCCCTTCCTCATCTGCAGACAGAGTAACAGGGGACGAGACAGAGGGACAGTGAATGGACCAAGAGAAAGGTTAGCATGAAGGGAAAGAGGAAAGAGAAGGAACATGTTTAAAAACACTAGAAGCCATTTTGAAGGAATCAGCAGATAAACCAGAGCAGTTTGCTTCTCATACACTGCATCAAGTCTCCATGCCTCTACCCAGACTCTACCCAGCCTTTACCTTTAAACAGCATTCTACACTAGCTACAATAAGCCACGAACACTAATGTTGATTCAGTGTTAGCCAATGAAGCACAAGTGATGGACAGATACAAAGATAAAATGGAAACAATGACAGACAGATGCTTACATCCAGAGGATGCACGGCGGAGCTGCAGAGCAAACAACAAGGGACAATGAGGAGACGGAGACAGAGAAACAGCGAGAAACAAGTAAAGTTTGAGGAAGACACAACGTGAAGTCGAGCTGATGTGTACAGAGGAAAGTACAGCTAACATGAGGTGTGTGTATTTACACTTGCCATCAACCCTTCTGTAAAATGTCTGAGTGTATTTAAGCATTCACTATAAAAGGTATCAGATCAGAGGTTGCTCCAGCTGTGCATTGTCTGTTTCACAGACACATACTTAAATATCCTACATTTCTTTAATTATGTGCTTAAATTGTGCTCATGTTAAGGCTATAGTTTATCATGACCAACTGTTTATTGATCATTCTGTGACGGGGATGAAATGCACAACTGGAGTTTTCAAAAGAAAGAAGGCGGTCCAGTGGTTCTGAGGTGAGGAACATTCATGTGCAGAGCTGCTCAGAAGTCTGAAGCAGGAGGTAACAGGACTGTGGGGTCTAACTTACACTGGGCGAGTGCAGGGGCTGCAGGCGCGCTGACAGGGGGTCCAGGGCTGGGGGGCCATGGGCGGTGGGTCCTGGAGCAGCCCCAGGCTCGTACATAGACACAGCCTGTCTGTCCCGTCTGTGGTGGGAGTGAGGGGCCCCAGAGGAAGGCAGCCCCTGAGTGTCTGTGCTGGGGCCAAACACACTGAGAGCTGCCCCTGCTCCAGAGCGCCCCCCACTGCCCGCCCAGTGCCCTCCTCCTCCAGGACCACCAGGACCCTGCCCGCCCGACCCCCCGACCGGCTGGCCCCCCCGCAGTGAACTGTTCTCTGTCTGCATCCGCGTGATCTACAGAGAGGAGGGTGAGGTGGAGGGTGAGGGAGGGACATGGGGAGGTGTCATCTGAGGTCAAACACAAGCATCAAAACTTCACATTTACACTCAACAAGAACAACATGAACAGCCCTTTGCTTTTGACACCAGTTTTTACAATGTAAACATCTTTATTTTCTCCCGTGTTCTCAATGAATAAGGCCTATTTTATTCTATATTAACTTTAGCACTGATTATAGTAAATTCTATTAGCTGGACAAGTTTAAGTACAATCACAGTTCCTCCAAATCAATTACAACAACTTGTGTATATCAATGTTTAATACCTTTTATTGCTGAGTAAACTGGAATAAAAGCAAAGATCAGAATATGATGTAAAATTTTGTTGAGTGCACACAACAAACTGGGAGGGAGGACATTGAGTGGGGTTCCCGTCCAGGCTGGGTACAGTCAAAAGGGAAAGGGAGGGCTACATACAGTATCTGATAATATGATTACATTAGTTTTAATGGTCAGGAGATGGAGGGGCACAGTTCACCTGAGTTTGTCAACATGTCTGTGGTTTGTGTATAAACGTCTATTTACTATATAACAGAAACCACAACGTAAAATAATAAATGGAAAATAAAATAAGAATACTGATTGTATGAGGATGACTAACACCCAGTGGAGTTTTAACAGGTGAAAACATTAAATAAAAAAATTGAATCTGGAATAATATCTGCAATTGTTAGAATGAGATTATGCAATTCTTACAGGTAAATTCACAAATCTCAAATCTGATCATTTCTATGAGTGACTCACCAGACCCATGAACTGGCATATATCAACAATGTTATTTTAGCTGCCCTCCATTTGCAATAATAATAATAATATCGGGTTATAGATTATTGTGATGTCATCTGAAACCAAGCTGGGTCTATTGTTAGGACTGAGCGTAAACACACTATACTGTATTACATATTCTGTCTGACATCTTCCTTCTTGTTGCCTGAGCAGTCCTCTCTGTCCTCCTCTCTGTCCTCAGACGTACCTCAAGACCAATCTATTTAGAATAGCTTTTAATGTTTAACTTAATACGATTCACTGTTTTTATCTTTACTGTATTGTATTTGCTTTTTGCTCTTTTGACTGTTTTAATATGTGTTGTGTAAAGTGTCTCTGAGTGTCCTGAAAAGCGCTATATAAATAATATGTATTGTTATTTATTATTACCTCTTTCTGGAGCCGGCGCAGCTCCTCACTCAGGTTGTTGTTGACCTTCATGAGCTGTTGCACTTTGGCTTCAGATGAGGCCAGGGCTTTCTTCACCTCCAGATACTCCTGCAACGTGATGGGCCCATCTGACATGTCTGAGGAGTCCATACTCTGAACAGAAAACATACAAAGGGAGAAAGACACATCAGTATTATGAACAGTTAAAATTCTTCAACAATTGCCATTTTATGAGGTTACAGTTAGAGATATACTTTGTGTTTGTTTTGCTTTTTCCTTTGAAAAGGTCCTATATTATGCAACATTGATTAAGCCATGTAATAATGTTGTTACCTCCTCAAACCAACATACCCGGAGTTGTGTGATGTTTCATTCACATGTTTGAGCAATCCTGTCTTATTAGTGTGTCTACAGCTCCAAAGCTCAAAATGCTCTGTTTCTCCTTGTGATGTCATGAAGTGTTTAACTGTGTACAGTAGAGAATGTCAATTCCAGGGCTGAAATTATCCAAATGATTCTAGTGAAAGTGTATGGACTTTAAAAGCACAGTGGAGCACTTCCTGTCTCACCACATGACATCACAAGGTGGCACAGAGTTTTTCAGTTTGAGAGAAGAACACAGCCTAAATATGCAGGGTTTGTGTGTTAAACATGGGTGAATGAAACAAAACAAAACATATGTTTTTGATAAGTGCAACAACTGCAACACTGAAACAAAATTATCAAAGCATCAATGTTCTGATCCCCTACAACAATACTTACACATTCACATGCAGGTCGTTACTAGTAATGCTGTTGAAGTGAACTGTCCAAGGACACAACAACAGTACACTATGTAGATAGCAGAGATCAAACCTTGAAAGATGCAGTCATCTATAGTCTTACTTTAGTATTAAAAATCCTTTTTGTCAGACAGGAGAATTTGTTTACTTGCTTTACATGTTTCAGCTACTTGCTACTTCCCTTTGAGTCCAGCACTAAGCGTACTGCCCTCTTGTGGCTACATTAAAAAGTAAACTATGGCTCAGCATTAATCTTGTTTTTGCACGTGTGGTTTACATAGGGTTAGCACAGAGGATCAGAGGAAGTGTGTTGCTGACTGTTGCTGGATGTGAGTTCAGAGCTGGATACACAGACACTGAACCTCAAAGTACAAACAAACTTCCTGTGACCTGGAGCACAAGCATGAACCCTTCTGACAACCAACGCTGTAATAACAACCATCAGGGCCCTCCACTCATAAGAGCAGCACTGTGAGAATGACTATTAGGGCTGGAGTCGACTCAAGAAATTCTTGGGTCGACTATGGATAGACTAAAAAGTTGGCTTAGCTAAAGCTCTCAAAACTATTACAAATCTCAAGTATCTGACCCAAACTGCACTCAAAGGACTACATCTGCACAGGAGTTCATGGAAAAACAAGACACTCACTTTCTATCCATCTATATTTTGCTGTTGTTCCTTATACAGTAAATCCTTATAATCTAAAAAAAAAATAATGCATTACAATACAATAAAATACAATACAATACAAATTTTGGCCGACTAAGGCTCAATCGACCGATTAATCGACTAAACGACCAAAGAACTAAGGACTACAGCCCCAATGACTGGGGGAGATGAGAGCTATATCGAAAAATTGATAATATTGCAATTGTTGTTTTGGAGATATGCAAAATTAGAATATCGAGTATATCGTCTATTGTTAAAACAATTGAAAAAGATCTCAAATAGAGACAAAAATGTGTAATTCCCCAAATAAGGGTATAAAGTAACATTTCTGCCCTTTTGTGGTTAATTTTATGGTCCATTCACATTTGTGCTCAACTTGAACCATAATCAAAACATTTTACAGGCACATTTTAGCACATTCCAGATGCAATGTTAAAATATCTTCTAAATATCAAGACCTTTTTCTCAATGTCCCCATCCCTACACTCAGTTTTATTATAGAAGATGCTACTGCATTTATGGAAAGAATGCTTCTATAAGTCATAGACTTTAAATACAATGTTGAGTACAATGTTTCATATGACCAGCTGAAAACAAGTATGCATCTGATCTGTTGTTATAGGAATGTCACAATTTCACGTTTTTTACTTTAATTACTGAGAGAGAAAAAAACAATATAATAATGATTTTAGAGTATTATTGACACCATGACCAAAAATAATGAAATCCTTAATTCACTTTCATTAACATTGTCTAATTAGATCACCATTCGTCTAGTATGTGACCAGCTTTATGAAATTAAACTTTCTGAATAACAAAGTAAAGTCAACATGGCATAAACATTTGCTTCTAAAATTCTCATAATTATTTGTTCTTAGTCCTCACAATTGCATTACGATCAGTAGAATCACAATTATTACCTATAAATTTATTAAACAGCGAATACTCTTGACATCCCTTTTGAATTATATGGGCAACACGCTGTATTTTAGTGGGTCAGAACTTCACAAAACTTCTGAAATAATTGATTTATGTTCTTTCTGGAGCAGTTTTCTCTTGTCTGTCTCCTCTTTCCTTCCATTGCTCCCTCCACTCACGCTCTGAACAATGGCCTCCAAACACAGGCCCAGAATAGCTGGTGATGTCACTGAGGAGCTATGCTGCAACCCTTCATATGGCCACTCCCTGCAAAGCATGCTGGGACAGGCAGTCTCAAGAAGGAGAAAAGACAAGACCTAGAGATATAAAAGAGGAGACACACACTGTCTCTATGTCTCAGTTTTTTTAAAAGCCTAAATTCAAATTATGAATGTATAATATTTCAGTGCCAATGTTGATTTTGGTTATGTTTTTTTAAATACCAGTAATGATAAATTCCCAAATATACAGCGCACATATTTTCTTCTAAGCTACCCCAGTTGTGCTCAGTGTGTCCAATGTGTCATGAGTAGTCACTACTGTAAATAAAAATTATTATACAAACAATTCAATTTTATTCTAGATAAATATATTGACCAATTATTTCCTTAAAGTTACACAACTGCAATTTAGAGGGCCTGGCTATAGATTTAAAAGATACTGATTGGCATGGTATTTGCATATATTGGCTTTAGACCCCAAAGGTAAGACAGATAGTGTTTCAATATGGATTTTTTCAGCCAATATTAGACAATCCCTAATAGAGATGGTGTTACCTTAGCCCGGTTGCTGCGTTGCGTGTTGTTGTTGTTTTGTGCGGTCAGCTCACTGTCCGAGTCTTCGTCTGAAGCTACACTGTCGTAGTCGTGCTGGTCATCGTCTATGCCCAGGTCCAGAGGGTCTGACAAAGAGACACTGTGATCAGCAAAATACTGTCTGTCTGAAGGCAGTGGAGATGTCTCATAGTGTCACCACTGTTTAAAATGAAACTATCATAAACATAAAATAGTCAACACATTGTACAACTGTGTAATATTATAAAAGCAGTGGTTCTCAAACTGTCAATTTAGTCTACTGTTCTCCTTTGGTTCAGACCTTGTTTAGTACTACTATATACCGTGTGTAGTTCTTTTTTAGGCCTGGTTTAACCCTAGTTTAGACCTAGAATAGTCCCTTTTTAGGCCTGGTTTAGATCTGGTGGTGCTTGGTGGGAAAAGAACCATTGCTATAAAAGTATGAAACAATGTTAAATAATACAACAAATTAAAGTTTTGTTTTCACTCAATAGAGGATGGCAATCCCCAAACTATAATCCAGAACTAAACTAGGGCTAACCCAGATGGACCAATATGACTAAAGAAGGCATATGCCAATACAGTACAACTTCAAATCAGAGTCTATTATCTATTATTTATTTTGTTTCTTGGTGCTTAAAATTGCTGTATCGCTGCAATACAAAAGCAATAGTTAACCCCAAGTTTTCTTAAGATGACATTTACCACAGGCACTTGGCTTTGTCATATTAAAAGTCTGACACTCTCTACCGCTCTCCTTTTCTCTCTTGCTCTTCCTCCCTCTCTCCCCCACTCCCTCCCTCCCTGCGTGCTGCTCACCGGTGGGGCTGCTGAGACCTTTTCCCTGCTGTCTCCTCTTTGCGTCACTCAGGATGTCGATGATGAGCGTTGCAAACTCTCGGGCATTGAACCGAGCCAGCTTCTGTCTGCCCTGTGAAAGAGAAACGAGAGAGAGAGCCAGATTTAGATCCTCAGACCTCCAATATTACCTCACAAAAGTAGCACAGCTTTTGAACCAGAGTTTTGTCGTATGCAGAACCCATTTAAGCCCACACTCAGAGCAGTTTGGTGCCTTTGAGGCGACTGTGGTCAGTGGAAAAACCCAGTCAGAGGAACAAAACACTCAAAGCTCTGTTTTGGTGAATGTAGCCTCGTAAATTGTACAATTACATAAGCACAAAAGGCGTGAAGGAAAATGTAAACTTCAACTATAACAAAGCACTATTTCATTCACAAGAAACTCATAGACCTACAGACTTGATTTCAATCATTCAGTCCTGCTTGCGATAAACCTACTGAGTCAATTAAGCATCAGACATGCTCTCAGCTTGTTACAAACTTTCTTTTTCACTGTCAGCTGACGCAGGTCAAGTACCACCTGCTGGCAATTCTATCACATAATTTACTGAGGCCTGCAGGTATACACATGTAGTAGTAGTAGTAGTAGTAGTAGTAGTAGTAGTAGTAGTAGTAGTAGTAGTAGTAGTAGTAGTAGTAGTAGATTTTGATTAATATAGCAGCCCTAGCATTCATTCAAAAGTACTACTACTACAACCACCACCTCTACTACTACTACTACTACTACTACTACTACTACTACTACTACTACTACTACTACTACTACTACTACTACTACTACTACTACTACTACTACTACTACTACTAGAACAGGAAATACCAAGACATAATATCTGCCTTGTAAGATTTAAATGTTTCTACTGTCATCAACACTCAGCAGTAGTCACCACAGTGAATTGTCCAAGTAGTTATGGTGCAACAACTTCATGATTATTTAAAATTATGTACTATGATCACGCTTTTTCTTTTCAATTCATCTATTCAAATAAATTCAAACTTTAACACACTGGACCATTTCATTCACAAGAAACTACAGCAAAGAGTTAAAGGTCTTCTCTGCTATAAATAGGCAGCAGTAGTTGACCACAGCAGACTGTCCAATCAGGGAAGAGTAAACGTAGCCACATGTGCATTTTTCCTGTTAGCCCATGTCAAACAGTAACCGCTTACACTACTGAGCTACACAGCTGGAAAGGAACATATTCAAGACACGACTCTCTGCCCACTGGATAAACAAAGGACCATGGCAGGCAAACGCAAACGGGTTACAACTTTCCTCTAATAAAATAATTCTTACGCAGGGGTGTCAAAAGTATCAAAAATCTGATACTAATCAATACTAAAACGAGTAATCGAGAAAATCAAACCTTTCTTGAACAGTTAAGTTTCTTCTGTCTTAAATTTGATCAGAACTAGTGTAAGCCTACATGGCATAATAAACAAACACTATTTTTTAGTATTAAAAATGACAATATTGTTAAAAATAGCTTTAAAAATTATCATTTGGGTATCAAAATCAGTATTGGTAATTGAGTATCGAGTCTATTCTTTAGTATTGAAATAGAGTTTGAAATTTTGGTATCATGACAACACTACTCCTACCACTCCTCTATTCACTGTAAAACCATCACTACAGAGCTTGCAGACATGTATTTCTTGCTTTAATTGTGTAACCGATAGCAACCGTGACAAGTGAAAACCTGTAGTGTTTCTTTAAGGAGGCTTACCTGGTTGCGTGTGGCGGAGTACTCGGGGTTGACTGGTAGAAATGGTACTGCGCTGCGTTCTGTTACCAAAGTGCTGTGGTTTTGGGTGGTGAGCCAAACTAAATAGAAAGAGCAAAATAGAAAAAAAATGAAAAATGTGGGAGGATTAATTAGACAAAAGTGCTTATTCATAGCAAAATTACAGAGACAACTTTTAAAATGTATTTTGCGAGTGAAAACAATCTTCAAACAGTCTCATTTAAATATTGGTTAACTAGTGTAGAGTAATAAGTTAGTACTTTTATTACGAATTTTGTGCAGACAGACCTTACCTGTGGATCTTCTGTCATGAATGAGAACTATTTCAATACTTGTAACAGAACAGGAGCAAAGGAAAAAGACCCAAATAAAGCAACAGAGATTGAAGGAGGAGGAGAGAAGCGCATTTTAGGCACATCCTCCACCTCACCTCCCTCCTCCCTCCATCCAGTCCTCCTCTCTCCAAACCACAGCTGCCTTTTTTAGTATCTCTTGTGGAGTAAGAGATCTTTTATGGAAGTCCCTCCTAAGCTCAGAGGATAAGTAAAGTCTTAAAGGTAAATTAAGGTTTACCTGCATCATTTTCTCTGCGGTCCACCTCGTCATACACGTCCATGGCCAACTCCTCAAAAAGACGGTTGTTAAGCTGCCAAAACAGAAAAACAAACCACTTTAATGATGTATTCTATAATCAACATTGTATTAACAATGTGGTGAATAATGTACAGAATATTCTCAATTGTATTTTTTTCTCTGTCAAAAATGGAACATTACTGTCCTTTTTGGGGAAGGTTATAATTAAAATTACTTGTTTTTTTGTTGATTTTAATGCATCTTTCCTGCTCTATAAAGCATAAAGCACTTTGAATTACTGGAATATATATACTTGCCATCCCTTTTGCATTTTGTCCAGATAATAAACACTAGAAGAACTTTAAATTGTCTGTTTGATATGACTATTTGAAACAGTATGAGTGGTTTTCTTACCGCTTGTAGCTTCTTTTTAGCAGCCTTGGCCAGTTCTGAGAGGTCCAGGCTACAAGACAAAAATAAAATCTGTCAGAAGTGTCCCACCGGAGGATAATGAAAGAGACTGAGATGGTCTGGTGGGGTTTAGAACAGAGAGAAGATAAAACTACAGGAAAAATCAATAATTACTTTGGGGAACATTGGTTAGCGAAGGAATAAACAATTCCATTTGGTTTTACAAGGTAAATATTGGTGACATTACAGTAAAATATATATTAGAAAGCCCCATAGATACTTTATTAAATACCTATATTATTGTGTTAGTCTGCATTTAGAACTATTTTATAGTCATGATTTGTCCCATTTTACCTGAGTTAGAACAGTGAGTTTAGACTGGGTTTAGTAGTTATAGACCTGGTCTAGATCTGGTGGTCCTCAGAAAGGCAAATATCATGCAGTAACTATGGGCCTTAGGTGGGGTCTCAACATTATATGGCAACTTCATTTCATAGGGCCCAATGAGACAACTGATCCTTCACTCATACTATTTAGTTTCACAATAACTCACTTACACAGTAGTCAATGATTTTTGACCAAGCTAATTAAATTTATAGCTCAATACTCATTATAGATAACAAAATTCCATCTCATTTTTTTATAATAATATATTTTGTTTGTTTGTTTTTGTACAGAGCAACAATTTTCCTATTAGAGCTGCACAATATCAGTAAAAGATTCAATAACTATGTTTTGTATTGTCATAATATAATTATGAAAGTAAAAAAATGCACATACCTACTAGTCAAACTTGGTTAAAATAAAAACTTAAGAGAGACTCAATAGAGAAACCAAATCCAATGTAGGATTTAATAAGGAAATCACAAATAAAATCTGCCTTTTTGTCAATCTGACTTTCCAAAAACAGTTCACTTCTGTAAAACTGAAAACTTTGTGTTGGTGTGATTATTTTATTGCAGTACTGATTACTGCGTCAGCAAATATTGCAATATAATATGCATGTCTTAATTCATATATAGATAAACTCCTATACATAATGGTGTTTGTAGTTGGATATAAAGTTTATTGGAAAAGGAAAATTCTATATATTTTGTATTAGACTCACTTTGGACCTTAAAATTCCATAAAGCCTTTTTTAGCAAATTATACAATACTTGTTTGTTTTTATACTAGAAAATCAATATTATTCTCAAGAGCAATAGCACCTCAGGTTGCGTAGAATGTTTATTGCAAAAGAGAAAAAAAAACAATATAGTAATAATAAAAAGTAGGCGCTGTTAGATCTCAAAAACATGAGGGAAGAATGAAGGAAAGTGAAGATACCTCTGTGTGGGACACTTGGGACGAGCTCTGGTCCACCAAGCGCAGCAAATTGGAGAGAACAGAAACTCAGTGAGAAAAATAGGAAAGGAACAGGGATAGGGAAAGCCACAACAAATCCACTGTAATTGTTATTCTCAAGCAGTATCATAACCAGAGTTAAAAGAGAGGCAAGTTGAGTCAGACGACAAGCCCAGATGTGCAAACAAGCTGAGTGAGGTACTGTCATTTGGGTCATTTAAATGCACTACACGATCTTTTTAAACTACTCGTGCTCACAGGCGGAGCTATCAAAATCTCTAAAGAGCTGAGCCAAGTAAAGCTGATTTATTCAAGTTTGTCTGTGCAGTTTTCAAACTTTTACTTTAAGTTCTGTATCCAAGGTGCCCTATGTAACTTTTCTGGTGGAGTGTTTGTTTCCATGGAGATGCTATAGATTGGCCTGGAATGTTCCACTGTATGGCAATAAACGTACAGTCTCTATCTCGAGGGAGAAAAACAAGTAGAGCTGGTCACAGGCAACCATGCTCACAGTAAGAATGCATGTTTTTCTAGGCAAAAAGTATTTGAGTAAATGCTTTTCCATAAGCATTTACTCCTTTTTTGGGCAAATGTTTTTTTTGTTGTGGTTATTTCCGTTATGATTGCACTTTTGTCATATGTATACGTAAAATAATGTAAATTGCTTACCCAAAATAAAAAAATAATAAAATGCAAGATATATTAGTTTAATGCCATACTGTGGACTATTCCAGCAAATCTCCATAAGAAAAGTAGACGATGATCTCTCCACCAGAAAACTTAGATAGTGCACATTTAAATTCAAACTTACATAGCTGTTAAGTTAAGTAATTAAGTAAACATTATACCTATGCTATTAATTTATAGACTAAACAGATTGGGAATTTAATCTTGTGCTTTGTAGGGGAACATAATTTGGTGACACCCTATGGTCAAAAAAATAAACTGCAATTAGGGGCCCTCTTTTAACTTGTGTGAGTCAAGAAACAGCAGAATGAGGCTAAAACAGTACAGAAAAGTGACACACAAGTCAATCCATGCACTCCAGCCTTGCATTGAATATTCAAAAACACAAGCGTTTACCTGTCTGCCATTTGGGGAATGATATAATGTCCATTTTTGTGGTCTACAACAGAAAGATGAAATTTTAATATATATCAGAGACAAAAAAAGGAAAGCTGTGATTAACAGAGACTCACCTGGACGCCGGCCACACAGGTAAAAGGCTAACCTGTCCGTCAGCTCATATTGGCACTCCACCAATCGCTCTGCCAAGTCAATATTACCTGCTTGCCTAAAAGAAAATTACACATTTATATTAATACAGTATTATTAATAATACTGTTTAATACAGGAGACTTGCCAGTGTTTCTCGCAGCGCTTTATAGTTAGAGCGGCCGCCTTAACAACAATTGCCCCCCGCCTTGACTACTTCCCTCCGAAAAAAAATAATTTAACCAACAGATATTGATGCTGAATAGCAGCATCTGAATAACGGCAAATATGTTACTGCACCATCTATCATCTGCTGTGCTACTTGGCCAACATTATTATTTTTTTTATCGGGAGAGAATTAATTATCTGGATAGCATACCTGTCGTCATCGTGGGGTAGACACGCGAACTAGACCGCCACCACTTTGACTAACCAATTTTCTGCGGGAAAAACTATTTGCCCCCATAGTCTAAAATAATCTGGACTACATACTGTCATAACTAGCCAGAACTGAGGCATTATTTGTGACAATTATTTATGTACTGTCAAATTGTCAATAGCCAATGTAATCCCTCATTCGTCCAGGTGGGGTCCAGGAAGCTGAAAAACATTTCTAAAATTTAGAGGCAGTACTGATACATTCTCATCTATGAGTCATGTCTTGTGATTCAGATTTTAAATCCACTGAGTTGCTGGATAAGACCCTGTGCTCAAAATGATTTAATGGGAACAACAAGCGCTCATATCATTTAGATTTTATTTCGTAAATGATTGAAGCCATAATAGCAATCACAATTAAAATGTCTATAAAAAATAATGTCATTTGACCTCTATGATTCAAGTGTACATTAAAGGTCCTATATTGCACAAAATTGACCCTTGTGAGATTTAAGCCATGTTATAAAGTTGTTACCTCATCAAAAACCTGAAGTTGTATTTTGTTTCATTCACATGTTTGAGTAATCCTTTGCCATTAGTCTGTCTATCTCTCCAAAGCTCAAAATGCTGTTTTACCTCGTGATGTCATGAAGCTGTAGTTTTCGAGTTGACCGCTACTTTTACCTTTTGTTTAGTAGAGATTGGCAATTCCACAGCTCAAATGATCCAAATGATTCTAGTGAAGGCGTATAGAGTTTAAAAACACAGTGGAGCGCTTCCTGTATTACTACATGACATCACAAGGTGGAACAGACTGTTTTCAATTTGAAATAACAACTCGAGAACTTGTTTGTGATAAGGAAACAACATTCTAACATAGATCAGAATGTTCCACTGTATGGTTTTTCTAGGCATTTTTAACATACTACAGATCAGAAAATTTCGTAATATGGGCCCTTTAATGTCACCACATTTCTCACAGATTTGTACCTAGCATAGTCCATAGGCGTGCGTCCGTTGATATCCGGTGCCCCTGGGTCTGCTCCGTACACCACAAGCAGCTCCGCCTGTAGGATTTGGCCTGCTTTAGCTGCCACATGGAGGGGGGTGGTGCCTTTTTCCTGCAAGGTCAAACCCTCACACGTCACAATAGTTCCTGACACAGTGGGAAGCCTGAACACTTAAAAACAGTTTGAAGTGACTTTGTAATAGGGCAATAACTTTAATTTCAGTAGCTGACTAGTCAACGATTCATTGTTTGATTAGTCGAGTAGTCAAACGATTATTTCTATTGTAAATTGAGACTTTTTAAATACATTATCAACCAAATAAAGGTTGAAATACGGTGACTCCAAGCTTCTAATAAGAGAATATTTACAATTAGAGTATAGATGAAAATATGAAATAGTTCTTGATTCTTTTATATTTTTATTTATTAATGCTACTGTCTATTAGGGCAGGGAAAATCTTGTTTGACTAAAGATATGCCCTGCTGATAGATTAGTCGACTAAAAAAATGGGCGTGGCAAAAGCTCTCATAACCATTTCTGTATTTGACCCCAGCTGCACTCACAAGACTACACCTGCACAGGGGTTCATGCAAAAACAACTATTTATGCAGAAAAAAGTACAAGGAATTTATGTATTTATATATATGTATTAAACTTCTAAATCTGCCTTTGTACATAATATATACCAAAAAAATCTTCTTCTCCTTTCTACTGTTGTTTCATATAAATCCTTATAATCTAAGCCTAAAACAACATGACCGATTACTTGACTTAATGACAAAAAAAGGTCTTTTCATATTTTCATTTTTGTCTGAATGGTCCACGTCACAAATACACTTACCAAAATATGACAATGATTATTTTATATAGTCAACTAGTCACAATTAGTTGCAGGATTATTTATGTATTTAGCACTGACCGGATGAAAAAAGTTGGCCTGGGCACCGAGGGATAGTAGCCGGAGACACGTTTCCAAACTGCCTGTTCGCACACTGGAGTGAAGTTGCTAAAAAGAAATAAAAGAGAAAGAGGCAATTGAGAAAGACGTGGGTGGGGAGATAAAAGTTGCACCCAGAGACACTGAATAGGCTGAATCCTCTTATTAGGCACAGTGGAGCTCCATGTTACACAGATAATTATTACATCCTGCTGCATCATTCAAAACACTTCCTGCTAAGTCTGACAATTTTAGAGCCAGTATTTAAACGCAGCAGTATGTGATATAGGTTTATAATAAGAGGTTTAATGTTAAACTAATATAAAGCTCACTGATAATATAATTTATGCTTAAAATTTTATAGGGAAGAATTAGTTTCAAAGACTGCCAGAACAGAACATTAAGGGAGAACCAAACTGGAAAAGCGCAGTTAAATGAAATGCTGTGGACGACATATTGATCTAAAGCTGAATTAAATCTGTCTGTACATCTCATTGCGTTTATTCATCTTCTTGACTAATACAGTGATTTGCTAGTATCATAAGAAAGCTTTAATATGGTGCTCTTTCACAAAATTATGGACACAGTTCGTTTGATTATGTGATTTACAACAGACTCTATATTAACACTAGATTGAAACGCAAAGAGCTGCTCACTTTACTCAGGTCTTTGGTGGTGACACCGTCGTCATCGCGGCAGGGGAGCTTGTGCACAAACGCCAACATCTGGTATTTGGCTCGGATGAACTCGGACTTCGTGGGGCTGTGAAGACAACAGTGAAAGTGGTGAAGAGAAGAACATCATAAAAACAGTGTTTCTACAAAGGCCTTTAGAAGAACTGCACTCTTAAAGAGTCCTTAGGGCAATAAAAGGAAAATTAGTTCAATTGTGCATTGGAACAAACATTAAGTTAACACATAAATAGCAAAACTCTTTCCATACAAAATATCCAATAACTCCTGCTTATATGAGGAGGAATACTTTCAGTAGCTCAGTGTATACTCACTGAACTTTGTCCTGGGGGTTGGGTTTCCTGCGACCGCTCTGGACCTGAGCAGGGTCCAGCAGACTGTGCTCCCAAATGGAGTTAGCTCCATTACAGGCCAATGTCTGGACCATCTGTGAAAGCACAATGGTGATGGTTTATTTCATATGGTATTTATTGAGCATAACATCAGTTATGGCAGGGCAGCACAACATGAGAAAATTAGCAAGTTTTGTTGATGTGAATGTAATTTTAGGGTCTTGGGTCAAATTTAGAAATGCACACATCTGGACAGGTCACACTGGAGCCACTTGTTTTTGCTTCATGGAATCTTCTGCAGTTTCCACAAGACTATTGTATCACATTCTTTTGTACCATTTGTAAGAAAGTTAGAGTGGACTGCTTGTTAAGTTTACCAACCCAGCAATTTGGTCTCAACAATGCTTGTGGAGGCCAATTACAGTATGCAAAACAAAGATGAAGAGGACCACAATTGCTGAGAATAGCATCCACATTGAAACAACAACAGAGAAGACTGCAGGTAGAGCCAAAGGAGAAAAACCATTTGCATTTTCTTTGCTGAGTTGGTTTTGTGCTAATGTTTACCTTAGGCAGTGCACACACAATCTCATCTAATGCATTGTTTTAGAGACACAGTGCTGGTGTGTTTCTCCTGACTCACCTGCAGCAGCGTGGGGGGCCATCCGCTGTGCCTCAGGTGCTTCACGATGGAAATGTGCCGACCCAAACTGCGGTGCACCGAGCAGCACTCATCACAGATCAGCACGCCGCGGTTTATGCTGGTCCAGCCAGGATCTAAAACAGAGCCCAAAATCATATTATTTGGAATAGAGGATCATGTTGAATTTTATATGGACTCACCATAAAATTTTGGTGGTGTTTATATGTAATTGTTTGAAATCAGTACACAGATTTTCCTCATATTCATTGATCTCGGGTTCTGATGTCAAATAAGGCATAATTATTGCATATGTACAAGAAAAAAAAATGTATATAGTAAACATGTTTCGGCTACATACAAGAGGTCGTAAGGAGAAAAAGTACAAAGATTAAATAGTGACTGACATATGAACACATTTACTTTTTCTTTTCAGAACAAAATATAAATGGCTTTCAGTATTGATTTCATGTACATATAAATACAGGCTTTTAGTCAGTGCCATTTAACACAAAAAATAGCTAAATTTGTTCCTCTAAAGTACAAACTCTGCTCCAAAGAAACACATGCTTGTACTGACAAAGGATTGGATGCAGATCTCTAAATTAAAAAGACTGATTAACAACAATTAGACATGACCGAATATTAATATCAACTGTGCCAAGGCATATTTTCTGTGTAATTTCAATTTTCTTAAGTAGATGAGTAGAGAAGCTAATTTACTTTCAAAAAAGATTGGGCAAAGCGTTCAGCATGACCTCACACTACAGCTAGTTTCCTAAAATCAAGTTTCCCCGTAACTTAACAAAATTCCACAAAATTTGTCTCCATGGAAATGTGATTATTTTGTCTATAATTTCCAGAGTAAAGATTAAACCTATTGATCACAAGGGAGACAAGCAGGTTACAGCACTACGCTACATTACAGTTCAGATTTGTGGAGAGCCGCCCTTATTCACAGAGAGAATTATTGCATTTTTGAGCAATAGAATAATGAATAAATGCTAGATGGATATGTTTAATGTCATACCATGGAACATTCCAAAGAAAGAAATAACATCTCCATGGAGACAAGTAAGTAGAGAACCCCTCTGCCAGAAAAGTTGCGCAGTGCAGCTTTAACCCTGGACAACCCCATAAACTATTATTTATATTATAAGTACAACCCTGTGTGCTTTAACTGTCCTCTGTAAGCATTTAGGCTTGTGATTTGTAATGAACCAAATATTTATTTTAGCACTACAAAGATGTGTCAGTAGATTCATAAACAAAACATGGATTGACTTCAGACTGTGTGTTTGGCTGTAGTCACCATAAATAAAAGGAAAGCCTGGTGGTTTTAGTGTAGCTGCTAATTATTTCCCTCTTTGAATGATATGGGGAGAAGATAATAACAATTGCAAGTCTTTTGTTTGCTGAGATAATACACAGTGTAACTGCAAGCAAAATGATGTTTGGGCAAATTCATTCCGTTTTAATTTGATCGTCGGAAATCTCAACTGGCTCCAATGTGCCCCTTGTTAATCATTAATGGGTTATTTGTTGTCAGGATTTCAGGAGTCCTGAGTTGGATAATAATACTACCAGGTGAGTTGGGTACAATTACGCACCATATTGCAAAAACTTATTTTTTCAATGTACAACTCTGAACATAAAATGTCTTTGTGGATATAAACTAAGTTAAATGACCAAAATGGGTTTGCTGTAATGACTGGATGGCTGCAAAGTACCAAAAGTGTTTGTTTACCAAAAGTTGAGAAGTAGCACAACTTCCAATCTAATTTTGAGTTAGTAAATGAATGAACTGAGACAAAATATATGCTGCTGTCTGCTGAGGGGTAATAACAGGGCATTAAAATTAAAAACATTAAAAAACAGCAGTGATTGATCGATCTTATTTTGTCTTATTAAAACCATTTTTCAACATATACAATACAGACTTTTAAGCAGCGTCCTTTCACACACAAATTATCACATTTTTTTTCTTCACTGTCTGAACTCTGTTCCAAAACACATGCTTTTTTCTGACTGAGAATTGGCTGTAGACCTGTTGAAAAAAAATGCCAAGCTGATCATTGATGACTGAAAATTAATATCCATCTCAATTCATTACACAGCCATATTAATACTTATAAGCAGTTGTCGTCTACTTGAACTGATAATTTTGCTTATTTGCACTGAGTGACCTTCAGTATAGCACAATGAAAAGGACAGAGCTCAGAGGACAGAGCTGGAGTGAACACTGTTGACACACTGAGACAAGGGCAGACACAAGTCACCAGTCCAGTCCAGGTCATGTTTACGCCCGGAGGACCTGATGAACCATGAATGATACAAATACATGCGGTACACACAACTACACATGCACACACACCAATCTACTATATGGCTTGCCTTAACTCAGAGGCTAGGATAAACGGTCCAGGCGAGGGTATTAATGTAATGTATTAATGTAATAAATCTAACCCAGTTTTGAATGAGACAGTCTAGTTTGGACCAACAAAAAAGAAGTTTGGGCAAAATTTAAGACCTTAAAACTATTCAGAGAACTGATATCTAGTTTTGATACCAGTGCTGGACTATAAAATTACTCATAAACATGCATAAATCAGTTTTTACCCTTGTATGATAGATTACAACTTACACTTACTTTTTTGGCAGCATTTTCAGACAGGTTATACTCAAATAATTCTAATTTTTAATATGTTCAAAACAACATCCATAATATTATCAATAGTTGATAAATTACCTATCTCTAATGTGTATTGATGTTTTGTCTATACTAGTTCTGAATAGTAAAAAAATCCAGGCTCCAGTGTGTAATTCCTTCTGTGTAGAGTAAATGCTAAGTAAGCCCTGAGGGTATAAAATCTACTTGGCTCAATTTAAAGAGAGAAAATTAAGCTATATACTTAAAGAGACTCCAGCCAAATGTTTGGTCCAAATCTGCAGCAAGACAAAGCGTTGACTTCATTACACTACAACAGTAAACATAATCTTTATGTACTAGTTATTTGTTTTTATAGTTGCACTGTTGAATAGAACCACTAGATAAAACTGCCGTGAACACAACCACCAAATGAATCAAACTCCAGCTCCAAACACTGAGTATCATTGTATAGACGTAATGGAAAGTGCATTTAACAATATATGACCAGAGGCTACTAATACCAGTGCATGCGTGCCTAATAAAGACATGACAACGTGATATATTGTTGCTGTAAACTATGCAGATTGCCATGGTATGTAATTAAAACTTCTGGACTCAAAAGTTGTTCATTGTCCTTTGTAGCGGAGACATCAAGACCCCTTCTTGTATCAAGTCAGACAGTGGGTAGTGGTACAGAGGACTGGGGAGGGGGCTGTCACTAGTGGCTAGCTCAGCATTTTACAGAAAGCAGTGCGTGTGTGAGCTTGTCTACTGAGGTGAGGTTTAAAGGAGAGATGAAAGCAAAAGGAAAAGCATTTAACCTGTAAACCGTGGCTTTGGTTTACATAAACAATAAAAGTAAGGGCTTGTGAAAAGATTATAATGCGCATTTTAAATCACAGATTTAATCAGGTAAAGATAAAAAAAATGCTGAGTAAAGGCTTGAATAAACAGAACAGTTTGGTGGAAAGGCGGGGCCAGTCTCACAAGAATACATGTTCTTAAAGGTAATAAAATCACCTCTAATGAAACAAACGCTCACCAGACTTTTAATGCCATACTGTGGAACATACAAAGCAATGCAACATCTCCCTCAAGAAAAAAGTGGCGTAACCGGCACCAGAAAAGTTAGACAATGCACCTTTAATAATGCCACTATTTTTGTCATAAAACATCTTGTGGGACAGGTTTAGAGTTACATAATGCGTTTATTTTAATAGTCGACTAGGCCTAGTTTTATGTAATAACTGAAAAGGTTAGAGAAGGTAACAGGGCACATACACTACTGTACACACATACTGTACTACACACATACTGTAACCGTATTGTAAGGAGAAGTATTTCTGATTGTCAGCTATGTCATGATTTACACTGTTGGCTTGGACCAAGGAGCCAAGGCTGGGAGCAGTTGTGAAGAGCAGCTGTTTGACTAAATATGAGGGCTGTTACCATTAAACTTTAACAAATACGAACTGCTGTCTCACAAAAATTATCTGGAGGGTATTTGGGGAGAATCAAGGTTGCTTAACACGAGTTCTTAAAACTAAATAAAAAGATGCTGCATAGATTTGGTGTAAATTGACTTTGGACGCAAGTGACTCATTATTTATTTGATTATGTTGTTAAAGCACAAGTGTTAGCTAAACAAATGTGTCGTGGTTATCCTTAAATTATATTATCATACTACACACTGAAGACAAAAGCAAATCGTAGCAGCTGACACTTTAGCTGACGGTTTAGCCATAACTTATGTAGCCAAAGTTAGCTAGATTAGCTAACGTCGCGGCTAAGTTAGCAATGTGAGTGAGGAAAGAGCAAAGTGTAAAACAGACATGTGGGTGCCAACAGGGGGGATTAAACCTGAACTGAGGCGGTACGGGGTCTAATGTGACACGCCGTAAGTCCAATATGGAACAACAATACGGAAAACCATTTCATTCGACCACCTAGCCGGCTATGCTAATCTGAAGTCCCCCAGTCACAAAAATCAAAACAAACGTCTTGGCGAGAAGAACCAACACAGTTTGGACCCTCGGGTGTTAAAGTGAAGCTGTTCCTCGAACAATACGCACATAAACAAATGTCTCTACACACTGGGACGTGCTACAGGACTGAACTAGTCCAAGATAAGCGCATTTCCGCTCTGATTTCACGTCTGTTCTCCAGAGTTATTTGGGGCCTACGCGCCGCCGCTAGGGAAACCTGGCCGCTTTCCTGATTCTCAGCCCCCCTGACAGTGACAGGAGGCCGGGCCCAGTCCAACCAGCTCTCCGTGTCCAAGTATTGTTCCAGTGCATCGGTCCGTTTCCTTTCATTGCAAAAGTCCTACCTGGCGCACTGCAGTCGGCGCAGATTTCAGTCCTTTGCAGCTTTCTTGACATTTTGAAAGCGCCCGAAAGGACTATCGGCGGAGGCGGTGGTGATGGGTGTCTTCGCCCTATTCCCTGGTGCTACCGCCGTGTATCTTCAACCGCTGCGGCCCCTCAGTCCCCGGAAGCCGGCTGCAGTGTGGTCGGCTGTCCCGGCCAGCCCACAGCCCCAGATCAGTTTCCCGTTGTCCGCCTCCACTCTTCTGGTTCCCGTTTCAATCCAAAGCTTGGTGCCAAGTTACTGGAGCGTAATGACTGTGTGTTAAGGCTGTGGGCTGCGTGAGGATCATAGCGGACCTCTGATGCGTCTGAGGGTGCACTGACACCTTCTGACCGGGAGACGGCAGCTCTCTCCCGGTGTGCGCCTCATCACCGGCCCCAGCGGCACCGGGGGGCCAGAGGAGAGAGGCTGACAGACAGAGCTCCAGGAGCATTGAGCAAAGACACCCATGGAACTTATCAGCACTTGCCACTGTTAAAGTTACTTTAACAGTGGCAATTTGGATTTTATGGTTCAGAAAACTTAGGCTATCTTCCAGCAAATCTAGCTTTTACTCATAACAATACTAATGCTGATTTATTCTTAACTACAAAACTATTGCACATTGATGTTTTTGTTCTCAAATCGATTGTCCAATCAGAAAGAACGAGCCTCACATGAGTCTCTCATTTGGGTTGTCAGCTCCAATACTGAAACCCAGTTGGTTTAAACCTAAAAAGATCTGAAGTCTCCGAGCTTTCACATCAGACCTGAGATGAGACCTTGTATACTCAGTAAAAAGTGTCTAGTGCCCAAACCTCCTTCTCAAAGCCTGATGTCGTCAGTTCTCAGGAGCACTGGCCTATAGCCTACATTATTCATTTATTTATTTATTTATTTAATTTTTTTCCCCCCACATTGTGCTTGGCCTATTCGTTTGCCCGAAAGTAGGCCACAGTTTGTCCTAACAAAGTCACAAAAGTAGTGGCTGCACAGGCCTAGATAATTGGCCAAAGCCTCCTCAGCCAATGAAGCCTATTCCTTGTCATCAATTCAGTCCATACGGAAGTCCATTATCCCCCATCGCTTTTTGGTTTTTGTAGAAACGACCAACGTTAAAACTGAGAGTGCGCACGCTTCATGTCACCGCATCTCAACACCGGATGCGAGAGGAGGAGAGATGCTGGAGTCAGAGCGACCAGTAGGAGATCGGACTGGACACGAACACAGACTCGCGTCCTCTGAAGGCAGACAGACACAACAGGCTGTTCTCTCCGCCCGCGGCTCACAGACGGATTATCTTTAGTTGTGATATTGCAGAGCGAGAGCTGTTCTCGCGTAAGGCTCTACCCATACGCCTCTGGATATGTCGCCGTGGGAGAATGGTGATGGAGATTTTAGCATGAACTGATACGAAAACTATTCCCAAAAATCCACGACGAAGGAAAGGGAGGAGGCAAACTATGATCCGAGGATGATTTCTGCCAAGAAAACTCCAGAGAAGTGTCGTTATCCGGTCCACTATTTGGTGTGGCACAACAAGCATCGGCAGCTGGAGAAGGAGCTGGCGAGCAACGAACAGGTACGAGAACAGCATAAGATATAGGCCTGTTTTATTAGTATTACACAGGTATTTTAATATAGGCCTACAGTATATGCATAATCAATATATGCTGGTGGCTGTGTTCACTTCAACACTGAATAGCACAGTTAAATATGAAGGAGAGTGGGACCAGATCAAACCGTGTAGTGCAGTCTAGTAATGTTTTACACGGTGGTGAATTAAATGGCCTACAACTATCATCTTATTTGTACATTTTACATAGGCTATAACTTATTAGCATTGCTTTTATAATCATTATGCGTCTTCTCAGCTCATAAATGCCATATACACCTGTTGTTTGATCTTATTCCCTAGACAGGCTGCAGTTGAATTTTCATTTTTGAACAGAAAATAAGTTTTGGCGTTGACATTGTCTTGTAGGCTGATAAAACTGGTGAATGCAGATTTTTTTTTTTTTCCTTTTCATATGACTGCAGTGTGCACTCCACATTTTCAGATTACCAGTTACTGCTGAGGTATTGATGGGGCCTTCAAGGTGCAATGTGTAACTTTCCTGATGGAGGGTGCGCCAACTGCTTGTTTCCGTGGAGATGTCTTTGTTTTGCCTGGAATTTTCTACAGCAAGGCATTAAACATCAGTTTCCAACGAAGCAAGCAATTGACACTACAGGGCCAAGTTACAGGTCAGATCTTTGGAGAGGCGACTGCACTGATAATGAGAATGTGTGTTTTTAAGGTATTTTTGAGCAATAAAAATACCTGTAATTCACTTAACATAAAACATATGTCATGTTTTATGACCAAGCAGTAGCATATCCATGGAGACAATTAGGTGGCGGACTCTTTACCTGAAAAGTTGCATAGTGCACCTTTAAAAATATTGTAGGTAAGGCTCTTGTGCAAAATCAGTCACTCATTGTAGCAGCTGCAGCAATGTACAGTAGTGCTACCCACTCATTGATGTGGGATGTGCAGCTTTCCACAGTGAAGTGTGAGTGGGAGAGACAATGCAGATAATGTGGTTTATGTGGGTGACGAGTATTCTACCAGTCACCACTATACGTAAAGTTATTGTTGTGAACCAAAAGAGAAAAAGTGGAAGAGTTAAGCTGCAGAAATAAATAAGTGCCAATTTAAAAAGTCATCGGAGGCTAGCAGTTTATTCTTTGTAAAGAAATGTATTTTACTGCTATGTAAATATTGATAAAAAGTCAATAATATCTGTAGAAGATTGCTATATCTGTTTTTGCAATGGAACTTTTCAAATACTTTATGTAATTAAATTAGTAAAATATTTTTGTTTGTTATCTGTCATTTGTGAAATAGCTAAGGGACTGAATTCAAAATAATGTGATCATTCAGTGCTATTAAAACTCTTTATTGCCTCTTTGGTCTGTAAAGGCAAAGGCTACTTATTGCAATAACATAGACTAGTTCTACGATGGTCCCCCACCACAGTCTGTCTGTACAATGAACAAAGTAAGCTAATGTCTCTATTGTGTTTGTCCAAAGCAAACAAAATATGTTAGTTTTACAAGCACTGACAGGCATGCAAAACAATTTTTTTAGAAACTCACATCATTTTTTCAGGAACTGCTGCTTCTGTAAATATTTCATGATGCAAATTTTACTGACCATCAGATAGCTAACGTCTTTTTTCTGTATGCATGGGCTTCAGAATGATGGAAAATTAGCACAGTCGCCATAGTAAATAACAATTAAAAACTATATCTGTTGATTGGTTTGATAACAGGAAGCTGAAACTCCATGAATACAGTGATAGAGCATTTTACGTTCTCCTGTTGAATAATCATATAGTTTAATGTCAAAATTTAAGAGTGATCGGTATGGCAATTCAAAAATCGAATCATGATCTATTGATTGTGATTCAGTGCTTCTCTGCTGAATGTAGTTTTTTGTACAAACACACATTCCCCCTAAATTGCCTCTTATTGGTCAGCCTCTGTTGCTCTGAGTGAGTGACAGGTGGATTTAACCAATCACAGTGTGACTCCCTGATGGCTTGAAGGTACTGCACTTACTTGTACAGAATTAAACAAATTCTCAAAAGCCAAGCAGTCTCCACAAGTATTTAACTGGCGTCTTTTGCCCTAATCCTTAGTATCTCCTAAATTAGAGCTTGTTTGGTGACCGTAGCAATGAGTCTTGTTTTAACAACTGTTAATTTACTTCTTATCAGTGCACGATTTGGCTTTACCTTGTTTGTGTAGATTTTTACGGCTGCACAATATATCGCAATCAAAACAAAATCGCATTTAGGAGGAATTATCCAATTTAGGGAAGTAAACATCACTGGAAACAACAAATGATCCTGTCTTTTTTCATTGGAAAAAACACAGCTAACTATTTTTTAGACATCTAAAACATGTTCTGAAATGCATGTGATTCTTGTATTAGTTTATCGGTTCATATTTCAGTCAGTTTATATTTCAGTCTTATCTCAAATGTTACTGCATGTTTCACATGTGTACCCTGTATATTCTTATCTGCGACTTAAAAACCAAACCATTTTTTAAAAGGCCCATATTACACTATTTTCTGATTTATGTCATAATGTTATTTCCTCATCACAAACATACCTGGAGTTGTCTTTTGTTTTATTCACTCATGTTTAACTCTGCTTTTCTCAAACGGCAAACACTCCAACTTGTGATGTCATGTGGTAATACAGGAAGTGCTCCACTGTGTCTTTAAACTCCGTAGTAAATGAAAGGTGAATGAAACAAAACACCACTCCAGGTATGTTTTTGATATTCCAACATGACTAAAAGATCCCAGTAGCCAATTTTGCATAATATAGGACGAAGTTTTAAGGTGCACTATGTAACTTTTCTAGTGGGGGAGTCTCTCACCTGTTAAACTAAACTAAGAAGACCTAGAAAAAGCTAACAATAAAGTATAAAGTTAAAGAATCACTTTTGTTCCTGCTTTATGTCCTTGAACTTTATAAGAAAAAGCAGAAGTCCCAAAAGTATAAAGACAACAAGATAAAGGGATAAGAGGAGGTGACTTTGAGTGAATGAGGAAAGTAAGGTACAAACAAGTGATGAATGGAACTGTACAGTGCACCATGGGGAGAAGGAGTGAGGGAGGGAGAGAAAGGAAGAGCGAGAGAAAGAGTTGGTGACAGATTCTGACCATGAACAGTCTCTCTGCGGTCTCTGGTGAGAAAGAGCAGCTCTGCAGAATTGATGGTGTTTATCTTTAAGTAAAGCCAGGAAACTGCTCTCTGTGTTAAATCAGCTTATGGGATAGAGGAATATGCTGTGATTTACATACCAGATGCCATTCCTTGTACAACACAGTTAATTAATATTAGGATTGGCTTAACTATGGGAATGCTTATTATTTTTGTTTTACCTTGTTGGCCAGTCACTATAATTTTACATTGACTTTATATTGAAACTTCAGATTAACGGTATTTTTGACCTGGTATTTTGTACATTGGATTTTTAATGAATTCAGTACATTTATTTGAGATGTAGATGGTTGAATAATGGACATCCTTATAGATACTAACTACTTAAGCATTGCACTGTGGTATTTACTGCAGCTCAAGTTTTATTCTTCAGTTTATAATATGGTTCATTACTTCATACTGTTGTTTCAGGTTTATTGTATTATAGCTCATCAAAATATCTCATTTTAAAACATATTACCGTGACAGACCTTTTTTGTTGCTATAAGTTACTTTGACATACCTTTAATCTGTATCCCTGTACGTGTCCTCAGAAACATGATATTATTAAATGCCTGATGTAGCATCTTATGTTTGTGCCTCGAAGGAACAAATCTGCAAATTGAGTCTCGCAGGTTCATCAACCTTACACGAGCCATCTGCCTCCTGCCTCCTCACTACTGCTGCTGCTGTTTCAGAACACATACACGAAACACACTCCCTCACCTCTGCCTGCATAAACCCACTGTATCTGTGCACATACACTAAACACACTCCCTCACCTCTCTGCCTGTTTAAATCCACTGTATCTGTCATTCTTCTTTGGATTTGCCAGCCCGGCCGCAGCCCTCTCAATTTCAACAGTGGAATGAAAGCCAAGTGCAAACTGCAAGCACACAAAACCACAAGGAGATGAGGTCAGATTTACTAAAACGGGCCAAAGAGATTAGGGTACAGTGATTGGCATAATCCTTTGTAAATGTTTACTTATTGAAGCCCGTCAAGCCTAAATCCATTTTTACATTTTTTTTTTTTTTAATAAACTGGCTAATTTACATATTTTACCCCACCTAGCCCTCTGAACTGAGTTCTACACATCAGTCTGGGATGGGTTATGCTGAAAGCAATCAGAACCAACCAGATTGGAGCGTTCAGACAGACTTAATGCTGATTGGTCGAAGCGCCAACAGCAGAACAAGCAAAAAAATCAAACTTAAACACATGCATCTTACCCATCCACAAATGCACAAAGTGCTTCTCTCTGCACATTTTTCAAAAACAAAATAGACTGTATTTCCTCTAAAATAGGCTGTACATCTGTCTGCGTCGCCATGTTTAGCTTGTTCGCTGCTGGCTTCTGCCCAAACCACACTGCTGCACTGTGATTGGTCAGTCTCCAGACCCATCACATGCAAATGATTCAGCCAGAGCTGAACAACACAGATTCTCAAGAGTTTGTGAACTCACAAAAATCGCGGGAATTCCTTTTGCTGTCAAGGCTACCGAACAAGCTCATGGATGATAAACAATTAAGTACCTGCGTCTTTGCCAAAGATGTACAGTCTAGAGCCCAACAGTCAATGATTGTGAGAATGAGCATATTGCCTGTTAGCAATAACTGAAACTTAATCTCTTTCAGTGTAATGCTTTTTTTTCCCCCTCTATATAATCAAATCTATATACAGTTCTATATACAAAAGCAGTTTAGCCTTTCCTGCAATGTCTGTTTGTCTATAATGGATGTTCTGAGGCACTGTACTCTTTTAGTTGAGCGATATCCTGATTGCACAGAAAGCTTTACATACTTAGGGCTGAATCATTTACTCATGGGAGGTACAAATGTCTAAATATTTAATGTTGGACTGTTTACATCAAGGTGAAAGTACATGTTTGACAGGCCATTTTCTGGGTCAGTTATCATCTGCTTGGGACTGTCAACAAGTGCTCTGTTTCCAAGATGCAAGAGATGTTAGTTTAGGACTGAACAAAGAGCAGTGCATTACACAGATTTAAGGCACTATAGGCAGGTGCAAGATAGGCCTGTCACGATAATTACTTATTTTGGGGCTCAGTATTTATCATGTGCATATATTTATTGCAATAGTAGGGAGGTTTCTGCTATTTTTTATGTAATACGGTAAGATTTGAGCTGTAGAGGGATGAAAAAATCACTTTCAGGAATAATTATTGGTTCTTTTTTATCTTTATTTGTTGCAGTTCAGGCTTTTTAATAATATTTTAGTTACAGATTGGTTTACTGGGATTATCCTGCTTGTGTCAGTCGCATAAAGTAGTTTCAATATTATCATTCATTGCAATATTTGAATTTGAATGGATGCAAATAATAAATCAATAAAGTTGCAGTTTTTTGAAGTACCATCATTTCCACCATCATTTCTTCCACAAACGGCAAACTATCGTATCTTATTCTGCTTAAAATCCTGTAGTTTAGAATTGTACAAACGTTCTGAAATGCGATTCTTGTATTAGTTTGTCAGTTCATAATTCAATCTTTTTGTCAATTCTTCTGGACATGTTTGTAATGTGAACTTTGAACATAATCACATAGATAGCTTCTCAGGAACATTGCAATTTGATATTTTCCCCAAATTGCTCAACCCTACACCAGGCAGAGTGTGCAGAGTGCATATTGGTTACACTACATTGCTTTAGCTGTGTGTGCTGTGGGGACTGGACAGCTGGTCAGGAGCATAACAATGTATGAAAACTTGATTAGATCTTCCTGCAGTGCCATGCGTGCCATTTAAACACCATCAGCATTATTCATATGATACATTTGGAGAGTGGCAATTTTATAACACCGTATTAGACGACACCAACTTTTAACACTTCATTTTTTCTGCTCTTATTTTAAAGTGCTTCAGGTTTAAAGGGCCTGCTAATTACGCTATTTTCTTATCTATTTTAAAATGTTTCCTCCTCACAAACATGCCTGGGGTTTTATTTTGTCTCATTCATACAAGTTTAACACACAAACCCTGGATATTTAGAAGTTCTTCTCTCGGAAAACAATCTGTTCCACCTTGTGATGTCATGTGGTAATACAGAAAGTGCTCTACTGTGTTGTTGAACTCCGTACACCTTCTCTAGAATCATTTGGTTAATTTCACCTCTGGAATTGCCAGTCTCTACTTAACTAAACGTAAAAGGTTTCTGTTTTCTTGAAAACTACCGTTTCATCATGTCACAAGGTGGAACAGAGTATTTTGAGCTTTGAAGACAGACTAACAGGATTACTCAAAGGTGTGAAACAAAACATAACTCCAGGTATGTTTTTGAGGAGGTAACAACATTATAACATGGCTTTTAAGTTGAACAAAATGCCTGTATATTTAGATAAACATTACAGATTTTGTTGGAGCTATAAGTCTGCTATCTTAGTCGAGCTGCGTGTCTTATAGGCCGCCTGTGTCTGTAAAAAGAAGAGAAAACAGTGTAATGTAGGTCAGGAAATTCACTTGGTGCAGTTCATGTGCTGGAGTTATGAATAAAGGAAGAGAGGAAAATAACAGAACAGTTTGGTGGAAAGAAAAAGCATGCGTTTATTTAAATTTTAAACTAACAAATATCTGTGCTGCTGTTACCAAGTACTGCAGCCATTCTACCACCATTTGTGCTCAATGAAACAAAACACAGAATCATTCTTTATGGCTTTATATCTTTTAGGAAGAGTGCCTGTCAATGTCAGTGAGTGTTGTTCACTGATCCAAAGGTTGGTGGTTTGAATTCCGACGTAAACATAATTTGTGAGAGGCATAGGTTGGCAGTGCAATTCTAGTTATGACAGATGAATGCTGTCATTGTGTCCTGACACATAACCCTCCTCGCCCCCAGTGTCTGTACTCTGGTTTATGAATGTGTGTGTGAATGGGTGAGTGGCTCCTTCATGTAAAGCGCTTTGAGTGCCTTGAAAATGGAAAAGCGCTGTATAAAAATGTGACCATGTACCATTGTGATGTGTGAGCTACTGTGTCCAAATAATTTCCCTTGTGGATCAATAAAGTTTGTCTAAGCCTAAGTCTCTAAGTACCATTTTACCAACATAAAAAAAAAAATAATAATAGTCACAATAAAAAAATGAAGCAACGTGTTGAATCAAATGCTGTTCACATCACCTGCTCACCTGTTTTGCCTTTTAACCACCACCTAAACCATTCACGAAGACTGAGATCCTCATCTCATGAATGATTCAGTTGACCTAATGTTCAACCAATAAAGATTTTAAGATGCTAACTGCTTGAGTGGGGTGTGCTGTCAAAAGTATCAATACTCAGATACTAATCAATAGTAAAACTAGTATTGAACAAGATTTACTTACAACACTTAAATGTGAACTAATGAGATAACTGCACAACGTGGATACACAGCTCTCTCAAAAGTGTGTGGTAAAAAAGAGCTGTGGGTGAGTTTGGAGTCAATTTAAATGACAGATTTGGAAAAAAAATTTAAACCAGCCCAAAAATATAGAGCTAATCGGCCATCAGCTGCTCAGGTTTCTAAACAATCGACATCTGTATCAAACATGGAAAAAAATAAATAAATGGTCGATCTCTAATACCAATCAATCAGTCAATCAATACAGAAGAGCTCTTTGGTCTATAGGGTTTTTATTGTCTTTGTGGTATCAAAATCAATAATGACTATAGAGTGTTTTTGAAATTGAGTTTGAATTTTTTGTATCGGAAAGTTCACTCTAAAGTAGTCTAACACAAATAGTGTAATAATGTATTTACTGCAGGATATAGTTATAGTTATTCTTTGCATTATGCGTTTTAAGACCTTTGCGAACCGTCCTTTCAAATGTTGAAACTGAGAAGGTTTTTGGCTCACTGAAGCATTTGTCACCGTCTGTGTTGAGCTGAAAATCATAAAAGGGAGGCAAGCACCAGGAACCAAAGTTATTTTTACTTCTCGCCCTCTCTCTGCCACGCTGTTTGCTCTGTGAACAAACATTTTCAAGACTTTTTCTGCTCTTGTGTGTGCGTCGGTATGAAAGATTGATGTGAGCCTAAGTACCTGCCAGCGTGCATCAAACCAGGGCCACACGGAGGAGGACAGAGGCGGGAGAGAGAGCAAAAAAAAATGGAGGAGAGAGGAGGGAAAGAGCGAGATTAGGGAAGGAGGAGAGCGAGAGGAGACAGAGAGAGCAAAAGAGGGAGAGAAGAAAGGACCAAGAGAGAAGGAGAAGAGAGAGAAAGAGCAAAAGGAGGGAGAGAGAGAGAGAGAAAAGACCAATAGAGAGGAGAGAGAGAACAGGGGAGAGATAGTGATATAGAGACAGAAGAGTAGAGAGAGAAGAGACCAAGAGAGAAGGGGGAGGAGAGAGAGCAAGAGGGTAGGGAGAGAAGAGGAGGGAGACAGAGAGAAGGGGCAAAAGAGAGGAATAGGAGAGAGAGAGATGGGAGGGAGAGAGAAGAGGGATGAGAGAGAGAGTGAGGAGCAGATGCCAGAGATGGAGACTGATATCAATAATGCAGTGCACATTGAGTCGACTATTAAACCGTGCAGAGGAAAGGCTGAGGTGTAATTAGGAGACAAGGTTTATAAGGTCAAAGCCAAATGAGCAGTGAGGAAGGCCCTGATGATATATATAGTCCAACAGAACCTTAAAGGCTTTCTGGTGTGTGGTCCGCCACCTACTTGTCTTCAATGGGATGTTATTGATTTGCCTAGAATGTTCCACAGTATGGCATTAAAGATCCTATGTTACGCTAAATTGACTCTTGTGAGCTTTAAGCCATGTTAGAATTTTGTTATCACAGCAAAAACATACCTGGAGTCGTCATTTGTTTCATTCACACATATTTGAGTAATCCTGTGTTATTAGGCTGTCAACATCTCAAGCTCAAAATTCTCTGTTCCACCTTGTGATGTCATGTAGTGGTAGTTTTCAAGTTAACAGCTCCTTTACCTTTAGTTCAGGAGAGATTGGCAAATCCAGGCCTGAAATCATCCAAGTGATTCTAGTGACGGTGTATGGAGTTTAAAAGCACAGTGGAGCACTTCCTGTATTACCACATGACATCACAGATGTGTAACAGAGTGTTCTCTGTTTGAGTGAACTCAGTATAAATATGCAGGGTTTGTGTGTTAAACATGTGTGAATGAAACAAAACACAACTCCAGGTGTTATAACACAACATTATAACATAGATCAGAAAAAAGCAGAATCATCTATCTCCATGAAAACCAGCAGGTAATGCTAGGCCCTGTATTACAGGTCAGACTCCTATCTGTGGAGAGAATTAATCATTTTCCAGGTAATTTATTAGCAATAAAAACACCTTTAACTGAACAAAAACAAAATAAATATGTTTAATGCCATACTGTGGAACAAAAAAAGAAAATGCCTCCCCCATAAAATGACATAGTGCATAATGACTCTATTAGTAGCATTTCTCAAATCCAATTATGTTTGAAAGCTTAGTGACTGAAAACAATTAGATTCATGCTGGAAATTACTCACAATAATGTATGATTCATATTTAAAACTGAAATTAAATACAAATATTTCTTGGTTTGACTCAGAGAACGATGAATTTAGAGCCAAGAGCTGCAATGAACTTGGAAACTGTGACTTATCATTGTTTCATTACACTTCATTATGCATCTGGTGGTATATCATTGCAAAAAGAACATATTCGTCACATATTCGTCTACAACTTAAAAATTTATGATGCACAATATGCGAGACATCCATTTGTACAAGTTGGAAAGAAAGTAGGCTAAAGTGAAGAGCCGAGATGGTGTCAGAGCAGCAAATTTCTGCATAGTTTCCTGTAGAAATATTCAGCATAACTAAAAAGACTTGCAATTTTTATAGTCCTTCATTGTTGCCCTGTAGGATTCATTGGACAGGACAGTTTTGTTTTGTTTTTTGCAAAAGAATGTGGTAAAATGGGAGAGTCGTTCAACAATTTGCCATAAAGTCTATGAAACACACTACCTGCTTGTGTCCATCAAGATTTTATTGCTTTGCCTGGAATGTTCCAGAGTATGGCATTACTTATGTTTCTTGCATCTATTCAAACAAACTTGTTTTAATAAATTCCTTGGAAAAACATGTATTCTTACTGAGAGTGGGGTCATCTCTCCACAGACTTGACCTGGAACTAGCTTGTCTCCATGTATAAATAAATTTAATGCCAAACTGTGGAACATTCTAAGCAAACCAATGACATCTCCATGGAGACAAGCAGGTGGCGGACCCTGGTGCACCTTAAAGTATGCAATAATTTATTTCAATTATTTGTATGGGAAATGACTAAATATGATAAAAGTTTGACTGTATTTTTTATATTAGAACATTTGTCATAACCTTTGGAGTTGGATTATTGGCCCTTATTGCTTTTCCCAATACAGAGATATGCTGTCAAATGTTGTTAGCCTTTTTAAGATTTCATATCTGTGCAGTGTAGTAAGAGGACCTCAGAGACGGCGGTGAGATAAGGTCATCGCTATGACGACCAAAACATAAATTGAATCCATTTTGATTTGCTTCGGTTTGCTAAAAGAGTTCACGACGGCTCCTCTCATCCTGATTGGATGTTTGAAAATGTTGCTTACCATTTCTTAACAGAGCCAAATGCATAAAGTTGGTGTTTCTTTTTACTTTTTTCCATTATTAGACTATAAAGTCACTATAAAGCTATTTCAGTGTATGTAATTCGCAAATCAAAAAGGCTACAGTTTTTGAAGTTCCATAATTTCCTCCACTAACGACAAAAGTGTTCTTATTTTACATAAGAACTGCTAAGATTAGATCTGTACGAATATGTTCTGAAATATGATTCTTGTATTAGTTTGTCAGTTCACATTTCAGTCTTTGTTTTTGTTTTGTTTTTCTTCTGGAGGCTTTTAAAATGTGAACATAAAACAGAATCCTATTATTAAAACATAAATCACAAATCTTATCGCAATCATAAAACTTGTCAGAAACATCACAATTCGTCTCATGGTGCCAATGTTTTTGCCATATCGCCCAGTCTTAATTCGGTCCATGTTAGCACAGCCCAATATCACAACATCATTTTCCGCACAGACAAAAATGTTGATTTAGTCTCAGATTTCTTTTCCTTTTAAGACGCTTCTCCCAAGAAAACCGGTTGATCCCAAAATAGCCTGAGCAGAGATGGAGGAAGTGGTCCATAAAAGCAGCAGGATTCCCAGAGGAGAAGACACTAAACCCGAGAGAGAGCTGCGGAAAACTCAAGTCAGCTCTGTGTGTGTTCAAAAGGAGTTCCTATGAGCCATGTAATACACTGCCTCACGCACCACCAACAACAGTGTATTTATAACACAGGCAGATACCGGGTCCCACAGGGCACTACAGGGGCCAGATGGTAAAACGTGTGAAGTCAAGGGGAGAGGATGTGGTTCACACAAAGACACTTAAAGGTCCACTATGTAACTTTCCTGGTTGTGTCCATGGAGATATGCTAGGGAGATTGCATTCCCTGGAATCTATAACACTATGGCATTAAACTGCCTTATTATGTAATTACAGGTGTTTCTTACAGTAAAACAATACTTTGAAAACTATGTATTCTACTGTACGCGGGGCCCACCTCTCCACAAATTGGACCTGTAAATTGGCTTTGTGCTTGTCTCCATGGAAACAGATACGTTTGATAGCATACTGTGAACAATTCCAGGCTAAGCAGCAACATCTCCATAATGGTGGACCCTCCTCCCGGAAAGTTACACAGTGCGCATTTAAAACAGCAAAGGGGGATTGAAAACATCAAAAATGAAACTGAAACTTAAACTTTTCTTAAACATTTCTAGCAATTACAGGTAGGTAACATGGTGATGTATATGTTATGCGTTAACAGCGTATACAAGTGTAATATTCCCTATTTAAAGACTGACTCTGGTGAGCTTTTAGCCATGACATAATGTTGTTTGGGCATCAAAAACATACCTGGAGTTGTGTTTTGTTTCATTCACACATGTTTGAGTAATGCATTATTAGTCTGTCTAGATCGCCAAAGCTCAAAATGCTCTGTTCCACCTTGTGATGTCATGAAGTGGTAGGTTTCAGGTTAACAGCTACCTTTTACCATTTTTTCAGCAGAGATGGACAATTCCAGGGTTGAAATCATCCAAATGATTCTAGTGAAGGTGTATGGAGTTTAAAAACACAGTGGAGCACAGTATTACCACATGACATTCCAAGGTGTTTTCCCGTTTGAAAGAAAAACTTAAATATGCAGAATCTGTGTGTTAAAAATGTGCAAGTGAAACAAAACGCACAACTCCAGGTATGTTCTTGATGAAGAAAATAATAATATGGGCCCTTTAACCAATCACAGCAAAGTAATATGGAGAAGCAGATTACTATATAAACCTCTTATTTTAAAGGTTATATTTCTTTTTTATATAATACTTTTTAAAATGATGTACATGGATCTTAACTTAAACTGAAATTGTGATCTGGCACAAAGAAAAATGTGATATAAACGTTTTGGAATTTTGCCCACCACGAAGAGAGCACAAACCAACCAACACATAAAGCAAAAAGACAGAGATATCCAGTGAACTGCAGCAGCCTTCACAGCTCAGCAGCTCAGGGAGGGACAGAAAAAAAAAAGCCCAAATTTACCACTCCTCTTTCTAGGAACTGGCAGCTTGTTTCACACTTTTAACCTCTTATGGGAATACAGTGTGTTTTTACAGCACTGCTCATTCTAAGAACCTAGTGCTGCTTAATTAGTGTTATGTTAGTGAGGGCTGAGTCTGCATTTTACTCACTACTCTGTTCCGTTCACTATTCCTGGCTATAACAAATTTTGATGTGCGATATATTGATGAAGAAAATAAAGACGATAAATGATAATACTGAAACAAATTTATGCCACTGGCACAATAACACTAAGGCAGGATTTCCCCCAAAAAAACTGTTGTTAAATATTGTATTGTTAAAAAAATATATAAAATAAATAAGCAGCAGAATGTAATACTTTAGTTCTTAGTTTGCATCTTTAATGAGTCATAGAAGTTATTTATTCAACACATCACAGGTTATTTATTTACAGCTTAAATCTTATCATATAGCCAATAATTCCCAGTAGTGCAAAGAAAAAGTTCCAGCTTTCATATATTGAATGATAAGTGAGGCCTATTCCTGACATTTATAACTTAAGCAAATGTACGCAAGCCACGTCGAAATTACAAAGCAAATACTAATAGTTATAATTAAAAAGAGACATAACATGTATTCAAGAGGGATCTATATTGTGAGTTTCACCATGATGATAATCAGATCTTATTTAAGCAAATCAACAGTAATTTGGGAAATGTAACATGTATGGACGATTAAATTACAAAATTTTACAGGAATATTGTATGAAATATTGCACAGCAAGTTTATTTCTTTTTTTTTTTTATATTAATGAAAAAATTAAATTAAAGCTGCCTGCGGCAATGATGGCCTTCACCCTGGCGCACACGCGACCGTCCGGCACGCTATTGTCCCTTCCCAACAGCCACCCAGCCTAACCCTTACCCTAACAGATGGATAATGATCCACTTTTAGTGTTTGATGTCAAATTGATATTAATAATATAATATTAATACTATAATATAGTCCTATGGTATGATATGATTAGTTTTAAATAGTTACTTTTTAATATGCATATCATTCCATAATTATAATATACTCTGTTCTAGAGAGACACCACTTGGCTCATAACCTCTCAGCACACTGGTAAACACGCACACAAAAATGGATGGCTCTAAGCCTTTCTCAACCAAGCCCTGGTACCTCTATATTTCAGGCTCTGCTCTGCCCCACACCAACAGGGAGCGGTCAAGAGCCACAGGAGACCCAACTGGTGTCTTCCGACATCCAGGAGCCCTCAAACCCAGAGGACAGAAGTCTGGTCCAGGTACTTCCACCCCTGGTCCAGGTACTTCCACCCCTGGTCCAGGTACTTCCACCTCTGGTCCAGGTACTTCCACCTCTGTTCCAGGTACTTCCACCTCTGGTCTAGGACCTTCCACCCCTGGAGGAGGCGCTCTGTGAAGAGTTGGAGCGAGCAAGGGCCAAACTTCCAGATCAGGTTCAAATAAGCAATTCAAATAAGACTTGGAGTTGAAAAAAACTCCATGATTCTGTCCAAAAGAAAGACAAGCAAGACCAGATTAATGCACATAAGGAGATCCGGTACAACTCTAGAGTACAGGAAAATGTGCAGCTGAAGCAAGAGCTTGCCAACAAAAAAAAGTCAGGAATAAGACTGCCGATTTGGAGATGCAAAAACTCAAAGCTTCTCTCCAGAAGAAAGACAAAGAGCTGGAAACCCAAATGAATACTTACAAGGAGATCCAATATTTCTATAACAATTCAGTGAGAGAAACTGTCCAGCTTAAACAAGAGCTATCCAGCACCAGTAAAGTCCTTGAAAAGATGAACGAACAACTTAAAACACAGGACAATATAATCGCTGAGATGAGAAACACAAACAGGTCAGATGCAGACTCTCAAACCACTGGTATTGAAGTTGGTGGAGATACAACTCATAAAGACAAAGAGAAAATGTCCAAGAAGGTGCAGGAGCTGTCTGCTGCACTCTTCTCAGCACGAGAGGAGCTGCATTTCCTGAAGTTTCATTGTGGAAGAGCACAGCCATCCAGCCGCCCAAAAGGAGCGGACGTAGTGGAGGAGCAGAGGAGGGTGCCCAGGCACTACCAGCACTAAAGCCCCTCCAAACATTATCCTTTACCCTCTGCATTACGAAAAAATAAAACAAAAATTGTTTTAACATTATGTTGTTCTCTTAAATGTCTGTCGTGGTTATTCATGTTTATTGTTTCAGATGTCAATACTTGAATTCAAATGCCAGCCACAACTGCAGTCGCTTGAATTTTAGTAATTGGTAAAGTGGAAATAGGTGGGGATGCGACCCTGCTGGCCAACTTTGAAAAATGCCCCATGTCCGTAATATATTTTTTTGCTTGTAGTCATGCATAGAATTCATAGTCATGACCACGAGAAGCCATCAAAGAAACAGGAAATGAAGGTGTTTTCGTCGGCGTGTTAGGGGCAAACCGTAAGGAATATCCCAAAAAACTGATAATTTTTGTGAAACTATGTCTGTAGATATGACATGACAAATGTGAGCTAATTTAGACCAAAAACCAGGGACTAATAGCATTTTACAAACGCTGTCAAAACGGTGGCAAATATTTGATCCAATATCGCCAACTTTCTGTTCATAATGCGCTAATTCAACTTTTGGCTTGTCTTATTGTTCGCTATCACTGTTCCGAATTTCGTTTGCCTATGCCAAACTTTGTTTGTCCCCACTCCCATAGGGATTCACTTCTAGGCGGCGCTATTGAGTTGGGTTGGGTTGGCATGATGCCCGTTTTATCACATTTTTCATCGTACCGGTCAATCCCATACCTGATTTGGGGACTTTTTGTCGACGTTTAGGCCCTCAAAATGGCAAGGAAAAGAAATAATAGAGAAGAAGAAATGAGCGAAGAACAATAAGAGCAACAAAATCGATATAGTAATTACTGTAACAGGCTTATGTACTAGTAAGTATAGTGGATATAAACCTAACACAGTGCAAGAGGAGAACAGGAGGAGAAGAGGAGGACAAAAAGAAAGACCAAAGAGGATGCAGAGGAAAAGGACGTGACATTAGTTGAGGTAGAAGGATGCAAGAAATAAGTGTGGAAAAGAGATTCATTACAAACCCACTGGAAATATAGCTCCATTTTACATAATTAAAGTGTTTAATGTGGTCACTTTATAACAAATTGATGCCATAGAGAATCTGAATGATGCGTGTGGGTGTTCATTCTGTTCATTTGGACATCAGTGCTGTAATGTGACTGCCAAGTTAAACCCAGGCAAAAACCAACTAACTACATACGTTTATATTTCATACATAGTTCAGTGAGTTAAAGATGTATTTTACAGGGCCCATATTATGCTATTTCTATCTATTATCATCAAAAACATCTGGAGTTGAGTTTTGTTTCATTCACACATGTTTAACACACAAATCCTGCATTTAGGAGTCCTTCTCTCAAACAGAAAACACTCTGTTCCACCTTGTGATGTCATATTGTGATACAGGAAGTACTCCACTCTGTTTTTAAACTTCATATGCATTCACGAGAATCATTTGGACGATTTCACCCTTAGAATTGCCAATCTCTAAACTAAAGGTAAAAGGTAGCTGTTAACTTGAAAACCGCTTCATGACATCACAAGGTGGAACAGAGTATTTTGAGCTTTGGAGATGTTGACAGCCTAATAGTGCAGAATTATGCAGAAGTGTGTGAATTAATCAGAACACAACTCCAGGTATGTTTTTGATTGACATTATAACATGACTTAAAGCTCACAAGAATCCATTTTGTGTAATACAGGACCTTTAATTAGCCTTAATAAAGCGTGTGTTAAAGGTTTCCGGAAGCATTTTTTGCTATTGAACAGACTCATCAATGTTTCCATGATGCATGTTTTGTTACACTACTTATTTCCCTTGCAAATTGTGGCGCTTCCCTGTAACAGAGCCTTCCCATATTTAGTTCTATCTGTTTCTCTTCTCTGGTAAAACATTACTATATTTTTTATCACTATATTTGACTTTTACTATGTCAACTATGTACTTTACAAATTAAAGATTATTTATGAGTTTACTGAAGCCCTTCCCTGCAGGGGCATAAATATTCCTATGAAATCGCTTGACAGTATTAATGTGTTTTGTGTGCTTCTTTTTATGGTAGTCCTCTAGAAATACTTTTGTAAAAGCGTTTCCCGTTGCTGATCCTAATCTGACCCATTCTGTTTTCCAAGAAGCACACGTTTAAAATACAAACTATAGACTGCGACTTTTGTTCTCAAAGACTTCAATAATCAAGGCCAAAGAGCACAGGACACAAAGGAGGAGACTCTAAAGAAGTATTGGAAAAGTCTAGCAGTACTTTTCTTTTAAAGGTGCACTGTGTAGCTTTAACCATGAATATTTAGGCTGTGTACATCTCTCAAACTGAAAACACTCTTCCTTGTGTTGTTATGTGACAATACAGGAAGTGCTCCAGTGTGTTGTTAGACTCCATACACCTTCGTGAGAATCATTTGGAAAAAATCAGGTCTGGAATTTTCATTCTCTCATAAACAAAAGGTAAAACGTAGCTGTTAACTTGAAAACCGCTTCATCACAAGGTGGAACTGAGCATTTTGAGCTTTGGAGATGTAGACAGACTAATGCAGGTTTACTCAAACATGTGGGAATGAAACAAAACACAACTCTGGGCATGTTTTTGATTATAAAATGGCTTAAAGCTTAATAATATAATAATAATATAAGGATCTTTAAATAGCGCTGTCTAAAAAAAATCTATATCCAAATATTAATGAATACTAAAACTAATATGAAACCAAAAGGACAAAAGGACAAAGTTGGGCCTTTCCTGAATAGCCTTGACACTGTACTGTATCATCACTGCTTATATTGTTGTACTGAAGTATTGTGCATTTCTACAAACTGATTTCCCCTTTTGGGATGAATAAAGTTGTCTGATTCTGATAAAGAACTTTACTTTACTATTACTTTATGTTGAAAATTATATTCTGTATAAAAAAGGAGTGTCTTTTATTGTAACTATGTAGCTCAGTTAGTAGAGGTTGGCAGTGCGATTCCAGCTGCCACAGATGAATGCTGTTGTTGTGTCTTCGGGCAAGACACCCACCTCGCCCCCAGTGTCTGTGTACTGTGATGTTTGAATGTGTGTGTGAGTGGGTGAGTGGTCGCTTGATGTACAGCGCCTTGAAGGTGGAAAAGCGCTGTATAAAAATGTGACCATTTACCATTTAGACCATTATTTTGTATTTTGTTTGTAGTAAACTGCAATATTGATCTAAAACTGATTAACACTGGAAACAGGTTCATTGAGTGCAAAACTGCAGATTTGATTCTCTGCTGCTGGCCCCACCTCTTTATAGTGGCATTTCATTGTAGCAGCACATTTTCATTTACTTATTTTTGTTGATGAAAAAAGGCTACGTGCGATTTTTGAACACTACCCGTATGACGTAGAGTCTGAATCTTTTGAAAAAGTACAGAGCTGTAGGAGGAAATAGGAGATATTGTAGAGCTATAGTATATAGTACTCAAGCCTTGAATGTTTGACAATACTACTCAAATATGCATAAATCAAATAATTAAGAGCAATCAAATCAAAATTGCAATTTAAGTGAATGCGATTAGCAAATCGCAAAGGCTGCAAAATTTTAAGTACTATAATTTCCTTCACAAAAAACAGCAAAATACACTACTCACAATAAGTTAGGGATAGTATTTTTCCTATTTGGTCTGAATTTCAATGAAATAAGTAAAAGTTCCCTTTGATATTACTAATAATGAATAAGAAAAAAACACCTTTTTCATTAGTTTAATTCATTACACCCCCAAAAATTATGACAATAACAAAGATAGCCCCAAATAACAAAAACTTGACTGTCAGTAACGGGTGTTTCCACCATTTGCCGCAATGACAGCTTGACAGTGACGTCTCATGCTCCTCACTACCTTCATGATGTTGTTCTGAGGCAATGCATTCCACTCTTCCACAAGTGCTACACGCAGTTCTGCCAAGTCATGTGGTGGTGGGGTACGATCATCCAGTCTCCGCTTCAACTGGTCCCAGGTGATGATGGGTTCTATGATGTCTCTGAGGTAAGAACGTGCAGTTACTGAGCCATCTACAATAACCAGATCTGTTTTGTGCTGACTGGTGATGCCTGCCCAGACTGTTGCATCGCCTCCACCAAAGGGAACCCTGGGGACCATGTTGACCTCGCCGTATCGCTCACCTCGCCTTCTCCAGCAACGCTGATGACCATCATTCCTGTGCAAGGTGACCCGACACTCATCAGTGAACAAGATGGTAGACCACTGCTGCATTGTCCAGGTCACATGATCTTGTGCCCACTGCAAACGTTCACAGCGGTGTCTTGGTGTCGGTGGAGTCACCTGCAACGGTTGTCTGGCATTCAAGTCAAAGCGATGGAGTCGGTTGCATATGGTTTGTCTGGAAACCCTAGTCCCCCTCACCTCTCATAAACGGGCCTGCAGCTGTGTGGCTGTTGCATGACGATGTCTGAGTGCGTAGGTCCTTAGATACTGGTCATAGTTGCGGTCTGTCACTCGTGGGGCTCCACTCCTGGGCCTGTCACAAACTCTGCCAGTAGTTCTGTGTCTTGATGCAAGTCTGCTGATGACACTTTGAGACACACCAAGTTCACGAGCAACATCCGACTACCTGCTACCGACCCGAAGGCGCGCTATGGCCAGGTGACGCTGCTCGTCTGTTAAGCGACGTCGTGTGTTCATGGCTGTTTGAATGATGAACTTGGAATGACTTACTGACAATACCAGCTTTTTATACCCACAGAATGTTGAAATTGATGCCACATTGACAAGGTTTGTGTTTTAGTATTTTTTGGCCTTAGCCCCAATATGTACACAGTGAGACCAGTATGTGGAAAACACAAAATGAGGTGTGTCTATCACTCCAATACATTTGCCTCCCTATCCCAAAAATCTCTGAAGTGAAGCAAACACCGTATGTATGACATCCGCTTAGTCTCTCTCAATATCCCTAACTTATTGTGAGTAGTGTATATATTCTGGTAGCCATGTAGTTTAGATCTGTACAAACAAGTTCTGAAATACATGTGAATCTTATTGCGTTTGTTAGTTGATGAGCCATTTCCAGTGTTTTTGTCATTTCTTCAGAACTTTGAACAGAATCCTATTATTAAAGAAGACATATTGTGCTTGGGTTTGCTATAAAGCTATAATCGATGACACCTGTGAATATTTTACACATTTTAAATCACAATATTCATCTTAAACGTCTTAAAATCAAATTGGAGAACGGTGACAACGGGTTGATCAGCAATATGGCGTCTTGAAAATAAGTGATTCAGGATTGCTCATTGCACGAATCACTCCAAATACAACTTTGGGAGGGTAAATGAGAAAGGGAAACAACTGTAATACGGTTAAAAGGTCTAATAGTAAAAGTTGATTTTGCATTATAGGTCTGCTTTTAAACATAAATCACAAATCTAACCCCAGTCGCAAAGTTTGTCAGTTAGACCTAATTCAGAACACCTTTGCTTGGATTTTGTGGAGCTGTAGTCACTTTTTTTCTATAGTTTTGCCACTTTGTTTTGGCTAAATATCTCATCTGTGTGTAGTGTGAGGAGTTGGAGACATGCAGAGCAGCTCAGCCTCTGCTCACTCTAATAATTTATGATGGTCTTTACCTCTGGGTCCCACAATGATACTGCAATAAGGAGTGAGAGTGTAACCGGGCAGATTGGACTTGGACACCCACCAATGATAAAGTTGATAAATGGTCACACTGCAGACTAATGGCTGTAGCTGAGACTAGACTCTCCTGTCTCCTACTTCCTCGCTCCTGTGTCCTTCCTCTTCTTTTCTAACTCCTTTCATATGTACTGAATGGATAATAATATTGAATATTTACGCTGTTATATGTATTGAGCTATTTCAGTATGATGTATCAAAGGCTTTACTGTATGTATAAATCAGCTGCAGAACAAAATTATAGCTATGAGACCCAGGAATGAATATAGTAGTTTAGTAGAATATATTGTGTCTGCAGGGGCCTAAACTACAGGTACAAGCTTTTAATGTAAGGTATTTCTAAACAGGACATTTAGTTGTTTATAGTGGACATTCTATCATCTAAAACACCTCAGCCTAATAATAACAACTGCAAGTCAAATTTCAATTTTGATTCAATTGCGATATATTGTGCAGCCCTGTTTCAGAATATTTTTAATTCATTCATTATTTCATACCACAACAGCACCATTCTTTCTCTATGAACTCTTTTACTTCCTCTTTTTTCTCGGGATTTAGAGAGACGCAGCTCCTATTCATTGTCTGACAGATAAAACAAAACCTGTCCATTTTTGACCATCTCACAGTGGACAGTCTCTTTCTGGACGTCTTTGCACATTTATATTCACTTTTCTTCTGAATTGTATGAGAAACACATTTCACTGTCACTGTGTACATGAAAATCCAACCTTTTTCACATTCAAATATTCTTAGTGGAGGCACTGATGTGAGACGTCAACAGCTCAGATGGGAGTATATAGACTGACATGTGACATCTTACTGAATTTGACTGTGAGTAGACAGTTTGGATTTGCATGTTCTACCTGTGTCTGGGTTGCCTCAGTTGAACTGAACTGCCTGTTTAATCTGAGACAGGTTTATTAGGGTATTTTTTTGAAGAACCTGACATCAATAGTAATTTTAATAATTTTTATGTTTTGCAATGTTGCCTCTCATTGTCTAAGAGTGTGTCTGGTTTGGTCCTGGTTTAGTCGTGGTACTTGGTTTGGTCCTGTTCTAGTTCTGGTTTAGTCCTAGTCTATTCCAGATGTAATTCTGTGTTTAGTCCCAGTTTTGATTTGGTATGAAAGTGTGGTTGTAGTAACACAAACTCTTGTTGGTCTAGCTCACAAAAATGAATTATTTGATTAAAATTCATTATTTATGGATTAGGATTTGAGGTGCGCATGAAAACATAAAATAGAATTGTAATCTGAGTTTTACAATATGCCAGTGTGTAAAGACTGTCTGTGATTCTTAACTCTAAATTGAGTGTAACAATCATACCTTGACATTATATTCAAAAGAAGCAGTACCAGAACATTGTTCTGTTTGGAAAACAATGAGGAAGTCACCTTTTTTTGTAATACAAGAAGTTAATGGGTCTAGTTAGGCCTGTCACAAATTTTGATGCAGGATATATGGCTACAGAGAAATATGGCAATAAACGATAATATTGAAACATGATTTGTATATTGTATTAATTTTTTTTTTTTAAAAGACAGTATCATTCAGTATTATTCATACAATAAATAACAGAGTGAACCAATAATTAGCCACTGAAGTCACTTATTAAGTCTTTTACAGCTCAAATCTTATCAACAAAAACATCCCAAATCTCCCCACTTTTACAAAGAAAATGTACAAACGATAAACACTGAGCGTTCATATATTAAACAAGAAGTCGATAATAGTAATTATCGTGACAGACCCAGGTCTAGTCACTAAGAGAAATAATCAAGTTAAACATTTGTGAATTTCATATCAAAATACAATGTTATCAGTATATGGAAAACTGGCTTTTGCCCCCATCTGGCAATGACAATGTCACATTTTACAAGCTGAAATCCTCCACCTTAAACTTATTTCTCCCTGTGTCCTTTCACAGACAGACCTGGAGGTGGTGGACCCTCGGGGCAGGACTCCTCTGCATTTGGCTGTGACTCTGGGGCATCTGGAGTGTGCCCACATCCTGCTGCAGCACGGAGCAGATGTCTACAAAGAGAACCGCAATGGGTGGACAGGTAGGGCATCTGACTTTAATGCTACAGGGATATGGGAGCAAACTGTACAGAGCAGTGTATTAAAGGGCCCATATTACACGGTTTTCTGATCAATGTGATAATGTTGTTTCCTCATCAAAAACATACCTGGATTTTTGTTTTGTTCCATTCACACACTCTGTTCCACCGTGTGACGTCATGTGGTAAGACAGGAAGTGCTCCACTGTGTTTTTAAACTCCAACCACCTTCACTAGACTCATTTGGATCATTTCAGCCCTGGAAACTTTACTGCACTAAATGTAAAAGGTAGCTCTGGGTATGTTTTTAATGCGTTAACAACATTATAACATGGTTTAAAACTAAAGATTTGCATAATATATAGGACCTTTTAGAATAGCGCCAAAGTAATTAGTTATTTCGATGTTTTGGTAACAACAGAATGAACAACGTACAATACAATATACAATACACAGACTAATTTTACTCAGACCTCTGCTATTGTTACTGTACTTAATGCTAGTCCAAGTAAACAAAGGAAGCTTAGCAGTAAATGTGAAATCATGCATGGGTATAATTACAATAATAACTTAATTAATAATAATTTACATAGATTATCTTCTGTATCCTGTATTATCCTGTATTTGAGATTAAGTGCTAAATTTTGGCCATCGGCATAGAAATTAACAAAACAAAACATCACTGTCTTTCGACTAGTCAAAAGTCCTCAAAAATGTGTTCTCAAAAATGTATGTGGCTGAATTCAATATGGCTCTTAATGGATATAGCTTTTAAATAATAGATATAATATTTTGTTTTAAATTGTTAATCTCTATGGGAACTATTTTTTTTTATCATTCTGATACCCATGGATAGATATCTTGCTCCTGTTTCTCAATAAGGAGGTTAATAGGTCTTCAGGCCCTCTTCAGGTTTCCTTCTATCCACAGCTTGTAGGTACAGTAAAAGCAGAAGAGAAGATGAATGACTGAATATATGCATTATTTAACATCAGTATTCACAGTTAAACGGATGGCTCACTTTGGCTTTTACAAATTGTCTGATCCGAGTGTTCACTGCTCCGCTCCTGTAATTCAAACAGGCCCGTCCCGATCACAGCTCATTGAGATGAATGAGACTGCAGGAGCACTCAGTGTCTTTTGCCTTGTCCTACTTCAGTTTCAGCGCCTGCCCTGCCCGTCCTAAATCACTGCGCTCATACATTTTGAATGAGGCCTGAGTGACTGATCTGTACAGAGACCTACTCAATAAAGTACAAACGTGTGCGATTTGGGGAAACAAAGTAGGACAAATTACAGGAAACGGATCTTAACGTGATCTGACTTGATTGTGATTTCAATTTGGTACATGAAACATAAGCCATGGACAACATTGTTCTTCCAGCTTATTTCTGGCCAAGAACATGGCTTAAGATCTTAAAGTGGTTGAAAGATGGGTCAGTGAAAGTGGACTTTAAAGAGGTCATATTATGTAAAACCAACTTTTTAACCTTGTTATAAGGATGTCGTCTCATCATAAGCTTACTTAGAGTTGTATTACAATTGACTCATGCATGTTTGAGTAATTCTCTATTGTCCTGCCTTTGAGGTTCAAAAGCTCAAAAAAAAAAAAAAAAAAAATCATCATCACCTACCCCTTATCTCTGCCCACTTCTCTGCACTTGAAAATCCACTGCTTACTACTTTGAAATGCCAATATGAAGAGGAGGGGCCTATTAGTTTAACAGGAAGTCAATGGACCTGTTTTTATTATTAAGTCGTTTGACTAATTTTGCAGTTTCAAATGAACAAAACGAAATGTAAAATCATGATCTACCTATGTTCATAATGTAATACTAACCCCTCCAAAAAGCACAATAAGTCTTCTTTAACCTCAACCTTGCAAAACCAAATTGCTTAAGTTCATTTTTGGTTTTTATATCCCAAAACACAAACATTTTTCAAGGCTATGGAAACCCAACCAAATAAGATAACCTCAAAGTCTACAAACATTTTACAAAACCTTGCAAACCCAACAAGACAAGCCTGCAAAGTCTGTATTTTCATTATATTCTTACGTTTGCCCCCTCTCTTCTCCGTCCAGTGTTGCAGGAGGCGGTGAGCACGCGGGACCCTGATTTGGTGCGTCTGGTGTTGCGTTACCGTGACTACCAGAGGACTGCCAAGAGACTGGCCGGCATCCCCATCCTGCTGGAGCGGCTCAGACAGGTGGGGCTTCATATAAACAAACATACTGTACATACACATATACATACACACATTTGAACTCTGTAATGGAAAAATAGATGTTTCATTAATCTGATTCTATGTCATTCAATGTAATGTTTCATTGAGATATGGCACGGGGTCCATAATTTGGCAAGATTATGGATTTTATCACAACTTCAAATTATCATGATTATTGGTTGTTTTTCTGCTGGATATTCCTTATTTAAAAACCGTCTCTTTTTATAACCTGAGCAACCAATAAATGGACATTTTTAAGTGCACCCGAGTTCTATTCCTGCATCCTGTAAATGACTAATGACTAAAAGAAATAATGTGTCAGCTTTTGTGTGACAGAAGAAGACCAGAGAGCACAGGTGAGCCTGAACAAAGGCCAGGTGAGGGGGAGGCGGCGAGGAGTGGGTGAGGAGAGGGGAGGTTTCACATCTGCCAAAAAAAAAATACATTTACAAATGGTAGTTTTAAAATAATAAAATACAGCACTATACATGTAAAACTATAAGGTTATTATTGTGGTGCATCAGTAGGCCTGTCACAATAATTACTATATCGACTCAATATATGAATGTACAATATATGTGTACTTTTTCTTTGCACTAATTCGAAATGTGTGGTTATTTTTTGGTAAAAGCTGTAAAAGGTTATATTAATAACTGCTTTAACTCATTCCAGATGCAAACTGAAGTACTTGTGTAAAGTGTTTTATTCTGCTATTTATTTATTGCAGCTTGTGATTGTGACCATATTGTACATTTGTGGCACAGTGGCAAAGCGGTTAGCACTCTCGCCTCACAGCAAGAAGGTCCTGGGTTTGATTCTGGGGCGGTGCAGGGCCTTTCTGTGTGGAGTTACAATAGGATAAGATCTCAATAGGATCTCCTGTGGGGCCAGGACTCCCCTGAAAAAGAGATTCTTAATCTCAGCGGGACTATCCTGGTTAAATAAAGATCAAATAAGATCAAAAATAAAACATTCAGATTAGTTTTTGTGGTTTAAATATGCTCTCGAGTTTTTGTGTCAGTGACATAAATTAGCTTCAGTTTGATCATTTATGGTCGATATTTAATTCAGCAATATATCGCACTTCAGAATTTCTTATCATGACAGGCTTAATTGTCATTGCCATATACATTTTGGAAGTAGTACCATTTAAAAACCAAAGCACCTGCCCCGTAATGTTTGTGTTTACAGTGTGACAGGGAAGCTCTGCTGTTGTTGAAGTCTCGTCTATGGGAGCTGTGAGTCATGCAGTTTCCAGAGCAGTGCTGATGCAGGGAGTTCACCGTAAACATGGAGACCGATACACATGATGTATATGTGCACTGGACCACAGGGACTGACTCACAATCTGCTATTTTAGGCCTGCACAGTATATCAAAGTTTGTGTTGGTGCAGTTATCAATTCACAAAGGATATTTAGATAGGAGAAATTCTTGGTAAAGAACTATATTCTTTTTATTTTATTTATTTTATTATTTTTCAGTCTTTTTATTGATCTTTTTGTAACTGTGGTTTAGACCTATAAACAAAAACTGAAAGTGAGTTGAAATGAATGGCTTTCTTTTATTAGTCCAGTTCATATTTCAGTCTTCTCTCAAATGTTAATGCTCCTGGAGTTGTGTAAAAGGTACACACTGAACAGAATCCTACTTTTTTAACACATATTGCAAATGTAAAACCGCAATATTTGTCATCACAATTAATGAAATATGCAGCTCTACATAATCTGTTTTATATGGACTGCTCACATTCAACTCAAATCAAGAGAAAACAGTTCAGAGTAATAAATGGTGTCTCATTTAAAGGTCTACGATGTAACTTTTCTGGGGCAGGGCACCCCACCAGTTTGTCTCCAAGGAGGTGTATTGTATTATTGCTTTGCCTTAAAATGATATCTACCTCCATGGAGACGATCTACCAAGTTACAAGTCTGTTCTGTGAAGAGGCAGCCCTGTTCACTTAATATCTTTCAAGAAATCTTAATAGCAACAAAAAGGTTTGTAATTGATGAATACAGAGATCGTTGTAATGCAGTGGAAAATTCCAGGCAAAACAACAACAGACAACAATGAAATTAGCCATACGCATAAAACTGCAAAGCAAACTGAACAACAGCTAATGCCTCCTCACGGTTTAGAAGTGCCAAAGATTTCACGTTGTTTATCATATGCTGCTCCCACACTGCATCTTCCTTTATAAACTGTCTCATCTATTACAGCCCACACAGACCTTCTTATGGTGCCAGTCCCTCGACAAACAAACAATGCATTAATTCACTGGCATTTTGCGTCCTTCAAACAATTTATCTTGCTGTATCTCTAGAAACTTTCCTTCATCAACGTCAATATTTTTACCCATTCGTCTTCCTCTGTCTCTGACGCAGGCCCAGGACTTCTATGTGGAGATGAAATGGGAGTTCACCAGCTGGGGTAAGTCTACGTAGCATTGTTTTTGTAATATATATTTTTAAATTTCATTTCATTTACTAGTATTTATTTATTTAGAGCAGATTAATGACGTAAATATATATGTAATCAGTACACTTAACGTACATTTCACATACTTTTTTTTATTTAAGCTCAAAAAGAAGTGGGAAGAAGAAAATGTATGAAATGCCACCCATGTCTTAGAGCATAAGTTAAATGCTTTGTTTAAAGGGTCCATATTATGCTATTTTCTAATCTATGTTATAATTTTGTTTTCTCATCACAAACTTGGAGTTGTGTTTTGTTTCATTCACACATTTAACACACAAACCCTGCACATTTGCTGAGTTCATCTTCAAACAGAAAACACTTTGTTCCACCTTGTGCTGTCATACAGGAAGGGCTCCACTGTGTTTTTAAACTCAATACACCTTCACTAGAATCATTTGGATGATAATAATAATAATAATAATAATAATAATAATAATAATAATAATAATAATAATAATAAAAGGTTACTCAAACATGTGTTAATGAAACAAAACAATTACGAGTATGTTTTAACAAATCAACAACTGGATTTTCCAAAAACATATTTTCACAATTTATTCATTTACATCATGCTTGGCTGAATTTGATTAGATTTAATTACAATCTAATGATGGCCTCTTGACAGATTAAGATCCTAATTGAAGTACATTGTTAAACCATTCATTTAAAATCTAGTTATTTTAAAGCATTAATTAAGTTAATTCACTTATAACTGCCACCACTGATTAGAAGGACCTCAAGGAAGGACTTCAGTCAGGTTTGTTCCAGAGCTCTGCACCCGCAGTCAAGAGGGACAATTACATGAAGAGCATGTTAAAACAATCACAGAGAAAAAAACATTATCAGTGCAAGAAAGAAATCTGTTCATTAAAGGTCCTATATTCCTCTAAATCTACCCTAAATCGATTCTTGTGCACTTTAAGCCGTGTTAATATCCTCATCAAAAACATATCTGGAGTTGTGTTTTGTTTCATTCACACATGTTTGAAAAACCTTTTATTATTAGTGTGTCTACATCTCCAAAGCTCAAAATGCTCTGTTCCACCTTGTGATGTCATGAAGTGGTAGTTTTCAAGATAACAGCTCCTTTTACCTGTACATCAGTAGAGATTGGCAATTCCAGGAGTGAAATTATCCAAATTATTCTAGAGAAGGTGTGTGGAGTTTAAAACCACAGTGGAGCACTTCCTGTATTACCACATGACACTGCAAGTGTTTTCTGTTTGAGAGAAGAACTAACCTAAATATGCAGGATTTGTGTGTTAAACATGTTTAAATGAAATGAAACAAAACACAACTCCAGGTATGTTTTTGACGAGGAAGCAACATTATAACATAGATCAGAAAATAACATAACATGGGCCCTTTAAAAGTTCAATAGTCGATCTATCTTGTGTAATGAGAAAAATACAGCATTTTGACAACCAATAATAACAAAATATGCAGGCAAAAACAATGCACATATCTCAGAAAATATTTTAGCAACTAATGATTCCTTTTATGTAGCCAGGAAGGCCTCATTAATAATATCCCTTAATAACATCATCAATAATATATGATGTCTTAACAAATAAATGCCACCTGCTTGTCTCCATGGCGATGCTTATGTTTAATGCCGTAAAGCAATAACATCTACATACATGGAGACACTAGAAAAGGTACACAGTGCACCTTTAAAAGAATATGCTTTTGTTGTTTTGCAGCATGTGCTTTAGCAGTGTTCCTCAAATCTGATTAAGTCAGATAGCTGCTGTTTTGCCATCGTAAGGCCAGACTGGTCAATATTATGTGTCCCATGTGAGTGGAGCAGTGCCGTGGAAAGGAGCTAATATCATTATGATCTGCCCCGGGGGATTGTGGGTCTTCCTGTTGTTCGTGGACACTGACGATCCGCACTTCCTCCTCTGTCCTTTATCAATGTTAAAGAGTTTGTCCACCGGAAACCATCAAGAGTCCATGTTTAAAGTGGGCTAACTGTGTAGTTTTCTGCTGACACATTAACAACTAAATAATATCGCTGATGTGAAATTTTATGAAGCCATTTAGTGATAGTAAATTATACGACTGTGTAGGAGTGGAGCCGTAAGCAGATCTATCTGTTTTCAGTGAGGATTTATACCACCAAATATTCTGCATTTTGAATAAATAGTTTTGACATCGAGATCCAATTAGCTGCATGTTGTGTTATGGCGTTAAGATCATTTAAAGGGCTCACTACTACTACTACTACTACTACGATAACTACTTTTACTATTTCTACTGGTACTGCTAATACAAGTATACTATTACTACTTTTACTACTACTACTGCTACTGTCAGTGCTTTTACTACTACTACTTCTCCTACTACTAATACTAATACTACAAATACGAATACTACCATTGCTGCTGCTCTTACTACTTTTACTACTACCACAACCCCTACTAGTACTACTACTATTATTACTAATACTGCTACTACTACTATTACTTTTACTACTACAACAACAACTACTACTACCACTACTACTACTATTACTACTTTTACTACTACTGCAACCCCTACTAATACTACTACTACTATTACTGCTAATTACTATACTACTTTTACTACTGCAACAGCAACTGCTACTTCTTCTACTACATTAGCAGTACTGATTTACCCTGTTGTGCCCTCAGTGCCCCTGGTGTCTCGGATCTGCCCCAGCGACACGTACAGGGTGTGGAAGAGCGGGCAGAGCCTGCGTGTGGACACCACCCTGACGGGATTCGAGCAGATGACCTGGCAACGAGGCAACCGCAGCTTCATCTTCAGAGGACAAGGTCAGAAAGAAGACCACCTTAACAGAATACCACCTTAACTCCTCTGTGTGAAAGAGGAAAAGATAGAAGACACTGTGCGATTTGTGCCTTTACTAAATGTCTCTCCCCAGTCCCTACTCTTCACCCTCATTTTATGTTGTATACTGCCTTATCCAAATATCTTTAAAAAGGCAGACAACACAAGAAGCGTCATTCATTTGTTCAGCGATCAACCAAATGCTTAAAACTTGCAAAGTGGGTGTTCATTTTTTAGCAAAGTAAGAAAACAGGATAAGATTACTTTATCATAGAGCTGCTCATTTCTAATTGTCAATTATATTCTTGTAAGAGCTTGTGGTTTGGAGCAGTGTTTAGACTTTGGAGAAGAAATTTGACAATTTTTAAATCAAGTCAATTGTTTATGTTTAAAAAGTGAATATTGAAAGACATTTTATTTGTTTTAATAGACTTATTCAAATTAAAGTAAAACATTGTGATTTTTTGTCATACCAGACCAATTTATTATACTATATTATAGTATTTATTCTTCCACGGGGGAAAATACAGAGAAAAATACTATACTTTATCACTGAAGTAGCTTAATATAAGGAAATGTGTTAAGGAAAATTAATAAAACCCTGTACGTTAGAAAATATTTCATTTGTGCATGAGCCAACACATCACAAAAACATGCACACTAAAATAACCCATTTCTTTGGAAATTTACCCTCTGCATCTATGTGATTTGAAAAGAAAACTAAAGCTCGAGGTTAATCAACACTAATTTAACTTGCAGACTTGTAATCAAAGTGTGCATGGCGTCTATAAAAAGAATAATTTGTTATTTAAGCTGACTTTATCCAAATTGTAGATATTTGATTTTCCATTTCCTTCCTATTACTGTGGTGGTCTTTTCTGTTTTGGTTCATTGGCTTTGCCTCCTCTGCACTTGTGTCAAAGTCTGTCAGCTGCTCCCTGTTCACCCACCTCTGTGTATTTTTATCCCGCCTCCTTTCTCCACTTTACAGCATAATACCTCTGCTCTCTGCTCTCGGTCACAGAACACACCTGTAACGGGTCTAACATGGTTAAGAAGAATTTAGTTAGATTTGGCTTTACCATTTTAAATTAATTTTACTTAATTTGTTTAGTTGAGTTAGTTGCATTGTAGATCAATGCACATTATTCATTATTATTAAAAAATATATATTTCTTTAACAAGATGGCACCAAAGACACTCCAGAAACTCACCAACTGCTCTGCAATCTTAATGCAGCCCCTGCCATAAGTTTATCTTTTTTAATCAAGTCAATGTCATGCAAAAAACCTTAGTCCCGTATTATGCTATTTTGTGATCTATGTTATAATGTTGTTTCCTCATCACAAACAGACCTGGAGATCGTTTTGTGTTTTGTTTTATTCACATGTTTGACACACAAATCCTACATATTTATACTGAGTTGTTCTCTCAAACAGAAAACACCTGGAATTGCCAATCTCTGAACTGAGGGCCAAAGGTAGCCGTAAACTTGAAAACTACCGCTTCATGACATCACAAAGTGGAACAGAGCATTTTGAGCTTTAGAGATGTAGACAGACTAATAATAAACGATTACTCAAACATGTGTGAATGAAAGAAAACACAACTCCAGGTATGTTTTTGAAAAGGTAACAACATTATCACACAGCTTAAAGCTCACAGGTGGTGTAGTTTTATTGTCTTCACCCTCATTTTATGTTGTTTACTGTCCTGTCCAAACATTGTTAGAAAAAGACAGACAACTCAACAAGCATGATTAATTTTAAGGTTGCAAGGTCAGGTGTAATGTCAACTGTCTGAATGTCTGAATATTTCTATTTTAATTACTTTTTTCCATCTTTATTGAATGTGTAAAAATGTATCTGCTGCCCTTTTCTAATCAGATAAAATTATAAAAAGATAAAAAGAATTATAAACGTCACCAAAACTGTTCAAATAGGTTTTTTTTTTTATTCTTATTGCTACATTTAAGTGAATTGTGTAGTCATACTTTAGGACTTTCCTGATTGAAGTAAAGTTTGTGTACTCAGCCTCTCTCTCTATATTGTCCCTCAGACTCGAGTGCAGAGGTGATGGAGGTGGACCATGACAGACAGCTGGTGTTTTGTGAGACTCTGTGCGTTTCGTCCTTGGGCTCTGTCCCTGTGAGAAAAGGCAGTAATGGCGCCTGCTGTGGGACAGGGGGCGCTCTGGGGCTCCTTGGGGCCGCTCTGCCCAGTGATGAGCAGGTTGCGGCCAGACTGTCTGCTCCTGTTGTCACCACTCAACTGGACACGCGCAACATCGCCTTCGAGAGGTCAGGACCCCATCACCACGGATTAAGTGTGGCTGTAATGAGTGCCCTAACCCCAAAATAGGACTGTTGCCATAGCAATTGACAATTCACAACAACATATGTATGTTTTGAATGGTCAAAAGCCTGTGAACAAAAAGCTAAAACCCAGAGCAAAACACCACAATAGAGTAGTAGTAGAAGTAGTAGTAGTAGTAGTAGTAGTAGTAGTAGTAGTAGTAGTAGTAGTAGTAGTAGTAGTGGTGGTGGTTGTAGTAGTTGTTGTAGTAGTAGTACTTTTGAATGAATGCTAGGGCTGCTATATTCAGCAAAATCGTTAAGGCTGTAATTTATTAAGTGCCATAATTTACTTTTATCTGGTTTTATTCTGCATAAAAAAAATAAAAATAAAAAAATAAAATAAAAAAAAAAAGAATTCTCTATTAGTAGAATTAGTAGACCTGTACAAAAACATGTTCTTAAATGTGATTCTTATATTCAGTCTTTTTGTCTGTTATTCTGAACATAATTCAAATGTGTACAGAATCCTATCAAAACATAAATCATAAATCGAACTGATATTACAGTACTTGTCAAAAAAAATGCACTTAAATATTTTTCCCAAAGCATTCAACCTTAATGAACACTATGTTTAATGGGTCTGGCATCTTAAAATCTCCATTGGTTTAACATTAACTGAAATATTTCTGATATGAGCTCTATAAACAAGAAGAAATAGCCATCTGTAGAGACATAGACAGTGACAGTGACAGATCGGAGCCCTGAGATGCAGTATGGGAAAGAACGCTAACACGCCCAGATATGGAGGCTGAGGTGTGCATCTTCCTGTCTGACATGTGTCACCTGAACCTTGCCTGGCTCAGCATCCTGTCGGCATGACGATAATATATTTATGGAGTTTCATGGACCAGGCACAGAGAGCTGGGGAGAGTACCTCCATCAGTCATACAGGGCCTGCACTGTGGTACCAGTGGAGTAAACAAAATATTAATAGAGAAAAAAAAATCAAGACACTGTTTCAAAATATTGATCCAGTTTTGCAAGATATCACAATTGTCCTTAATACAGTAAACTTGTTAATAAACAGAAATGCATCTTGGGTAGGTAGGTCATGTGACATTGCAAGTTACTTTACTAACTGGTAACTAATTGCTCGAGGATTATTTTCTCATTGTAATGTAATGTAACACTATACTAAAATTGAAGAATTTGGTCAGTAGTGAGTTTATAATAAATTATTCTAACCTCTAAATCAAACGTATGTTGAATTTTATACAAATCATGGTATATGAGCAAGTTTTTAATAATAATGTTGACGCTTGAAGAATTTGTTGTAGCTAAGAGTAAAACGACACTGTGACTATCTGAAGCAAATACTATGAACTTGATTAATTTATATTTTGCTGCAGAATTTCTTGACGTGGTCTTGACGTGATCCGTTTATATGTTTTTCCAGGAATAAGTCGGGAATTCTGGGCTGGAGGAGTGAGAAGACGGAGATGGTGAACGGATACGAAGCCAAGGTAATGTCACTGTTAAAGAGACGCACTGTATCTGCTCTGTGTCAGGTTTTTGATATTTCCAGTCAGGCCTCTTCTTTTTGAGATTTGTCCAGAATCACTTAAGTTATTTTAAGCTTCTGAGGACATGTTCAATTGTGATAAATTGGTATATCTTTTTTTACTTTTAAAGGGCCCATATTATGCTGCTTGCTTGTTGCTTGTTTCATTCACACATATTTAACGTACAAACCCTGCATATTTAGGCTGAGTTCTTCTTTCAGACTGAAAACTGTTCCACCTTGTGATGTTATGTGGTAAAGGTGTGTTTTTAAAATCTTTTGGATAATTTCAGCTCTGAAATTGCCAATCTCTGCTGAACAGAAGGTAAAAGGTAACTGTTAACTTGAAAACTACCACAATAATAATGCAAGATTACTCAAACATGTGTGAATGAAACAAAACACAACTCCAGGTCTGTTTCTGCCGAGGTAACAACATTATAATATGGATTAAAGCTTGCAAGAGTCAATTGTGCGTAATATAGGCCCTTTAAGTTCTTGCAGTTGTATGAGACTTAATACGTAGGCCTAGAAATCTGTACTTTTTGTAGTACCCTGTTTTTATACGCTGTTATCGCCGACCCTGGTTGTTTTTCTGACCTCTTGAAGGGCTAGAAGTGAAGTGTCAGCTCCATCTGTCAGCACAGTTTAAAAAGGCTCAGACGAATCCTACTGTAAAATAACACTGTCTGAAATACAGCTACTTTCTGTTCTAAGGGAGAGTGGAAAAACACAAAGCTCCTTTTAGGACACTTTGAAGCGCCTCTGTTTGTTCTAATACGGGGCTCCTCTGAATGTTTCATGAGAGATTTCCTGTACTGTAGCCAACTGAGGATCTCCCATGGTGCTGTGCTGTAGAAGGAATCATAAGAAATTTAGATGAATAACGATCTCTGCCTCTCTTTTAGTGTTTTAAAAGAGATTCATGACATAGTGGTACAGCCAGTTTTACCTAGCACCAAAAACATGTACAAAAGACTCTTCAGGGACCAGGACTACCCTAGAAAAGAGATCAGGAAAGCTTTGTTATGTCCTTTTTTTATTCAAGTAGGTCTGGGAAATATGACTCCTCATGTGGATTGTTTATTTTGTTTTCATTTTGTCTTATAAAAAACTAATTTTCAGTATTTCTATCCTGACAATAAACAATACAGCTGCCATTTAATACTACATATAATCATGTTTGTTACTATCATTGATGATAAATGCACAAGCTCCTCTTTCTTCTTTTGTTTAAGGTTTACGCAGCGTCCAATGTGGAGCTGATCACTAGAACCAGGACGGATCATTTGACGGATCAAAATAAAAACAAACCCAAAGGTAAGGCTCAGAATCAGTAAACAGTTATTGATGTCGCTGAGTGCTGCTAACTTAAAGATTGACATGAAAACCACAGAATCTGATGTGATTAATTAGAGGGACCACGATCAGAAAGAAGTCATGTGATTTTGTTGTTTACATGTCATTAAAAAACAAAAAAAAACAAAAAAAAAAAACTCAACAATAATGACATTTGGAGTGTGCATGTAGCCGCTGCCACTGGGATAATATATAAACACAGTTAACTTTATTGTGTTTTTAAAGTAACTAAATGAGTTAAATTCAGCTGAACAAAAAAAAAAATAAATAATAAACACCTCATGGTAACTGAAGCCTGGGTTGGTTCAACAGAAAAATAATCTTGTTTGACAGCAAATACTCTGACCCCTTGTGGCGAGACTGGATTACTACATGTGCTCATCCTTAAAACATAGACATAGAGCTTATGGTGTATTTTAAACATGATTTTTTCAGATGCAAAATTCAATAAATGATTTAATTTGTCCCTGCTGGGTTGCTATAGTGGATCTCACAATGTAGTGTGAACATAAAGCATAAAAAGGTTTGCATGACAGTTTGTTCAAAACTAAAAATAATGAGGAACACAGCAAAGGTTATATGAAAAAGCTTCAGTTATTTTGTATGTTGTTATTATTTATAGGTGGGAGGACTCCTCTGCAGAACTTCCTGGGCATCGCTGAACAACACATGGGCCCCAATAATGAAGTGAGTACACAAACCATATTTTTATGATTTTTATGTAACTTTTCTAGTAAAAGGTGTTTTGTCTCCATGGAGATGTTATTGCTTTGCCTTGAATGTTCCACAGTACAGCATTAAGTTTATTTATTTCCAAGGAGACAAGCTCCAGGCCAAGCTGCAGGTCAAAACTGTGGAGAGGCGAGCCTGTTAACACTAAAAAGGTAAGGTATTTTTCCAGCAATAAAAACACCTGTAATTGAATGAATGCTAGATAAATACTACATACTAGTAAGTGTAATGCCATACTGTGGAACATTCCAGGCAAAGCAATAACATCTTCATGGAGACAAGAAAGTGTTGGACCAAATAAGTTACACTGTGGACCTTTAAAGACCCTATATGACACTAAATGGATTCTTGTGAGCTTTAAGCCGTGTCAGAATGTTGTTACCTCATCAAAAACAAATCTGGAGTTGCGTTTTGTTTGTGTAACCCTTTATTATTAGCTCGAAATGAAACAAAACCCAACTCCAGATATGTTTTTGACGAGGAAACAACATTATAACATAAATGAGAAGATAGCGCAATATAGGACCTTTAATAACTGCTTATCCATTTTGTAACACGGTGGGTAGATTTTTATTTACATTTTTATTACATAGGTAAAACTTTAAATAGTGTCTGTGATGAGCTGTTTTGGCCCCTCTGATGAAAAGCTTGTCATATGTATATTGTATTACTCTTGTTTATCTTGAGTTTTGATGCTTGCTATAAATTCTTTCAGTTCTTTCAGTATGTTTTTTTTAATTTTATATATTGTTTTTACATTTCTATATAGGGTTGAAAGTCTTAAAACCACACAGTCTCTTTATGTGTTGTGTGCATTTCTCTGCCCACTGTACTAAACCTCTGCAGAGCTGCTGACTAAAGGAAATGGGCAGATCTGTGGAGCGGTGGGAAAGGTCAGAGCAGAGCTGTCTAGACCTCAACATCAGAGTGTGAAATAAGAAACGAAACACGAAAATAGTAAACAGTAGCTTTGAAAAGACAGGACATGTTATTAAAGTAGGGATTGGGGTTCACATTTTAGCCTGTGTTTGTGTCAATAAAAATGCAGTTTTGTGCTCTGTAATAATCACTTAACTGCCTTGAGTTCATAGTTTTAACTTTGTAAATTAAATTGTAAAATCACTGATGAAAATGATAAGAGAAAGTATAAGCCAAGTGTAGTATAATATAAATATTATTGGCAAAAAGGTAAGATAAATGGTTAACAATTCAAAGCTCTGTTTCTTTGCACAAGCTGTAGTGCTCCAGATGCCCTGTCCTGTCTGCTTATCAAACACATCTCTACATGTATCTCTATGGTGGAATGTTCAGCTGTTACAATAGAGACACAAAGCACGCATTAGCAAACACTGCCAAAAAAGTTTTAAGATCGTTTGAAAACTCAAGAAAAAATGTAAAATGGATTTTCACAACACATTTTCAGGAGGCTGAGATCAATACAAGTGTTCATGGTCCTGTTTAGGAGTTTGATTTTCAACAAAAAGATGAGAGTGAGAGACTTGTTTAACAGTACAAATGATCTCACCTTTTGTTCTTCCAACTACGTCAGCCTTTTCTGGTCAGATTGTGTAAAAACAAAGCTCAGATTAAAGTCTAATTACAGAGCTTTTAACAGAGACAGATCAGTATCAATAGAATGAAGTATTGCTCTCCTCTTCCACTTGATCTAGAAGCCTTTACAGTGGCCATTTACGACTTGTTTAAACGTGTCTGTCCAATGTTTATATATTCATATTTCCTTTGACAGGCCTTGGTGACGCAGATGTCGTGTCCTGCCGTCACAAACCCGTCTGCGCTCACAGCGGAGGAGTACTTCAACCCATCCCAAACCCAGAAGGACATCGGACACCCATGTCAGCTCACCACCAAGACTCAAAGGTGACTAAACAACTGACAGTCCACCAGAAACGTTACACAGTGCACCTTTAAAGAGGAAAAAAAAATAACTGGGGGTCCAGTAATTAAAAATTGATTAATCAACAACATTCCAGCAATGTAAAATGTTGAAGTTAAATTTCATAGTGCTGTTTGGTTGAATGTAACTTCTTTACTCAATCTTTAATAGCAGAAAATAGTGCTCTCACCTCACAGCAGAAAGGTCCCAAACTCCTGGGTAGCGTGGGGCTTTTCTGTGTGTAACTCCCATGTTCTCTGAGTGCTATCACTAAAAACATGTACAATAGACCCCCCTGAAAATCAATTTCCAAATCTCAGTGAAACTATCCTTGTAAAATAGAGGATAAATAAACACAAAGAAGAATATAAATATGAGCTAGAATAGACAGTGTTACTCTGTTTGACTTCCAGTATTAGTGCAGTAGTTATAACACACTCTTAATATGCTGCATAACAGTGGGAAACCCTGTTCATTTCCCCTGTCAGTGCAGCTCCTGTCTAACTCACGCTGACAGTGTGCAGCCCTGAGTCTGTGCTTCATTACAAGTGAAATTGTGAATCGATTGGTCTCAGTTTGGGCACAACTCAAGCAGATTTGTGGACTATTGTTGTTTACTCATGAAATCAATGTTCGCTGTCATCCATGACCATGAAATATAACAACTTCTCACATTTTATGTTGAGGCAAGAAAGTCCAATATTGAAATAATCAGCATTTTTCACTGATGTTTTGTGGCTGGCGAACTATTATCATTCAGATCAGAGAGAGTCCTTTTAGGTTTAAACCATAGACTGTGCGAAGAAGTGGACTAAGTGAGTGTGACATCAACCATAGCGTTCAGCTCCAGTCAAATGAAGCTTATGTGGCTAGCAGTTATAGGAGTGAATTTGAAGTCAAGTTCTATATTAGGAATAGGAATTTATAAACAGACAAAATAGTGAGATAAAAACAGAGTGTTAATACGAACATTTTAAGACCAAAATGACGAGGCTCACTGCAGCAGTTACAGAGAGAAGGGTGACAGCTTTTCAATGTAAAGTCAACTGGAGCTAGAGTCGATCGAGCCAGAAGCGCCCCCATGCTCACTTCCTATTTGGAACGCAGCTATGTCCATTTATATATAAAGTCTCGTTTAAACCAACCTGATTTCAGCATTGAAACTGGCAACCCAACTGAGAGGCTCATGTGAGGCTCATTCTGCTTTACATTTATATAAACTCGGCCATCATGTCCAATGTTTTTGTGATTAAGAATAAATCATCATTATAATTGTTTATTTGATTTGCTTTATTTGATTTGAACATGTTTACCTTGTATTTGAGGACCCAGTTTGGTCATGTTTGTGGAATTTAGAGTCTTCTACTGTCCCTTTTAGTATATGACAACAATATTTATAACAATATTTGACTAGATTTTATATATTTTTACTTAATTCAGAATGGTATTTAGCTAATAATCAGTGAAACATCCCATTTGTGTCATCCATTTTTAATTTAAATTAAAAGTGTAAAACGTGACACAATTTTGATGTAAATTGCCTTGAACTACTCACATCGTTGTGTTTTGTTTATTGCAGGTTTAAAGCGAAGTTGTGGCTGTGTGAGTCCCACCCTCTGTCTCTGGCGGAGCAGGTGGTGCCCATCATTGACCTCATGGCCATCTCCAACGCTCTGTTTGCCAAACTACGAGACTTTATCACACTGCGCCTGCCGCCCGGATTCCCCGTCAAGATCGGTGAGAGGCGCAAGGCATCATGGGAAAATGGGGAAATGGTGGAAAGGTTAAGTTAAATGGTGCCATTTTGAGGACATTGTGAATTGTTCATTGCTATGACAATGGTCGTAACTTTTTGTCATTCTGGGCACTTGAATACAATCAAATAAAATTTATATTTAAGATGATAAGAACCTTGTAAGTTTGCAAATTTCAGTGTTGTAACAGTGAAATACAAAAATATGCAAGATAAATAAGGATTCCAAACAGCTATTAAAACTAGATGTTTAGCTATTAAAAATACGTAAATATGAATACAAATTAGATACTAGATTTTGAAGAATAATAAAAATAATAATACTAATAAAAATATTAGTAGTAGTAGTCCGTAATTTTAGAATGAGTGACACAGCATGTCTGTGGGTGGGAGGAGGGTACATGTGACTGTTGTCTGTGGGCGGGTTACAGTACAGTCTATGGTTTGAAGTGGAATCGGCTGGTTATGGGTGAGTGGGTGTGGGCGAAGGATTTTAATTGTCTCTATGAAAAGCACTTACATGCTCTGTATATGAAGTTTGATATTTGATAGTAATAGTAGGTTTGACCCATGTTCTTCTATTTGAATATCAAGTCTCTAATGAATTGAATGTGAAAGTGTAGTAGATGTGGACTAGAGTTGACATTTGTACAGGAAAGCCCCACAGAATATGTATAATTAGCACCGACGGGAAAACAACACTTTGAAATGTCATTGATAATTAAATATATGTACAGTATGTCCTACTTGTGTCTGTGCAGAGATCCCCTTGTACCACATCCTGAATGCTCGTATCACCTTCAGTAATTTGAACGGCTGGGCAGAGGGCGTGAGAGGAGACCCAGAGGAGAGGCCTGTGGAGGGGGGACTGCAGAGAGGGGACCCCAGCTCAGAGACACCATCACCGGGCAGCGATTCCTCCAGCGTGTCCAGCTCCAGCTCCACCAGTGAGAACAATTGTCTTATTTAGGCCTGTCATGATAATTACTATATCAACTTATTTTTCAATATATGAAAGATGGAACAATTGTTTTTGGAGTCAAAATTTATTGTGGGTAGCTTTTATTTGTACTTGTGGGGGAGTTTTTGTTCTTTTTTTTGGCTATGATTCGATTTCAGCAGAAGAGGGCTGAATAAATAACTTCTATGACTCATTCTAGATGTATCCTAACTACTAAAGTATTGCATTCTGCTATTTATTTTTGGCAGCTAATTTTTTTTAGCTATATTGTACATTTAGAATATTTTCTGGGAGGGATAATCCTGCTTTTTGGTTGTTGTGTCAGTGTGATAGATTGTTTCAGTATTATCGTCTATATTTTCCTCAGCTATATATTGTAGGCTACTTCAAAATGTGTTATTGTGAAAGGCCTAGTCTTATTTTTTATAGCTATGCCTAAGTTAGTTTTATGTATTAGTTTGGAAGGGCTGAACTAATGTTTTGTATTGTATTGTGCAGCCCTTTTAATAACAGATCATTTCACTCACAGTTTTAAGAGGTGAACATGTTTGATTAGATAGCAGACTTTGGATTTCTTCTAATGAACTTAATATTATTGCAGTCGTCGTAGTAGTAGTAGTAGTAATAGTAGTAGTAGTAGTAGTAGTGGTAGTGGTAACATCATAACATTGCACATTCTATAGATTACTAAGAAAATACTACTTCATTGCACTTCTGGTTTGATTTTAAACTACATTTTGTTACATTATGAATTCACAATTGGATTTTAATCTGTCTAACTGCCGAAGTGTTTCTAAGCAAGTGGCTGTTCGAAGACTTTGTTCAAACTACAGACTGTATATATAAATAGACATAGCTAACGAGTGAACACGGGGACACTTCCAGCTCCATCGACTCTGACTTTACATTGAAAAATTGTTGTCCCTCTCTCCGTAACTTCTGCTGTTGGTCTTAAGATGTTCGTATTAACCCATTCTACATGATCTTTGTGTTTTTATTTAACTATTTTGTCCTTAAATAAATTCATATTCCTAATATAAAACTCGGCTCCAAATTCACCCCATAACTGGTAGCACTGTGAACTTCATTTGAGTGGAGCCGAATGCTAAGGGTGATGTTAGTCCACTTCTTCATACAGTCTGTGGTTTGGTCCTGGTTTGATCACAGATTTACTCTTGATATAGACTAGGTTTGATCCTGTTCTAGTCCTGGTTTAGTCCCAGTTTGGTCCCAATTTTGATGTGGCATGTCTAAATGACCACTGATCATTTATAATTACCCATCCCCTGTAATACTCTTTCTCTCCATCTCTTTTGCCCTCTCTGTGCTGTAGCGTCGTGCCGCGCTCCAGAGATCCCTGTGTGTGTGTTTGAGCCCCCGGCCGGCTACACTCTGCTGGGGTCCCGACACAGAGAGCCCCTGAGGGAGGAGGACGAGGACCTGCTGCAGTTTGCCATCCAGCAGAGTCTGATAGAGGCTGGATCTGAGTATGACCAGGTACTTCCAATTCACTATTTTTAATGCACTTTAAAAACGCAGTTGACCAAAGTGCAGTACACAACAATAATTATAAAAGGCAATAAAATAAACATACAAAAACACACTGCACACTATAAAAGTCTACATTAATCTCAATGAACAGATGAGTTTTAAGAGCTGATCTAAAAACGTCAAGTGACTAGGTACTTACAGCTTAATGTTATCTAAATACTAAACACAGCCAAAATAGTCTTATCTGCTGATCACACTTTCACACTCATTTTATTAGGTCTATCTTACTCAAAGTCCTCCACCTACTTATCTCCAAAGTATGGCATTAAATTTGTCTATCTCTATGGAGACAAGCAGGAGATGGCACCAGGCCAAGTTACAGGTCAGACCTGTCGAGAGGTGACCCACTTTACTTTAAGAATACATGTTTTTAAGATCAAATCTACAGGATAATTTGGCTATGGAGACAGAATCAAACCAAGCTGCTTGTTGAGGACTTTTGACAAATCTTGCTTTCACGATACAATTTTGTAATATTTTATCTTCAGCACATTTAAGCTGAGCCATTTACTTTAGTTTGAGACTTGGTAACTGTTTTCCAGAAATAAACACTTCAATTGATATGTGGAAATATTACTATGTCTCTGTGTTTAATGTTTGCTGCCAGTGCTTCTGTAATAATATTTACATCTCTGCTATTGCCTGGTATGTACTGAAGAAGCAACATTAATATGGAGCTGGTTTATCATAACTACTGCAATGCGTAATGGTGGTAGTAGTAGTGGTAGTAGTAGTAGTACTAGTAGCAGTTTTGCATGTAGGGATCACCATGTCCTGTTTCTTGTCTTAAATCTAATCCACAGGTGACCATCTGGGAGGCACTGACCAACAGTAAACCAGGGACCCACCCACTGTCATGTGACCCCAGCCGCTTGGACAGGTCAGAAACGCAACTCCATTTTATTTACACACGTTCTGAAATCCAAAATCTAATATGGAGGATAGAGTGTAAATTACCATATGACTAAAGTACTGTGTAACTTTTCTGGTAGAGTCCGCCACTCAGTAAAGACATCTCCATGGAGATGTCTTTATCTGGAATATTCCACAACATATGAAACAACAGCGGTGACTCTTGTACTAACTGTTGTGTTGTCTTATATGTCATGGTGTGTGAGTGAGTGTTTTTTGGTGATTGATGTGGCTGATTTAGCCTTGCTTCCATATGAATTAAATGAATAATGCAATGTACACTACTTTGGGCATCTTAAAAGGTGCTAAATAAATCCAATGCATTATTAGTAGTAGAACTAGTGATATCCTTATGGTCTGGTTTGTGTCCCCCAATAGCACGTTTAGTTAATTTTTCATTACAAGTTTGTCTACATCTCCAAAGCTCAAAATGCTCTGTCCACCTTGTGACTTCATGAAGCAGTAATTTTCAAGTTTAAAGCTACCTTTTACCTTTAGTTCAGTAGAGACTGGCAATTCCAGGTCTGAAATCATCCTATGATTCTAGTGAAGGGGTACGGACTTTAAAAACACAGTGAAGCACTTCCTGTATTACCACATGACATCACAAGGTGGAACTCTGCCAAAATATGCAGGGTTTGTGTGTTTAACATGTGTGAATGAAACAAAACACAACTCCAAGTATGTTTTTGATGAGGAAACAACATTATAACAGAAAATAGCGTAACATGGGCCATTCACTCTGCTGTATACACTTGTACTACAGTTGTACCGGCTGCCCTCTTATTTACCTCAAAGGGGCAGTTCTGAACCCACTTCCTGTTTTAGTTCCTCTGTCATCCATCAGCAGGTTTTAATGACGCATCATTTCTTTTTATAGCTTCCTTTGTTCCTAAACGGACAGCAGAGCACAGTTATGGGAAATGGGATATTACATTATTACACTAACACTGTTTATGGATACACTCTGCCCTCTCTAATAAGTCAGAGAAGATGGATTTAGAAATATCAGCCAATAATAAATGAGGGGCTTTTTCCACTGTCCAAATCTATAAGTATGTTATACTGGTTCTAATAATGAATAGACATGATTTAGAAAATATGTAACCAAAAGAAAATGGCTGTTACTTTATATGGCTACTTCAAAAGTTTCCCATCCCATAATATTATAATATAAATACTTTGAGCTGCTGGCTTAGGGTTAGGGTAACAATAATCACCATTGCAAATATGCCTCCTACTGTGCAATGATTTCAATGTTTGTTTGGTATTGCTAACTTTCTAGCTATTTACTGGGAGTATGTAACTTGGCCTGAAGGCCGGCTGCCATCTGATAGTTTCCAGGAAGTTGCTGCTGCTTTAGGACAAAGCATTGGGCCATTATATAGATCAGGATTTTTGGCCTAATAAGGTATAGTAAGGTTTACTTTACTGATCCCTTCAACCAGTGGCACTGGGGCAACCTGTCTGGAGCAGTGGGCTACTGCTAGACAGCACACGGGGACCCATCTCCAGATCCTGAGCCAGGCTTGGTCAGGACTACCTTAGCTGGAGGATTTGACGTACTGTGCATGTTTTGGGCTGATGGAGGAAACCCAGCCAGACATGGGGAGGAAGATGCTACACTATACAATGACCGATGGTGGAAATGAGCAATTTTGCTCTAACCTGGTGCAAATATGTTGCCGCTTTGTGTAGGTCAAATGTTTTCAGTGCCTGACAAATAAACAAAACTAAACTACAGTGAGATAAATGCATTTACCATTATGTAACACTCTTGTTACAGCAGGAATATAAATTTAACCAAAATGTACTCCAACTGTACTTTAAAATAATTTGGACCAGAAGATTCGACTACTTACAGGAGCAGTGATGTGAATGAGACTCAGACAAAGGCTTAAAGGTTTTAAATGCCGGCTTGTATTAAATTAGAAAAATTAAATTTAAAATAAAATTATCTTTTTGGTACCAACACTTCTTAGTGACAATCTTTCTACAATCACAGTCACAAGCTCTTACTTGGGTGCACCCTTTAAATTTTTCATTTAGGTTAACTTCAAAATAAACCTGGCTCAGTCACAAAATTGGATCCACATTATATTCATAAAACAAATCAATTACTCAATCACTCTACCCCACCCCAAGTTCACTTCCTGCTTGTGAAGATATGTGTGCAGTCCGCGAAAGTCCTTATGAGTTCCAAGAAAGTTTAATGTCCAATGTTCCAAGGGATTAGGGCTGAATGATCTATCATTTTAGACTGAAAATCGCGATCTCAGACAACACTATTTTGGGATCGTTAAAGCCACGTTTTTTTGCAGCGCTCCTAACTGACCCAGGTTTTGTTTTGTCAACTATTTCACACATGTACATCGCCTCCCTGCCGCGCTGCTGAGCTCACCAATCAGAAGCGGCAGCACAGGTTACGTGTTCTCGACTCCAGCTCACCAATCAGAAGCGGCAGCACAAATCACGTGTTCTCGACTCCAATCAGTGTAGCTGGTCATCAATTTCAGAAATGGCTTTAGCGGGACCAGAAGCGGAGTTTGGGGGTTTGAACCCAAAGAAAAACAGCACGTCGGTCATTTTTCTGTATTTCGGGTTTGAGGCTGTAGATAAACATCAGAAACAGGTGCTGTGCAAAACACATCGTGCTAAAGTTGCCACATCCAGTGGAAACACGACCAATTTATACCGCCATACGCACATTTGCATGACGAGTGCACGGCGAGAAAGTCCAGTGAAACGTGCCTGTAAACACGGTGAACAAAGAGTCGTTTAAAAGTTTCCTCCGCACGATGGATAAGAGGCATATGCTTCCCTCCCGCACGTGCTTCAGTCAGGTTGCCGTCCCACAGCTGTACGCAGAATGTAAAGAAAGAGCTGGAAGATGTGGAGTATTATGCCACAACTACTGATCTGTGGTCAAGCAGAACGACTGAGCCGTATTTCTTTGCTCTACTTAAGTTGAGCCATAGACGGTTCTTTTAGTTCTTCAGTTGTAAGAACTGCTGTTGCTCAAGCCCTCAATGTACCCTGTGTATACCATGTTTCTTTTTAATAAATAGGACTAAAATTTGAAATAAATTCTTGACTTTAGTTTTCATTCTTGCATTAGTTATGGAATTTAATGTTTGAATGGTATGATGTAAGTTTCTGTCATGCTTGCGAATATTCATGTGCACTGAAACTTGATTTGAAAAAAATCGTGGATGAAATCGAAATCGCTATATCTGCTAGAAAAATCGCAAATTCAATTTTTTCTTAAAATCGTTCAGCCCTACAAGGGATGTATGTAAGGAAGGGGGCAGCAAGTGACAAGGCGTGGAAGGGGTTTGTTGCTGTGGGGCCTACCACACTGCACCGTGCAGTAGATGATCGAATCAACCAGTTCGTCCAAGTGGGGTGGCTCGCCATCAACGACAGGTCCGCCCAACAAAAAAACCTGACCTGTCAGACAAAGTGTCATAAAATACTATAAGTGTACAATTAAAACTATCTTCACAATCTGTTCTGACTGTAATTTATTGCTTGTAACATTACTCATGTTTACAAGTGAAAATAAAATAATGAAATGTAGTTATGTTGTTTTACTGTCTAATACATTAGCTTTTCTGAAATATTCCCAAATCTTCACATGAAATTTACTAAAACATTCTCAAATCAAAAGCACTGACTGCAGTAAAATTGCCGTAAACAACCAAACATAAAATAAATCCCTCTGATAATAAGATATTTTTACAGTGTAAGCATCAAACCATGTGCATTTTACAATTTGACCTTAAACATGAACAACAAAATGCTCACCGATCTCACGGAGGGGAAAAGGCTGGAGCTCAAAAATGGCGCTGCTTCCCAGCCTCTCTTGTCTACAACCAAAAGTGCAGAGGGTACAAATAATGAATTTCTAGCTTAATGTATCTTTCTCTGAAGTAAATATGCTAGATATAACGTTTAGCTTCAACAACTGATAGTGTAAATCATCATTCTGTGTATAGTTTGTACCTTTATTCGCTTTTTTCAGTCTCTGCTTCTGCCAATGCCTCGTGTTCAAATTGGAAGAAAGGAGCAAGAGGCCTGGTGGCTGCTGCATGTGGGGCCATGGGGCGGGTCAAGTGCGCAGCTTAAGAGAACTCATTGGTCGAGAGCTAAATGTCAATCACTTGTGGAACAGGTTAACCCTTTAGATGTTGACATGTAGCAGCCTGGAACAACTAACAAAACAATGTTTTGGGGCTTAAGAGCACATTTTTATTAAAGGTACTATTAAATATGGGCTACAATTAGTTACCCAGCAGCTATTAGAGTATGGACATTTTGCTCATCACAAAAGTAGTGGATATTAACATTTTTTTTCAGTTATTTGCTTTTATAACATGGAGGACATGTTCCTTAGCATGGTTTTAAAGTATTTTTGTCTTTCTCCTTCCAGGACGCCCCTGCACAAAGCCCGTCCTGCCTCCAGCCTCTGCTCCACTCCATCCAAAAAACAACCAAACTCCTGTTGTTATGACGAACAGCTCCGCATCGCCATGGAGATCTCAGCGCGGGAACAGGAAGAGGCGGAGCAGCGGCGGCGGCAGGAAGAGGAGGAGCTGCAGAGGATCATACGCCTGTCACTCATGGAGAAGTGACTGCTGATTGGCTCACAGGGCTCCTAGGGGCGGGGTCTGTGGTACAACAATGGACTGTCCAGGAGAAAAGAGCACATTTGTGCCACGTCCAATTTATAGTAATTTACCTCCTCAATTCCTCAGCTGTCAATCAAACCCAGAGAGGAAAGGGGGAGGATGTTGTGTTCACATAATGTTCCTGCGTTATAAAGAGCCGATGATTTCAAATGGAGTAGGGGTTCAGCTAAGAATGCTTTGTTACAATTTGTTTTAGTGTGATGCAGTTTTTGGGTTAGAAAGGGAACTCTGTTAACTGCTCAACCAGCCAAATCATATCTTTCTCAATCTTTATTGTCAGCTGTGGCACTTGGGATGGCTACCAAAAAATATGAAACTGCACAAAATACAGTGACTGCAGTGTAAAATGAAGAAATTACATTATTGCCGAGACTTGTGTATGAAATGCTAATGAGCTAAGAACATGTTTTAGAATAAACTCTTTGCCTCGCCCAATTAGTTCTGCCTTTCATGTTGAACCATGACAACTATCTGGAAGCTGATTCCAAATGGTTCTCATCCAACAGCCTCTCTGATTGGATGAAAGTGGCTGTACCTGGCAGTTGCCTCTTTGTGGTTCTTATCCAACAAAATGACTTTTAAAATGTATCGGCAATATCCTTCAGTCTTCAGTCTCATTTTTTCACTTTTACAATACACTGTTTAGAATGTTTGTTATATACAGGACCGTGAAAATACACAAGATTTAAAATGGTGCTGACTACGGTATTGTTGACATTCACATTGGCTCTTTCTTGTTGTTGGGTTTGGTTGACAGCTGAGAAATGAAGGCTTTGAGGAGGGAGTTGAATAGAGTTGGGACATGCCATTGAAGCACACTTTCTCCTCACAGCTTTCCCCTGGTGCCCCCTACAGGTGATCTCTGGTGCCACAATGTACACTTGAGCAGTTTACAAGCAACAATACAACAACGTAATAAGAACAAAAAAGATAAGTGAATGCCTCTTGGACCATCAGTGGCGGTGGTCAGTTTATTATGGATGTATGTCTGTTGGGTTTTCCTTTGTGTGCATGTGAGTGTGTTACAAAACCAGCTCTGCAACAAACCACTAGGTTAAGAACTTTTATCATGAAGAAGAGGAAGCACCAAAAGAGTTGCCTGGGATCCAAAATACACACTTGTTCAGTACTTTAAATGGGTGGATTAGCCAATCAGAAGAGCGCATGGTCTGTCTGTATCAAAACATATATGGCTGCTTATGAGGGAAAAAAGAAAGGAAAAAATATAATAATAATAATAATATTTGGTTGGAGGAGCTAAGGGAGTGCTAATGTTTCAATGTGGGTGCTCACTTAACATGTTCATTTCAAGTCTTTTAACAATTTAGAGCCTTTTAATGGTGAGTACCCCCACCTCCTTCCATTTTTGCTTTGTTCTTTAAAGGTGCATTGTGTAACTTTTCTGGTGGCAGGTCCATCATCTTCATGTTTTTATGGATATGTCATTGCTCTGCCTGGAATGTTCCACAGTAGACATTAAATCGTTCTTCCTTATATTTATTCAATTACAGGTGATTTTCTAGCTCAAAAATACCTAGAAAAACACTGACTGTGAGCGGGGTTGGTTAAGGTTTAATACTATACTGTGAACTATTCCAGACAAAGCAATAACATCTCCACAGAGAAAAGCGTTTGACAGACCCTCCACCAGAAAAGTTACACAGTGCACCTTTAAACAAGTTTAAATGTAGTTAGCATCCTGTAGTGATTTATAAAACCTAATACAGAATAATTATTTTCAATAATTCTGTGGTTGTCATCTGAACATTTTTAGTCGAGATTGGATGTGCTAGAAAATGAGGCAAAAATCTTTGGGGGAGCTATGGCATTGGCCATTCAAGGGGAGCCTAATGCCCCTTCAAGCCCCCCCATCCTCCCAGACGCCGCCCCTGTTGATGGTTAACCAATGAGCTTCTTTGTTTCAAATGTGTCACTGAAAAAAACAAAAAAAAAACAAATCTGACTGGACGATCATGTTTAGTTCTGACTCGAGGCATGGCAGAGGATGTGGTGACCTGAAAGAAATCCTCTGTATGAAAAATAGATATCATTCTGGATTTGCCAGGCAACCAAAAGATTTTGCTAAATAATTAGCTTTAATTTTGAATATTAGTTACATAAATATTCATTGCAGCCATTGCATTTACAAGAGCACTGTTTTTAAGAAGTCAGTACCACTTTCTAGCCGACTCAAGAGGAGAATAACTCACTAAACTAAGATTTTTTTTTTTTTTTTTTTATGGTATATTTATCACTTTTTATTAATTTATTTATTTTGGTGGAAAAGCAGCACTACATACGCTCCCTTTAAAGGATTGTGAATTTGAATGTGCACAAAATTGCTTACAGTTGAATAAGCTTCTTCAGTTTCGTTTTGTTTTAAGCACAAACCGTCCCAATGTACTGTACTCTGCTTGTGATGGGTTCAGATACGAGCGACTGGTATGGGCTGATGATGGGAGCACAAAATAATCAAATTGTGGCTAACTTAGCTTTAGCCTAATTACAACAGGATTACCAATATTAGAGGCTTGAATTAAAGACTGCTTTAGTGAATGTGACAAGTTAGTACATAATTTAGGGTTGTCAATAACTTGCGAAGTGAAACTAAAAATAATAATATGGTATGTACAATAACTCAGCATGGTTTGCACCTCTACACAGTAAAGACAGTCTACCAGCTTTGATTTTTGCTACAAAATGGTCTTTAATGTGTTTAAATACGTTTAATGTGTTAGAAGGTTTCTAGGCAACAAGGTACTGAAAAGATAAAAGGGTATCCTACCCTGTTATGTCCTTGTTTCGGCTAGAATGTTCCACACTATAGCTTTGAATTTCAATCTGATACAAGTCATCTTTTCTTTTGTAAGATGAATTAATTTGTTCATGGTTCTTGACAAACAAAGAATAAATAAATAAAGAAATTTCCATGGAAACCAGCTGATTATGCAGTGTAAGGGAACATTTCGCAGGTTCTCTTACACAGCACTAGCTATAGTTACAGATCAGATCAGCGGAGGGGCAACCCAGCTGATTGTAAGGACTTATTTTGACCAATAAAAACATGTAATTGAATAGATGCAAGATAAATTTGATAAAAGCCATATTGAGGAACATTCCAGGCAAGCATCTCCATGGAGACAAACAGGTGCAAATTCAGTTACTATACAAAAATCCTCTCCAATTTCTTGACATGTTCACAATTTTTGCAGGGTTCAAAGCTGGTCAGACTTTACACAGTTATGGAGAGTTTTTGTTTCTTTTACTTTCATACAATATAATAATGTACCTTGACACTGACAGCACAACCCAATGAAAATGCCTTCTCTCCTGTTCAAAGCTTGCTTGGGTGACAACACTTTTTTGTACTTTTAAAAAACAATACGAGAAGCATTTTTTGTGGCGAATGCTGAGAAATACATGTGAAATAAACTTCTTTGCAACAGTAAAATATGTGTGTGCGCCTGTCCAGTCTGTAATCTTTCATTAACTTCAGCTTTAAATCCTGTGGGACTTGAGTGAGTTTTAACTACCGCACTCAAATGTAACTGCGGCTGAGTGAGAGACAGTGACAAATCCAATTAACCTCAAATGAGATTGGAAGTGCTATTGTCAAGAGAAAATCTGTTTTTAGCATCATCCTCCTCCTCCTCTTCCTCCTCCATCGTCTTCGCATGTGTCAAGAATTCCCAGTGAATTACCCAGAATTCTTTGGGGGTTGGCTTGCAACTGTTATTTTAATCCAGAAGTGAAAATGACAGGCCTGACAGTCCCAAAGAAACTGTAAGCTCCTCATTGAGATTCAGATATAAAAAGTAAATTCGGAAAGTACAGTTGTTCAAAGGATCAGCTTTTCCCAGTAGAGTTGTGTCAGAAATAAACTGTATGCCAATGTGCATGGATTTTCATTTATTTATTTATTTTTTTTATTCCAGATGCCCTTCCTGATGAACCTCTCTCCATTTATTAGAGCTTGGGAGAGCAAATACTTATCACACCATTGGTATTTAACTGCTATAATCAATTGTAACATCAAGGTCAAAAAGTACAAAAAAAGCTAACCTTTTAAATCATATCACGTTTAAGTATTTTCCAGCATGTAAAAATACAAAGTTAGTATAGAAACTGATTCTAACAATGGTGCAAATATATCCAATGTCCAGTTATGGTAAAATAATATTTAAATGTATTTTAAAGCACTAATTATAAACATAAGTCAATTTTAAATTTAAATTAAAAATGGAACAAAATATATTGTCCTATTGTCTTATTAAATATAGTAGCATATATGTAAGTTTATGTCTTGTATTAGTCTATCAAATGTATTATCAAGTGTATTTGACTTTCTTTTAACTCTATTTGAAAAATTGGAGTTCCATTATTTTCATTATTTGGCATCACTCAAACTCATAAAGAAAAAAATAGTATATGTTCATGGATTTCAGCTTCCTGTTCCTTCCTGCTTTGAGAAATTTTCACCATTCAGAAGAAATATAATATAATATTTTGCTTGTTAATTGCTATGGTAACAGTCCTACTTGTTCATCATTCTGATATATTTGTATATGTAGCCAGTGGTTTACAAATTCCTTGTTACATATTCTGAACTTGTATCCACAGACGCTTCAGAGTCTGTCTCCCTTTGCGTCCGTCAGCAGGATCCAGTGGCCTTTATCCCACAGTTTAATTACCCACATGAAACAGTCAATGAAATGTCACCCATAAATAACATACACACACCTCCTCCTCCTCCTCTGAAAAAGCTTGTTCAAAGTCCGCTACCTGCAGGTAATAGTGTTTATAATCAACAAACAACATGGTGGTGGTTTGACCTTTAAACCTGCGTCTTAGGACACATGCAGTACCCTTTCATTTGTACTTCTGAACTGCATTTGTGAAACTTTAAAGGTGCATTGTGTAACTCTTCTAGTGGAGGGTCCGCCACTTGTTTGTCTCCATGGTGATGTTATTGCTTTGTCTCGAATGTTCCACAGTATGGAATTAAACTTGATAAACGTCTTGCATTTACTAAATTACATGTGTTTTTATTGACTTAAAAACACACACTCTTACTGCGAGTGGGCTTGCCTTTCCACAGATCTAACCTGTAACTTGGCCTTGTGGCATCATTTGCTTGGGCTTGAGATAAATAAGTGTAATGCCATACTGTGGAACACTCCAACGCAACAACATGTCTATGGAGAGAAGCAGTTGAAGGACCCTCCATCAGAAAAGTTACACGGTGCGCGATTAGTGTTGTAAAAATCTTCCACAGACCCCTTTACATGTCGTCAATATCATCAACCCTTCCGGAGACCACCTATGCTTAACATTCCACATTCATACAAGGCAAGGTAGATCAAGTGTCTTGCCAAAGGAAACAACAACAGTTTCCTCTAGAACTACTGCTGCACATGGTACTCACAGTGGTCTCCCATCCAAGTCCCGTCCAATCACTTCCAACGTCTGACGAGATTGGAATGGACAGGTATGGACCTCCATGTGGAGATTGCAGAGGTGTACAAATTATACCATGCTGTTTTGTCTGCTTGGTTTCTTATTGAATGTGTTTATTCATAGGACTACCAAAAATAAAGTTGTACACTACTTCTACTACTAATACTAAAGTGAACTGCTGTGTCCATTGGTTTCAGAAAAATTGAAAAATGATGAAAAATTAGGACGCTGCCATATCAATAAGTGTCATACAAGCTGAAACGAAACATAACTTTGAAAAACAAATCGCTTATGACATCACATATTGGTGTAAGTATATTGTATTGTGTAGGTATGAAAAAGTTCTGTGATTCTTGTACCTAATTGAAGCAATACAAGTGTGCAATGTTCACGGTGGCCACTAGATGGTCCAAGAATCAAGACTAAAGGACCCATATTATTCCATTTTCTGATCCATGTTATAATGTTGTTTCTTCAACAAAAACATACCTGGAGTTGTGTTGTTTATTCACACCTGTTTAACACACAAACCCTGCATATTTAAACTCTCTACACTCTGTTCCATCTTGTGATGTCATATGGTAATACAGGAAGTGCTCCACTCCATACATCCTTGCTAAAATCATCTGGATAATTTCAGCCCTGGAATTGCCAAGGTCTGCTAAACTAAAGGTAAAATGTAGCTGCTAACTTGAAAACCACTACATGACATCATAAGGTGGAACAGAGTATTTTGAGCTTTGGGGATGTAAACATACTAATACTCAAGGGTTACTCAAACATGTGTGAATGAAACATAACACAACCAAGCATTTTTGATGAGGTGACAACATTCTAACATGGCTTAAAGTGTTAATTTTGTGTAATATTGGACCTTTCGGCTATGATATAATGGTAGAATGGATCTATAATAGGATTGCATTATACTTCCCTAGACTGAAAGTACGGTGCAATAACTGAAATAAGACAGGTCAACGTTTTGGACATTGCTAAAGCCCTTTATTAAGAAACAATGTCAGCTTTGCCCTAGTTTAAAAATCTGAATGAACATACAAGAGAGGACTGTCTAGCCTCATCTGTCTTCAGTGCAAAGAATACTCCGGATAAGAAAGAAAATCAACATCCAAAAACAGTGTAAAGTGCATGTTTTGAGAGAGCACCCCCTGTCTGATCACACTGAAAAACATTATAAAACAATAGGACATAACATACAGTAATAATGCATAAAATGATTCGGTCTTTAGAAATTCATATTAAACCTGAAATCCAGTTTATTTAGCACATCCAGTGGTTTAACATGCAAACAGCCTAGCATCCATTTCTACATTTACTCTGCTACTTACAACTGCCAGTAATCTGACAATTTCACACATACATGCATTCGAACTTCATTCTGGGTTTTACTTTTACATTGTATTGTACAGCACAGTGACGGCTCTATGCTTTTTATCAATGGAGATTTTGCGAGAACGCCTGGATGAAGTTGTATGTCCTTTTCCCTGTTTTTGTGCAAGCTCCGCCCCTTCGCCAACGTCATCCTTTTGGACGCAAGACCTCGACTTATCCTCCTCATTTTCGTTGGACGAAAGAGGGACAAGATTCAAGACCTTCTGCTTTTCTTTTCTGTGGAGTTTTGATTTTCTGGAGTGTGATGATAAAGTCTTTGTATGCGATGTCAAATCCAAATCGTTTAAATCGTTAGTAGACAGCTCAAGAGAATCCAGTTTCGCCAAAGATGCCGATCGTTTCATTAGCGAAGGCGGGGTTAGGCCAGCTTGGCGTAGCCTCGCTTCAAGTTCAATAGCTCTGTGCCATCCTGTAGGCACAGACGATTTCTCCTCCTGTTTAACCCTTTCAGCAACATCAAAACTCGAATAGCTAAGAGTGTCTTTACAAATTTCAGTGTCCATTTTGTCAGAAAGTTGATTCTCCACATTTACTCCATCAAAAAGAAATGCTTGTAGCTCCTTTAGTGTTTGCTGTATTTTCTCAAGTTCCTGGCTACCCCTCGCTAATCTATTTTGGGCTTCGCAATCAGGACTGCACCCCAAAACTTGTGAGTCTGTGTCCGACTCTTGCACAGTTACTCCATCTAGACTCACATTTTGCGGTTCAACGTCTTTGCTACTAATATGTAGTCTTTGGGATGGGGTTGAGGTATGTAAGATCTGGCTATCAGTCTGTAGTGATTTCTCAGTTTGGCTTTCAGTAGATGCATGCACGGCACCTAAATCCTGGCTACAACTTGAATCAATAAAGTCTGAAGCGTCAAGTATTTTAATGTTTTTGTCACAATATTTTGGCGATTCAACCTGTCCCTGAGGGTTGCCATGTTTTGAAGAGTCTGCGTATTCGTGAGCTTGTTGCAGAGTACGCATAAGAGAGTTTTCATTGCTGGGGGAATGTAGGGGCGATCGCGCAGCTAGCATCTCCTGTTTTAGCTTCTGCTCCAGCTGTTTCGTAGCCCGCCGAACCGATCCGATTGGCCACTCGCTGGATAACATGGAGGCAGACTGGAGGGTGGAGAGGGGGCTGGCGGAGACCGGCTCGACCCCCGATTCGAGGTGAGGTTCTAGGTGAGGGAGCTGCAGAGAGGGGGTGGATGATGAGGTGGTTATTGTTGGTGGAGAAGATGCAACGTGTGATATGGCTTCGATCTCGGTGACAATATGGCGGACGGATATGCAGTTGTCATGGTGATAGGTGGGGTCAGCACTGTCTTCAGTCTGGGACAGAAGGAGAGAGAGAAAAGCAAACAATCAGCATTTTTTATTACAGTTTTATACTATAAGATAAGATAATCCTTTATTTGTCCCACAATGGGGAAATTGGAGTAAATATACTACAACTAGTGACGGACAATTGATACTTTGCAACAACATCGCGCTGGGGGTGTTCTACATGCATCTCTAATGGTGAAATGTTTGGGAGTTACCATGGTGGCAATGAATAACTCAAGATAATTAATTCTAGATAATTTATAATAAATATAAAAAGTGAAACATGAATTTGTGAACTATAGAAGTCTTGATATTTACAGAGATAATTACTGGGATCATTGGTTATCAGCAAAACAAACTGAACAGTGGAATAAGGGACCATTTTGAATAACATTATAGAAATAGACACATTCACAATACTATTAGAATTACAATTTAAAAAGAAAGTTTTAGTTTGCAGGTTATTCTAGTTCAATGGTTCTCAAACTTCACACAAAGTACTATCTTCAGAGTAACACCTGATCTAAACCAGGTCTAAAACATGACCACATCACCAATTACTGACTCCTAATAAAATATGAGAATGAGAAAAATAAAATTCTCAGTCCACAGTTTGAGAACCACCGTTTTACTTTATTTAACTGCAATTACCTGGCTATTTTCTTTCTCAAGTTTATCATCTTCTTTAGTCTCAGTTTCTCTGTTTTCCTCCACAGCTGGTGACAGGAGCGTAGCATGTGGCCCCTGCTCCGTTTGCTTCTGGGGTCTCCCATCTTGAGCTAGTCCCAAAAACTTCTCTCTAGCGCTGAAGAAATCTATACTGTCCGTACTGTGTGTGGACGAACCATCAGCCTCCCCGCGTCCTTCTATGGCGTTGTCCATATTCAAATGACTTGGGTTATTATTGTCATCACTTTGAATGGGAGAAAGTACAGGTACCGAGACTGCGGGGCTAAGAGGAGACACTTTTTCACTTGTTAAATCTGAAAGGTCTTGTATGTCTGTATCTGTAGACCCCAATGTTCCTGGAGATAGGTCATCAGAGCTGTTTTTTTCAGGCAAATCAAGAGAAAGTTTGAGTTTAGGCACTGAACTGTCAAGTTGCGATGTTGCTAGCTGGGCGTGTTGCATCTTGGGAGTAGAGGGTAGTATGTGGATGGAAGGCGGGGGATGAGGTAACGCTATAGGGACAGTTATGGCAACTCGAGCTGAATTATCTGCGCTTTCTTCTGGGATAACAGTAGCCGCGCGTGGTCGGGGTAGCTTATTTGGGATGGGGTTCTCCTCTTCCTCGTGGTGCGGTGATTCGGCCCCATCGCTGGAGTGGGAGTCAGGAGTCGAGGAGGGGGAGGGGCTTACGGGGTCAGAGGTCAGAGCCTGGAGAACAGCCACGCCCAGGAAGTGATGTAAGGAGGGGGAGGAGGGGATGCTGTTGTTGTTGTGGGAGTCGGAACGCGTCAGGGTTTGGGAGGGTTTGCACGACGGGTCCAAGCGGTCGGAGAGGTCACTGTCCGAGTGGGAACGCCACAGCTTGTTATGGCGCTGTTTGCTGCAAGAACAGAGGCATGGTCTAGTTTAGACGCATTATATTTGTAGTTTGGCTATTTTTAATGATAATTTCAATTGCACAATTCTGTAAGCTTTTTATTACATGAACCCAATTTGTTTTATACCTGATGGCAAAAACTGTCCAACACTGTTTTTCCTCTGCAAGAAAATCAATAAAGTATTATAACATTGTATTACGGTTTAAAATGGGATCGCATTATTGGAAGCTATAATTTGTTCTTTCCATTGATTTTGAAATGGCAAGATTATTTGATTATTCTAGAGAACTAAATCTCCCTGTGTCTCGATGGGGGGTCAAGATGCAAATTCTGAAATGCATCCTTCTCCACAGTCGTGCACTGAATCGTGATGTTAAAATTGTAAATCTCTTGCCACCTCTGCACTGTCAAGTAGACCTGCCATAATAATTCTATATTTACTTCAGCAATATATCACACTTCAATTTTTTTTTTATTGTGACAGGCCTATTGTCAAGAAATATAGTACTTATTTTCCCATTTAATTAAACCCCCAAATCTCCTGAAAAAAGTGCCACCCTCGTACCTTGCCAGCAATATGCCCTGGTACTCCTCGAGCTGCCTCATGAAGGAGGGGTTGGGTTTGGTGATGGAGCGTTTGTCTTTGACGTACTCCAGCGCTGTTTCCAGGTCCCAGCCGTACTCCTTCATGGCATAAGCGATCACTGTGGAGGCTGATCGACTGATGCCCATCTTACAGTGAACCAGGCACTTGGCACCTGCTTTTCTGGAAGACAAAAAAGTAGATAGACAAAGACAACAACAATTAAACCTATTTCCATTAAAGATATCCTTGAAAAAGCAATTCGAAACACAAGTTCTTATATTTTCCATTTAGGTACACTTCTACATTCCACTCTTGATACATTTAACATGTACTGCAAGTAACAAATGTATATATCCAACACAAGTAATACTGTTTAAATCAAACCTTAATGTACAATGTAATTACAAGTTTTTTCAGGTTGTTACATGCATTACAATGTACCAAGTTTATGTCAAGACTTTTTGAACACCCCAAAGTACGTACTTGGCTTTTGTGATAAACTTGTAGGTCTCGTTCCAGTATTCCAGCAGATTCGTGGCTTCTTCATCGTAAACTCTGATGTTGTGATATTCAAACAATCCGGGGAAAAAATTGTCTATCTCCCTTGTCACGTTCAAGATGTATCGGACTCTATGAGAAAAACAGGAGGAGAGGACAGGTTGAAAAACTGATCACTAAAATGGAACCACCACTAAATCTTATTATTATTAAAGTCAGGACGGTAGACTCAGCGGTGCGGGAACCTAATTTAATGCTACAGTGGTGTTGAGAGTTACGACCACACTGAACCTTACCCGCTGTTCTGCAGCTCCTCCAGATTGGAGGCGTTCCACTCAGAGCCCTAAACACAAAATGAAGCAGATAAAAGCTTTGGTTATTTTTAATTCTATTTATTCTGATCTAAATGCTCAGAAAAATGTCATTAATTGTTAAATGTCACTATAATGGGCAGTTCTGTTTTGGTTTTGTGTTCAAGGGACTAAACCTGATTTTGAAATGTAATAAAGTCATATTGTTTTCCCCTGGAAAAAATATATTGTAAACTCAAGACCAGTGTGCTGTCTGCATATAATTATTTAGTGATTTTTATCAGCAGAACTGAGTATATTTATTTAGTGTTGTGATGCTTTGGCCTTTAAAAATTATGAAACATGCTTATAAACTCATTGTGGACACTCAAAATGTGTTTATAAAGTAATAAAAAATGAATTAGTTTAACATTTTTAAGACTGCAAAAATCAGGTACAGTGTCTTTACATAAATGGCTTACATACATAAAGTACATACACAGTGTTATCTCTTCCACAAATGTATCAATAACAAAGAAACTAAATGGCTACTAGCAATGTTTTAGTACAACTTAACAACTGCAAAACATACACACCAAAATATATTATTGTGCTAATTGCCATCTAGAGAATAAGTATTGTCAAGAGGAAGAAAATCGTGTCCCGAAAACTTAAAGTAAGTTGATTTTGCATTATAAAGGAAGCTCTGACCTTTACTGCGCATAACGCTTTAATCTAATCAGAGCAGATTTGAAACAGGCTTCAGTTCTCACCAGAAAAACGTGGTCGAATATTTCCGTGGGGCTGTCCATCTGTCCGAGGATCACAATCATCTCGTTATCGATGAACCCCTTGAACTCGCGCAAATTACAAACCATTTGCATCTCCAGCTCTGTGCGGATCTAAGAAAGAAAAGATAAGACACTTTTTAAAAACTAGTTTTAATAGAAAGTGATAACTAGACAATACAGGTCCCTTACTGGCCATTCATTCTCAAACTGAGGTCCATGTGTTTGGTGTCTCCAAAAGAGTGACACCATTACTATTATTATTGGCAAAACAAAATTCAGGCAGGTTTTAATCCTGTTTTTTCCACGAGCACCCTCTACCTGTTTTCACTGTTTGGAAAGCCTGTAACGAACGGCTATATTTTTTTCTGGACAGTTTATTATTATTTACTTAAGAGACGCAAATTAAATTAAAATGTTCTTAAACACCACATCATCAGATTTGATAAGGTGAAGGTACATGCAATTTCTTCAATTTGAATAAGAAGTCCAGGGCCCAAAAATAATTTCAAATCTCTAGTCATAAGATTTCAACTTGCCATTGGTTCCTTCTAATATTGAGAACAAAACGTATGAACATGTGTTATGATCCTACAATGGTATTACATTTTTGTCACATAAAATAGACTATTAGAATCAGCATCTCTTTACAGGTGACATTTTCCAGGTTGCATCATGATTTAGTTTTGATAGCTGCTCAAATTAGTATCTATTTTTGATGCTAGTTTTAATATCGATTAGTATCTTATTTTCAGTACTTTTGACACCCCTAAAAAGACTATTACAATCAGTACCTCTTTACAGGTGACATTCTCCAGGTCTTTCTGCATCATGATTTCTCTGAGTCTCATTTTAATTAGCCTCTCCGTGCGCTCTCTTTCAGTCGGGCTGCAACAACAAAACAAAAACAAACAAGGCTTTCATTATGATCCATTCCTGTTCCCAAAATACCACTTTGAATATCTGAATGATAAGATCTCTATCAAGTTTGAATACAGATTTGTCTACGCAAAGAAAACAATGTAGCTCTTGTTGACATGGCAGTTGTGTGTTACTATCCATTTTGCTATAGGATGTATTTAGTGAAGGTGTATGGAGTTTAAAAACACAGTGGAACACTTCCTGTATTACCACATGCGTTTGAATGAAGGATTTGTGTAGGCTAGGAAAACAATACAAGTCTTGTTGACATGGTTCTTGTTGTGTGTAGATGCGTTACTATCCACTTTGCTATATCCTCATAGCCTTCGTCAGAAAGGCGATAGCAACAAGTGCCCTGATGGCGTCTCAGGAGGACAGGGCTGGTTCAAAAGGACGCCTCAATTTCTCTAGAGCTTTTGAACCATCATCCTCTCCGCACATACTTAGGTCATGTTATTCACGCTCTGAATCACGCTCTGTGATGGAAAATTTGTGGATATGGTACTATACAAAAGCTTGGTTACGTAAAAAGTTGAGGTACAATAATAATGGGCTCAGTCGTAATGTAATGTAATCTGTTGTAATAATCTGTTGTAATAAATGGTTGTACTGATTTACCTAGTGAAAAAGCAAGTAAATAAGGTTTTAAACTATCTTTATACAGGGAAAGAAAGTAAAATAACTCTCAAAAAGACATACACGTCCATTCTGAGCTAGACATGAGAGCTTAGTGGTTTGATGAAAGAAATGATAACATCAGTCCAGTTCAGGACACTAGAACTTGAGCACTGCGAGATTGAACAAATGTGTTGGTAGCGGTCAGGGCTCTTTAAGAGTTTCTGGGGCAAACTCACTGTAATCAAGTAAACCAATACAGTGCACAGTGCCAAGTTTAGGTTTATTTTAGTACAGTTTGTAAATAAACAATATCAGTGTTTCCCATTAATACAGGAGACAATGGTGGCTCCCCATAGTCTAAAATAAACTGGACAATATATGGACATAACAAAATTAGACTCTCTGTAAAAGCATAAACTTATAAAAACAAAAGATTAAGTGACATTTATACTCCAGAAACTTGAAAAATCATTCCTATAAAATAATTTGTACCACCATAGTCTTAACAAAATCTATGGGAAACACTGAATATTATTTATTACTGTAAAGGGAAGCATCAATGTAAAAGCTCCATTGCCTAGTTTTCAGTGTATACAAGTAAATAAACTTGTTTTGTTTTAGTAACTAGCTCAAATTCTGCATTAGATATTTTGTACCTTTTATGGCTACATCTTTTTTGCCCTTATTTCTTCCAGACTGCGGGGGCGAGACTATAAGTATCCCATTTACTAACAAAACAAAGCACTAAAAACACGCCATGACATGCCCCACAAAGCCTGGGGGAGCTTTACTGGACAGAATTAGCCAAAATGACGTGTTGATTTTGTGACGACACGAGCTTAATGAATAACATGAACTTGGAAATCAGCAGGCGCTCACAGTAATACCAGTAATAAATCGTAGCAACAAGAAAAACACTTTGGAATATTTCCCGCTATCTGCACCTGTGATTAAAGGTACCAGGAAGTTAAGCGCTGTCAACAAAGGCTAGTTATGTTGTTATAGGCTTGGCAGTAAAGTAACAGGGGGTTTTACACTTGAACTTGCTGGAAACTTTTGTCTGACCGACGCTTATCTTATCAATAGATGTTCTTGAGAGCAACAAAAAATCCTTGTTAAATATTTATAATGGCCGCATGACTAGAAAAACCGATTGATTGTGTGATTGTTTTTCAAATGTAATGTTGCTATATTTAAGCACTACTCTGTGTCCCAATGGTGACTTCCTGTTTACAGCAGACAAAACAGTCACTGCCAATTCATTATTTCAGACATACATTTGGACAAAGGGATAAAAAAAAAAAAAAATAAAAAAAAAAAAAATAGGCAATTAGTCCATAAAGGTCAAAAAGTCTAAAAATATACCACAGCTGAATGAGTTACTATGGTTTTTCAGTGCTTCCATTAAAACGCAATTTGAAAATAATTAAAAATTACATTTTCTTTGCAATAGTGAGGATATTTTTGTTATTTTGGTGATTTGAGTTGTAGAGGATTTAATAAGTAACTTCTATGGCTAACTAATGCTGTGATACTGTCTATATAAATATGGATCACTGAAATTAACCTGTTTTATTGTTTGTGTTAGAGGCGTAAAGTAGTTTCAATAGTAGTAGTAGTAGTAGCAGTAGAAGTAGTAGTAGTAGAAATAAAACGTGCTTCAAAATTTGTTACGGTGACAGGCCTAGTGGTCAGCATCAGCAAAGTAAACCATTTGCCTCATATACTGTATCATATGCAGGAATGTAAAATTTAAATTGGATGCCCTTCCTCATGTTATTCTCCATTTATTCAAGCTTTTATTAGTATTGTGGGAACAGTTCCATGTAATAAAAAAATAAATTGATAGATAACACTTTATGTCTTTCCCAGCAACAGTAAATGCTACTTAAATAAACTAAACTAAAAGTTAGTGTTTTATTTTAATTTCAGATGAGTTTATTGCACTGAATAACATAAAACATGCGTTCATTCTGTGAGGGGGCTTGCATCTCCACAAACCTGACTGTTATTTATATTCTGCTTATCTTCATGGAAATATACTTCCTTTGGCTATATTATTCCACAGTATGGCATAAAACTCATCTATCATGGAGAATGTTGGCAAGTATGGTTTCAATTTTTAATTTTTTTACTTTTTATTTTCATGGAATCAAGCAGGTGACGTGCTACATCCAGAAATGTACGCACTGTCACTTTAAACTGGTATTGAAGAACAGGTTCATACCTCATAATAAACGTGTGCTTCCTTCTTCTTCACCTTCACCTGTCTTGGCCCATCCTAATATCAATCTTTCTCTCTCCCTATTTGTCTCCCCGTCTCCCTTTTTCCAAGCGTAAATCAAGCCAGCTCAGGCCCCAGCTATTTCGGACCCCGGGGCCTTCTCCAGAGACACTACAAATAGGTAGCGAGCCCACGTGATCCAGCCTGCAGCCACTAGGGGAATTTCCCTGCTCTTAGCAAAGACATAAATCCACCATTCTGCGTCATTCCCTGGACTTTCTACACGGATCTTTTGGGATTTCTTGACAACTTAATGTTTCTCTTACTACAAAGCCATCTATGTCCAACTATGTCCAATATTAACTTAGAATGGCATGGACTTTCTGAGCTGGAGAATATGCTTTTGTTCTGAGGCCCTAGGGCCAAGTGCCCCTCCTTTAAGTGTGTTACACATGTAAGACCTCCTGTGAAGTAGAGCTACAAGTACAAGCAAGTACAAAATATGAATACAAAAATATCAAAATAAATATCTATTTTATAAAAGGGACAATGCTTGTCTCCTCTGACATTTTATTATTTTGCCTGGAATGTTCCACACTATGGCATTACACTCATCCATCTCCATTGAGACAAGCATTTGAGATTTGTGGAGAGGCAAGCCCGCTCCCAGTAAGGATGAATGTTTTTCAAGGAATTTAGGAGAAATAAAATCACCTGTAATATAATCAGTTATATTATAATATAAATTATATAATTAATTCAAAATGGATAAGTTTAATGCCATACTGTGAAATATTCCAGGCAAAGAAATAACATGGCAAAATGTTGGCAGACCACCCACCAGAATGGTTACATACTGCATCTTTAACAAGTGGGACTTTCTGGGAAAAAAAAAACCCAAACACCTTAATAACTAACTGTCTTGTGAGTTTTTGCAGTGGAGCAGTTGACCCTTGGGAAAGTCTTAGCTAATGGTGTTGAGGACATCTCATCATTTGTTCAAAGAGGAAAAACAACTTCTGCGTTCTTCTGTGAATCTGTTTTATTTGTATTAGGGAGGTCTTGTGCAGATGCAGTGATGTTTTTCATAAATGCTCTGCACCTGTCTGAGATAATGTCAACAAAACCTGGCTGGGGAGAGTGTTTTTGAGTCTAGAAGTCTGTGAAATGCTTATTTGGTGCTGACTGTGTACATATTTGGAAAACAGACAGTTATTTCACTTTTAGATGTTTTTTTATATAGCCATAGCCCACGTAACTTTCCCTTTGTTAGCATGTCCCTTTAACAAAACAGTGCATTTTGGCCTGACAGTTTCCCAGTTTATTCTTATGTCCCTATATACTGTATCCATCTGTTCAAGAATAAAATGAAATAGCCCGAGAGCCTATGTCATCAGAGGTATAATACGCCCTACAACGAAAGCATAACCGGACTGGGCTGCACTAAACTGGAATGCACAACCTTATCACAGGGTCCTGAGGGTTCATGTCTTCCTGTACTGACAGTAAATAAACCTCTCCTGTGATAGAATTCCAGCTCCTTAGGATTCTTCTTTTATTCTACAACACTGTCCACTAGGGGCGCTGTGGTACTTACAGGTCAGTGAAGAGGACGGGGGAGGAGGCGCGGTGAGACTCCACGTCCTGCATGGCGTTCCACTCATTGACGCAGACCTGGCTGGAGGAGATCCGGCTCTGGTAGTAACTGACCCAGGTGAGGAACAGGCTCCCGGGGTAGTAGTTATGGCAACGGGCCACTTCGCAGGCTTTGTGGAGGGACTGCAAGGCGGACCTAAAGGAAAGAGATTTATGAGGGAATGATAATTTTGATCATTTCAGAGAATTTTCAGATATGCAACATATTTACAAGTTCTAGTTCAGATTAATGTTTAGGTACTAATCAGAAGTACAATAAAGCAAGAACTAGCAAGGTGCTCTCTAACTGTTCACCTCATTGGAGACATTATGTTGCCTGGAGTGTTTCACAGTATGGCATTAGACTTCTTTATCTCCATGGAGACAAGCATGTGATGCCTCCAGACCAAGCAACAGGTCAGATCTGTGGAGAGGACACCCCGCTCAAAGAAAGAATGCTACAGTTAAGGCCAAACTGAGAACATTCCAGGCAAAATTAAAAAAATGTCCATGGACAAAGACAGGTGCCAGACTCCCAACCAGGGGGTAAGACGATTACAAGAATTTATAGGCAGGAGTCCATATAATAATGTAAGATTTTAAATGTCATGTCGTAGTATTTTTATTAAATCTAAACTCATATTTATTCAGACTAAATATGTCATTCTGTATGAAGTACTGAAATAAAGAGGGTTTCCATTTCATTGCCTCTGGATTAATATCACACAAAAAACAAACTCACCACATGGCTTGGACAGAAACTGGCTTGAACACATGAACCCTGTTGACCGTAGAGACGCTAAAACCACTGCAAAAGAAGAGAGAAAAGAGACTAAGATAGGGCTGAAGTCCATTTATTGAAAAGCAAAATAAACAGGTCTAAGTGAGTGTGTCAGTGCACATCCCCAGGGAGGAAGTAGGAGGAAGGTGTGGCATATGGGCTACAAGAGCACTGCTAAAATGTATGTCAGCTGTGGGGGGGACAAAAAAACTGTTCATTTTACTCAAAAGGTACATAGAATAATGACGCTATTTTAGGTTTCAAACTTAAGAATCTTAAAGCAGTATTCACATCAGTACAATCACCACATAACTGGGACTACCCTAGGACTAACTCTGAAACTAAACCTGGACTAGACCAAGAATGAAGATTAGAGGAGCACCAAACCAAGTACAAATCAGGATTAAAATGAATTCACTTAGGTCCAAACTAAGACAAGTGTGAATGCACCCGAAAATGACACAGACCGGATTAATAATTAGGACGTGAAAAAACATGACTGTTTTCAATGCAAGTCTAGAATAAAAATAATTTTGCTCTGGAAAAAAAAAGTTTATCCATTCCTTTTATTAAATTGAAGGTACGCATGTGCACATTTTTCAAGACATGATGGCAAATTTGACAAATTTTAACAACAAAATATTTCAAAAAGTGGCTTTGAGTTTTTTGGATTAAAGACATTTCTTACATTGCTGTAACAAGTGAATAAAACCAACTTTGCTTGCATTTGTAAACCAACCAAAACATAAGAGAAAACTGCTTAGTCTTACCCATCTCCATCCAGGTGGATCATGGTGTCACTCCACAGAGGCAGTACCAGGCCCACAGAGCAGCAGCTGCAGAGAGGAAGGAGAGAGAAGGAGAGAGAAGAGGGAGAAAGGGGAGGGAGAGAGAGGGGCAGAGGAAGGAGAGGGTCAGACAATACAACAAAACAAGGACATGCACTTTCCATCTGCTTTAACACTGATAGGGGTCATTTCTGCAAGATGTTTGTGCTGCGACTAGAGACAGAAATTATGTATTCTTTTCAGTTGCCAGCATGTTGGACAGAAAGAAGTTATGTTTAAATATATCTCTGTAAAAATAAGTATTTGGCCCTACTGTAAGCAATAGCAAAGGTGTATTGTTGTACGCTCCTTTAAGTAGTATTTTAAGTAAAATTACCATTACCAGGAATATAATAGTAGTAGCAGCAGTAGTATAGTAAGGCTGAAACTAATCATGGAACTTCTAGATATAATTTTTATCTGAGCAGTAGCAAAAAAAGTGGTTTTAAGTCAAATTCGAACATTTTAAACCTTTGCTCAAAAATATTTTATTGAGGATATCTTCCATGGCAACAGCTAACTATACCACATTTTGAAGTAGCAACACTCCTGCTGTGTAGATTCACAGTACTTCCTCTTATTTATCATTGCTTGTTCTTATCCCCCAGCCCACTCCTGTCCAATTCCTGTGGTACTGACCTATCAGACGAGACAAAGTCCATGCCCAGTACAATGCTCTCCTCTGTGTCTTGGCGACCGTTGGTGGAGACGACCACCATGTAACGTGTGACCTGAGGAAAGGCACTCTCCAGACGAACAGCCTGTTACACACAACCAAACAGGAGAAATTAAATGTAAGATAACGGCTACATTGACAAAAGGCTCAATTGACATAAAAAATTCTTAAATTTCTTAAACAAACTCTTAAAAGTTGCATTGTGTATGGGGCCGCCACCTGCTTGTCCCCATGGAGATTTTATTGATTTGTCACAGAAAGTTCCATTGAGACAAGCAGGTGATACAACCAGACCAAGTTACAGGTGAGATCTGTGGTGAGGTGACAGGGTCAGTGTTTTTCAAGGTCTTTTGAGCAATAATAAAACATGTAATTTAAAAAATACAAGATACTCCAGCTGTTTGTCTCCATGGAGACTGTTTTGCTGGAATGTTCCACAGTATGGCATTAAACTAAACTTATCTTACATTTGTTCGAATCCAGGTGTTTTTATAGGTACAAAATACCTTGATGGAAAAACATGCATTCTTACTGTGAGTGGCTGTCCACTGATCTGACCTTCAACTTGGCCTGGTGGCTTAACCTGCTGGTCTCCATGGAGATGCTAGATAAGTTTAATGCCGTAATGGGGATCATTCTAGGCAAAGTAAAAATATCTCCATGGAGCCTAGCAGAAGTCAAATAATACACCTTTTAGTCAGTGGAAATTAATGAAATCGAATAGGTAAAAATGATACTATGTTTATTTTTGTGTGTTACTAACCAGTCGTATCGTGTCCTCCGGCCTCAGCACAGTGAACATGGTCTGGAGATGTTTTTGGAGGTCACCTGGTTTGAAATAGAAGCACATTATCATTGAGTTTCAGCTTATTTTAGACAACAATACCTCCTCATGTAAGATCCTGGATACTATTTCATTTGACCAGAGGCAAGTTTCACCTCCTGTTCACACCACTAACCCAATATCACCTTTCCTGTATTTACAAAGAACCATCACATGTATTTGATAGTACTTTCCAATACTTGTTTAGACAGGCAATTTAAAACCCGCTGTTGAGTGAGATGCTGCTATTGTTTATTTAAATAAAGCCACGTTGCATTAAGGGAGTTAGCTGAAAAACCACAATGTATATTTAGGTCAGTAACTCCCAAGCCAATGAACTTTGGTTATTGCAAAGCTCATTCAAATAGTGCATTTAACTGCCTTTTACGTTACTTGGAGGAATAGAAAACATAATTAATTCCTATTACTTTGAATTAGTGAGACACAGAGAGATTTATACTTAACATAAGACGCAACAGGGATTAAATACAGTCCCATAAGTCAATAAGTTGTAGAGCTCAGCAGGGATTCCCCACTCTGATTCTAGAAGTAAATTTTCCATTCATTTTTCACATAGACTTTTCAAAAAATTCAAATATTAAGAGTTCAAAGACATCACGGAGCCTAAGCAGCTACGTGCTAACTAATATCCATAACACGGTTGCTTTAAGTCCAAAAAGCACATTTAATACACAAGATTCTATGAAATGTTTTAATAACTTTACGGTTTATAAAGTTTCAGAAACAGATTTTAAGTTAAATTATAGCTGATTAGCCCTGAGCAATCTTTCAAGCAAGCTAGAGACATTTATTTCCGGAAACGGGGCGAGGGTGGTCACTGTTGAGCTCCATTGAAATGAAAAATAAGTTCTACTCAGTGTATAGTCATTATTTTGGTTAGAGAATTGGTTTAGGTTAAGATTTGAAATGCAGGTTTTCAGACAAATTCAACATTGTCATTTGAGTAGAACATGTGATTCTGGTGATTCTGAAAAATTCTGGTTTGATTACAAATGTTTATGCTCAGACTAAATATAATGGCTGTTTCTTTTTACCTTGTGTTTTTTTTTTTTATCTTATCTGTTCTGTTGTGAGCAGCTGTTGACAGTGATGGGTTTGTGTTCATTAAAATCAGGGAGTGTGAGTTTAATCCTGAGGTATCTGAGGAGGCTTGTTTCTAGAGTTCAAAGTCACGAGATGAAGAGACATGTTGTGAGATGCACCAGCTGTGAGTGGGTAATGCCGACATGAAACCGTTTCTGCCCATGCTGGGAGAAGACTGAAAATATGAATCGCTAAACTAACACAAGAGAAAGAGCATATAGCGACTGGGTTTGCAATTCGAGATTTAAAAGATATTGATGCATATTTTAAATAGCAGGATTAACTTAAAAAAATCAATTAAATAAACAGGAACTTGTTGAGCGTCGTGTTGTCTCTCTATATATATATTTAAATAAAATGGTACAAGAATGACATGCAGTTCAAACCCCAAATGACTTCCAACTAACTGCCAGTACTGTACAGTTACTTTTTTATCCAAGTACTAATGAAATGCAGCCTTCTATTAAATACAGCAGACTTTGTTTTATAATATATTGAAGTTTTGATTGTTGTTTCATGTGAAGGTGAACCAAAGACACATTTTTTTTCTATGGTTCACACTAAAGAACAAACTTTTTCATGACACACATATATATCATAACTTCTGGACGTGTGGTTACCTGTGTGCTTGTTGTGGCGCTGGCTGAGGCGAGGGGCGGAGTTTGGCGTGGGACTGTTGCCGCGGGGCAGAAAAAGCGCTGCCCCTTTAACGGTCAGGAAACTCTCACTGATGCTGAAAGACAAAGAACACCCCACCAACATGAGTAAGAGGAATCCAGTCCTACTTATCAGATCTGACCTAACGTGTAATGGAATAATTTAATTTGTCAACAAGAGTTTATGACTTCATGTTCATAATCAGTTCAAGATGACAGATGCATTGATACACGCTTCAAATGACACATTAGTTGTTCCATTCGTGCACAAATTCAAATTACGATTTTCCAAATGTAGAACTCTTATCTTAAAAACGTCTTATCTCTTTAGATTATTGTTGTACTTCACCACATGACTAATATGACTAAAAGTTAGAGATTGACGATGTATCAGTTGGCTGATGTATCGGTTGGCTGATATATCAGACCGATATTTGCACTTGATCTCCAAGTGAGATCGATAGTTTGTTCGAGCCAACCAGCTGCTTAAAGAATATGCCTACATTTTTATTTGAACACTTTAATGCGAAGCTGCACTGCACAAAATGTGACTACACTGCTGTCTTATCCAGTTTGTATTCAAACAGGTTGTGGATGAGTTTGTAGTAAATTCAAATTATATAATTTGAGGATTTAATCAAAACCGGCCCTACATATTGGCCAAAAAATATCAGATTATCGGCCATCGGTTGCTCTGGATTCCAAACAATCGGTATCGGCATCGGTGATGAAAAAACCCGTGCCACTTGCTTGTCGCCGTGGAGATGTTATCACTTTGCCTGGAATGTGCAGTATGGCACTAAACTTTCCCAGCACAAGTTACAGGTCAGAACTGTGGAGAGGAGAGCCCATTCACTGTAAGATTGCATGTTTTTCAATGTATTTTTAGCAATACACGTGAATAAATAATAAAGGAAGTTTAATACCATACTGTGGAACATTCCAATCACATCTACATGGAGAAAGGCAGGTGGCAAACATTCCTCCACATAGCACATAGTTACACAGGACAACATTAAATCAGGACTTTGTCAGATTCTTTCAAAATAAATCTTTATGCTTTCTATTGTACACTTACTTTAAAATGATATTACTCACAAGGTTAAGTAACTACAGTAATTATGGCCACCTGTGCTATGCATCTAGTCGTATGTGACTTTTAAATCTATTGTTTCCATAATAAAACGAATACAATTGCTCTCTTTGCTGCCAAACTTTCTCTCCGCCCCTTCTGAGCACGTTGTGATGGGCTCATGTCACTCTCACAATGCTCTATTCATTTGGTGCACAGCCGCTCTCCCCAAATCAGAACAAAACAACATCTGAACTGTATGTCCTCTGCTCCGGCACATCTGGGCTAATCACAACAGCAGCTGCCCGAAGAGGAGGAGGAGGAGGAGAAAGAGAAGGAGGAGGAAGAAGAGGGGGGGCAGTTTGATAAGGAAACTGCTTTGGCATTTCTGTACCCAGATAAGAGACAGATTAAGTAAATATTATATGTAGTGAAGTAACTGTACAAATGTGTTCGGTCTGGGTAAAATTACCACAGAAAGGCAAAGCTGGAAAGTTGTAAAAGGTTAATGTATAATGCAGGTAGTGATATGTAAGAGTACATTTCTGAATTCAACTACTAGAGACATAAAAAGAGGAAATATAAAAATACTTAAAAAAGAAATCTCAAATGTATCCAAAAAGGGTAAACCATGTCAATTTGACAGCTGTGATAAAAAAGTGCATGAATCTTTCTCTATAATGTAAACACTATAACAAGTCATTTTCAGATGGCACAGATTAAGTGTTCAAAACTATTACTTTTTCACCTTTTCTTGCTATTAAAAAGTCATATACATATTTATTTGTATTATTTACAGTGCTTGGCTTGATTATCGTTACTGGACACGTTTGAAGAGATGGTCAGTATGTCAGAAAATGATCTCGCAATTTTGTTAATAGAAACCAGATCACAATTGCATATAGTAAATACATATTGTTTTAAATACCATGTCATCAGCTTCTTCTGAGAGGTCACACTTGATTGTGATTGGTTAGTCCAGCTGTCAGTCACTCAGAGTAAAGTAATACTACCAAACTAACCATGTTTTTTTTTTTTTTTTTTTTTTTTTCTTAACTGCAATATAGAGTGATATTTCTTTGCTATGAAGAAGCCATACTGTGTGGTCCCTGGCTTCTCTGGCAGTAAATCTGATTATGTGTGACTGAAGCTGCCCTCAAGACGACTCATCATAAAACACGACCGGTTTGAATAAAGAGAAGGTTTGCATGAGAGCGAAAGACTGAAGTTTTGTCCAGGCTTCTCATGATGACACAGTAACCTACAGTCACAGTAAATGACATTAAAACAGGTGGGGAGGCCTGATACAAGAGAAGTAATTCAAGACATGTGACCGAGGAGAAGTCAATGATGTGGAGCTGACGCAAAAAAAAAAAAAAGAAAAAAAAAAAAAAGAAAATTGGTTCGAGGGCTGTGCAATATGACTTACTTTTTTTTGCCAATTTTTTTGTATCGCCCAGTCCATATGGGTAAAATATCAAATATAGGAAATTAGGATGCATTCAAAGTTGCACACATGAAAACTGGGACTAAACTGGGACTAAACCCTGAACTAAACTGGACTAGACTAAACTGGAACAGGACTAAACCAAGTTAAAATCAGGACTAAGCCAGGATCAAACTGGTACAAATGTGAAAAGCAAGAAATTGTATGCCATACAAGATAAGGGACAGTCTTTATTTATAGCTTTGTACGCAGCAACACGTAAATCTATTAAAATTGAAATAAAATAAAATAAAACCAAATTGTTTTTATATGCTTGATCTTTAAATAATTTCCCTTGTGTATCAATAAAGTTTGTCTAAGTCTTTATTCATCTCAGCATGACTCGGCAAAAACCTCACGGAGACAAAATTGGACAGGACGTAGTGACGTTAAAAGTGTGGTTGCCGGGTTGCCGAGCCAATTTGTAAGACATGGAAAATATTAGTAGAAATATTATCGTTCCCAGGTTCATATGACACTGTCCTAGTTCTTAATTATACTAGACTTCACCTTAAAGAGGTAACGTGGACAAAGCGCCAAGTACCAGCAGTACAAAATAAACAGTAAACAGAGAGATCCCTGGTGTTAAAAATAGACCAAAACAGAGGAAATACTGGGAGGTGACTCAGGTTAATCATAATACAGCTTCATTATAAAAGGTGGCTTCATGGCCTCCGGGTGTGAGCGTCGTGAAGGAGCTGACGAAAACAAAAGTGACACGCAACGTGATCTCCAACAGGCATGAAAATATGAAAAAGGTAAATACTGATGTTGACATAGTGCTATTGTGTCTGGTGTGGTTGACAAGAAAAAGGATTTAATAAGCATTTAGTTTAGGGCTGTGTCTTTAATTAAATTTTAATGAAGACAATCAGCACAACACACGTCATTAAAAGCAGGTGATTTGGAAAGAATTTTGGAATATGAAACGTCACCATTTTATTGTATCAAATTGCAATAATAAAAAGGTCAAAAGGTCTGAATTGTTTAAGTACAGGGAATTAAATACAGAAAACCCAAGTTTAATTTTTTTAAATGTTTCTTCTCATAATAATACATGAAATTTGCAATAGTATATTTTGTTTGTATTCTATATATATTCATTTGAAATGCTAACCTAATTTGCTATAACCTGTCCACTCAGTCTTTGTCAGGACCCTAGCAACAGCCTGTCCTCCCTGAACCCGCACAGTTCACAGCGTGCACACTTCTTTGGTTTCACAAAACTCCAGCTCTGTCGGCCCATTAGCCTCTCTGTCATCTACTTTTGCTGTAACTTCATCTGTCCGTCCTTCAATCCGCCCTCCTGAAAATCTGCTGACACTGATGATGAGCCAGAGGAGCAGAAAGAAAAAACTCTACATCTACAAAACAAAAACATGCTGAGGCCGTTTCCCAAGTCCTCCTGACCCCGCCACATCCTCTTCCTCTTTACAGGCAGGACATGTCTGCTGTCCCACTTCCCAGGACTGCCTTGGTACAGTAGACTTTGACAAACTGTTGGATTTCTGAAACAGGAATACAATATCTGAAATATTGAAGTGTCTCAGGTCCAAGAACATAGAATGCAATATATTTATGTAAATAAAAATTACAATAATTAAAAAGGTACACAGATAAACTTTCTGGTTATGCTACCTACCTAAAGTGTTACACTGTCAGTGATTTGAAACTCTTTATATTAATGGTGCGCTTAACGTGTTGCTTGACATCCTTTTAGTAATCACATTTTTACATATAAATGACTGTATTTTATGGGGCACTGGGTGCCCTCCATCCACTGCCCACTATATTCCCACATGGGCCAGTGTGGCTGGCAGTGACCATGTATAGCAGTGCTACTGTACAATGTCATCTGTAATATAATCCAATGCTCTGCTCAAGAATCCAACATGGAGTACAGTGCATGTGCCGGCTGCAAACACCAGAGATACTCTGATACTCCTGCAACTGAGAAACAGCACAAGACATGAGCTCAAATAGACAGGCTAAACATACACGAGGCCTTTAAATGTGAGGTCTATTCATAGAGAGCATTCAGACAGGCTCAGCTGAATTACTGTACATAGTACAAGCTTTAGTTTTAATCAGGGCTTCAACAACTGTAATTCTGCACATTGTTAGAAAGAAGGGTCGAAGATGTATTCATAATGATCAGATTGGTGGTTAAAATGACACTGAATTAGGGATATGCATCAGCATTTATGAAGATGACGCAAAATTGTTGCGCTACAAAAATGAATCACACAGATTCACAAGAATGAGGATGTCCAACTCAAGGGACAGATGAGATGGACATCTTTTCCAGGAAAAGCAATAACATCTCTATGGAGGCATGTTAACATCCAGAAAAGTTATACAGTGAACCTTTAAGTGAAAAAGATGAATTTTCCACTCTATTACTTAGTTGCCAAATTGTATGTTTAGTTGGAGCTTGGATGGACTTTTTAACCCAAGAGCTCAAGGCCTGAAATGTCAAATATTTGTACATTAGAGCTTACTTGTTACTTATTTTATGTAACATTAAATTAGAATTCTACAGTAGAAAGCCTTATATATAAATATCTGTAATTGAAGAAGGATAGAGATAGTATGACAGTATTCGAGTGGGAGGGTCATCTCTTGGCCTTAAGCTGCCTCTGTGCTTTTGGGCAAGAGGGATGAGCTGGGTACATGTTAGGGCAACAGTCAGACACAATCAGTACTATGTAAGGACCCCTCTGCACACGGCACAAATAACTGGGTGACCCCCCTCCCCGGCCGTGCCCATATAAGGAGCAGAGGTGGTTAAATATAGTGCAGCAGTAAGAGACTAATACAGCTAAAGGGAAAGATACAAGGTTAGCACGGGCGCTAGGGGATGTTTGGGGGTGTGTTAGTGGTTCAGTGAAGGGCCCCTGCTGTTAGGGAAAACGTGTGATAGAGAGGAAGAGAGTCGGGGAGAAAGAGAGGAAGAGAAGGAGATACTGTAGGATGTTAGAGATAAGGATGTGAAGATTAATCGTGCCGTAATTATAAAGTATATGAACCAAAAGACAAACAAAATAATAAAAGTAAGTGCATTTTTATCTGACTGGTAATGTCACATTTACCAGTTTGATATCAGATCTAATAAAGAATGCTAAAAAATGCAAAACTGTGGCAATTCTTTTCATAATAATCTTGAAACCGATATTTGAAATGCATCCCTAGTTACCAAGGATGAACCAGTGGATTCAACCATCATAACTTCCATTAGTATTGGTAGAATGAGTTTTAAAATTTAGTCCTGCTTTCTTGAACTTATTGAAAGGAAATATTCCAACTAGGTCTGTCACGATAATAAATTTTGAGGTGAGATATATTGCTTAAGTCATATAGACGATAAAAGATAATACTGAAAACAAACCATAAAGCAGAATTATTCAGAAAAAATGTAAAATGTACAATATTGTAACATTTCTTGAACTGCAAAATTCAACACATAATTAGTTTGTGTAATTTAAGTTCATATTTCAACTTTCTATATATCAAATCTTATTATATAGCAGAAAAAAATAACCAAAACAACAAAGAAAAAGTACCCATGATAAATATTGACCCCTGAGAAGAATTGTAGCATATTTTGACAACAACAATCAAATCTAATATCCGTTTTTCACCCATATTTAGTGTTCCATCTACACTGTTATGGTCACCTAAAAACCCAAAACAAAATAATGGAAAAACATAATTGTGACCTATTTAAGCAGGTGTGCGTTCATTTTAAAATCAGGTGAGGACAAAAATACTTCAGAACAGCCAGTGGGAGCTAATTTTATTTTCCCGCACTCACTGGAGTTTGAAGTACATTGTTGGGAAAAGCAAAAGTGCCATAGATCTGAGAGGAGCTTTAAGCAGAACAGGGCCAGCACTGATAAAACTACAGGAGTTATGCCAGGTCAAACTAAAGATAGCCCCAACATCAACCGCTGCAGGGCGCGTGGACAGACAAAATGGGTTAGCAAATATTAAGAACAATCAGCTGAGACTGAGGTAAAATGCAAATGAAAAATGTATTGTCCTGGATTCTAGATAGTGGAAGGTGTAATATTTTGTCCAGAATAAACACTGAATATGCAAAATTAGAATATCATGTATGCGTTCATTAAAATAATCAACAGCCGCAGAAAAAGTTGTGGAAAACTTAAAACAGAGATGTCCAAACTATGGCCTGGGGAATAAATGCATCTCTCAGAGCAATATTTGTTGGCCCAAATGATCCTGAGCAAGTCTTTTTATTGCAAATCTACCACTATAAATCCAATGACATCACATTGGATAGTGATATAGACCTAAAATTATTGTTTCAAGCCATATTAAAAATGTACAGTATTTTTGTAATGGATAATAATCATCTGAACTCTGTACTGACTACCTTTCAGCTTCAAATATACTTAATAAGAAAAAAGTAATGTTTCAAAGCATATGTGTGTTTTCAATATGAATTGCAAATATATATTCTCACTACTGTCATTCAAATTCTAATAAATAAAAATATATAGAATTTGTGACACATTTTTTCTTTAATTTATGATAAACTTCCATGTCACAGCTCTATAGGCTTTCCCGTAATCCTGTAATATTTATGTACATTGTAGACTGCAAACTGAGACTGCTAATATTATTCAACTAGTGATTCATACGGGGAATTACAAGCCTGTGGGGGCATTGAGATGATCTAAGTAGTACCTGTTACTAAATAGCATCTAAAACAATGGTCTTTCCTAATAATTTTCCAGACAGTCCCTTCTTTTCCGCTGTCGATAAGGCTGAAACGTGACAGACGTGCATTGCTCAATGACACAGCAGAAAGATATAGGTCACTGGTTTACTCTGCGTGTCTAGAATCACACAACTTGAGTAGTGTCACATAGTTTTGGTCTTAATCACAAGACATTTCAACTGCACCACTTTGTGCTGTAGTGAATGTGCTACTTTTGACCTAATTCACTGGTCTGTAGTTTTTGAAACTGGCTTGCAAGGTGTGAGCGCAATGAGGACAAAACTAGGGCTGAAGTAGGTTTAAGTAGGTCTAAGAGGAACATAACAAAAAATGGTGTGCATGTGTATGTGTTTGTGCATTGGTCAGTGTGGCAGTGATGTTGAATAATAAGAAAAAGTATAATAAAAGTAAAACAGATAAAACAAATTGAAAAAAATCATCAGAATACCTGGTCTGAATCGGGTCAAAAGGATGATTAAGGCTAATTTTCCTTGTATTACTTTTTTCCCCTCTTATTAATTGATTTTACTAACAGAATAATGGTTGCAGACCTCTTGATAACTTAAGACAGTCTAAAGAAATCTGATCATTGATGATTTGAAACAACTGGACCTCAACTGATTTACTCCACAGCCCAAATGACTACGAACTAACAGCTCTAAAAGACACTTACTATACAGCCTTCAATCACCATATTTCAGTCTTTATTTGGTTAAAAATCTATTCAAAAAACCTGTATGTACAACAGTAATAATCACTGGCCTCAATTACTGCAGCCCTAACATATATATACACCACTACTGATACCTGTACCAGAGATTGTGAACCACAAACCCAGCTCAACCTCCTTTACCAAATACCAGTTCAACTTTGTGAATTGCCCAAACTAAGGCAGAAGTCCTTGTCTCCTCAGAATAGCAGAGTGTGGTATGTGGTTGACTGAGGTTGGTGCTGTTTGGGCTCCACTCAAATGTGTGACCCGTTCTAAGGCACGCACACAGGACAAGAGGTCAAAGTTCACATGGTGGGGGATAAGACCAAATTCACGGTCAGAATATCAGGACATTTTGAACTGTATAACATGAGAATAGAGTGAATAGTTGTTGTACAATTTTTAATTAATTCAAATATTCCAATCACATCAAACTTGTCTAGACTATCTAGACTTGCTGAGAGAAACACTGAAAAAACAAAATGTTCTAATACAGGAAAGCTGACAATTTATATTAAAGTTAAAGATGGACTGTGTAACTTTTCCATGTATAAGGTATACATGGAGACGAGCAGGTAATGCCAACGTAGTTAGCAATACATGTTTTCAGTGTATTTTTAAATAGTAGTTTTAAATATTACACATTTAAGCAAATACTACATAGCACATTGGTATCGAAAATCAGATCCTAATCGAGCAGGTATCAATACTAAAAAACTCCCATTCAAAAGGACTGAAATGAACCTTTTCTGAATGTCTTTAGAATGATCTTGAGCTGTATCAGAACAAGTATAAGAGCACATAGACTAGTATACGCTACTGTGGACCACTATGGAACATACCTGGACCACTGAGGGATTACACAGATAACGCCACATGGCAACATAAAAGCGTTAGTGTTTTTTTAAATTTTCATCGTGGTATTGGAATCGGTATTCCTTCACTATTCCTTAATATCGAAATCAAGTATTGTGACATCATCATGTGTGAATTAGTGTCCTGGGTCTTCCCCAGGGTCTCCTCCCGTTGGGACATGCCCAGAACACCTCCCGAGGGAGGCGTCCAGGAGACATCCTGAACAGATGCACGAACCACCTCAACTGGCTCCTCTCAACGTGGAGGAGCAGCGGCTCTACTCCGAGCTCCTCCCGTGTGACTGAGCTCCTCACCCTATCTCTAAGGGAGCGCCCAGCCACTCTGCGGAGGAAACTCATTTCGGCTGCTTGTATCCGCACTCTTGTTCTTTTGGTCATTACCCAAAGCTCATGACCATAGGTGAGGGTCATGACCATAGGTGACCACCACCCCGGTCTGCCAGTCCAGAGGTACTGTCCCTGACCGCCACGCAATGTTGCAGAGATGTGTCAGCCAAGACAGACATCCAGAGACTTAAGATACTCAGGACAGATCTCATCCACCCCCGGAGCCTTGCCACCGAGGAGCTTGAGTGATTAATGATGTATCAAGAGATGGCATTTACCGCACAATGGGTTCTTGCCAGTTTTACAGTAACAGGTTGTAATAAACTTGAGTCTTGCGCAAAGTTGCAATAAAAAGAGCATTTCCTCAAAGACAGGGCGCAGCCAATTTAAAACCTCAACTCCACTTTGCAATCATGTGTTCCTGAGCACAAAGACAAGAGGACACAACTAGGTACTGAGCACAAATTGAGTAAGAGTTAATGCAATTTTGTGGCTTAACCCTGATTTTGCTGAACTTATTGCAACAATTTTCAACTTACAGAAAGCAATATTGCTTGAGATCAGTAGAGGAGAACCTTTTGATATTGTTTATGGTTTTGATATCACGTGCACTTTGCTCCAGACCTGGCAAAAGTTCAGCGTATTTGCCAATGTGATCTTATCAACAATAACAGAAACTTATTTGAATGTGTACACTGACATTAGTGGCCAGTTTATTTGAATAAAGCCATCAACTTTTGGTTGGTATCAGCAATAACAAAACAGGAAAGTAAACAACCAATATGACAATCCCATACTACAGTGGTCTATGTACAAGCCTTTGCTAATGCTGTACTCGTGTTACTTTTCATTTAGAGACATTTTTTCCATCAAAGTGTGCATTATGTAACCTGCTAGTTTCCATGGATATTACTGCTTTGACTGGAATTTTCCTCAGTATGGCATAAAGCATAACCATCTCCATAGAGACAAGCCAAGTTAGGTAGTGGAGAGGTGACGCAGCGCAAGGTAATTTTTAGCACAAAAACATCTGTAATTGACTAAATGCAAGATGGAAAGGTTTAATACTGTACTGTAGAACATTCCAGGCAAAAAAATAAATAAATAAATAAATAAAAAATTTACAAGGAGAAATGGAGGAAGCAGACCCCCAATAGAAAAGTTATGTTGTGCACCTTTTATCCTGCCATTACGGGGTTTTAATCTAAATTGTAGTAGCAGGTTTATCATAATTAGTTTTTAAATGAAGACTAGTCCAGTTTTAGTCTTCGCTTAGTCCAGGTTTGGTTCCGGTCCTGCCCCATATTTTGAACCAATTCAAAAAAGGCAGTCAAGAGGAGTCCATATTGTACTAGGAACAATAGGTGTTTGACTATAATAACCTAAATATGATCAAAATTCAACTAGTTACAATCCAGACAAAGCGCATTACACAAGACAAACAGTGTAAATATTTCCTAATAAAATCTTTTACAACATGTTGTTCATGGCTGGAGGTGTCTGCGCCTGTCAAAGCAGGTGAATCACACTTGATACAGAGGAATTTGGTCTAAGGAAGGGCATAATGCGACGCCAAAACCATATACGTCACCAGGAAATACAGATGTTACAAACTCTTACTCAAGAATATGTTCCCACAAGACTTTGGATGACACAATGCATTGGTCAAATAAAATAAATAGCTACTGTATGTGCGCGCACAAATGGAAAAAAGGGTTCACTGCTCATTCACAAAAAGGGCTACTTAAAACAACAGTGGGTAGAATTAGAAAAGCAATGTTAGCACAACAAACATTCACAATTTGGTGACAGAAACAGGCATCTAGCATACCTCCAACGATCTATAGTCAAATCAGTTGCCAATTCATCCAAGAATAGATCAAAACCCCTATAATTTTAACTTTCTATTCAAAAGGTGCACTACACTTTTGTGCACTACAGATGGCATTAACGATTATCAAGCAGGTGAATGTTTTTTTCCCCAATAAAAACACCTAATTGAATAAATAGGTGAGTTTAATACCATATTGTGTAGGACAAAGCACTCACTTCTCCATAGAGACATGCAGAAAACGTACTCAGTGTACCTTTAAGCTTATAAGAGCAAAAACTGACAGCCAACTCCCTTTAAATTAACGCTATATAACTATAATATATTATCCAAAAAGTAGGCTACAGGTAAAGTTTGAATGGAGTTACTTGCTCTCATAGTGCACAGTCGTTAATCAAAGCCTGGAGATAGACAGTTCCCACTTACAGCTGATTGATCTGGTTCTTGTTGACCACCGCGTCCTCGCTGAAGTAGGGCACCATCTTCGCCCCGCAGCAGGCGCAGAAGCTCACCGCTGAGGAGCTCTCCGAGGCGGACACAGAACCCAGGGTCATGCCGCCGACGGAGCGAAGCAAAGCGTGGCAGGTGAAAGGGGGAAACTTTTACTCCTCTTCTACAATGACTCGTCTCGTGTTCATTTTAAAAGCGATAAAAGACGAGGATCGCTGATAATTAAAATCAGTTCCGTGATTTAAAAACGATTACGCAAAATGCTCCAAACGCAACAGATGTCGCCAAAACGAGTCACGGTACAAAATAGTTCAGATCAGTTTAAAACATCGGTCTAAATGTTAATTCAATGTTGATTAGAACTTAAATACTTAAATATTAGTCCATAAAAGAGCAGATTTAAAAAGAGTAATCCAACACGTCCAACGCATGCGGTGCATATGTCTGGGAGGAGGAAACCGTCCCGGAGAAGTCACCAGAGGGAGGGGTTTACGCACGTGCTTTTGGGAACAGGACTGACCAATGTGAGCGCGTGGGAGGTACATCCGCTCCTCTCAGGTCTCAAACCGGACAGTCCGAACAAAAGCACGCAAACAAACGTACGTAAACAAACGTACGTACAGGTGTTCACGTAGCAGGTGAAGGGAGGATTCACCAACGTGGCGTTTATGTGGCACTTGAGAGTTGACCTATTTACAGTTGGCCCATTGGATAGTTAGATTAGATTTAAAAAAAAAAAAAGGAAATAAAATGAAAATGAAAAAAGAAAGGGAAAAGGAGAGAGTTCCATTTTATTTTGTGGATTATTTGTGGAAAATGTGGTTCTTGTCGTTTCAACCTCATAATGCAGTAAAGTTCATTTTAACAGTTAGGGTTTTCTGATCTATGTTTTTAATGTTTCCTCATCACAAACATGCCTAGAGTTGACTTTATTTCATGCACACATCTTTAACACACAAATCCTGTATCTTTGGCTGAGCTCTCTTCTCAAACTGAAAACACTGTGTTCTACCTTGTGATGTCGTGGTAATAAAGGAAATGCTCCACTGTGTTTTTAAAACCTTCACTAGAGTCATTTGGATAATCTCAGCCCTGGAATTGCCAATCTCTACTGAACTAAAGGTAAAAGGGAGCTGTTAACTTGAACTCCATCACATCAGAAGGTGGAACAGAGCATTATGTTTTAGATCCGTTTCAAACATGTAAAGCAGTAAAGTTCATTTAAAGCAACCAGCCAGTCAATCAAACCCAATGGAGTGATAAGCCCCAACCAACCAGCCACTATTTTATTAGTCTAATCCTATGATACATTAATGCAGTTACTCCGTCTGTACACTAGGGTCAAGAGGGAAAGTGTCCTTTGAGTTTAATGTGATACAAACAATTAAGAGCCACATGCCCTTTCACTCTGGTACTAGGCACTTCTCTGCTCCTCCTCCTCCTCCTCCCCACTGTCTCTCAACCCACTTTAGTCCTGTTTCAGACCGGTTTACTCCTGTAGTTTAGTTCTGGTCTGGTTCTGGTTTAGTACTTCTATATTCACTGTAATTATAAGCAAAATACCAAGGTCCCCTCCTCCTCTGAGACATCAATTCTGCGTAGGACCAAGCATGTAGGCAGCCATTGTCCATGCGTTACATAAGAAGTGAGAACAAATGAGAAACAGACTCAACAGCTGTATGTAAAGTCCACATAACTGAACGCTGCACTGCAAAAAGATCTATTGTTGATTTGACTAGTATAGATTAGTTATTTGGAGTATATTCACTGCACTTTCTTTTTGTAAACTACATAAATCAGATTCTTACATGAAAGATAACAAACTTGTAACAAACACACTGAAACCTGACTTTTGACGAAAAACATGGCACAAATCTCTAGTCAAATATAAACCAGTGAATTTATCAAATCAAAATAAATTCAAGGTAATATTTTTAAATCAATCATTCATCATGTAACTCTTCTGAACTGCATAAAGTTCACATAACTGAGGAAGCAACTGCAGGAGGGATGACTGAAATACAGCCTTTTTTGTAGAAATGCAAAATTTGAAAATCTAGTATATCATTTATAATAATAAAAAAAAAAAAATCCAGCAAAAAGATTATTGAAAATTAAAAATGGGCACAAATTATGTTGTAAAGCTCAATTTAGTGATATTTTTGCACTTTTTGTGGGTAATTTAACCTTAATTTCACATTTATCTACAATACTTAAACCTCAACTGATGCATGACATGTTTCATATCGTTGGTATTGGGGCAGTGGCGCTCCCCAAAAATATAGAAATATATTTCAATTTAATACATATTGCCCACCCCTAAACTGTACAACATCACAATAACATCATGAGTTCACATATGACTTGGACTCAGGAAAAACAAATCAGTCAGAAAGTGCAGTTGGATGTGAGTTGACTTGACACATGGTTTAGCTCATTTCTCTTCTTGTAAAAGTGTCTTTATTGCGCGGCTGGGCCAACAGTTACCCCTATGTAAGCTGACAACAATTTGAAAAAACGCTGTAAAACTCGGACTCACCTCATTCTAGTACACGGTACAGCGTGTACTTGAGTGGCCCAGATAGTAAACCAAAACACATGGGTCTGCCACCACGGAGATGCTATTGATTTGCCTGTAATGTTGCACAGTATGGTATTAAACTTATACAAAATGCATTTATTTAGTCATGGGTCTTTTTATTGCTCAAAAATACCTTTATTCTTACTGTGAGTGGGGTCGCCTCTTCACAGATCTCACCTGTAAATTGTTTTGGTGGCGTCTTCTGCTTGTCTCTATAGAGATTGATAAGTTTAATGCCATACTTTGGAACATGGCAGGCAAAGCAATAAGAGCTCCATGGAGATAAACAACTGGTGGGTCCTCTACCTGTCAATCTGGCCTCTATGGCATAATCTAGAAAACATCCAATATGAAGAGAATGTTACAATATCAACTAATATGAAAAAAAGCGTACTGAAATTCTTAAATTTATTTCTAGTAGATGACCAATCCTCTTAATGAGATTCAACTTCCTCAAATGATAAAGTAGTTAATATCACATAAAAAGCTAGCTATAAAAAAACATAGGTTTGCTTTTTATAGTATAGATTAACTTAAAAATTATTCATTCTAAAATTCTGACAATTATGATCTTTTTTTCCCCGCAATTATCAATTAACTGAAAACGCTTAACATCCCTGAGTCCATTTCAACTCCCCTTCTTGTCCATTTTTCAGTGTGTAGCTTTTTCTCAAATTACAGCAACTGCAAGATTACATAAAAACTGGGTGGGTTCATAATGTCACTTTTTGTTCCAGCCTCAATAGTAACCTGAAATTTAATCAGTAGAAACTCACAGAAACTGGAACCTTATGTTATGTGGTGGATGTGGGTATATGGGCTATGTTACGTAATCCAGTGAGTGAATCCTAACGTACACATTTACATAGAGTGTAGGTCAGGCAGTTCATCAAGAAGTAGTGAAAGTGACATTTATCAAGTTGAGACAAGCGATTTTTCAGAACAAATTTAGTAAATACGATTATATAATACGCCTTCATTATACTTCATCAGCAGTTTCTTTCATTGTAAAACTACTTATAAAAGTAGCCAGATCTGTATGAATTGGATTATGAATTACTTATACAATACAATATTGAAAAAAAAATACCACAATGGTTGTTTCTAAGATGAAAAATTAGACATGTATATAGTGTATAGTCTTAAATAAAAAGTAATAATTTTAATTTTAGGCTGCAGTAAAAGTGAATTCAAAGTAAAAGAAAGAAACTTGTGTAATCTTTTAAATAAGTGTGTAGCTATTACTGCAACATTTTCAGGCTTTTGGCATATTTCTGCTGGATTTGTAAACACAGAGATAATAAGAATCAGACAACTCTATTCAATGACGTGTCAAAAATAACATGTGGAGTTTGCATGTTTTCCTCATGTCTGGGAGGGTTTCTCTTAATGTGCTCGGATTACAACCATCAACCTTAAACTGACAGGCGCCCAGAGGCATTGGAGACTGGATCGATACAGACTCTCCATACATTAAGAAAGCGGTACATTCAAATCAATAGTACTATGATTGAAATATGCAACAGATTTTTATGACTGCGTTGTGATTGTGATTAGATGTGCAGTTTATGTACTAATTGTAGAACTGCTGTACAGGGTTAGCAGCATCTCGTCTCCAGGGTGATTTCCTTGCTTTACCTGGGATACTCCACAGTATGGCATTAAACAAATATATTCTGTATTTATTCAATGATGGGTGTTTTTATTTATCAAAACTACCACAAAAACATACATTAATAACGTGAATGGGCCCACTTCTCCACAGATCTGATCTGTAACTGCTGAAAATACATCTGACCCTCTACAAGAAAAGTTACACTGCGCACCTTTAAATAATGGCAGTCTTTGTGATTTGGTAAATGCAGCCATTCAAATTTCGATTTGATTGCAAAACATAGCTGCCCTACAATTAAAACCTTTTAAAATGTATTTAGAGACTGAAATATATATTTTATTCTTCTCCACCCATTGCTACTGCTACTTCTGACTCCTACTGACCCGTTGTTTTGACACTTCTGGTTAATTCGAAATCCCATTTATTTCAAAGGAAAACTAGAAAGAAAGTCTCATATAGTTAAACTACTGTATTATATAAAGTAGGTTGATTTGAGTAAAATTCTCAACAACGCCCCCGTTGTTAGTGACTTGAAATGACAATGCATTTCTTTTAATCTTTGAAATGGCTTTGTAGTTTCAACAGGACTTATTTGCTTTTATGATCTGCAGCTTGATGTAAGTGGACAACCGAAATTGGCAATGTCCATAGCAACCTCCCGAATAAGGTCAATATAGTAATAATTTTTTGTGTGAAAATGACCCCCTGAACACAAACACCTGCTCCACAACACCTCAGGCTGTTCTTGGATCAAACAGAAGTCTTTGAACTGATCAGTACCAGAGGCCTGACCCCCCACCCCCTCCTCACCCCCTCCCCACCCCCTCTGTCATGTGGGCCTGCTCTGTGTCACCAGACTCACCAGTTCTCGCTGTGGGAACGTATTTGTGGTCTGTAACATGAGCTGCCGACTATTGTGATGTTTTGGTCAGCATAGTTGCACAATCATATTTTCCACTGAACGGGAAGGGGCACTACTGACGGGTCATGGGTGCTGGTCTATTAGGACAAATGTACAAATTGAATTACAGTGGTTCAAGTAATTGACTTAAGTACATGTGCAGATACAATACAACTTTCTTTAAAAAGAAGTTTACCAAACTGACTCAGTTGTTACGTCATATTAAAGGTGCATTGTGTAACTTTTCTGGTGGAGGGCCCATTAAATGCTTTTCGCCATGTAGATGTTATTGCTTTGTCTGGAATGTTTCACAGTATGGCAGTACTTTCTATTTTCATGGAGGCCAAACTAGACCAAGTTACAGGTCAGATCTGTGAAGAGGCGACCCCGCCCACAGTCAGAATGCCTGTTTTTCTAGGTATTTTTGAGCCATAAAACCACCTGTAACTGAATAAATGTAAGGCAGAACAATGACATGTCCATAGAAACAAGGAAGGACGGACCCCCAACCAAAAAGTTACATAGTGCACGTAATTTCTGGACTATAAGATGCGGCTAATATATGGACAGATTATTTGTTTATCAACACAGCAGATGTGCGCAGCCTGAGTGCAGAAAGCGCCGCTGTGTGGTTAACATGAAGTTGCAACACTAGCGAGCGCTGTGTCCGCACTAAAACAGTTTATCGCCACGTGATAAAATAAGTTATGATGCAAAATGAACATTAGTGAGTGGAAAACGTCTTAAGGACCCGTACGTGTTAAATGCAGGTGAGTAAATGACGAGAAGAAATGGCTCAAACTTCAGTAGTCCGACATCCGCTCATACTTGATCGATACAATTGGCCGCGCTCCTGGAAGAGCCTGAAATCTACTGAAATCCTACAAGACACTGACATGATCCCAGCGGCTCTTTCTGCTGTAGACATGCGCAGTAGTGCGCAAAGTGAGGGGGGTGCAAGAGTGAGGCAGACAGGTGGAAGAGATGAAGCGCCGAGGAAGATGCTCGTTTGATTGTGTTTTGAACTGTTATTTTGTGCTTCATGCACACACCCTCCTCATGGAAAACACACAAAGAAATGCATATGATGCAGCTTTTAAGTTAAAGACAATTGATCTGTCGAAGAAGGAAACAGAGCTGCTGCACGTAAGCTTGGCATCAATGAGTCGATGGAGAGACACTGGCGAGGGCAGCATGACGAACAAACTAAATGCAAAAAGATGACAAAAAAAGCTTTCAGAGGCACTATTTAAATACTAACTTGCTACTAATGTGTTTCATTCTGCGATTTATTAATTGCAACTCGTGTTTTTAATATTATTATTATTGTGACAGGCCTATACAGCTATACTCTTACTATTAAAGGTCCTAAATTTAAAAAATGCTCCTGTGAGCTTTAAGCCATGTTATAATGTTGTTACATTATTAAAACATACTTGGAGTTGTGTTTTGTTTTATTAACACATGTTGGAGTAACCCTTTACATCTCCAAAGCTCAAAATGCTGTTTCACAGGTCTGCCGCTACCTTTTACCTTTAGTTTAGTAGAGGTTGTCAATTCTAGGTCTGAAATTATCCAAATGATTCTTTTACTGCATGATGTCACAAGGTGGAACAGTGTTGTCACAACTCCAGGTATGCTTGTGATGAGGAAACAACATTATATTGTATAAACTTATAATAATCATATCAAGAGCATAAAATAGGCACTTTAAAAGGTAATTTTTATTGTAGTAACAATATTGTCATGCAGCACATGAAAACACAAAATTTCTTTATCAGGTTGAGTTCACCAGAAACATGCCAAATTCCTCCTTCTGACTCTAAAAAGGTCACTACACTTGATGTTGATAGTACAACTCTGAGTGTGGTTGAACAAACAGCAGTGAGTACAAGATGCAAATATTTAACTTATGCACACAGTATCGCACCACATTCAAGATTCACACGGAGCCCTGCGGCGTGTCTCTGGCACAGACCCTCTCCTGGCTCCACTTCTGCAATTAAAAGGCTGAACTCACTGTGTGGTTCACCCTAAAGTTCAATCCAAGTTTCTGTTTGCTTACAAGTACACTAATACCACATGCTAACTGTTAAGCTTGAAGGTGCACTATGCAAATTTTCACCACCTGCTTGTCTCTATGGGGATGTTATTGCTTTGACTAGAATGTCCCACAGCATGGCATAAACTTGGTTGCATTTTTACCATGAGTTCTTCAGATCTAACCTGTAACTTGCTCATCTCAATGGTAATATCATGCTGTCTTAAGAAATCTACTTTACACTCTTATTTGAAAGATTACACAGTTTTGTTTCTATTATTATTTTCATCAGATCTTTTTGCAGCATTTTCACCAAAGGTTTCTTATAAACTTTATACTTGATATTCTAATTCTGCATGTCTTCAATCTACTGTTTCAATCATATCTATAACACCCAACTAATACAATAAAACCATTTCTCAGTAAACAGCAGTGGTAGATACGCCTCATGTTCAAATGTTTGCAAACTGCTCACATGTGATATAGGAGCACTTAAACTGGAAGAAGCAGGGAGGCGCGATAAGACGGACAAAGAACGACTTGTGCAAAGGGGAAAAAAAACTACTGAATTCACTGTACTAAATTGTATCAGCACTGGGAATGCAATCAAGTTTTACATTGTCACAGGCCTATAGTTTGCAGGTGGAGATCTAGGTCACGTTTTATTGAGATATTTTGACCTACTTTACCTATGAATGCGTATATATATATCTGCATTTGGTTGGAAGTGAGGGATGCACGCTGGCAGAATAATTAGAGCAGGGCTGGGCAATTGGTCAAATTCCTGTTGTTATTTGTCAGTTAATATTTTGCATCTGATGTCATCAATATTCCCTGGGGATGTGAAGCTAACTGAAAGCACTACTCTGTTGCTCAAGTTAGACTTTAATCTGAGCTTTATTTTAACACAATCTGTGTTAAATGGCACTGATTAAAAGTCTGTATTGTTTTTAAATCTGGAAAAACAGTCTACTTGCTACGAAAAGATTGTTAGTTCAAATCTTTGCCTGTTTTAATCAATCTACTTTAGACCGCTACAAACATGTCTCTAGAATGCATGTAATTCTATCATGTATTCTCTCCTAAATAAAAAAAAAAACTTGAGTCACTACTTTGTGATTATTTAACTTTTAAATTTGAAATTCAGCCTTAGTTCAGAGCTCAGGTTGGATCACACTTTTCCTTACATAACATTTCAATACGACACTTAATGCATACATCATATTTAATAGAGTACAGTCAGTTCTCTGTGGAGCAGGTGTATTGGTTCGACAGATGTTGCACCTCCAGTTGACGCTAAGGAGGGGCCCGTCTCATAAAACAGGGACAGGCCCACACTGGAGTTTAGCCCTGAGCCAAAGTTCATTACAGTGCCTCTTGTTTCACCGAGACACAGCAGACTCGACTGTACAGATCTGGGTTACGTCTGTTATATCACCTGAAGGAGTTCAAACATGCTCCACAATTTAGCGACGCGCGCTTAGCATGTTAGCAAAACACAGACCAAAAAGCAGTATTCATACGTGTCAATCACATCATTTTTTTTTTTACAAATTTCAAAGGAGTTTTGCTAGGAGTTATGTAATGAATCAAACTTTAACCAATATGGGGCTGTAGTAGACTAAAGAAATTCTTGGTTAATTTTAGTCATGTCCTGCTAATCAATTAGTCGACCAAAAAGGGGGCGTGGACAAAGTTCTCAAAACTCTGTATCTGACCCACACTGCCCCCACAAAGCTACACCTGCACGGGAGTTCATGCAAAAACAACTATTTATGCAGAAAGAAATACTAGGAAACCTTGTATTTATATAAAGACAGATAAAACTTGTAAATCATGAGCTTAATCTGCCTTTTTATAGTATAAAAGTATAAAAAATAAAAACAAATCTTCAGGGAATTCACTCACTCAGCAACTTTGCCTTTCTGTTGTTGACTCATTTAAACGCTTATAATCTAAAAAAAAAAAAAAAAAAAAAAAAAAAATTATTCAGCTAATACAAATTTTGGTCAACTAAGACACCATCAACTAAAGCCCTAATCCAATATCCAGTCATTTCTGATTGTCAATGTTAAACTTGGAGGACGTTTTGTGCCAAATAATGTTTTGCTTATATTCATGACCCTTAATATTACAATAAGATTAAATTAAATTGAATAAAAAATGTGATTGATCAATATGAGCATACAAAGTGTGATCAGCTTTTTGTCATATTGTCCATTCATAACTTTAGACCAGTCGAAAGATATCATATATGTTAACTGCATATCTATCTAAAACCCACTGGCTTATGGTCAACATTATTTGACATAAACAAACAGTGAAGATGGCCATACTTCACTGTTTATTTATACTTGTGAAGCATGGCCAACCTCACTCTATCATACTTGTGATAGAGTAAAAGCGGTCACAAAAGGTCACTCTGTTGGAAATATTAGAAAAGTCCTTTATTGGTTACATAGGATGGGTGTGACACTACATGGTATTTCTATATGGGAAACACAAGCAACATATTGTGTTAGTGAAAAGCAGAACTAGGCGGTGCACGAATGGCTATAAAAAAACAACAACAAAAAAAACACATATTTGCATGCCATGAGAAAGTGAGAGTAGTGACGGGAAGAGAGCAAAACACTGTATACATACGCTAATGTTTGAACCATAGACTGTATAAAGAAGTGGAGAGTATTAATTCACCCATAGCATTCGCCGCCAGTCAAATGGCGCTCACAATGCTAACAATTATAGGAGCAAATTTTGATTCAGTCCCATATTAGGAATAGGAATTTATTTAAGGACAATATAGCAAAATAAAAACACCAGGATTATGTAGAGCAGGTTAACACAAACATTTTAAAACCAAAATGGCAAGGCTCACTGCAGAGGGGTGACAATTTTTCAGTGTAAAGTCAAATGGATTTGGAGTCGAAGGGCCCCCAATGAACACTTCACGTATTTGGAACGCTGTGACTAGAAAGCTATGTCCATACAGTACAGTCTATAGTTTGAAGCCACGATTGCAATGCATTATTGATATCTGCTGAAAACACATATTATATATTCACTGACGGGACCATGACCTTTACTGCCTGTGACACAATGTAAACAGACCAAACAGGCCAAACCAATTACATCGGCTGCTGCGTGAGATCAGTTCAACAAAAGGTCCGTGTGTGTGTGTATTATAAACTGTAATATAATCTATCAATATTTACATGAATCGCACTGAAGCTTAGGGAGTGGAAGTTTAATGCTGCAAATACATGTCTGCAAGAAAAATCTAAGTAATTTGCAAAGGCTGCCTGGCTGTATTTGATGTTTGTTAAAAGAATCTAAAAAAAAAAAAAATTAATAAAATATAATGTTTCCACTAGGGCTTTTTTGTATAAACCTACTAGTCCTGTACTTAACCTAAAAACATACAAGCCTGTTCTGAAATGCATAGTGCTTTTCAAGAAATACTGGCAGAGGATGAACTCTTGCACACACGAATAATACATAAAATCACAGCTCCATCTATCTATACAAGCAGTCCTTTTCAATGGTCCAGTGTCTGATTTGCATTAGGTAGGGCATCTGAAGTAAAATTAATGCTAACTTATTCAAAAATTAGATGAACTCTTGCACACATGAATCATACCATCTCTTCTCCATCTATCTATCCATCCATGGGTTGCAGAATGATGAAAAGTTAGGACCATTGCTATAGCAATTAACAATTCAAAACAAAATATTACATGTCCTCAAAATGGCGCCATAATAAATTGTATTAGGTAGGCTATCTGAAGAAAAGCCAATGCTAACCTATGCATATCTACTAGTTTTCTCAAAAATGTGCATAGGATAATGACTCATACGTAACATCTCAGCTCCATCTATCTACAGGCCGTCAATAGGCCCTGTGTCCGAGTTGTGTCAGGTAGGGCATCTGAAGTAAAAAAAAAGAGAAGAAACGACCAATTAAAAAAAAAAATAGCTGTGCTTAGGATGAACTCTTGCACACATGAATCATACATAACATCTCTGCTCCATTTATCTATACAGGGTGCTGCTGTCAATGGGCCCTGTGTCTGGGTTGTATCAGGTAGGATATGTGAAGTAAAATCAATGCTAACCTATTCAAAAAATAGAAGCGTATAGGATGAACTCTTGCACACATGAATCATACATAACATCTCTTCTCTATCTATAGGCAGTTGTCAATGGGCCCTGTGTCTGTGTATAGTACAGGCCCAGTGCTTCTTGGACCCACATGTTGGGTGGAGTCTGCAGTTCTTATGTAACTCTATTATGGGTCACTATGGGGTTTTTAAGTGTTATTGTGTGGACTAGAGGACTTTAGGTCATTGCACACGGTGATAAAACAGGATATAAACAGCATTGGACATATAGGGAATATAGTCTCTTAACATGACTTCACCAGAGCGGAGTTGCTATTGTGCTGAATTACCCAACGCTGATAATTGGGAACATGCGGCGAGTCGGTTGGGGCGTGTTGAAGCAGTGCAGAGGTGAAGTCACTGTGTTTCAGACTCCAAATATGTGTGACATCAGTTTAATTCACTGCTTTGTTTTTCAACTTTATGTAATCTCCCTTCAAATTCACTACAAGGTGCAATATGTAACTCTGCTAGATGGAAATGTTATTGCTTTCCTTGATATGCATGAAGGCTTGCATTTATTCAGGTGTTATATTGCTCAGAAAAACATGCGTCCTCACTAGGAATGCAACAATAACTGAAATATCATGATATCATACCATCAAATGTCTCACAATAATATCGTGGGCCATCACAATATATCGAATTAATAGTTATGGTGCAGCAAGAAATAAAGGGAACTACACAGACCATGATCCTTTGCTCCGTTTCAGTGCACATGACTACACGATGAAATAAAATGGTATTTTCATATCTTAGTTCTTTGGGTTATGACAGAACCAAAGGCTGTTCAAGGTATTTTAAAAGAAAAAGTATCATATTCACAATTTTATTAGCCTCCACAAAATATTGCAATAAATACTGAACCGTGAGATGCATATCGTGAAAATATTGTATCGAGAGATTTGGATATCGTTACTTCCCTAATCCATACTGTGGGCAGACTTGCCTCTCCATAGATCTGATCTGTAACTTGGCCTTGTAGCAACACCTGCTTGTCTTTATGGAGATATACAAGTTTAAAGAAGACCTATTGTGCTTGTGTCTGCTATATAGTCACACACTATAGTGTTGTTATAATACATGACACACGAGCGTCATTATGTTATAGTTTCATGCACATTCGCAGTATTCATCTAAAACGACTTAACTTCTGTATTAGAAAACTGCGGGGCCCAATGGGAGCTGATGCCGCCATAAGCATTATCAAAACAAATGGTCGTGGATTTGTCGCCACCTCCGATGGGTAACTGCACATCATGTTATAGCAAGTTATAACATGATGTGCAGTTATAGAATAGAGTTTCTGTTTTCATTTGTACCAAAACGCTGCAGAATTCTATGCTTATCACTAATTAAGTAAACAAAAATGGAGAATGAAGTAATTAGAGAGCAGTGGAAAACAGGAGTTGCTCGGTAATGTGGCGTCTTGAAAATAAGAGATTAAAGTTTGCTCAAACATGCAGAGATCACTCCAATACAACTTCGAGTGGGATCTGAGCTGAAACTTGGCGATACATACATTTAATAACATACTGTGGAACATTCCAGGCATACCAATGACATCTCCATGGAGATAAACAGATAGCAGACCCTCCAGCAGAAAAGTTACACAATGCACATTTAACATTTACCAGTTAGACCAAAGCAGGCTGTGGATTATGGACTCTTACTCTTGCATTACAGGAGATCATAATTGATTGATGATGTCTGTGTTTTGCTGCTCTTGTGTTTGTCCTCTGCTTGGAAACAGAACATATTGCCCAATCTCAGTACGACTCGCAGGCATGAAAAGGAATGTTTTTTCATGTCTCAAGTATTTCACTCATGGAAGTTTAGGGGGGTCAATTTCACAAGAGGCCAGCCTTGGTAGTAAAGGTGTTCCAAATCTCTAAATCCATTCTTCTTTTTGGTCTGCTATTATTATTATTTCTTATTTATTTTATTCTTATTTATTTTTTTTTACATAGAATGCTCATATTGATACTTTGCAGGTGATGTCATCAACATTCCCTGGGTGTATGAAGCTAACTGAAAGCACTGCTCTGTCTGAAGCAGTCTGAAAGAGCTGACTTGGGGGTAACTATAACAGGTGAGATTATTTCTGTTTTTTAAACAAGTCTCTCATATGTAAAATTACTCTCACAAGCTAAAAGGTTTTTTTCAGTTAGTCACTCTCACCTTTTTTGTTGAACATCTAAACAAGACCATGAACACTCGTATTGAAATGTGAAAAACATGCATCGGTAATGTGGGGTGTGGTTTATCTGTTTTATAATAGATTTGACATTTGAACTCTTTCCTAAAGAAGCTATGAAGTTTCCAGAGTCAGAGACTCGAGATGCAAATGAAACCTGAGGAACTCGGGGCAGCAGCCAAAACCTAAGGGTCAAAATAAGAAATGTATTACACAAATCCTTACATGTAGCAACTAAACTAGACTATCTGGTACACAAACACTGGTAACTAATATCTACAAAAGTCTTAAAGAACCTGTACCAGATTTTTTCCCATGTCTTCAACCAAAAGTTAGAAAATCAAACTTTGAAACAGCCATTGGTCAAAAAATATTGCAATGGTAAAGGATCAATCAAAAAAGGTATTTGATCTTTGATATCATACTTATCATACACTGTCTGCATCTAACTATAAAGCTTGTTAATGTCAAAGATTCAGGAATTGTACGTTAGCATGCTAGTTGTTGTTAGCATTATCATGACGAAAACTCAGCTTTGGTCTGTGAAACTTACTTTTAAACTCATCACTGAATAATTAGGATAGTCAAAAGGCATGGTTTATGCAAACCATTTAAAATGAACTAGTTCTGTTTTTCAGTCTTTTTAAGACAATAAAAATCAATTAGTAATCAGTTCCTATATTTGTGAGACAGGATTATCAACAAAAAAGGTAGAAAAATTGACAAAAGTGTAGCATATTCAAAATGATAGCTGTTGTCTATCCAGGGAATAAGATCTTTCTAATAATCCCTCAAAAGCCTTATTTCTCACAATTAAAGCCACTAAAATAAATCATTATCTGAAGAGGGTTTAGTAAAGAAATGATTATTATAAATGGTCCAGTTACAGAATTGAAGTCATCTGTCTTCATTTCACTTTCCACACTTGAAAACATAGTATAAGGATGAAATATAAGAGGCCTTCTGCACCGTGGGAACTGTCTTGCATAACAGTGGCAAAGAAAGGCTCCTATGCACAGTTCATTAAACAGAGAAAAGGTGCACAGGCTTCAATGTTCCACTCCCTTGTTTGTAAGTTTACCCATAAAAAGGCTGGTCAACTTGGACAGATTTCAAAGATATAGCAAAACCCTGAGAGTGATTTGAGAGCTGTTCAGACATTACTTTAGTAGGTTAATAGGTTAAAGATTACTGTGCAGAAGCTTTTAGGCTATCAATGTGTATTTAAGGGGCCCATATTACGCTGTTATTTCTGATCTGTGTTATAATGTTGTTTCCTCATTAAAAACACACCTGGAGTTGTGTTTTGTTTCATTCACACGTGTTTAACACACAAACCCTGCATAGTTCTTCTCTCAAACAGAAAACACCGATCCAGTTTTTTCAATTCCGAAACCGATATCAATATGAATTAATCTGCCGATATTCAATATTAAACGATACTGTGAAGGGATTGAAAATGTAACTTTTTCCTCTCAAAACACATTTACCAAAATGTATCCAAATGTTATACAACTTTTTTATTCTGCAAGTAACTACAGAACAGCTTTGTATGAATTAAAGTTCAAACATCATAAGACGTCGTGGACATCAGTCTCATTACAATAGTCTAATAATTACCTTTTTACTTACCTATTTATTATTATTAACTGGATAGTTAATGGCCCAACCAGAATATCGGCACAGCTGACATCATGGAACTGATACTCGATCCAGCAAACTTATCTGGATCGATATTCAATTCTTGTATCAGTATCACTGCATCTCTACTTTTAATGATGTTATATTTGTTTTCCCTTTAGTCTACCCACACAAAGTGGTATTTAGATTGTAAATTATAAACTGTAACTTGCGATTGTAAACAATATTTTATAACTCACTAGACCTCTTGTACAGAAGCCTATATTTTAAAATGACAGCTGCAGATTTTCATTCCTTTGTTGTTAGCAGGTCATGGGCTGTGGTCTATACTTATTACTGACTCATCCAGACAAAAGCTGAATGAGTGATGACGTCCCAGTTGTGTGTGGAAGTATGTAAAACATCACATAGAACTCATATTTCAGGTTCCCTCTCATGTACAACAATGTCCTCCTGACAGATGCAAATATTGACAAGGTTTTAAGACATAAAACCACTTCTGTTAGCAACAAAAGGAACGTTTTGTAAGGATCAATTGTTTACTTAATAGACAAGATACAATAGTTCAAGTTCTAGTTTTGAATAGGGAGTAAAGCAAAGAAGTATTACTAAACTAGGGCAAGGACCTTTTACTTGAATTATTAGGTTACATATAGGCCGTTTTATGCATTTATTTCGTCATCTACTTCTGCTAGGGGTAATCATTTTTGATTTTAGTCATTTCTAATTGTCAGTGATCAGCTTGGGGCTGATGTTTTTATTTCTTTTTAATCAGACAAAATAAAATAGCAAATCGTAATCTATAAATATGAGAAAAAACAATGCAGCATTTTTTATGTTGGCCAGGTCTAACTTCTAAATATCTTCAGTTAATACAAGCAATTTTAAAGGCATATCAGTTTTCCATATACATATTTATGAATGGTTGGAGCATTTTTTTTCTTTTATTTTTTACACTGTACCACAAGTCTTCAATAAAGATCTATCTATCAGTCTATCCGTCAAAAACAAACTTGGCAAAGCGACATAGTTGCTAACCACTGACTAATTTTTTCAGCAGGATTTGATTGGCCAAGTCCTTGTCATTTTAAATTATGTGATTAAGAGTTGAATAAGTTACAAAAACAAAGCTTGTTTTCCCAGAGATAAACCTTTCACTTCATGTTTATTATTGTTGGCACAGATCCACTGTTGTGACACATCATCTAATAAATGAAATATGTTATCAAAAAACTGTGTAAAAATATATATATAAAAAAACTGGACTACCCAATTCACATTACACAATTCAAAGAGTATGATCAAACTAACAAGTTCTAATTATAGAAGAGCTTAATTAAAATGAGCAGAAATCCTATGTACAGCGCTTAGTCCTGGATTGCACTCATTTTTAATTTGCTGAAGCAGAGACTCCCCCTAGTGGCACATGCACGTACCTACACACTCATGTTCTATACTGATTGTGTATTGTTTAGTGTGTGATTGAATATGTTTTGCAGGAAATAGCTGCTGTGTGACATAACAGGAAATGGTCTCACCTCCGTTGCTGGGAACGACGGTCATCCTCGCCACTTCCTGCCTCCTGGAAATACAAACAAAAGACATTAATGTACACCTTCAGACAGTGCTGAAATATTACAATTTAAATATTTGTTTAATCTGGATGAATACATTTTAAGAACATCCCATTGTTCAGAGAGAGGTAGAGTTGGGGATTTCATTTAAGACCGAAACACCAAAATAACTATGCAACTGACCCAGGGCCCTTAAAGCAAATTTAAATTGTTGCTGGTAATAGTTTTATCTGGAAACTGGTGTAAAAGCAAGTTTGATATTGTTTCTGTGAATAATTTATTGTGTTATTGGACCAAATTTCACCTAATTATACTGTTTTCAATTTAAAGACTTCAGTTTCAGTTTAATTGCAGTATAAAAAATATAAAATATAAAAAACATTGGAAAAAAGGTGCGAGAAGCCCAGAGTGCACTGGATTCGTTCATCTATTCAATACAGACATAATCAAAACATAAGACATAATAAAAACTAAAACACAAACCACATAAAACTATCAAGAATCAAAGGCACACTTTTTGCAACCCCCAGCTTTGGCCTTGTGACCCAATCACTGAGTTAGAGTAGGTAGTTATAAATTATATGTTGATAAGTGTCATGCAACTTGAATCAAATATAAGTAAAACTAATACAGTCTGTGGTAACAATACACCAAGATATAGATTCAACATTGCTCAGATGTCATATTCTTAAATGGGGTGCAGGAGCATGTATTCCTGTATTGATTATATGGATTTTACAACAAATGTCCATAATGAAAACCCAGGTCACAGGGACAAGGTCTCTCGTCTTGACTTACTGAACCAATTACATCAAAAACTGCATCTTAACATCTCAATTAAACACAAAAGTCTGTAAGTTTTAATAACATCATCAGAACTGAAAGCTGCCAAATTACTCTTACTTCATTAAGTAAATGATGAATTGAATTGCATACATTTTCATTTAAAGCAACACTATGTAACTTTCTGGAGGTGACACATCATGATTGTTAAAACCACACTTCTCCATGGAGATAGATAAGTTTTATCCTGTAATGTGACATACTACAGCCAATTAACATTTCCACAGAAACAAGCCAAATAAGAGCACGCAAGTTTTTCTACTTTTATCAGGGCAATGAAAATAACCAAAGTGAAAAACAAAAAGCATGAACAGTTAAACAGTTACGTACAAGGGGATTGAAGTATTGTCATATAATAAAGTATTTTTGTATTTTTTTATGCTATACTTGCATACTAAAAATGAGGGACCAAGAGCATGGTTTAAAATGGTATTGCACTAAAACAAGTCTATGCAAAGGAAAAATTATATTATTTATATTTTGAATGGTACTTGCTTGTCTGTTGTTGTAAATGTAAAAATATTAGCATTTTTTTTTACCACAGAAAGATACTGTGGTAATTGATACTGGAGATTGACCCAGTGCAGGGCTTAATCAAACCATGGGACTTTAAACAGGAAGTGGGATAAGGCTGATCCAGACTTATGTCCGGAGTCCCTCTTTTTCCAAAACCAAATCATCCTCCCCTTCTCTCCTCCCCCTTCCCCTCTTCTCTGCTCCTCTGCTGGGGAATGCATCTCTCCATACACACATGTACAAACACACAAACAAACAAACACACTGGTTTAATCCGGTCTGTTCCAGTAATCCCTTAAAACTCAAACTTTCTCTGGCCTCTGTCTGTTAAAGTGGCGCCAGAAATGCGCAAGCAAAGACCAGTACTGCAGTTAGATTAACACAGCTAGTACTTTATTTTAACATTTTCCGTACTTGTTTCATATAGTGGTCCCAGGATGGTGCCACTTTAGAGAACAAAGAGTAATATTTAGCACCGTGTTTTAAGATCACTGAAATCAACATGTATACAGACATGAAAAGTATTCTGTTGTGTTCAAGACTGCAAAGTTGATTGAATAAAGTTTATTAAAGGTGCAATGTGCAACTTTTCTGGTGGAGGGCCTGTCACATTATTTTCTCTGTGGAGATGTTACTGCTTTGCCTGGAAGGTTCCAAATGTTCCATGGTATGGCATTAAACATATATCTCTCTAGTATTTATTCATTACGGTGTCTATATTGATCAAAAATACAATAATTCCTTCTGTGAACAGGGGTGACTCTCCACAGATCTGAAGTGTAATTGAGTGCAGTGCTGTAACCTGCTTGTCTATACTGTGGAACATTCTAGACAAAGCAAAAACATTTCTATGGAGACAAGCAGGTGGCAGACTCTCCACTAGAAAAGTTGCACAATGCACCTTTAAGGTCTGGGGGGTGTCAGTCCATACCTGACTTCTACCTCCTGCACATGTGGTTATAGCTGAAACAACAGAAATCTTCTCTTGTTTTTAGCTTAAGTCAGCAGATTTCAAATGGCAAAGTCTTTAAAACTGATAGGGCAAATTCATGAGTAACGCCTATTCAGCGATAAGATTGTACTGAACAGTTATTATCTAAAAAAAAAAAAAGTTAATAAACTTTAATTATAACTGAATTAATTCTGCACCCTCATAATCCTCTTATATACATTTGTATGCATGACCCTAAACTTTCAACACTAGATTAAATCCATAATAAGTGACAGGTCTATACAATACTCTATACATGCTGGTCTCCATGGTTACATATAGGGAGTAGTCTTTTGGCCAATCAGAGTGCAGGATTTGTGTGCAGCCAGGCAGATTAGTGCACCGCTGTTCAGGGCTTCACCCCCGCTGTGCTCGTGTCAGTGATGATCCCAAATCCCAAAAAGCTTTTAATTATTTGGCAGAACGTTGATGAAGGTTTTACAGTGAGCAGCAGAGTCTACAGTGTAAGCAGATATGCAAATGAGGACAGGGTTCATTCCTGAGTTGACTGGTGGTTAATTTTCAAAAGGTCAAATATGCTTCTATTTTTAACTGGCTTCAATGTTGTCACTTTTTTCTGTCCTGAAGGCTTTATTGGACAGGACAGCAGCAGAGTGAAATGGGGAGAGAGAGGGTAGAGACATTCAGCAAACAGTCACAGTCGGGACTCAGGAGGCAAACCCACAACGCCAGGGTCGTAACAGTCACATATGTTCAACACCTGTGCCACCCCAAGCTAATGGTGCTGTATTAACCCAGACTGAAGCACTTACGAATAAAAAGTATGCCCTCTGAAGCAAGGACTCTTTGAGATGAGAGACTCTCATTTTCAGTTTGAATGGTTGAATAAAAGTAAAAATTATTTCCATGACAGAGACTGTCTGAATATGGTTCATAGATCAGTATGTAGTAGCCTTGTAAGTGCTCAAAATACATTATTGCTTAAAGGGCCCATATTACGCTATTTTATTATGTTGTTATGTTGTTTCCTGATCAAAAACATACTTGGAGTTGTGTTAAACTCCGTACACCTTCACTAGAATCATCTGGATAATTTCAGCCCTGGAATTGCCAATCTCTACTGAACAAAATGTAAAAGGTGGCTGTTGACTTGAAAACTACCATTACATGACATCACAAGGTGAAACAACACTTTCCGAGCTTTGGAGCTGCAGACAGACTAATAACAAAATGTTACTCAAACATGTGTGAATAAAACAAAACACAACTCCAGGTTTTGATGAGGTAACAACATTATAACATGCTTAAAGCTCACAGGGAGTAAATTTCATGTAATATAGGACCTTTAAGTTGTATAAAACACTGATTTTTTATTATTTTAGATTTTTAGATTGATTTTGCTCAGAGCAGACAATCCATGCATTTATACGTATACATATAACACAACTTATGATCACAAATGTGTGTTGATGAGTTGAGCCCTATAGTCAGAAGCAGACAGCTCACATGGCTGTCTCTTTTCTCATGGTCTTATGACAACCAGCTGGTAGTCTCAGCGGGCTCCACTTGTCCTCAAAGCTACAAAAACACAAAACACAACTATTCAAGAGACATTTTACTTTGATCTGAAAAAGAAAAATCATCCAAATAATAGTGTTTGATTGTACATAAATCAACAGATAAGTGGAGCTACTGTTTTGTAGGCTTGTATAATGGGTGTCCTATGAAAGAGAGAGTATTAGCCATGGTTCTAATAATGTTTTAAGGTTCATGTTATGGTTTTTAAAATACTGCATTTCTGAGAATACACAAGAAAAGCACAGTTCAGCTACAATTACACAGTTGTTGTATCTGTTAAGGAATTTCATGATGATCTGTTTATTTATATCATGGGAGAAATATGTGACTTCATGGTTGTCATCATAATTGAAATATAAATGAAGGTTGTATTTAAAGTATTAACTAGGGCTGCAGGATTAATCACAGCCGAATTGAAATTGCAATTTGAATGGACACAAACTGCAAAAGCTAGCATTTTTGAAGTACCGTAATTTACTCCAAATGCACTATATTGCCAAAAGTATTCACTCACTCTTCCAAATAATGGAAATCCGGTATTCCAATCACTTCCATGGCCACAGGTGTATAAAATCGAGCACATAGGCCTGCAGTTTCTACAAACATTTGTGAAAGAATGGGTCGCTCTCACGAGCTCAGTGAATTCCAGCGTAGTACTGTGATAGGATGCCACCTGTGCAGCAAGTCCAGTCGTGACATTTCCTCACTCCTAAATATTCCACAGTCAACTGTCAGTGGTATTATAACAAAGTGGAAGCGACTGGGAACAACAGCAACTCAGCCACAAAGTGGCAGGCCACGTAAACTGACGGGGCGAGGTCAGCGGATGCTGAGGCACATAGTGTGCAGAGGTCAGCAACTTTCTGCAGAGTCAATTGCTACAGACTTCCAAACTTCATGTGGCCTTCAGATTAGCTCAAGAACAGTGCGTAGAGCTTCATGGAATGGGTTTCCATGGCCGAGCAGCTGCATCCAAACCATACATCACCAAGTGCAATGCAAAGCATCGGATGCAGTGGTGTAAAACACGCCGCCACTGGACTCTAGAGCAGTGGAGACGCGTTCTCTGGAGTGACGACTCGTGCTTCTCCATTTGGCAATCTGAAGGACGAGTCTGGGTTTGGCGGTTGCCAGGAGAACGGTACTTGTCTGACTGTATTGTGCCAAGTATAAAGTTTGGTGTAGGGGGGATTATGGTGTGGGGTTGTTTTATAGGAACTGGGCTTGGCCCCTTAGTTCCAGTGAAAGGAACTCTGAATGCTTCAGCATACCAAGAGATTTTGGACAATTCCATGCTCCCAACTTTGTGGGAACAGTTTGGAGATGGACCCTTCCTCTTCAACATGACTGTGCACCAGTGCACAAAGCAACGTCCATAAAGACATGGATGAGAGAGTTTGGTGTGGATGGACTTGACTGGCCTGCACAGAGTCCTGACCTCAATCCGATAGAACACCTTTGGGATGAATTAGAGCGGAGACTGAGAGCCAGGCCTTCTCGTCCAATATCAGTGAGTGACCTCACAAATGCGCTTCTGGAAGAGTGGTCAAAAATTCCCATAAACACACTCCTAAACCTTGTGGACAGCCTTCCCAGAAGAGCTGAAGCTGTTATAGCTGCAAAGGGTGGACCGGCATCATATTAAACCCTATGGGTTAAGAATGGGATGTCACTTAAGTTCATATGCGAGTCAAGGCAGGTGAGCCAATACTTTTGGCAATGTAGTGCATCTTGCCTTATTCTGTTTAAAACGCTGTAGTTTAGATCTGTATGAACATGTTCTGAAATGTTGGTCAGTTCATTATTTTGTCTTTTTGTCAATTCTGGACATGTTCAAAATGTGAACTTTGAACAGAATCCTATTATTAAACCATAAATTTCAAATCAAATCACAATTGTAATTCACAATAAAAAAATTAAAATAAGTTTGCAGTTTGATATTTTTCACAAATCATTCAACCAAAATTTTAAGTGTTACATTAATCTGAGAGATTTGAAAAGAAAATTTGAAATTTGTAGAAAGTATTTATTGATTTGACTGACACTTTTTTTGTTTAAATACAAATGATTTATCAATATACATCACCCAACCCTCAAATATATCCAACCAGCTATAGAGTAAAAAAAATGTGCTGCAGCTGAAAGATAAAGATACTAGTAATAGTTGACCAGTTGTGCAAAGCCTCAAAATGTCACGATGGATCAGAGAGAGTCCCACTAAGTCTGAATGATGTGACAGCCCTGTTACACTAACCTGCTTTACACAGATTATCCTCATTCACTGTCAATGGAATACTAACAGTAGTCAAGGAATGAGTGATGGTAGCAGGAGTGATGAAAGCAGGAGGACAGGAACAACTACATTCTTTGTTTATTTTGGTTTCATCTTTCTACAGGTGCCCACAGTGAGTCCAGTATCCATTAGTACATAAATAAGTTGTGTTTATGTTCTGTAATTGATGTTGAACCAATATAACTAGAAATAGAAATATCCACAAATTATGAACCTTACTTGTTTGGGACTGGCTCTACCAACATGACATATTGATGTGTGATGATTGGCTTAAAGTCTGAAACAATTATGACAAAATTATTTAAATTTTGTTTATTTATACTTACTAACAAAGAAAACATAGATGGTTGGGTCCATGTAATTAAAGAGATATTAACCAAAAAATGTCAAGAAATCTGCAATATGACAGTTAAACTTCAAAGTACACTATATCATGACCAGTACTGCAGCTCAGTTTTTAAACTATAGGAAGTCTTGAATGTTGTGCTGTCACATGAACACATCCAAAAGCTAGGATTAGTTCCTCATATTTGGGCTTGGAACTAAATTCTAGCTTGTAATGATCAGCATTCAGCATTGTAGAACATTGAAGAACAGTCGTGTATTAGTTATTAGTTAAATCCATGTTAGGGTGCATTCACTCTTCCACAAACAGCATGTTAAATTGGTCCTAAACACGGAACTAAACCTGGACTAGACCAGAGCTAAACCAGGACTAGAACAAGACCAAACCAAGTCTACTTGATCTATATCAGTATTAAACCAAGTCTACTTGGTCTATATCAGTATTAAACTAAACAAAAAGTATGAACACACCCTTAAAATTGTGTGAAAGGTCAAAGCTTTTTCTTTAAAATGTAATATAATCTTTTTCCTTGTTGGATACATTTATTGGCTGTATCGGAGAGTGCTGTGAAGTGGTGATTCGATATGCTTTGTTCAGTAAAAGTGCATATCATGCTTGTCTTCAATTACAGTCAATGCTGTGACATTGATTTTGTGAGATACTCTGGTAGAACAGACTTTTTATAGCTACATAATTTAAATTAACAGATAATAAATAGAAAAGTACCAGTGAAAGTATTTAGACTTAGACAAACTGTATTAATCCACAAGGGAAATTATTTGGACACAGTAGCTCACATCAGTATATATTATATTAATAAAGAGCAACAATATAAATGCTAATAATGAATAAAAAATACATAGCAAAAATAGCAAGACATTGGTACAAAATGAGGTATAATTGTACAAATGTATACGAATTTGTTAATGTTAAAAAATTTGTCAAAAAATCAACAAATTAACAGAGACAGGAGCATTGCACATATAAGGTAATACCATTGTTATTATAATGAACTACGCTGTGAACACATCTGCAGTCTTGAAACCTCAAATGTTTCAAAAAAATGTAATAAATAAAATAAAATAAAATAAAAATCAGTTTCATAAATTCAAGTTCATATTGCTAATGCTACCTCAAATTTACATTAAAATAAATGATCTTAAACATCTTAAAGTCTTATTATCCTTTCTTTGACACACCTATGGACGAGGAGGAAGCCCGGTAGTGCAAATGTCACGCCAGTTCACGGATATACTCACAGACACGCAGGGACTGGAGGTAGTACTCGGGGTAGGAGACCGCTGGACCGTCACTAGCGCCATCGTGTCTCCCGCTGATCAGGCCCGGATCGCGGTCACCTCAGCCAGAAAAGTCCCTGTATGCGCATATTATGGTTCGGCTGGGGAAAATATGCCGAGTTCTCCCGGTTATTTCCTTGCTCGCTGTCCAGCTGCTCCCAGAAGTGTAAAGTAAGAGAGATACGAAGTAAACATCCGGTTTGGGAATTTCAAAATAAAATGAAAGTAGCACAAAATGGCTTAAATTTCACACTTTTTTCCTTCTAAAACGATATTCAGTAAGATTTTCTTTACGTAAAATAATTATACATAGCCTAGTACGGTGTCAATGAAGTATTTCTAGTTTTAACCGCTTAAATAAAGTTTTTAACGATTGGTAACGTTTTTGTTTTGAGTGTGTCCGGTTAGCTTTACACTGATGGAATGCCTTGCCGGTTTTCTGCGCGTGCGTAGTAGCAGCCAGCTGTCAACCCTGTGCTTCAGGCAACCACCATTCATCCTAAGGCTGTTAAAGATTCTCCAATTAAGATACAGTTCAACAGGGAATTTCTCTTACAGCTTGGAGTAGATATAAAAGTTCATTAAAATAACACACGCGTGAGATTTGTTTTAAATGAATTATATAGCCAGAGCTAAAACTAAAACCAATCTTCTTCCATCATGAAGATTGTCTTTTTGCATGACTGGCCTGAATGGCTGGGTGTGTGTTGCACAACTTAGCCGTCATAAACATAAAATTCATGCAATTTGTATTTACAAAAATGGAATTTGTCAAAGGAATGTCAAAAATGTAATGGAAAGTCAGGTTGGATATTGGTAAACATTACAAGCAACTTTAGTTGTTCAACAACAATAACATATTTAATAATGCCACTGTGAATCTACTGAAACTGTAACATATTTTGTACAATGCACCTGCACCCAAATAGCTCTACCTAGCTAGTACCAGATTGAATTCTCTCTGGTTGAATTAGGTGTCATGGGTTATCCTTCATGAAAAATGTATGTGTGTGTTCTTGGATCTAAGACCTGACATGACATTTTTATGTTTTCTCAGACCGGTCCATCTCCCTTGGGAGATGACGATGGGGGTGCGATCTCTGGCGCTGGGGGAGGAGTGGAGGACACTGTGATGGAGGAGTCAGGAGAGGGTCAGAGCAAGGAGGTTAGAGGAAAGGAAATAGAAAATGATTCTCTCAAGCTTTTGGCATAGCTTCTAAAAAGGCATTTGACAAGTTGCCTAACATGTTTAATGAACTAAAAACTGTAATTAATCCCGTAAAGGTAAGGAGGATAAAAGAGATAATGCGCTGGCTTCAACTTCAAATCCAAGATCAAATAAGCAACACACTAGAAAAACAATATAAGGGCTAAACCAAGTTGAAGTTTAGGGTGTGTTTTCACTAATTTGGTCCCATTTTAAGCCCAGTTTACTCCTGATATGCACTTGGTTTGGTCCTGGTCCTTGGTTTAGTGCTTGTTTAAGTTCTGGTCTAGCCAGGTTTACTTTCAGGTTTAGTCCTGTTTAGTCCGTATTCACATAGAGTGAATGTGCAAGTGCGAATGGACTCCAAGACTAAATCAAAGATAAATTTGAACCAAATCATGGACCAAATCATGGACTACATATTTTCTAACATCATCAAATTTAAACTAAAATTAAGTTATATAAATCAGGTAGAAGTTGGTTTTAAAAATGGACTGAGACTCCAAAGCACCACTAGAACCCTCACTTCCATTTGAGAACCACTCCATTTCAAAAGCTATTCCAGAAATGGCAATATGTTCCTATAGTCCCCCAAGGTGTTGGATATACCCCCTCTGATAGGACAGGGGTCTCATTTCAGCTCACATCATTGCATTATCTGGGTCACTGCCTCCTCTCTCACTCTATTTCTCTTCATTTCTTTTTCCCCCTCTCCCTTTCTCTCTCTCTCGCCCCTCCTCCGTTTTATATTGATCACTTAAACCATTGAAACAAACAGAAGACCCATTAGCCACCAGTGAAGCATTATTTACAAGAAAAGTGATTGTTAAGTACGTGACGTTGCAGTAAATTCGCACTATAAGATAAAGCAATTATATATGGGGTAATGAATGGGAAAATGCAAATAACAAAACTTATTAGCATTTAGTCTTGACAGGCTGATTGATGGTGTATTCGTCCAATGTGCTACGCTCACTGCATCCTCAACGTTGCATCTGTCCAGCCAGCCATGGGAGAAAAAGACCACCACTACTAACCAATTTTGCTTCTGTATTAGGCTATTTAATGAATGACAAAAGACCAGCTGCTGTTTGAATTGTGCAGAAAGAAGAGTGGAGAGAGTGCAGGTGGCAGTGGACAGGTATGGGGCTAGGGAAAAGCATAGAGAGACTGACAAAATGAGATTGGGATTAGCAAAAAGGGGATGAGTTGGTAGCAGGGATTTAGCAGTACAGAAGACAATCCTGCTGTAATTAAGGATCTGGAGATTTGAACACAGTAGGTAATGTTTCATGTATATGGGGCTATAGGGAGGTATAATCTTTTCATCAATTGGATTTCAAGTTGAAAATCTTTCCTGGGTCAAATGTGTAACAAAATTATTCAAATTACACACGCTAAATATGATATGATCTGTAAAAACAGGGTTCCAACAATAGTAATCATAAGAGTAGAAAATAAGTAAGATTTGCACAAGAAATAGTCAGTAGTAGTATTAGTGTATATACAATACTTACATTAATAGTAGTAGTAGTATTGTATTTTATTGTAGTATAAAAAGAGACATTATTATTGGTTATGTATAGGACTAATGGTATTGCACTATAATACACTGCAATTTCCCCATTGTGGGACAAATAAAGGATTATCTTATCTTATCATATCTTATCTTATCTTACACATGCATAGAACAATTAGCCTATGTATTTAATTACTTCAGATGGTACTAGGTACTTGAGTAATTGTTATTGGATGTAACATTATTTTAAACACAGGTTTGTACAAACTGAAAAATGTTTAATCAATGAAATTACTTTATTGCAAACATTATGTAACACAAAGCCATGAATTTAAACCACCTTTTTACTATAGCATGCACTGAAATGTCTGTCCACACCCTGAGCTCAGCTCTGCGCTCCACGGAGCTCTAGTCCCCCTGGTGGTGAACCTCAGCCAATGCAGTTAATGTGAATAACGTTAAACTCAGGGGCTGATAGCTCTACTAAACCAACAGAGGGAGACAAGAGCATGTTCTAAAAATGGACCAAAGGCGAAAACTGTCTTTGAAATTCACACATTCATTCACACGTTTAACATACAAGCCTACATATTTAGGCTGAGTTCTTCTCTCAGTCAGAAAACACACTGTTTCACCTTGTGATGTCATGTGGTAATACAGGGAGTGCTCCACTGTGTTCAACTATACACCTTCACCAGAGTCATTTGGAAAATGTCAGACCTGCAATTGCCAAGCCTCACTGAACAAAAGGTAAAAAGTAGCTGTTAACTTGAAAACTACCACTTCATGGCATCACAAGGTGGAGAGCTTTGAGCTTTGGATGACTCAAACATGTTCTGGTATGTTTTTGATGAGTTAATGATGGTTAATTATATAGTCACTCTTTTCCTATTTAATTGTTTTATGTTGATCCAAAGCAAAGTATTTGGGGTTTTAGGATTCAATATTTTAAATATCCCAATTAACATAAACTATATCATATAAATGGGGAAAGAGTGTAGCCTACAATCCTCATGCCTGGATCCTCATGGATAATTTACTGCACATGCCTCTGTGCCACCAGAGACACTGTCGGTCTTGTTCTCAGAGGTAGCCTCAACAATCTGCTAGTCACTTTTCTGACCAGTTTAAAGACGACATTTTGAGGACTTTTCACTATTCATACTACTATACTTAGTTTTGAACTGTTAATTGCTATGACAACGGCGCTAATTATCCACCCAATGCTTTTGGTTTTTCCTCTTTACTACTAGACATAAGGACATGTTGGGCCTCAGAGTACAGCCTGGCCACCATCAAATGAACTCAAGTGTGAGCGATGTGGAAACGAGAGAGTGTCTTTGACCGCGCGGAGAGCGGGGCCTCGTGTGGAGATAAGACGTTTTCTCCCCCGCGCGAAATGAGTTCATTAGACGCGCGAGAGACGGTCGCAGCGGGCAAGCGAGCTCCGGGACTGATAAAGGCAGAGGCGACAGATCGGGACGGGGAAAAAGCACTTTCATTTCCGGTTCTTCACAGGTAGGTAGTATCTTAAAATCAACAGAGAGACAGAGAGAGAGAGAAAGAAAGAAAGAGAGAGGGAGGGAGCGAAGAGACAGACACGTTTTTGATAGAGCAAGTGAAAGAGCTAAATGCCAAGATTTGCTGTCAAAATAGTGACCTTCAACTAGCCTGCTGTCAGAAATATTTATATGAGAACTGGAGAATTGGAGAAGAACCAGATATGTCAAATACTTTTGTGAAAGTGGAGAGTAGAAAATGAAACAAAGGGTTCTTCAGAGAGCTGTAAGTTATGATGGATTAAAAAAATAAAAAAGAAAAAAAGAAAATTACTATATATGATGAAAATATAGTAAAAATAAATAACAATTATGCATTAGTCTTGTGTAGAGCTTTTTTTTTTTTTTTTTTTTACAGGCGTCCAAAGTTGCTTTACAATTTTGCGTTATTCATTCACTGTAAGCTACTATTGTAGCCACAGCTGCCCTAGGGTAGACCAGTGGAAGAGAGGCTGCCAATCTGTGCCATGGCTCCATCTGACCACAACCAACACTCACACATACACACACACACACACACACACACACACACACACACACACACACACACACACACTCATACTGAGCAATGTGCCAACCACACAACAGTTGTGTCCCACTGTGGCACCGGATATTCCAGTGTTCTCTCATCCAAGTCCTCACCAGGCCTGGCCTGACTAGCCTCTGATATCTGAGGAGACTGGCCTTTGACAAAGAGGTATGCATACAAAATGATTTGAATGTAATAAAGGTGTGTAACTTTTCTGGTGGAAAACACGAAAACACCTACATCCTTTGTCTTGATGTTATTGTTTTGCCTGTATGTTCCAGCATGGCCTTAAACTTATATATCTTGCATTTACATATATAAGTGGTGGGCCCACCACCAGAAAAGTTACATTGTGCACCTTTAATCGACATGATAAAGGCTGCACTCGTAGACTGTATATGTAGACTTCTTTATACAGTCAATGTCTGCACTCTCACCTGTCCTGGTTTGGCCCTGCTTTTAGCACAGTTTACTTCTTTAGTCCAGGTGTATTCCTGCTCTGGTCCGGGTTTAGTTCTGGATTTAGTCTCAGTGTCAATGTGGTGTGTGCACACGTGAATGCACCCTAATATTTGGATCAAGACAGAATAATTTAATGGAAAAGATTAGATAATACATTAAATGTTGACAGTTTGTGGGATGGATTATACATTTCATATGAGCACTGTGCAGGTTGGCCTATATATGAGCAGTCAGACTTCTTCTTGATGAGTCGTGGATAGTGAAGGAGAGAGTGTGAAGGCAGATAGGTATAGGTACAGCAGGAGGGGGTGGGCTGTGGAGCGGAGGGCACCAAGCTGCTGTTTAATATAGATCTGCTCTGATAAGGTCGATACAGAGACCGCACAATGTGCCCATCAGCCACAAACAGCGAGGTGAGAGGAAATTGCCACAATAAAGCGCACACAAACTCACACAAGAGGAGTAGATGAGGAGAGGGAAGATGGCCTGGTATAAAATGAGGAAAAGCAAAGAGATATTTGGATTTCTTGTGCATCTTTTCACTAGGCATATTGAACTCTTTTAGGTCCAGTCTGATAGGTCTTCAATACCACTGGGGCAACTTGTCAGGAGCAGTGCTCTGGGGGAGCCACCTACAGAGAGCTAGGCTTGGTCAGGACTTTTAGCTGGAAGATTCACTTATATGTGCTCTCGGTTGATGGGGGAAACTGGAGCCAGAGATTAACCTATGCTTTTTGTTGGTGCAAAACAACAAGAATAATGTCCCAGAAGTGGTAGTAGAGTGAAAGGTACATATGTAGTTATATTAGAGCAGTTTTGTTACATGGGCGTTAGTAACATTTGACTTACCCTTGATTAAAGACTTTATATGTAAAGCTTACTTTAGAAACAGTGTTTTTTCCCTTGAACAAAATCATTATAAAGTAAAAATCAAATGTCAATTGTAACTACACAAAGAAAGATAACACATGTATATTCTCCCATATATCTTTATTATCTGTTATTACCATATATTTACTTATATATATATTTATTCTATACAGATGTGTTTCTCAATACATTTTAGACATACATAGATTTTACATAGGCTTCAGAGGTCAGAGAGAGAGAGGCAAAGGGGAGTCGACTTCCTTCATCGGATATTTTGGCAGTTAACGAGACAACAGGAGGTTACACAGACAGACGCACAAACTACATACAAGTGAATGCATGCACACACCCACACGCATACAGGAGACAGGCCTGCACTAAATATATTATTACACAATAGCATAGGTTTGACTAGTAAATACACATTAAGGTACAGTACTCGCCATAGTAACCTGCTCCTATTGACTTATACACACACGCACACACATGCACACACACACACACACACACGCACGCACACGCACGCACACACAACTGATTCTCACATAGGCACATGGTCACGCACACCTATTTTTGGTCCAAAGTAAATAGTGTATTCTGAGTTTATGACATTTATGATATTATTATTCCCAAGTATATTATTATTATTATTATTATTATTATTATTATTATTATTATGCTCTAATCCTTATTTGGCTTCTACTACTATAGCGCAGAATGATCTTGGACTCCACAAGGGTCAGTATTGAGACACATGGAGTTTACAATATATTAATAAATCAAATAAATATATCTCCTCTTATATTGCAATCAAAATTCAAAATTGGGTTAGCTTTGTTGTGGTTCTGTGAACAGTCTGTCTTTTCTATAGATCATATGTACCATGTATTCTGTATAGTGCTTCACAGTGTTGGATGCTCGCTATGTCCCTTTGTCACAACAAACAAACAAAATAATGTTGACAATGAACGCATCTAAAACAGCATTTACGTCTTTACAAATATGGAAACAAACAGATATATATTTGGCTTTAGCAACAAATGTAAAAGATACCTGAATTTTGCTACTTTTGAAATGCATAACTTAACAGTAGAGTATAAAAATACAACCATAACAGTTGGAGCAGTGAGAGAGGAATTATTATATGTACTGACAAAATTATTATTTGTGAAAGAAATTCAGAATAGAAAAATGGCTGCCTCCGTGAAGAAATCGTACAGTATTTTCTCTAGAATAAGATGTAACAGGTAGCATTGTATAGAGAAGCAAACAGGAGCACTGAACAGTCTTTTGTCTGGGGCAAATGCTGGAGATCAAGGACAAGATGTGAAGAGGGAATGGGGCAGAGAGGGGGCGGCGCCTGTGATTGACCGCTGTCAGGGCACTGTGTGTCCTGAGAGGACTGGAGGTCAAAGGTCTCACTGCACGGATACTAATAACAGTCTGTAGTGAACTACTGAATTGAAGAATCCTGTGAGAGCAGCTGGAAATCACAAAATATGGAATTTAAACAGTTTAAATGGAACTAAAACAAAACAATTAATTCAGGGATGTGGTATTTTAAAAGTTTAACTTATGAGCTAAAAGTGCTTTTAGGGCTGTGCTCATAAAAAGCCACATTGAACAAATGAGCAAATGTGGTGATTTGAATCCTGCTCTATTAAAAATGTTCTGTCCTTTGGCAAGACACTGTTCCTATGAATCTGCCAGTGCAGCCATGTATATATTGGTGATTGAAGAACTGGAGGCTATACTAGGTCAGAACTATAAAACTTTTTTTTTTTTTTTCTTTTTTTTTTTTTTTTTAGTGATTTAGGCTTACCACCACAAAGGAGTGAAGAGAGTAAAGAGAGAGGAGTAAAAAAGGCACTATAGAGGGATGATCAGACTACGTCACTTCAGCAGAAAGAGCCGCTGTCCTGTCTGGTGTCATGGTAAACGATCACATTTTTTAGCGCTTTTCCACCTTCAAGGCACTCACAGCACTTTACAACAAAGACATCACTGGACACACTGGGTGCGAGGTAGGTTAAGTGTCTTGCCCAAGGACACAACAACAGCATTCATCTGTGGGAGCTAGAATTACACCAGCCAACCTGTGGGTCAGTGGGTCAGTGGATTTGATGAACTCAACCAATGATGTTTATGTTGAGAGGGGGATTCGAACCGTAAACCTTCGGCTCAGTGGACAAATGCTCGACCAACTGAACTACTGCCACCCTATAATATCATGTCATCAATATCATATCATATCTGTGTCTCGTAGGGTTTCAGCAGATTTCAGGCTCTCCCGGGGGTCGGGGTTAGTTGTATCGATCAGGTATGAGTGGATGTCCATCTACTGAAGTTTGAGACGTTTCTTCTCGTCATTTACGCCTCACCTGCATTTACCGCATACGGGTTATTAAGACGTATCCCACTCACTAATGTTCATTTAGCATCAGAACTTATCACACTCCGATAAACTTTTAGTGCGCTAGCTTACGTTGCAAATTCATGTTAACTGCACAGACAGCGGTGTTTTCTGCACTCAGGCTGCGCACATCCGCTGTGTTGTCAAACAAATAATCTGTCTATACAAACTCTAGGCATTTTTTGTACAATATTGTAACGCTGAAGAGGGTGAATACTGCATTTTCTGTATAAAATGACTTTATTATGGCCCTTCAAAACCACCAGTTTTTACAAGCATCTTTTTTGAGGCAGACAATTAATACACAGACATTCAATTAGAGATTTGGTTGAAGTGGCATTGCTGCTGTTTGCTTCTCTAAACTGTATGGAGTAACAGTGAACTGAGATTTTTGAATAAGTATCCTTAAACTTAAATAAAAGCTTATTGGTTTGTTGGTCAAGATATGGACAAATAAAGGTCAAGAACCAAATGAGCCTAAAGAAAACATGGAGGAGAGGTATGATAAGAGGCAAAGGCGGTGAAAGGTAGCCCCCTTGTCCTGTAGTTTTGCAATGTAACCAGTAGAGGACGCTCTCTGCAGTGTGTAGAGTGGCACCTCTTTCTGGTCAGGTTTGGTCAGACTGCGTTGGTCACTATGTAGTCTCTGTGGTGCTCACTGGACGGCACAGGTGTGATGCTCTTCAAGAGACGCTAAAAGAATTGGGGAAAAAAAGTAAGGATAAAATGTATTAAAAATGTTCACAAGTATTACTGTTATTATTACATACTATTATAAAAAAAAAAAATTGTGAGAATAATTAATACATGTGCTATTGCTACAGCTAACACTATTGAAGATTTATAACAACTACGCCCAATTAACCATAAAAACTCATGAAGAAATACATAATTCATTATGAACAAACAGTTTGTTAAGAAAAATTCAGGCTTTTAGGCTTACTATTAACTAGTTAATAATTACCCTAATTGTAGTCTAATCTCTTAATTAAGTAGTTAAAAGCCTGAATAATTCATAATAAATTCATAATAAACTATTTGTTCATTATGAATTTTGTCATTGGACTAAAATTACACTTGAAATTATTATTCATTCACATAATATAATATTCAGTATTTTTAAGGCTACAATTTAGCAATTTGAATGAATAAATGTGAATAGGTTTGTTTCTTATAGGCCTTAAGAATATTAATAATGAAAACTGTATTGTGTTGTATTACATAATTCCAGGTTGATTCACCTGACTGGCACACAGTCAGTCCACGTTAACACCTTTAGTATGTGGAACAAAGCGTGTTACAGTGGACATAAACAAACCCATGATCTGGTTAGGCTCTGCTGACTCGCTACATTTCATGAGGCCTGAACACAAAGCCTGACTTCAGTGTGGAGAGGTGCCATTGTGTCTACTGACAGGAGAGTCAACACATGAGACTGGTCTAAGCCTCCTCCCTCTCCTAGTCTCCTAGTTAATAATAAAGGGATGAAATTACGACCATTTTATGTGTTATTTGAATCATGCATTTCTTACCATGTGAGGACATGTATTTAAAGTGTTCAGAAAGTGTAAGGTAGTAAATTTAACATAATTTGATAATAAAGGGGATGCTTAGTCTATGAGCTATAAAAAATGTGTTTAATGAATCCCAGATGTTAATGTAAGGCGTCCTTGTTGCATCGTGTCTGTTGTTTCTACAGTATACTGCACACTAGGGCTGTGCCAAAAATCGAAAGATTGATAGATTGTGATCTCTACTTTGGTCGATCTCAATGATAAGGTGTGCATTTTAAATCGACAGGTTTACAGTCAATCATGCGGCAGGGGATTTGTCTCTCTCTTGTTTAGGAAGAAGTAGCCGGAGCCACAGCTCATCTCTTTATGTCTCCTCACGTGTTCAAGTTTTGACTTAAATCTGCACAATTTGACTAAAAGTCCAGTGTCTCTCTCCCTCTGTCTCTGTGTGTGTGTCTGTCTCGGTCTCTGTTGTGTGTTTACATCTGCCTCTGTGTGCGCTCTGTCGTCTCCCCGCTCCTCCTCCCTCTCTCTGATCCAGCTGCAGCTCCTCACCTTTTCTCCTCTTTCTCTCCTCTGGTGCTTCTTATCACTATAATCCAAGTTAGGGAAAGTAAATAACTATTTTCTCACCATTTATGAGTCAAACTTAAGTCCTGATTTAGCGCACAACATTTAGTGTGCACATATTTCTGCTGTGGATGCATTTATGTTGAATATATTGTACAAACTGATTCCAAACTTTAAATGTGAATTTCTCTGGAATTATTCTCCTATCAGCATAAAATAAAAACTGCTGTAGTCCTGACAGCCTGCTCTTTATGTCTGAAGTCAAAATGTGCATGTTTTTAATAAAATGGAAAAAAAATCAAATCTAGATCGCTCAATTTGAGGGAAAAAAATCGTGATTCTTTTTTTTTTTTTTCCCCCATATCGCCAGCCTTATGAAGTTTACTTGTAATGAGTTATTTTATTTGAAGCTCTTTGAGATTCACCTTCAAATGTTAAGTGCATTATGAATAAAAGTTATCATTATTTTTTATAATGTAAGTGGTCCAAAGACAACTAGCTCTAAGACTGTATAAAGAAGTGGACTAAGCTTCTTCTTAGGTTCTGCATTCTGCTTCAATCAAGAAAAGCTCACGAGGGAAGCAGTTATAGGAGCGACAAAATGACGAAATAAAACCACCAGGATAATGTACAGCAGGTTAATACATTTTAAGATCAAAATGATGAGGCTCATTATAGTGGTTACAGAGAGAGGGGTGATATTTTTCATGCTCACTTCCTATTTGGAACGCAGTGGCTCGCAGTTTAGCTATGTCCATTTATATATCTATGGTCTGTCGTCTATACTCAAGCAGTTATTTATTAGTAAATAAAAAGGGGCTGAACCTGTCTGAAGGTCCCTTTTGCATTGAGCAGGTGGTAGGCCATGTAAATAGGCACACAGATGAAGGAGGACACGCCGATGCAGTACCCCAGGACTGTGGTCCACTGAGGGTAGTGGTAATCAAACAACTTCACATCAGGAGGGAATGCCAGGAAACTGATGATGATGAACTAAAGAGAAAAAACAGACAATTGAGATTAACAGGGTGACATTAGAGGAGGCTGGTAATGTATATCTACTGTATATGTATAGGGTTATATGTTAGCATTTTGGTACACTTGCTTCATATTGCATTATTAATTCACCGAAGCTCCCACTGGCTTCTCTGATGACCACTAATCATTCACGCACACACCACATTCATACTAGGCACTGTAGGTGAAGTGTCTTGCCCAAGAATACAACAACAGTTTGCACTAGAGTCACTGCTGCGCCACTTTGGCACCTGATATTCACAACGGTCTCGCATCCAAGAAGTGAAGTGTTAAATATTACAGTAAAATAAATATTGTGAACCTTACCAGAAGAAATATGGGGCAGATAGCAACCCAGCAAATTCTCCAGAACCACCCGGGGTAGAAGCCAAGCATGTAGTGCACGTCATTACAGAAGCGAGTGGTACCTGCAACACAATGAAATACAACATTAACTTGTAATGTTTTATTGTGTGAGTCAAATACAGATGCAAACAAATTCATCTGTACTGAAACTTGAAACTGAAGATTATCTTAAAGGTCACATACTACGCAAAACTGGCTCTTGTGAACTTTAAGCCATGTTAGAATGTTTTTAGCCTTCAAGTTAACATTATAACATAGCATAATATGAGCCTTTTAAAAATTAAGTTAAATGTTAAATAAGTAAAATTTTCCAATGCTCTCACCATAAAACCAGGAGACAGCGATGACCTCCAGAAGGACCACAGTAATAACAGCTGGACCTGTGGCATACTCCTCGAATAACTTCACCACAAAAGCTCCACCCTGAACATAATTCATTTCAAACAGATTTTCAATTTGTAAAATTTGTAATTAAAGTAATGTTCATTATCAGATAGACTTTTATACCATGACTTACATATGTGAGAGTGGAGAGAGCCCCGAGGTAGCAGACGCAGACGAGACCAAAGACGAACAGCTCACGTCTCTTAGCGAGAACATGAGGAAACTCGTCCAACATGGCAGTGATCACTCCCTCCAGACCTGCAAACTGGAGACAAGAACAGCACATGCAAGAGTTTTATTGAAGTAAGACTCATTTGACTTATGGTTAATACCTTTTTGCTGAGATTATAGGTGTATGTTTTTAGGTGGATGGTCCAAAGCCTTCAATTTTTCCACAAAATGGCATAAAATTTAGCCATCACCATGGAGACAACCATGAAGCACCACAAATGCAAGTAGTTTTTGGAGCAATAAAAACATCTGTAACCGAATAAATGAAAGACAGCTAAGTTTAATGCCATTTTCTGGAACATTCCTGGTACTACAATAGTATTTTCAATAGACAAACAGGTGACGGATCCTCCACCAGAAAAGTTACATAATAGTGATAATACTGTAGGTACTATGAAAGCTCGATGAATCAAAATAAGATATGGCCAATATTAATTTAAATATGTACATGCAAACAAATATGAAATTATATCTAGACTTTATTAGTCCATCTCCTGTGTGTAAGGTAGTATTACACAAGGGACAAAAAAAATACCAAAAACGTTAAGCTGCAGCAGCATTAAAAACATGTACAATGAGAGGTGGCTGTAATATCCTCTGATTCAGCCCTGATTATCACAGAGCGATAAGAGCCGCAGCCCTGTCTCCAGCTGGCTGCGTTTGACCAGATAAACTCAGCCCTCAGCGGAGACAATATCACCTCTGTGCTCCCCTATCACTGTCATATCGCATTGTTTTTTCTGCTCCGTTATTCAAAAGGACAAATAATATCCACAGTTACTATGAAGGAGCAACAGGTAAATAGAAGGCTGTTTCCAGGGCCTAAAAAGCATAGAAGAGCTCGCCAACAGTGCAGACATTAAACAGACTGGAGCAGAGGCAAGCCAAGGTTTCCCATTAACAATGGTGTAGTTTAGTTTACAAATTATGTTATCGTATTTAAAGGCACTACACTTGATTTGTACTGTCTTAAAACATGAAAAACAGAATTAGTTTGTTTTCAACAGTTTGCAGTGGTCTTGGCATCTTATTTATTCACAGAAATTAGTTTCTAAGTGCAGTTTTGGAACCCCTGGCCTACAGAACAAACAATATTTAATCTGTAATCATGTTTTTTTTTTTGTTTGTTTTTCATTAGTAGAGGCAATAAGTGACATTTATACAAAAATTGAAAATGATTTGGTAACACTTAACTACACTTTTCATGCCTTTATAAAACTTGAGCAAATACTTCATTCATAATGAAGTTTATTTTCATAATATCGAAACATCTTTGAAGCTGAGAGCCACAGACCAGTGTTGACACCGTGAGTCATTCCCATTGGTGCATTTTATAGTTTTGACAGGCTCTGTACCTGTACCTTTAATAAGTCATAAAGACATTCATTTAAAGCCTGTATCACAATACAATGTGACAATGACAATGTTAAATTTGTAGAAAAAATACTGCCAGTTTAGTGGAAGGCATGAGGACCTAAGTTTGGACATCGCTTTCTTAATGAAGTTACTAAGCCTGAATCATTCTTAATCATTCGTAATAAACTATTTGCTCATTATGAATTATGTACAAATGCTTTATTAAGGCTAATTACCTGCCAATGATTCAAATATGGATCACTTGTGCCACTTAAGTCTGAGTTTAAACCATATGTGAACTAGTGGGTGAGCTGAGGTTAGACGGGACTCACTGTACTGTCCAGACCCAACATGATGATCATTAGGAAGAAAATGATGGCGAAAAATGTGGCGGCTGGCATGTTGGCAATGGCCTCTGCGTAAATGATGAACAGCAGACTTGGGCCTATAAAAAGAAAGGAGAGAATTGACAGAAGATAAACTTAGCTCTGCAGATGTTACACAAATAGAGCTACTGCACGTTGTTAAGTTTAGAAAGTGGTTTGTAAAAATAGCTCCTGTTCTTGGTATTTCAAAACACAAAATGTATGCAGTTATTACTTGGACCTGCGTATAAATGTAAGTTTACTTAAAGGTGCATTATGTAACTTCTTTGGCTGGGGGTCCACTGTTTGCTTGTCTCCAAGGAGATGTTATTGCTTTGCCTGAAATGTTCCGCACTATGGCATTGATCATACATTTTTACATTTGCTCAGTTATAGGTGTTTTTACTGTTGAAAAATACCTTAAAACTTGATGTTATGGCTTTGTCTGGAATGTTCTAGTGTATGACATTAAAGTTTTCTATCTAAGTCATGCATGTGCCCCAATAAGCCAAGTTATAGGTCTGACCTGTGAAATGGCAAGCCCACGCAGTAAGAATGCATGTTTTGGGAGGTATTTTTTTCTGCAGCAAAACACTTGTAATTGAATAAATACAAGATAGAAGGGTATTATGCCATACTGTGGAACATTACAGACAAATGGAAATCTCCACAGAAAAAAGCAGGTGATCCACCAGAAAAGTTACATAGTGGAGCAGAAAAACGCATTGATATATATATATTGTTTATACACTAACTTTTCTAGGCAATGATTTGATGTAGTTTTGATTTCTTATTATCTTAAACTTTGATACCAGCATCTTTGGCCACTGTATCCACATCCTGCTGCCTCATCTCTGCCATGTACCCCAGAACAGTGAAGATCACAAACCCCGAAATGAAACTGGTCAGACAGTTCACAGAGCTAGTCACCAGCGCATCTCTGGAGGAAAAAAAAAACCATATTATTGCGATTTTGAATTAATTGTATATGAACAGTACTAGAGACGGGGCTAGAGTGTCTTACTTGTAGCAGTTGTTGTGGAAGGGGTTGTAGCTGGCGAAGGCGAGGAGGACCCCAAACCCTGGACCCAGTGAGAAGAAGATCTGAGCTGCAGCATCAATCCAAACCTGAAGATTATGAAAATAAATACAAGAGGTCAAAAAAGGACAATAGGAAACATTATCGACATGAACAAACAGAAAACAGCAAGCGGAAGAATCAGCTATTTATTTTGTGTCCTATATTAATAGTAACTATCATCTGCCCCTAGGATGCAGTACTTTTGTATACTGATTTTATAGTAAATCATGTGATAAGCAATCTTGGCTTAGGACTTGCATAGAGACTACTCTAGACTGTAAATTAATTTACAACAAATAACCCCAAGAAAGGTACACAAAGTTATCCTAAACGTAAATCGAACATTGTTTTAAATGGACTCACTGTAGTGCTGAGCAGTTTGCCCCAGTCTGGTTTGAGATAGAAGACCACGCCCCTCCAGGCTCCAGGGAGAGTGGCTCCACGGATCAGCAGCACCAGAAGGACCAGGTACGGGAAGGTAGCTGTCACCCAAACCACCTGAAAAAAGGAGGAAAACTAGTATTTTTTCATTTAAAAGTGCATTATGTAATCTTTCTGGTGGAGGGCCCGCCACTTCTTTGTCTCCATGAAGATCAATCAATCAAGAATTTTGTTAATCCTAAAAGGGCAGATATCTGGTCAAGACTGTATTGGTTTGCCTGTAATGTTTCACAGTGTAGAATTTATATTTTTATCTTGGATTTAAAAAAAAAAAAGTGTTTATACTGCTACAAAATTTCCTTAAAAACTCAGCAGATCTGTAACTTGGCCTGGAGGTGTCACATACTTTTTACCATGGAAACAGATAGAGGTTTAATGCCAAACTGTTGAAAACTCCAGGCAATTCATTAACATCTCCATGGAGTCAAGCAGGTGCGCACCCTCCACCATCTACGTGATCTCCTAATTTATTAATGGAAGTACACATAGTCTCACAGTAGTGTTTCCATTTAAATGTCCAATTAAATTAGATGAGCAGAGTAAAAGTGTACTTGAAAGTTTAAAAAAAGTTTGTATTTTGAAACCAACAATACAAAATTAAGTTTGATTAGGCTCCTTTTTTCATTATTATGTACTGTGAGCTTGTGGTTATCATAAGGAGCTAATGACTTTCTGTTGCATCTGCCAATCTCTGTCTCCATAAACCCATCTCCCTCAGTGAACACCTCATCCGGCTCACAGGCGCCCGGCCGTGTACCTTCCCAGACGTCTTGACTCCTTTCCAGATGCTGAAGTAGACTATGGTGAAGATGAAGAGGAGGCACAGGGCTAACTGCCAGCTCACAGCACCCAGGTGATGAAGACCAGGGGAGCGGTGCACCTGCAGCACCTGCCGACTGTCAGGCGCAAACACGGGTAGAGATGGACTGGGTAAGTTAAAATGTCACTATAAAGACTCCGTTGTAAGTAGAAATAGTTGATGAATAAAATAACACAGGATACAAAGAAATAAAAGCAAGAAATATGGTTATGTATATACAATTGTTACCGAGACAACCTGACTTTTAGTATGTTCACACTGGATGTGTTCTGGTTTGAGCCCAGTTTACTCCTGATGTAGACTTGGTTTGATACACTTCTAGTATAGTCTCAGTTTAATCCTTCTCCAAAAAGAAAGCGTGCACTGAACCCTATAGTCCAATAACAATTTCAAACCATTCTTTTTATAGGCAATATAAAGCTTGTCCACCATGTTTTCTCATCTTAAAAAATTAATTAGTATGTATTTAAGTCTAACTTACTCACAGCTTTTACAAACCCACTGTTACATTGCTAGTATTCACATGCTGACCTTTTTTGGTGTGTGCACCTTTTCCAGAGGGCGAAGCAATGCAGTGGTGCCATGTTTGCAGAATGCTATAGGTTCTAATAAGGTTACACGGTGGGGCTTTAATGCCAGCAGTATCTTGGTACACTGATTGTAATAAACTATATTATCTGCTCTAAGGTCAAACATTCCAGATTGGATGTTGAACCAAGAGTTGATTTATGTTAAAAACAGGAAACTCTGGCGCCGAGCTGAAGTGGGGAATTTCTTACTTTAAAACATTAAGAAGGAAAAGTCAACTCCAGATAAACCCTGAATAGGTCCCATACACAAACATGGAAACTGTCCCAGGACACTGTGATAAGACTGAGCCAGCAGATATCACACATTCAAAACATGGGGGAATATTACAGAGGCGTTCCTAAAGAGAGGATATTGACTTTGCTTCAAATCACCTGAGATCAGATACAGCAGCAGACAGATGGGCGCAAGTTTCTGACTAAACATGGAGAGTTTGGGCTGCTAAGTGCTTCAGTCCTGTTATTAGGCTTAGAGGAACTTGTACAAACATGGGAAGATTGTGATTCCAACGTTTGTACTTAGAAAAAAAAAAGAAAGAAAAATCTAGTTGTAATAACATTCCTAGAAAAAAAAGGGAATGGAAAAGTGTACAAGGGGGAGAATATACAAATATATTTAAAGGTGCACTGTGTAACTTTTCTGGAGGAGGATCCCCAACCATCTTGTCTCCATGGAAACAGTATTGCTTTGCCTGGAATGTCCCACCGTATGGCATTAAACATCTATCTCTGTGAAGACAAGTAGGTGATGTCAATAGGCCAAGTTACAGGTTAGATCTGTAACTTGGCCTATTACGATCTCCGCTCACAATAATAATGTACGAGGCATTTTCAGCAATAAAAACACCAGTAATCTAATATGTGGAAGATCGATAACTTTAATGCCATACTGTGGAATAATCCAAGCAAAGAAATAACATCTCTACGGAGACAAGAAAAATGATATAGCGCACCTTTAACTTTACACTGAATAACTAAGAACAACAATGCCTTTACTTTATAATGATGTGTAACCATGGATACAGGTAATTTTAGTTAAGAGGTTATTGGTATTGTTAACTGTTAAAAAAGAAAATAAATCATTTCTACTATTTTGTTTTCTACATGAAAAATAATATGCTGTTTATCATAGAAAAATCCAATTTTCTTGTACCATTAAACAGCTATATACGTTTTGAGAAATTGAATCATTGTTCAAGCTTTAAAAATAATTGATTACCTGTTAATAGCTTGACGTAACTGTGCAAAACTATTTAAAAATAAAGAGGGTTTTTTAAAAATAATATTATAATAATTATATTATAATATGAATACATCAGTTTTATATAGTGCTTTTCACGGTAACTCAAAGACCCTTAATTATAATCAAAATTGTACATTACCAACTATAGACAGAGTTTATACCTAATTTCATGCCTTTAATTATGCCTTAGGTTCTCAGTGCTACCATATATTTTCTCATACATCTTAGCAATTCATTCTTAAGATAGTTACTAAGGATAATATATCGGTTATCAGCGATATCAAAGTATTTATATCAGTATCAGTCCCAAAATAGAAAATTTAGCTGATATTTGGTACCAATATTTGTTCTTCTGCACCAAACCAGCCTGTGTCATTCCCAGTTTATCCTCAGTTTATTCTTTTTTTATGAAAATGTGAATTTATATCCTAGATATTTTTTTCAAATAATTTTTACAAAAACAATATGTTAATTTGTAAACTCCACTATAACTTAACATAAATTACTATGGTAACTTATGAAAAGCTAGGTACTGTCAAATATCGGTTATCGGCCACAACAGCAAGATAAATATCGGATATATCGGTTTTGGTATCTGTGTATATATATATATATATATATTTTAAAAAATCCACATCGGACCATTCATATTTATAACTACATGGACAGTTACAAGCGAATAATCAATTAACCAATTAAACATGAACACCCCTTGTTAACATCTGGCCCAAACCAAGCATCCTTCCTTCCTAACTCCTATCTCCTATGTCCTCACCTCCTAAGCCCTTCCTCCCACTTACATGCACTTACGTATAGAACTCCTCGGCGGGGGAGGTAGAGGAGTTGGACCATGTGATGTTATGGTCTGTCCAGATGTAGCGATTACAGTTGGGTGTGTTCCAGCTGTTGGTGCAGGTGGTCCAGGGCAGCACAGGTCTGAATGAGGAGAGCAGGTAATACAGCGCCCAGGCCATGATGGTGTTATAGTAGAAGGCAATGTAGAGGGCGATGATGCAGATGGCAAAACCTATGCCTGGAAACGACGCGCAAATTAGTCTAAAAATGTGTCTTTTTATTCTTTTGCAGTTTTGAATTAAAGGACATATATTATGCCATTTTCTGATCTATGTTGTATCCTGGTAAAACATGTCTGTGTTGTGTTTTGTTTCATTCACACATGTTTAGCACAAATCCTGTATATTTAGGCTGAGTTTTCTCTGAAACTGAAAACACTCTGTTCCATCTTGTGATGTCATGTGATAATACAGGAAGTGCTCCACTGTGTTTTTAAACTCCACACACCTTCAACAGAATCATTTGGATAATTTCAGCCCTGGAATTGCCGATCTCTTCTGAACTAAATGTAAAAGGTAGCCATAGTCTTCACCGCTTCATGACATTACAAGGTGGAAGAGAATGTTTTGACATGTAGACAGACTAATAATAAAGGGGGACTCAAAACATGTGTGAATGAAACAAAACAACATTCTCACATGACTTAAAGCTCACAAGAGTCTATTTTGTGTAATATAGGACCTTTAAATGTATACAGTAATATTTCTTACAGAATTCTTACTATTTCTTTTTTATTATCTTAGCTATGCATCATTTGTCTGCACCTGTGTCCTTAATAAAGATCAAATAATGACTAATAAATAATACTAATATAAGCTGCTTTTGTCCCACATGTTTTATTGGACAGGACAGATTTCAGTGTGAAATGGGGGCAAAGAGTGGGGAGAGAAATTCAGTAAATTGGCAGTAATCAACGTCAAAATGCTGAGACTGGCAATGTGCGCAACAAAATAAGATGCTGTTTAGACAACTGGACCACTACTTATGCAAGAATAAACACTTTTTAAGTTGTCAGTCACGCTGTAAAAAGCTTGTGTGAAGATCAGTGGCGATTCAGGCCAATTCCAGGTCTCTTTGGGTAAAAGTGGGTGACATTTCAATAATTTACATAAGCACAGGTTTGTGAGTGTGGCATTTGGAGGTAAAATGTGAGGATTTCCATTACAGAGAGTCCACAGAAGTTACAAGGAGACGAAGGGCTTCTCTTAGGGGACACACAGGTGAAGGCAGCTGTCCCTCACGAGTTAGCTCAAGGAATAATGTGTCAAACTGGTAATATTTTGTTCACTTTTTTTGCAATTAGAAGTTAGATTTGGTTGAATTTATTTATTTTTTTAATGTATACAATTATTCTTATGTTAACATGTAGTTATTAGTTATGTAGTTAAGTGCTACAAGATGTAACGATCTAGTGAGTTTTAAAAAAAATAATATATAATATGTTGAAATGTTTTATTACCTCCGCCAAGGAGGTTATGTTTTCGCCTGAGTCTGTCTGTTTGTTTGTTTGTTTGTTTGTTTGTTTGTTAGCAAGATAACTCAAAAAGTTATGGACGGATCTTGATGAAATTTTCAGGAAATGTTCCTAATGGTAAATCCAACAGATGATTAAATTTTGGTGATGATCCAGAAGAAATCCTGGATTCTGGATCACTTTGAAAACTGAGCTGCTTGGCGGAGGTCTGCGCTCTCTGAGTGCTTTTCTAGTTTATTTATGTATTTATTTATGTATTTATTTTACTGGGTACTGATCAGATGACATATGCTTTGTAAGACTGATTCCTGGCTGTCAATTTTCTGAATGTCTCTCCCTACTCTCCACCCCCATATCCCACTGCTTAATGTCTTGTTAAATAAAAGCTAGTGGACATAGATACTGGATCATCAAAAAAACAAAAACAAAAACCCAAAAACATACATTTAAGGCAAAAGGAGAAATTCAATTTGTCAACTGGACAAAGTTTATTTGATTATTTGACAAACTGAATTTCTCCTTTTGCCATGGATTCTACCTGGACGACTGAGGGATTCTACACACATACATTTAAGGAATTCTTACCTTTAAAAATGGGGCAGATGTGTTTCCAGATGGAGATGCAGCCGCTGCGATGAAACTGTCCCAGGGCGAGCTCCATGTAAAACAAAGGCACCCCGCCAAACACTGCCATCAACAGGTAGGGCAGCAGAAAAGCACCTGAGCACAGAATAGGGGAAGATTTATCACATTTTTTCTACACCAATATGGAACCAACCCTTGCAGCTCACCAATCCATCTTCAAATCAGATGTATTTATAACAATGTATATACTATAACAAAAAAAATGCTAAATTCAAATTCTGTGGTCATGTGACTTCAGCCACACTAATAAAAAGAGAATTTCACAAACGGTTCATGCTCAAATTTTGTTATGAGTTACTTAAAGGGAGGTATTGCACTTCTATGGAGTATTAATTGTTAACAGATATTTAGATCACCATGTTATCTTTTATTGTTTTGCAAAAATAAGTTTCAGTTTTGTATTTGATGGTTTGGGTCCCTCCTCCTCTTGCTCCCCGTGCTAAGTCATTCACCCTTCAGAGCACTATCACAATACATGCATCCCCCTATCAGATTTGTGAAGTTGTAGTGTATTGTTTTGGATCCTTCTTTTGCATATTTATGAAAAAAGACAATACAGATGCTTTCGGTGGCCACGATCTAGAAAAGAAAAACTGCTCAAACACAGTTGTCTTTATATCCTCAATATATGATAGCTAATCCCATTCCAGTTCAAGTCGTGATTGTAACAGTTTTAAATGTAAGCTCTTTGGAGGGATTGAGGGAGTGTGACGTCACTCCAGTCAAATGAAGCTTGCCGAGACTAGCAGTTTTAAGGGTGAATTTGGAGCCGAGTTCCATATTAGGAATAGGAACTGATTTACAGACAAAAAATCCCCACCAGGATCATGTAGAGCAAGTTAATATGAACATTTTAAGACCAAAATTACAAGGCTCATAGCAGAAGTTACGGAGACTGGGCAATATTCTTTCAATACAAAGTGAATTGGAAAGGGAGCAGATAGAGCCGGAAGCGAGCCCATGCTCACTTCCTATTTGCTGGCTAGAAAATGTCTGATTATTCCAGGACAGTTTTTGATCTTATTTCCCGAACTGCAAACATTCTTGGATCAAACCTGCAGTGAAATAGGACCATGTGAGATCTGTGTGAACTGTGTGGAACAAGACTGATGGTGTGAGTAGAGTTTGAAATGGGAACAAAGAGAGACATTAAATAAAAAAGAATTTTATGGAGGAAGGATAAGTGGACACAAGAGAAACATTTGTCAAATCAGCTTCCACTGGCTCTTCGTCAGTTACAATTCACAAAAGTTTGAAAAATAGTCTGTGAAAGTCATTATTATTCTACTTAAACAATACAAAGAAAGGCATGCATTAGGAGAGCTGCTGTAAGAGTTCTTTAAAATGACTAAAATAACACCACCTCCCTCCCATATAGTCACAAATAACAACTGATCTTAAAGCTACTATCTTTAAGTTTATTTCATGTTTTTTTCATCAGTAGATGGCAGATGTGAAACCTGTTCCCACTCCCCTCACCTCACCTGTGCTCTCTGGTTTTCTTCTGTCAGGCCAAAGCTGGAACACTATCAGACTGCAGTAAAGTAGATAGCAGCTCGTGGTGATATGTGAGAATACAACAGGGGTAGGTCGACCAATCTAATTACAGATGGTAGCTTTAAGTATTGAAAAAAAAAAAAGAACAAAACTGGATGTGTCTTGAGTTGTTTTAGAACCGTCATGATCTATAAGTAGTAAAACACCCAGGGGCGTTGGACTGGGAGGGGTAAAGAGTACTGTTTACCCAGGGCCCAGTGCAGGGAGGGGCCCTTTACAACATGTAGTACAGGCCCACCAAGATGATTTGTACCCAGGGCCCAAAATTTGTTGCTACAGCCACATGGGAGTTTGCAATTTTAGTAAAACTTTATTCTCTGGCTTTTAGTACTGTGTGAGTTGTCCGGTCCTCTGTGTCTTTTATTTAATTTGAATTTATTTTATTGCTGTTATGTATTTATTGCGATTTTACGGTTTTGCTCTTATGTGGTTTTATTGTTTTAAGACTAGTACGATTAAATCTGAGGGTTTATTTTAGTATTATATATCATTGTTGTTGCTGTTGTAACTGTGTATTTGTGCAGCACTTTGGAAACTGTCTGTTTATGAAATGTGCTACATAAATAAAGTGGATTGGACTGGGCTGAAATGGGTATTGCATTTCTAGCCTTTCCCTTAGTATCCAAATCAAGTTTTAAATTTTAGTATCATGAGAACACTATACTTCATATACAATATTTAAAAGCAGACCTGGTCAGCCAATCTAATTACAAACGGTAGTTTATAGATCCTTGAGGTTCAGGCGATTGTCTGTCGTAGCCCAGAAAGTCTCATAATGTTTAAACCTTTATTTATACAAAGTTGTAGAGGTAGTGGAATAAATAACAGCTACATTTTGATCAGTTTTGTTTTATATCATTTTTGTTTAAAGGAAAATAAATGCTTAATAAATAAATGCTGCCTTCAGGTTCGGCACTGGTATCAGTTAATATCGGGTGTCGGCAGATACTTGAAGCTATAGTATCAGAATCGGTATCGGAACTAAAAATGCTGGATCAGCGCATATAGACAAAATTCTTGAGTAGCTTTAGATAGTTGTGACCTATTTTTAAAATAGTCTTATTATTTTATAATAATTTACATTTTAGTATCATGGGCATACTGTACTCCATATACAATATTTAAAAGCAGCCCTATCACTTATATTGTGCTCCCTGGCCCCTGTGCACTTGTATGTCCCTGTGACAGACGCCTCAGATAAGGCTTGATTGAGTGGCTGCCGTAGCGACAGGTTATTAAGTAAGGAGAAAGAAACTCGCCGTGTTCTCATAAAAAAAACACAATTAATACTGTAGCCTGTATCAAGTGTGTCCCGGCCCCCATCTCCCCGCTCGGGGAGACACGAACACTGCACAGGAAATTGCAAAGATTTTATTATTGCAAATCCAATAAAAGGGGAGTCCTGTTTGCTGCTAGGTGAACATTGTGTAGTAACAGTCTTTAGTGCGTATTCTCTGTCAATATAAGCTACAGCAGTGGAGCCTGGGCTAAATAAAACTATATGAAACATGCTACAGGAGAGCTGAAGGATTAAGGAAAAACATTAAATTGTGTAATAAGCTGATTTCAGTATGTGTAATCAAGAGTGCACATTTTAAACATGTCCAGTAGCATTAACTGTTGAGACGTGACTAAAATATGAAGGGCAGCTAAACAATAGTAGGAATAGTAAGAATGTTTCACTACCAGGCTTTTCTGTGTGAGTTTGCATGTTTCTTCCTTGGGAGAAGTGCCTGTGTGGGTTTCCTCTGGGCACAAACATGCATAATAGGTGAAATCTTACAGCTAAACTGCTAAGGAGGTCCTGCCTAAGACTGGCTCAAGATCTGAAGATGGGTCCCCGGGTGCAGCAATGAACAGGTATACTGAAAATCACATAATAGACCATAAAGTTGGACCTTTTTGGATATGACCACATGGTAAAAAACTACAATAACAATTACTATTCAGAATCTATAAACAGGTTCTAATGAAGTTTTAGTTCTTTTAGCCTGCACTATACACTGTTGTCACTTTTCCAGATGCAGACGTGTATATATGTGAATGAATGAATGACTCAGAATTTACCTGTTGGCATTGACCTGTGGGCACCTGTTGGATCCATTCAAATTCAGTTATTATTTCAGTTCTTTATGTCATTCAGTTTAATTCCTACTTAGATTTCCACAAGACCAGTGGACGATATGACAACAATTTCAACAAAACGCTACAAATTTTCCACTTAAGGAACAACTGAGAGCAATATAATCAATAAAACCGAATATTCGACCCAGACAAAAGGAGATTGTACCCGCTTAGGTTACGCACGGTGTACTGCTAAAGTCTTAAAATGAAGTATCCCTATTTAGCCCTGTCCACTAACTCCCTGTTCTTATTTACTACATCCATAGAGTCCTTTTTTAGTCTTCTTCTCTGGACCTCCTGCTTGGCGGCTCTTACCCCCACATCCCTTTATTGACAAATTCATTAACCCCCTCCTGTCTGTACAGGTCCAAAGTGCTTTATCTGACCTCTCTGACTCTAAAACAACCAACATGAACTGCCCTGATGTTCTCATTCCTAATTTTTCAGTTTTCTTATCTTAAATGTTTTTATTTTTAGCACTAGTTTTTGCCTTTTAATCTTTACATTTAACTCAAGAAAACCTTGTATGGGACTTTGCTTATTTTGGGGTTGCCTGTTGCAGCAACTTCAGCGTTACAGGAGGCATGTTTTCTAGCTTTAATAAGAAGCAAAACTCCATTCATGCTCATGTATCACATTAAACTACAAAAGTCATTAAAGAGGCACCAGTCCACTTGTATGTGTATTATCACATGTAACCAGCCAGATGAAGCCACAGTAACATAGTAAGGTCTAGTGTCGCGAAGTGTAAAACTTTTGATACTAAGGAATTCCCTCAAAAGTCGATAATGATTACGATGCTACAATGAAGATTAAAAAAATAAATAAATAATTCTACTTTTTAATAATAGAATGTAATCTTCATATACAAAATGGCATGAGGATTCAAACTAAAACTAAAACTGATACGGTTCAAATGCAAGTATCATCCTCTACAGCTAGATATTCACACTGAAGAATATAGCTCAAGTTCTGGAGAGACGTCCCCCTGGCATTTGGTTAAGTTATAAAATGGGACACATTTAACTTCTAATAAGATATAGGGTGGTTTCACATTAGCACATCAAAACCTGGACTAGACCAAGACTTAATCAAGACTAACCTAAAACAGGTCAGGACTAATCCGGACTCAAACCAAGACCAAACCAGGACAAGTGTGAACGCACCCACAGTTTACCTTAACCTTACACCCAAGAATTAACTAACTTTCAATGATATGAAATGCCTGAAGTTCCCTTGCCTTACATCTGTATTTAATTAAACTGTATTGACATTTATTTATTCAAGACTGTACTATAGAGAATATATTCCACATACCTGTATAGAACTGGCTCTATACTAAGTGCACTATTAAAGATGCACTATGTAACTTTTTGGTGCGGGTCTGCCACCTGCTTGTCTCCATGGAGAAGTTATTGGTTTTCCTGGAATGTTCCACAGTATGACATTTAACTTATCTATCTTGCATTCATTCAATACCAGGCGTTTTTAGTACCAAAACATACACTGAAAAACATAAAAACATACAGATCTGAACAGTAACATATATACCATATAATACCATAATGCGGAACATTTCAAGCATCTTAACGGAGACAAGCATGTGGCACAGCGGACTCTCCACCAAGAAAAGTTGCATAAAGCACCTTCGTGTGTAAAAGCTAATAAATTTCATACAAAAAACTTTGGTAAAAAACTGTTCACGAGGCAGTAACCACCTCCATTTGTCTAATATAAACTGAAATATTATCATAAACCTGTCTACTTTATTTCACAACACTGGCTCTCCCCCCACACACCCATCCATCCTCCTCTTTCCTCCCTCTGTCCACCTCTCCTCACCTCCTCCGTTCTGATAGCAGATGTAGGGAAAGCGCCACACGTTGCCTAGGTCCACAGCGTAGCCAATCACAGAAAGCAAAAAGTCCATCTTCTTACTCCAGGTCTCCCTCGGCCTCTCCAGACTGGTTTGTTGGACCACCAGAGTCCTGAAGCCACCCATGGGTGCTGACGAGCTATGTCCCAGACCGGGCGCAGTCCCACCTGACCCTGCACCGCTCCCCTGCCCCTCTCGGAAGTTTTGGGAAGTGCTTGTCGTGAAACCATTCGAAACCTGTGGCTCAGAGTTGGATAGCTTATGTCCTCTCTGCTCAGTTCCGTCGGCTAGCATCAACTTTTCACTTTCTTGGTCCGTCGTCTCCTCATTCCTTTCCTTAAGCCCTTCGCTGTTGCTTCCTACGTCCTTGGTCATCATGTTTTCGGTCTCCATTGGGTTGTGCCGATGTTGGTGTTGGCGAAGGTGGTTAGGGGCGGAGAGAAGAGTCCAAGAATGAAGACGGGATTGTGGCTGTACTGAGTGATAAGGAGCCCATTAGGGGAACAGAGCTACGGGACAGTAAAGGTGTAGTTTGGAGGAGTTTATGGGGAATTAGGCAAAACAAATAGCTCCTTTGTGGTCAGATAAAGACTAAAAGATACGAGTCAAAGTAGTAATTAAAGTGGAAATGTGGTTTGTTATGAGTTACTGGGGCAGCAGGTCTTCTCCACTGGACGACAGACGGAGAGATCTGAAAGACACAAAAATCAAGGTCAGCTATAGCTTAGAAAACAGTCTATTTGAGCTTGTTTTGAAAAGTGAAATTAAACATGTATCCATATCCAAACACAACTGGAAGATATTGATTTAACAAGCATTTCAAACAGAGTCTAGCGTAACTTTTGTGCACGATTATACATCTCATATTTTCAGTTTTGAAGTTAAAAATGCAAAACAATGCAACAGTTCTTCTATAGTTTTCAAAAAACATTTCCTACTGTGATTTGGTACAAACTGCAAATTTAACATTCCAAACATATTTAATAAAATTTGTAAGAAAAAAATAAAAACAAAAAAAAATCCCTATTTTGCAGAATAAAACTGCACACAATAAGAAATATTATTTTTGCATGAATTTTTATTTTAAATAGGCCTATTTTGATTTACTTGAACTGCTTTTTGTTTACCTGTAACTGTTTCAAAATAAAAAGTAAGAAGAATTTCCAGAAGAGAGACTTGATTTAACACATAAAAATATTACAACCTAAAACTTCTCATGGTACTACAGTGGTAGAACAGTCACAGCATAAACACATCTTGTACTTTACCTTTTTAGAATCCAATGCTCAACAAACTCTAAGTAGTCCTCAAATCAAAACTTTAAAATCCTTATAAGCGCAAAAGTTAGAGGAGAAACTACACACAGGAGCCCATCAGGACACTGTGTAGCTCAATGAAAGCTTAAACCTCTCTCCTTTTCTCCCTCACTCTTTCCTCCCCCTCTCCTCTCTCTCTCTCTCTCTCTCTCCCTCTCTTTCTCTCTCTCCTGTCCCTCTCTCGCTGATAGAGATGCAGAGAAACGTGTGTATGTACAGGATGCATAGTCCGAGCTGAGACGGGGAAGTTTGGCTCAAAGCACACTGTTGTAATCTAAACAGCAGTAATGGACAAGTTCACAGTGAGGTCTGCACTGACATTACACTCACAGTCACAGGGTCATTAGACTGTAGACTCTTGTTACTGTTGTCAAAGGGATAGGCCTGTCACGATAATTACCATATAGTTTAACATATGAAAGGTGGAACAATATATTTTGGGGGTCAATATTTATCGTGTGCACATTTTCTTTGCACTAGTGGGAGGTTTTTGGCTATTTTTAGCTATATGAGATTTTAAATAACATCCATGACTCATTACTGATGCAAACCAAGTACTAAAGAGTTTCATTCTGATGTTTTTTTGTAACAATATTGTTTTCTTTGTAACAATATTGTACTTTGTACTAGTTTTTGTGGTTTACATCTGCTTTTGGACTGTGTTTATCGTCTATATTTACTTCAGCAACACATTGCACTTCAAAATTTGTTATCGTGGTAGACGTACAAAGGGAGATACGACTGTGCCCTGGGGCAGACTGACAGAGAAGTGGCTGCCATTCTGTGTCTCTGGCCTCTCAGACTATCAGCAATAGGCAAAGGTTGGGCTGTACATTTACTTGAGTAATCTTAAAATGCAAAAAATGCACTTGTTTGGAGTGATTTTCAGATGCCATACTTGTACTACCTACTTGAGTAATAGATCATGTTGTGGAATTTTGCATTTCCTGAATAGTTTTAGGAAGGACACCTTCAGTTCATTGTTGACAATTTCTCTGTAGTTACTATCGCGTCATCCAACTATTATAGAATTTGTCTTTCTTTATCAGTTCCCTTAGTCTCACAGAAGCGGTACGCTATGTTCTTCTCATTTTATCTCACCAGCACTTCTCCATGCTGTCCTTCTTAGTTCAGTTCTTGTCAGGCTTGAATAGCCAATACTATCGCGCAGTGTTGAGTATTCAAGTTCACCGAGCCCCGGACTGATGGTAAATAAGTTTCTCCTGCCTCAGACTCCAGACTCTCCTGCCTCTCTGTAGTTGTTAGGACAACACTAATTTTACATACAGTTAACAGTATGTAGGTAATTTGTAATGTGTTTGTAATTTGTAATTGTTTGTACTTTAATTGCTATAGACCCCATTTATAAGCCAAGGCCAGCTTCAGGGGTGTCCCATTTACAAAAGAGAATTTGCTAAATTATGCTTAATATTTTTACTGTATATTTTTGTCATTTTGTAATAAATAAATACATAAAAATAAATTAATACAATTTGTGGCTACTAGACTAAACTAGAGAGTACATGGTTTGAATCTGCAAACTATGTATTATAGGAGGACCACTCTACCCCAGAGATGCCGTCATCAACCAGGACAAATCCAGGACAAAACCAGGTCAGAATAAAAGCAAATACTTTAAATAAAACCTAAATTGGAAGCAAAACTACAAAACAAATGCAAAGTGAACTGTAGTTTGAGAGCCGCTGCTAAAAGTCCTACACTCTATCAATGACACCTGTCGTATTCAAAAACTTCAAAATAAAGCATAAATTACAACTTGAACTACACACACACACAAAACAACCTATAAGCCATGAAGTTTGAGAACCACAGAAAGGAAAAGTCCCATTACAGCTATTTCTATGGGACTATACAACAGTCTCATTCAAAAACATGACTAAAACTTTTCATTATTCAAACAATTATCGTCCTGGCACCTTCTCTGTTACAGTTACACCCTGACAGCCTCACACACACCTGCTCAAAAGAGTGATTTTTACAACTGAGCTGTAAATTATATGAAGTCCTATTTTAGTTTTGCTTTGGAGCAGCTCGTGAATCCAGGAGTGTACTGCAGCCAGCTACCATTGTTTACATCTCTTAGTGATAAAACAAAGTGGACCACAGGGCTTGGATCATTGTGTTTTTAACGCACAGTTGTGATTGTGTACAGTCCACTCCTCAAACTAAAACTAACAAAAACATGGCAACATTGTATATTAATAACTACACTAATTCATGCATTAAAAAGCCCATATTTTGCTGTTTTCTGATCTATGTTATAATGTTGTTTCCTCATCACAAACACACCTGGAGCTATGTTTTGTTTCATTCACACAAGTTTAACACACAAACCCTGCGTATTTAGGCTGAGCTATTCTCTAAAACTGAAAACTGTTCCACCTTGTGATGTCACGTGGTAATACAGGAAGTGCTCCACTGTATTTTTAAACTCCATACACCTTAACTAGAATCATTTGGATAATTTCAGCCCTGGAATTGACAATCTCTACAAAACTTAACCTAAAAATGTAGCTGTTAACTTGAACACTAGTGCTTCATGACATCACAAGGTGGAACCAAGCATTTTAAGCTTTGGAGATGTAGACAAAAGTGTGAATGAAACAAAACTCAACTTCTGGTGTGTTTTGATGACGTAACAACATTATAACATGTCAATTTTGTGCAATATAGGAACTTTATATATTATTTTTATAGCTAATATCCATTGATAAGTGGTATAAGTATATTGTAGTAAACAAATATATCACTTAAGAATCTTTTGGCTCCCTTTGCCTGTTTTACACTCACACCCACATCCCTCATGGTGGGCCCAGACCTCAGAAATGGTTGACTGACAATAATATGCTTATCGGAGCTCACGGGGGTTTCCGGAATAATTTTAGGCTTAAGGCGATCAAATTTCTAAAACAAACTTCATCCTATGTTGTTTTCAAATCTTCTGTAGTAATATAAAGTCTTGGATTATACATCAAAGTTGAGTAAAATTGAAATTGTTATCATTTGAATAACTGTGGTAAATTGTAATATATTTTAGTTTCTTGCCTTTGTCTGTTTTATCGCCATAGAGGTCGCCATGGCAATAAACATGCTTCCATTTGACCCTCTTCTCAGCATCCTCTTAAAAATTAGTTCAGATTTATTTTTTTTTACATGCCCCATTCAGCATCCTAATCTGACTACCTATTATAACTTAATGTACCATATATTTATGGCTCAAATCTTTCTACTCACATATTCACTGTACGTTCTCTGTTCATGCATTTGCAAACCATATCAACCATATCTCTATAACATAATTTTCAATATATAATATGTGATTTAATAATTTCTTACAGAAAATTGACTCTTGTGAGCTTTAAACCATGTTACAACGTTGGTACCTCCTCATATCTGGAGTTGTGTTTTACCTTTAGCTCAGAAGAGATTGACAATTCCAGGGCTGAAATTATCCAAATGATTCTAGATGAGATTTATGGATTTATATTTTTGGAACCAAGTGTTTTCTGTTTGAGAGAAGAGCACAGCGTAAATATGCAGGGTGTGTGTTAAACATGGGTGAATGAGCCCCCACTGTACTCGCTGCTAATCAATGCTTATTTTAACTACATTGTATTTACAGAGCTTTATTTAAATATATGTACACAACATTTGATCAATTATTCCACCAATAGATCAATATCCCTTTACTTATATAATATACTTATATATTATATAAGTAAACAGCTTGCTTACTGTATAGATGCATTTATGTAATGTCAGACGTTAGTTAAAACAGAGATGGTCAGAATTTTGTGGACAAATTTCATGTTAAGATTTAAAAATAAACACATTTATATGGTTAAAACCCCTGTACCTGATTCTTTTTACATATTTGCCCCAGTATAAATATATTCTATAAGCAGCTCTTGAGGTCAAAATATGTGTGCTGTCTGCTTCTAACTATAAATCGTTTTATTGTTCGATAATTAGGAAGTGTGTGTTAGCATGCTAGTTTTTGTCATCTATTGTGATGGCAAAACTCTGCTCTGGTCTCTGAAAATTGTAAAATGAGGATGCTCAGAATGCATAAGGTAAGAGAGGAATAACTCTGGACCACGGCAAACTGTTTAAAATAAAAAAGTCTTATTTTTAACTATATAAATCAAAGGGTATTAGAAGTATGAAATTTAAAATAACTAGAGATAAATATTTGTGAATTTTCTGGTTGTAGAACCAGAACTCATTCAATTTTAATACTAACTCCCATATATGTATCCTCCCATCACCTCCAATCATAGTATTTCCTTGTGCTATCAAATAACCCAGTGGGACTACATGCTGTAATCTGTCAGAGTAGGCAATGACGTGGATCATAATTTGGACAAAATCACTTCGTCATTCACCTCATTTTGGATTTTGTCACCAGCAGCAGTGTTACAAAACTGTTTAAAGGGAATGAGATGCCGAGGCTGTGTTTGGAGGATTATCCTTCGTGCTATTTCATGTTATTGTCTCCAAATAATTTACTCACAGCAGGTCTTCAGAGTGAGAGTGTTGTATAAATCAGGAAGGTGAGACACTGGGTTAATGTAATGAGCAGTATTTTTGCTACTACATCGAAAAATATTTTATTCAAAGGGCCCATATTGATCTGTTATAATGTCGTGTCCTCATCAAAATCACACTTGGAGTTGTGTTTTGTTTCATTCACACATGTTTAACGCACAAATCCTGCATATTTAGGTGGGGTTCTTCTCTCAGACTGGAAAAACTCTGTTCCACCTTGTGATGTCATGTGGTAATACAGGAAGCGCTCCACTGTGTTTTTAAAATCCACACACTAGAATCATTTGAATAATTTCAGCTGTGGAATTGCCAATCTCTACTGAACGGTAAAAGGCGGCCGCTAACTCGAAAAACTACTGCTTCATGACATCGCAAGGTGGAACAGAGGATTTTTAGCTTTGGAGACTAACCCTAACCCTAACAAAACACAACTCCAGGGATGTTTTTGAGGAGGTACCAACATTATAACATGACTTATAGCTCACAAGAGTCAATTTTATGTAATATAGAACCTTTAAGTTGTTACTATATTGTGCATTTCCTTTGACTGAGAATGTGCGCTCTTATTTCCAGCAAAGACCTGTTGCTGTTTGAAGGCTGGGCTCATATTGTGTTAATTACTCAAGGCTTTACTAGAAATGCCCTGGATTTATGCCACATTTTTAGCTCAGTTTGACCTGAATTTACTGCGAGTCGTGCAAGAATTAAGGAAGGGATCATTTCCATGCATTTTTAGACCAATATATAAAAAATCATAGGGCTGCTCCATGTTCAATATTATGAAAGACACACCTACGCTTTTGTAAAGTATAACTCTTTGAGAATTAACTAGATTTAAACTACAATTTCTAAAATGGATCAAAATCAAAACAAACAATTCAAAATAATGCAAATCACTATTATACAATGAAAACTAAATACAATACTTATTTCAAGTAAATGTCAATATAGGATTTGACAGCAGTACATTTTTCTTTACTTAGATAAATATGTAGGTTAGGTTGGTCAAGGTAAAAAGTTTTGCAGAAGTAGAATGTAACAAAGTAAAAGTAGTAAAGTACTATACTTAAGTATAAATTTTAGGTATCTGTACTTTACTTAAGTAGTTTTAAAGTGGATACTTTTTACTTTTACTTCAGTACATTTGAAAGCAGGTATCTGTACTTTCTACTCCACTACAATTCTGAACTGATAAGTTAAAGTATTTTTTATTATTGTCTGAGTCCTGCTCAAATGCCTGAGGATTTATTTTTAACATGCTCGTAGTTTGAGGAAACAAAAGTATACAAATAAAAACAGAATGGAAATATTACTTCAGTTGTTTCTGTTAAACAAAATTCAGCACAAATCTGTAACATAATCACTACTTTAGTTTTATTTTTTTGCTCAAAATTGAGTACTTCTTCCAACTACCTATTTCTCTGATTAAAAGAACTGAAAATGGCATCTCAATATATTATGCCCTATAACTAAACATTATATTGTAAACAAGGGTCTTACCTTGTCTTTAGCCGTACGTGTTGTCCATAGACCATTCCGTCTTGAGTCCTCCTCTCACCTCCATGTAAACCCGATGACACACAGGCCCATATTCTGCACCTATGGGTGGCTTAGTTAGTTAAGACACAAACACGCATACTCAAGCATGAATGCAGCAGCCTCTTACCAACCTACTGCATATGCCCTGAGCTGGAGAGCAGGATCCTTCCCTCTAATCCTGGGTTACTTGATGCATATTTATAAGACCCCAAACAGAAACAAGAGAGGACCAGGCCTGTCACCATAACAAATTTTGAAGTGCCATATATTATACAAGTATATATAAATGATACACAGTAATACTGAAACCAAACTTGCAATAAATAATAGTTAAGTAGTTAGTTTGTGTCTATAATGAGTCATAGAAGTTCATAATTCAACCATCTACAACTCAAATCTCATCGTAGTACTGAAAGAAAACACAAAATTTCCCACTAGTACAAAGAAAAAGTACTCATGATAAATATTGACAAGCAAAAATGATTGTTCCATCTGTCATGTATTGAAGTCGATATAGTATTTATTCTGACAGGCCTAGAGAGGACAACACAAACACATAAATCAGGTCATAATTACTGAAATAAACAAGTTAATAAGTGGATTTAGTTTCAAAGACAGTTTAATCCTGTCTACGCCTGACTGTAACTAACCCATTTAATGCCACCTGCAACTTATTACGACACTGGGAAATTGCCTGATAGTTTGGAAAGCCAAGCTGCTAAGAAGAGTATGTTATTATTAGTCTGTCTACATCTCCAAAGCTCAAAATGCTTTATTCCACCTTGTGATGTCATGAAGCAGTAGTTTTCAAGTTACAGCTGCCTTTTACCTTTTGTTCAGTAAAGTTCGGCAATTCCAGGGCTGTAATCATCCAAATAATTCTTGTGAAATAACGAAATAGCATAATATGGGCTCTTTAACTACTAAATAAACAGTGAACAATGCATGTGCTGGCCTCTTAATCCGCCCAGTGTTACAATACTTACTTTAACAATTGGCCTCGTGAGTGACCCGTGGTTTTCACTGTAGAGGAGTTAGGGTTTTGGGTGTCGAACGTCATTCCAATCAGCATCAGCCAGCTTGAAGTACTAGGTTAATCTCCTCCTCACTGAAACACACACACCTGCATGTAAATCCACGCACACGACAATGCACCGACGGAGGAGGTGGAGGTGAGGGAGGTAAAAGTGCATTAAGCTGGTGATGCAGTTCTGTCAAGTAGAAAGAGCTCCATAACTGTACGTAATCAAAGGGGACTCCAGTTTGACGTCAAGGTGCACGTCCTTACGCAAAAACGTTACTTTAAAACAATATTACTCATGTAGAACTAGCCTATAAAGTGTTTTTTTTAAGTATCCTACAACCAAAACCAAGCAAAACTTTTACTCATGTAGACCTACTACTTAAAAAATATGAACCAACTCAAGTAGTAAAAATAAAATGTCTTCAAACAGTCCTCCCACCATCTCCATATGGCAAGTAGCTTACTGTACGTTTGCAGTCAATTACGCTATGAAATTAATCTAAACATAGTCTTATATGTAGACTATACAGGCCTATATTGGCTACACAGATAATATAGGAATCGGATCTATTCTTAGCAAATCATAAGCGTGATTGAGTCTGCAAATAGATGAAAGAAGGGGAAGCCATTTAAAAAAAAGTTCCTGTAGCATCTAATATCCAGTAATACACCAATGGATATTATGAAAAAGCAATAACCTTTCCACATACTCTTTCACAAAGTACTTCGATGGCGGAAGGACGCACGTGGTGAACATTTTGAACATTTTAACGGCCTAAAACTGACATTCTTTAAACAGAAAATAAAAATCTATCATTATTTCACTTGAACTTGAAATTTAGACGTGATTTTAAAAGCCATATCAAGTTAAAGAAAGTAAAAAGAGCAAAAAGAAAGCATGTTCAGGGCAAGTGATTTCAGCGCGTAATTTGCGTGTTTCCTATTGGCTCTTTACTGCTGACCAATGAGCGCGCGCCTTTTTCATACAAACTAACCGAATAAAAAGACCCTTCCTAAGTTCATTTCTGATCTTCCCCTCATAAATTACAATAGGGCAAGACATTATTATTACATAAAGTTAAAATAAGGCTAAAGCTAACTATAAGTCTTACTGTTGAGTTGAAGCGAGGGGCCCTCAACAGCTGTATTTCATTCAAACGTGTGATTCATTGGTGTTGGAGGAGCTCCTATGGCTACAGCGTCTTGATAAAGTCCACACTGAGACCAGATCACATTATACCGCCTTTATTTTGGCCCAAAGACAGTCATTATGAATACTACTTCATTCGGGGCTGAGTGAGTTATGTTTAATGCTAAAATATCAAGGGATTTTTAATTTGCGAAGAATTTATAGTTTACTTTGGCCCTTTGTAGTAAATCAGTCAAAATGTGAATAATACAGTTTTGGGAGGGTTTCAAATGTCATTAATCACAGCACAAAAATCTGTAGGTCACATCCATCCACCACCGTCAGACTTTTCTTCTTATGAATTGCACGAGCTTCCAGCAACAAAGTGATAAACAAGGGCAGCCAACATTTATTAACCAGGAGAACCAGAAATGTGATTATGCATTGATTCTTATGTTTATTTTAACTTTGTAACTTTTCTTGGCAAAGGTAAACCACCTCATTGTGTCCATAGCGGATGTTTCACAATATGGCATTAAAACATCTCTCCATAGAGACAAACTGGAGGCATTACCAAGCCAAGTTACAGATCAGATCTAGGTCGAGGTAAATTTAATTATTATAACCAAAAAACCTGTTGATGAATAACACAAGATATAAGTATAAAGCCATACTGTGGAACATTCACAGTAACTTATCTGTGAAGACAAGTGGGTGCCGGTGCTACTCACACCATGAGTAGAAAAGTTACAGTGTACCTTTAATTGACTGTAATGTAATACAAGTGTTACCCTTACTATTATTTTGATCTATAATATGGAGTGGAAGAAATGTAATAGGCCTTTCTGTAAAACTGTTGAAATAAACAAAATTGGATCAAAGCAACTGGATTTACTAAACTTTTGTAGCCAACGTTTCGCTACTAACCAAGTAGCTTCTTCAAGGCTTTGTTTTAGTGACGGAGATTATTTTAGAGATTTATTTTATTTTGACTGTCCACTGAAATTTAATCTCATTAAGTGTCTTACTGATCCTAGTAAATCTTAAATATGAGCTGCTCACTCGTATTACTTTAGTAGATGGGTTTAAAATGCAATTACTTAACAGGACAGGTGGCTAACTGATCCTGCAGCATATGGCTTTTTACACTGTATCAACATTTAACCTATAAAATCTGTTGCAATGACAATAAAACGAAGACAACAAAGTCCAGTAAAAAAGAAATCAAAATCTTTTATTATTTTTTCTAAAAGAGGTTGATTCTGGAGGGGAGGGGGACAGTGGAGAGGTAAAAGCAGCAGAGGAAGAGGCTGGACTTTTGGGTCTTTCTGTTGTTAAGCCAGAGCTCCCATTGGGTCCCAGGCAGGAAGCACCACAGGCTCCTGCTGTAGCACATCCAGGACGTCTGCGGGGAGGAACTTTTTATCCACCACCACCTCATACACGTACTCAGAGAACCAGTCATCGGTCATGATCAGGTAACCTACAAAAAAAGACAAGACAAAAGGGAGAAGGAATTAATTATGCAAAATCGGTATTAAGTAAGGTTGCCAAAAATGTTGAAAATCAGATATTAATTATTTGAGCAGGTATTAGTACTAAAAGTTATCTTCAGAGGACAGAAATAAACCTTTCCTGAATACCTTTAATGATCTTGAGCTGTATCAGAACAAGTATAAGACCACAAAGACTAGTATACGCCCATGGTCCACTATGGAACCTATGACTGAGGGATTACACAGATATAAGGCAGTGGTAATATAAAAGAAAGTAGTACTATTTAATGTTGAAAATTACATTCTACGGTCTAAATAGTGTTTTCTTTTTTTGTTATCATGGTATCAGATGTGGTATTGAGTCTATTCCTTACTATCAAAATTGAGTTTGAAACTTTAGTACACTAATGTAACAACAGGCTAATCTTCCAGTGACCAACACACTACACTGACCATGAACCTAGCTCAAAATCCGTGAGAAAACCCTCCCCAAGTATGGCACTGTGGTCAGCCAAAGCTCTCAACAAACTGGTCCAACGGCATTTAAAATCATTTGATCTGTAGGAATTCATGACAATACTGGCCAACAGATAATACTGATTAAGACTGCATCACAATACAGGTAGTCTGCTGCTAGAGGAAATAAAATATGTATTGTTTAAATGTATTGATTCAAATTTGCATTAGGCAAGAAAACATATCTTAAGATTGCGCATATTTGAACCACATTGTAAATCTTAAGTAGTTGGTCAGCATTAATATATTCACCTTTGGAAAAACTGCATGCATTCAGTCTTATCTGAAGAGGGTGTGTCATAGTAACAAGCACAACAGCATGGTCAGGCATAAATGACTTACAGCTCACCCCACTCACCTAAGCACTCTTACTTTATTGAGCCTATTCGGGACGTTGTTATATGATTCTGCATAGGGCTGCTGATCGCGACAGCAAATAAGTTATACAATACAAGTTGTCATGGTAACCAGAGAAAGCAAATGAACATCAAACATTTTACACAATTCGACCTGCTTTTTATAGGTCTGGGCAATTCATCAAATTTCAATAGAGGTGGTGAATGGTCATTTTATGTTGTACTTTTCCACCTTCAAGGCACTCAAAGCACTTTACATCAAGGGACCCAATCATTCATACACCACGGGGTGGGTTAAGTGCCCCATGGTGCTCTCAACTCATCGTGCCCAAGGACACAATGAGTTGAGAGTAAGATTCGAACTGCCAACCTTCGGATCAGTGGACAAACACTTTAGTGTGGTCAAGTTATCACTTGAGTTACCGTTGCCCTAGATCAAGATTTAGTCATTTAAAATGGGTCATTTTAATTAAGAGGTCCACAGCCAATCCTCTGCCAGTAAAGCATGTGGTTTACAGCGTATGTGGCGATCGTTCAACATCTGTTTTATTTTTGCTGAGAAAGTTAATATTAAAATACATTTTTAAATTAAACTGAATTGTGAAAATCGTGATAAGAAAAATGGGGGGAAAAAAGGACACATTTTTTGTCATATTATCCAGCCCTACTACTTTACATTATATTTTAATGCAAGAGTTTTCTGTAGTTTTCCCATTGAAATGAATCAAATTCCTGCCTTAACAGAAACGCCAACACAAACGGAAGTGGGGTCAGTAGCAGTCAGAAGTGAAAGTGTGCAGGGTGGAATAATAATACTGATGAGTGAATGACGAGGGAAATGCGAAATTCCTGACTTCACAGCTCACTAAATGTTAAAGAGTTCTGCCATCACCTCTGCACGCCCACTCCGATTAAACCAAAACAATAACTGTCCACCTCACCTGTGCGTGCAACTGCAGGATGTCAGTCTGTCCAGATATGGGGCAGTTATGAAATATTGAATTTTTGAACTGAAAACAATGTGCTAGAAAATCGAATCTAGTTTTGGCCGAGGACACAGTCCCATAATGAAATGATTAATACAAAGGCAGAGTGGTTTGTGTTTGACAGGCAGTTGTACAAGCAACACAGATTAAAACTTATGACATTTTAATGATAACCACATGTTAAAATTGGTATCATATTTGGAGTTGATCAATGGCTGGTAAGTGCTTTTTACACTTTTGCACATACTTGGTTGATAGCTTAGTAGGCTGTTTGTTCACTGATCTAAAGGTTGGCAGTTCGAATCCCGCTCTCAACATAAACATCATTGGTTGAACGGTCAGATCCACTGGCCCAAAGGTTGGAGGTGTGATTCCAGATCCCTCAGATAAACATTGTCATTGTGTCCTTGGACAAGCCACTTAACCCACCTTGCCCCTAGTGTCTGTGTACACGGGTGAGTGAATGTGTGTGTGAATGGGTGAGTGGTTGATGTGCCTTGAAGGTGGAACAGCGTTAGAAAAGTGACCATTTACCATTTACCAAATGTCTCAGGAATAAGATCAACATTAGGTTGATGGTGATGGTGAGCTGTAGTCACAGATGCCCTGGGGCAGTCCAATAGACCAATAGAAATGTGGCAGCTACTATAGTGAACATGTACTTGTCCTGAATGTGTGAGAGAGTCAAGAATCACCATTTGTTTTGAGAAAAATGCTTAACACAGAAGATTTCAAGACTTGTTACTCATCGGATCAGATTTTCAGAAAATGTAACTGACAAACTGATTGTATGTTAAGGGTTAATACTGAAAAACACACAAACACATCTTCCCTGACAATGAAATGTAAACATGTGGGCTATAGCACCATCAGCCCCATAACAGACTGAGTGACACCCCAAAGGAGAGCCCCCTTTAGGGACAGAACGAAACGATGAGAGGCTTTGGATAAATATGAACTGAATGAGGTTGTGATGACCTCAGAAAGGAAAAGGCATAAATATAGACATTTACCGCATACGGTACATAACCACTATGTGTCTGTGTGTTACTAATTCATTATTGAAGACAACTGAATGTTAAAACAGTTATCATGATTACCATCAGTGTGGCAAGTTAAAATAGTAGCAATGCTGCCAATCTGCGCCATCAGCCCCTCCAATCGCCACCAACACTCACACAAAACTTTCATACTAGGCAATGTGGGTGAAGTGTCTTGCCTAAGAACACAACAACAGGTGCTCCACTGTGGCACCTGATAAGTCCAATGTTCTCCCATAAAGTACTAACCAGGCCCGGCCTTGTACATTGTATCAACATATCCATATGATGACAAAATTAATTACTGTTTTAAAATATTTAGCATACAGTCTATAATAAAAACAATTTTAAACTGCAAAAAAATGGCAGTGTAATCTTTTTACAAATTGAATTTTCTGTGGTTTGTTAAATTTTGTGGTCACGTGGTAACCAGTCCTGCATGTAATCCAACACATTTCTCCATATCGGAGAGACCAATGTCGTATGGCAGTCCAGATCATTTATACCAATCTTATGAAGTCTTGACAGCTAGAATAATATCTATAGAGAATTTATCATTGAATGAATTTAACCACCTGCTTCTCTAATATAACACTATATACACTTATTTTTGGCAAGAATTGAGTTTAATGGATCAGGTTTATTATCATTAGGGTTTAATAATATTGTTATGTCCAAATACGCAATTGTAATGTATATAAAATGTGTTCTTTAAATATAAAGACCAGCTGAAGTGAAAACCTGCAGTATTTTCTTTACCGTTGCTGCTGCTTGTGTGTCTTTTCCCTCCAGCTTTTCTCAAACAAACAAAGTCCCAGATTCCCAAGTGAGCTCCACGTCTTAAACTTTTGTTCTCTGAAACTTTATTAATTTGGCCGTGGACAGACTGCCCCGATGTTTATGCAACGGAATATGTGCGAAAGAAATCTGACTTGACAGAGACGTTTTCAGATGTTTTCCCCGAAGCCACGAAAGTCTGAGGGTTCAAGTCTGTGCAAATCTACTACAGTTACACAGAAGCGAGCAGAAGGTACTGACCATGTTTTAAAAATATGTATACTCTTAAAAATGTGGTTAGGGGCTTTAAATTCTAATTTATTAAGTTAAGGGGTGCATGCTAAACCAGCACAATGACAAGGAATTGAATGGTATGTTCTAAAATTTAGAACATAATTTCTCCAAATGCTGACTTGGTTGTCTCCATATAGATGTTATTACTTTGCCAGAACTCCTCCACACTTTGGCATTACTTACACACTTATCTTTCATTTATTCAGTTACAGGAGATTTTGTTGTTCTTACGGTGGGGGTCTGGTTTCTCCACAGATCAAATCTGGAACATGACCTAGACGTCCCATCACCTGGTAGTTTTAATATCTGATATCTGATATGATACTTTTGACAACCCTATTATGAACTTGATAATAACAGAGTATTTGTGGATTCTAATAACTTGAGTAAAGCCTTAAAGGTACATTGCAGAAGTAGTATACTTACAGTACACTGGAGTAGTAGTACACTGCAGCAGCAGCAGCAGAAACTGATTCAGGTTATCACTGCCAATTTGTGGTTAACAAAACTTCCCAGCCACCAACAGGCATTATGAACAAAGTCACTGTGGTTTTTCCAGTGGTCTGTGGTCAACTTGTTTTGTAACATTAACTTTGTACAATTTCCCCTTGAAGCTCCAAGCTAAGAAAACAAAAACATCAAATGTGAGCGTTTCTACCAGGACACAGCCAATTATAAGTTCATAAAGCAGCCACATGGGGAGGCCTTCAGTGTAAACCTGCTTATAATTCAGAGAAAATAAACCGAAGAAGATGGCTTCAAAAAAAGCTGGGGTGCAAAACAGAAAAAAATAAATACCGTATTTTCCGGACTATTGAGCGCACCTGAATATAAGCCGCATCAACTAAATTTTCAAAGAATTTTATTTTTGTACATATATAGGCCGCACCTGTCTATAAGCCGCAGGTGTCCACGTCTTCAAGAAGTTTTCAAGTTCCGAGCATCTGCTTGTATTGCCTCTAAAGCTTTTGTCGTCTTTTTGCATTGAGTCAGTTCGTCACGCGCGAGAGTCGCTCTGGCGCTCTACTGCGCATGTCTCGAGCAGAAAGAGCCGCTGTCCTGTCTGGGATCATGTCAGTGTCTTGTATCATGTCAGTGTCTTGTAGGATTTCAACAGGATTTCAGGCTCTCCGGGGGTCGGGGTTAGTTGTATCGATCATATATGAGTGGATGTCCAGCTACTGAAGTTTGAGACGTTTCGTCTCGTCATTTACGCCTCACCTGCATTTAACACATACGGGTCATTAAGACGTATCCCACTCACTAATGTTCATTTAGCAGCAGAACTTATTTTATCACGCAGCGATAAACTGTTTTAGTGCTGACAACAGCGCTAGCGAGTGTTCTAACTAACCCTAACCCATGTTCACCGCACAGACAGCGGCGCTTTCTGCACTCAAGCTGCGCGCACATCCGCTGTTTTCATAGACGAATAATCCGTCCATATATGAGCCGCATCGGTGTATAAGCCGCAGGGTTCAAAGTGTGAGAAAAAAGTAGCGGCTTATAGTCCGGAAAATACGGTAAATAAATAAAAAACGTGAGTGTGATACTTCTTTTTCCTGGAGATAATATTCCATGACCTACCCCATAATAGGGGTAGGTCATAATTTAGCACACATCTAATTAATTCTTCTTTGGTGGTCCATGCAAGCTCACTACTAAAGCTTTACTGCCTTTTTCTTTTTGTAAGTTTTAGCCCCATAGAGTATGTTTTAACATATGGATTTTCTGTCAAAAATTACCATTATGGTTAAGGTACACTATTTGTCCCCATGTTTGCGCTGATCTGATACTGGTATCAGATATTGTCGGCGATACTAAAAAATTTGCTGGATCAGATATCAGCTTCCAAAAATCGGTTTTGCCAATATCCTGGTTGGGCATATAAACCGATGTAATTAAACAATTTACTGGTTGTAGTTGGCCCAGAAAATGTTTTAATTTTTATTTGCACAAAGCTGTTCTGTAGTTACGTCAGAGATAACAGCTACATAACACATTTGGATCATTTCTGTTCATAGTATCAAAATCGGTATCAAAACTGAAAAAGTTGGACATCGCTAATGTCCCAATGGGAACATTTGTCCTCTGCATTTGAACCATCCTTCAATGTTTCTAATGTAGGAGTATTAGTACTAGTAATAGTAGTGGGTTATTACCGTTTTTGGTTAAATATCTCAATAAGGAAGAAAGGAAGAAAGGAAGAAACATAATAGTTTGGGTGAAGCAAGCACCAGCATCACTTTTCAGTTTCAGTGACCTGGTGTTTTGAGTTGGGAAAAGCAGATTAATTGAATTTTTCTCCAAAAAAATTCCTGAAATCCAGGAAGGGAAAACTCGCATACTTTCACTGGAATAGCGTGGACATTCTGTATAGCTATAACATATCCAGTCCATAAACAAATACATTTATTGTGTTTATATTCAAATGGACATCGGTCACATGTTGTGACTTGGAAAACAACTTTGTGTATCAATATTTGAAATACTTACCTTTGTTTCCACGATCATCGCCCCATGAGTTTTCCACCCTCCACTTCTCGTAGCCTTCTTTCCCCTCCTGAGGCAGAGAAAGAGCATGTATAGGACCAGGTGTACAATGTGACGACCCCAAAAACGTGTCAGGCCATCTGGGCTTGTTTACAGAGAGGAAATTGACAGCACCATGACAAACTGCAGCCCATTAGAATGGCATAAACAGTGTACAATGTTTGATGGAATAAACTTTTGAAATGTGCGCATTGTTGAGTATTGTTGTGTTTAGAAGACCCCTTGTTTGTATGCGTTTATGGGCAGTGACGCGCCTCTCCCTGTGAGTGCGTACCTTGTCTGTGACGGCGGTCAGGATCATGGCGTGGGTCATGAGCGAGTCCCCGAAAATCAGTCTCTCAGCTTTCGATAGGTTTTTCACTGAGATGCCAAACACAAGCTCGTGATTAAACCTGGAGGATACACAGGGCAATGGAAAGTGAAAATGCAAGTTCGTCTATTTGGTACTAAAATAACTGAAACTACTCAGACAAACTTTAATACATTTAATATACTATATACTGTGGCATGTTGGCTTTATTGGGTGGGCATGATAGTGGTACATAGTGATACATGTGACCATAGACTGGATATATAAATGGACATAGCTAAACTGCTAGCTGCCGCATTCCAAATAGGAAGTGACCAACGCTTCCGGCCTCCATTGACTGACTGCAATTGAAAAATTGACGTCCCTGTAACTGCTGCAGTGAGCCTCGTCATTTTGGTCTTAAAATATTCGTATTAATTCGCTCTACATGATCCTGGTGTTTTTATTTCACCATTTTGTCCATAAATCAATTCCTATTCCTAATATGAAACTTGTCTCCAAATTTACATCTATAACTGCTAGCCTCATGAGCTTCATTTGACTGGAGCTGAACACTGTGGGTGACATCATACTCCCATAGTCCACAGAATAGACTGTATAAAGTCTATACATGTGACCTACAAGGGAGAAGGTACCAAATTTGAGTAAATTTGTTTTTAGATAAATACTGCATTGGTGACGCATGCCCATCTCATTTTAAAATTATGGAAGGAACCCTATACTGAAAATATGGAAGGATAAAATGACAACAATGACAATATTTTGGGTCTGGAACTGTATCCTGTCTCCATGATTTCCAATGGCTGTTGTTGAAAGGCGGACTGACCAATCAGAGAAACGCATGGTGCATTTGTGTCAAAACAAACTTGTTATGCATCTGAGGTTTTTGCTTTGGTCTTTTGGTCTTTTGGACCCAACACTAAAGAAGTCAATGAGCCACATTTTAGTCAGTGAGGATCTCAGTCTTTATTTCTTTCCTATCTCCTCATTGAGCTGAAGATCAGAAGATGCACGGGCTCTGCAGAGTCTGTAAATCTATTTTATACTACTGTGATAATGATATTTGGCTATAAACACATAACTGTTCACTAGAGCAGCTCCGATGGGGAGTTACCAGACATTCAGAGCGAACAGGTTCAGTGGGTAAATTTAGCCTGGCGCCACAAACAGAGACAAATGATGAACGGTTTAACCAGTGAGAGGTGAGTTTCAGGACGTGGAATCACAGGATCCCCCACAATTCAATAGACTCACAATACAAAAAATATTACAAAGACTATACTGCAGTAATCAGTACACGGCATATGATAGCCTAATATGGGCCCTTTAAAATTTTGACAAATGATAGACTATTTTCTGATTTATTTTATGTTATCGTTTCCTCATCATAAACATATCTGGAGTTGTGTTTTGTTTCATTCATGCATGCTTAACACATATTCAGGCTGAGTTTTTCTCTCAAACAGAAAACACTCTGGTCCACCTTGTGATGTCATGTAGCAATACATGAAGCACTCCACTTATCCAGTGGATTCCAGTGAAGGAATTAGATAATTTCAGCCCTGGAACTGCCAATCTTTACTGAACAACAGGTAAAAGGAAGACGTTGAACTCGAAAACTACTGCTTCATGACATCACAAGGTGGAACAGAGCATGTAGACAGACTAATAAAGTAATAAACTGTTGTCAGCAGCTGTAGTTTGTTCAAGGTTTATCACTACTACTATACATTTTTTGTGTCTTATATTATGAAAATAAATTTTAAATTGTATAAATGAACCATATTCTTCGCACAAATCTGGAAAGCACAACTGCTACAACTGTCAGAATCAGTACTGCAGTTACCACTGTATCCAGTTTTCAAAACCTTATTCCAACTTGTGTTTTTGAACCGCTACAATGACGCAGTTTCATCCCTCAAGATTCAATACAGTTTAGTCTTTTGTCAGAAAAAGTTTACAAAATTTAGGTTTCACAATTTATTTTCTAGTTTTTGCCCAAACTTTACACGTTATACTCACACATTCATGTCGTTTATCCCCAGCTTCCCATGGAAATGTTTGCCCACGTCACAACCAAACCACACGGCCTGCACAGGGAGAGAAATCAAAACACAAAGTTCAGATTTACAACAGTTACAAGTTTCACATTTACAATACTGGCACATGACATGAGATCTTGTTTTGACAGTTAGACCAGGTCTGTGACGATAATCACTACACCAACTTCTCATTCAATATATGAAAGCTGGAACAATGTATTTTTCATTGTGTGTACATTTTCTTTGCAATAATGGGCAGATCTTTGTTTTTTTGTTGTAATACGATCAAATTTGAGCTGTAGAGTGTTGAATAAGTAACTTTTATGGCTTCATTCTGCTATTTATTTATTGCAGCTCAGACTTGCTGTATTTATAAATGGTTTACCGGATTACTGCTTTATTGTTAGTAGTGTCAGTGACGTAGTTTTAATTTCTTGTTGATCTTTGTTGTTTTCATTTATAACAAAGTACTATAAGCTACTGTAACAGTTTAAATGTGGAACTTATCATTACATTAAAATTCAAATTATTCATATCCATAACATTTTTAAACTGTCAGCAACTTTAAGAATTATCGTGATATAATCGTTAATCGCAATTATTTCGGCCATGATAATCGCGAGTGACCGTGAGACCCACCTCTCCCTCTTTGATGGACTCGGCTGCCGCCTTCTTGAGCAGCTGGATGGGCTGGTTGTTGTAAAGAGTGCTACGGCCTCCCACCATGTTCCCCAGAAACTCCACACTGTAAAGTTTCCCATAAGGATTCTGAGGCCGCGGGTCATTCACAAGGCAGATCTGAACAATAAGAGTTGGTTTAAGTTATGCACAATATCAGAGAAAATATATCATAAATGGTATGTAAGGCTAGCATAAATTAGTCAGATTGGAATGCCTTTTGTTGCTAAAGTCAATTTTTAAGTGCACTATGTAACACTACTGACTGGAGGGTGTTTAATTTAACTTAATTTAACTAGAATTGTGATGTTCCACAGTTAACAATTTTGGCAATTACTTAATTACAGGTATTTCTATTGCTCAAAAAAATAAATAAAAAAAATGACAGTGACCGGGAGTCGCCTCTCCATAGATCTGGCCTGTAACTTAGTGCCTTTGAAGAGTTTTTTTTTGTCTCCTCAAATAGTGCTCTTTTGTACTTGATTGTACTGTTGCAACACTGCAATCTACTATTGTGGGACAAATACCTTACTGTAAAAACATCAATGTGTTTATAGTGTAACGTTACATAGTATTTCAATATATTATGCAGCCCTAATAAAAACTTCATTCAGGGCTTGGATTACCACACAGGAGGTTCAGTAACACATACACAGCCTGTTTACATGGTTCCCCTCTCCTCACCTTGTCCTGAACGTTGTAAAGAGGTTTGACATGCTCCCTGTAAAACTCCTGTGGCGTGAGGGGTCCCATTCGGTGGAAGTTCTTGTCTTTGTCCCTGTACTCCCAGCAGATGGTCTCCGGAGGGCTGCCTAGACAAACACTGGCCACTCTGAACACCTAAACAAAAACACACACAGATTTACATCAACTATTAGATCAAATATACAGTGTGCAGAGGGTATTGGTTTTATTTAGATAATCAGACAGAGATATTAGAAACAATAAGCATAATATAGGTCATTCAAGGTCAAATACATTATATTACTACAATTTTCACATCATGGCCCGTTTCTGGCGTTCAAACCGAACGGCTAGTAGCGTTTGAGATGGGACAAAATTGCTGTTGTCAATCTGCCACTTGTAGCAAATTACAGACGTGTATTTTTGTCAACAATACAATAAAAAGTAGAAACAAACAAAAGATAAACAATAATATCGTTTGTGATAAAAAGGGTTGACAATAATCGTTCGTGAGACATTTTATATAATTGTGATAATCGCCAACAAAGATTATAGCCATTTTATCACCAGAAAGTGCAGAAAGTTACTTATCCTTAATGTTATCTTCTAGATCATTATTATTTTCAACAACAAAGTACAATACTATAAAAGTTGTTTTAAGATTTAACTAATTCATAACATTCACATTATAATTATTCATACCTCTAAGATTTTTTAACTGTTAGTTATTTGAATAATTATCGTGATATTATTGTTAATCGCAATTTTTTGGCCCTGATAATACTTAAACAAAATTTCTATACCGTCCCATGCCTACTCCTGATCCCATTACTCAAGTCTTCTTGTCCTGTATGCGCTTCCTTTCTCTGTCATTGGAGTTTTAGTGTCAAAACCAGTGGTATGGGTTAAATGGAGCTTGTTTGGACATTCAAGCCTCTGATGCAGCATTCCCAGGATCTAGCCCTTCTTCTGTTCCCTCAGCACATGCTTTTGCTATCAAATATGATTAGAGCGCTGGGAAATGTAAGTGTACTGCGGCCACAGAAGCTAAAAGTGTTACTATATCGGACATTACATTAGTGATAGCTTCTCGTTGTCCATTCACATGAACCATGCTGCTGCTAGGAACAAATGTCACATGTCCCACTCAGTCAAATAAGCAAAAGAAATGACAAATAAAGGATTACAAAAAAAACCCCTTACTACTAAAAATGGTTAACAATACAATATTTTGTTAAAAGACAGTTAAAGGGCCAGTATTCCAAAGCAGCTATATGTAATAAAAAATATGACTGATCTTGCCATAAAACTTTAAGAGTATTATGATCGACAAAAAACATGAGTAAGTAACTGACATCTAACAAAGTCTCTGATTGGTTGAACTTGAAATTATTTGAAATTTCAAGTATCCAAGGCAATTGTACTACTCCATAATGGTTCAGCATAAAAGTGAGAGAAGAGACTAAGGGAGCGGGGATAACATTCTCACACGTTTTTGACTCATGGTTCAAAATCTGGAACAGGCACAGTGGTCGAGTTGTTCAGAGTTGGTAAATAGTCACATTTATATAGCTCTTTTCTACCTTCAAGACACTCAAAGCGCTTTACATCAAGGAACCATTCACCCATTCACACACACATTCATAAACCGGTGTGTGCAGACACTGGAGACAAAGTGGATTAGGTGTTTTTCCCAAGTAACAGTATTCATCTGTGGGAGCTGGAATCGCACCACTAACCTGTGGGTCAATGGATCTGAGCGCTCTACCCATAATGTTTGATGTTAATGAGATGCCGCCCGCAGTTGGCATGGCTACAGAAACTGGCAAAAATAGTAATTTCACAAAAAAAAAGCTCAAATGATATTGCTTTGCTTGAGTAGATTCTTTTAAACTGCAAGTATTAAGAGCAGCTTTGCCCTTTTGTTCACGCGGGTTCAGACCAGGGCCTTGGCGGTGGTCTGTGCTCTCCGTTTATTTTGATATGTGCTCTGGTTTTATTTTTGTTCTTTGTGTTCCATCTTTGCGTTTCTTTGTTCTTTGAATTTTAGCAGAGCGTTTTAACATCCGCAAAGAAAACTCAAAGGAGCTACTTAAATAATAAATCATCTTCAAAGTTGTAGTCTAAGTGTCTGACTGTCACAAAACAAAATACACACTTTGGTACAGATGCCTTTGTTGATTCTACCCAACCTTTATTTAGGCTACATCAGGGCGAGTATGTGGTGGTAGTACATCTATCTATCTATCTGGTTTTTGTCCAAGAACACTAACCGACCAATGCTCTGTAGCACAATAACAAAAACTTTTACATTTGTACTTCCATTAAACGCCAAGATGTACAAAATCAAAACATTAAACCAAGGCAAAGCTTAAGAAGAAGCTGTAGGTAAAAAAAAAAAAAAAAAAAAATTCAGTTATTCTATTATAAGGCATAATAAGACAGTCATATAAATTTAATTTTTTTATAAAGCTGTGAATTTTGAAAGTTAAAAGCTTCCTTAAGATATAACTTTGTAAATCAGAAGCAGATACAGTAGGGCTACAGTCATTAAGACTGTAGTCCTGCCTTGGATCTAGAATAAACACCAATACTTTACTAATAATGCGAGTCTGGTCACTGTTGAATCTCCCAGTACAGTCGGGCTCGATTAACAGGTGGATTAGCCAATCAGGGACACACATGGTCCTTTCATATCAAAACAAATATGGTTGCTTATGAGGAAAAAAGAACGGAAAAATAATATATCACAGGGGACAGACAAACAAGAATCAATGAGCGAAGCATTTAACTCTGTAAATCTGAGGTGAGTCATGTAATTTTAATTAAAATGATGGGAGACCACTGAGGTCCGTTGCATTACTGAAATAAACAAATCTGATTGGACGATCATGTTTGGTTGTGGCTCGACAGACAGGGGAAAAATAAGACATTTCTAACTTTTATCAATGCGTTTTTATTCATATTTCGCAGTAGTGGCCAGAGCAGTATTTAACCTCATGCCAGCCTGCAGCCCTGTGCCCACACCTCCTCTGGCGCTGTTGGCAGAGTAAATAAAGTGGGAGTGTGAAGTTAATGCCACTTTGAAAAGAGACTTGTGCTGGGGCATAAGCACACTGACATCAGAGGAGGGACAATATTGAAACACCTGCCTCTGCGATGAGAGATAGGGAAAAACAGAGAGGCAAGAACCCACAGCTCAGAGCAACAGAATACATGTTTTGTGCGATTAATTAAAAATATTTTTGTTGTTACACCGGTAGTTTTTAAGGTAAAGACAAACTTAATGGTCCTGAGGCTGTATTGAATGACATATACATTTTAAGGACTTTTTAAGAACCATAAAGTAATGACCGGGTATAAAGCCCTATTTGTACAATTAGGAACGTTGTTGGATGATTCGACAATAGCCACGTGGACGCAACTGACCGTGATAGAGAAGCAACTGTCTATTCTCTATCATGGTGCAACATTATAGTGAGAGAAAGTACCAAGTAAGTGGAGCCTACATTTCAAACTTAACCATGTTCCTCACTTATGGTTCAAAATCAGGTACAAGGCTTTTAAATGCAACGATTCTCATCTAATCTAGTGTGAACTTTCAGTAACTCAAGGCATCTAAACATAATGAATGCCAATATACACTTTTTGTTGACTAACTTTAGGAACGTCATGAAATATTACTTGAGGGCAACTAAAAAATGCTATGAAATCATGAAGTTCATAAAGACCAAAAAGCAATTAATTAGTACTTTTAAACATACATTACATATTTTTTCAGTAACCCCAATACAAAATTTTGTTACTCCCCCGAAGGTTACCAATTCAGAACAATTACGAATACTTAGCATGCGTGAAACCAAACAACATTCCAATCCTGAAATGTCTTTGAGACAAAACATAATTGTTCCAGTGTAGACCTGGCCTGCCCCCGTCTCAAATCTGGACAATGTATAACTCTTGTCTAGAGGCTGGACCTGTGAGTGTAAGCAAATGACACCATGCAAAACAGTTTGGATAGAAATGATCTGGGTTTTGATTAAACCTGCATGTTTTGTAAACAAGCAACACATGTGGCTATTGTACAATTGGAGTAATTTTAGCCTGACAGGTCAAAACTGCCAAGGCTGTAGTTGCAGACTCGTCAAATTGAGACACACACAGGAAGCCACCCACAGACAACAGTCAAAAACAAGACTCGCCATCATCCGACAGCTCAGGTTCAGGGCCTTCCCTGTGCGTTAGGAGAACACTTAATGTAATTTTGAAGTCTAGACGGAGGAAAAAAGGAGGATTTGTAGTGTGAATGTGCAAGTTTGAAAACAACATAAAAGTCACAAGAATAGGGGCTTAGAAAATATAGTGCAAAAATGTGATTAAATTACTAAATAGATTTAATGAAAGGACAAGAACAAAGAACAAGTGGACTTCCCACTTGCGGGTGGAAACTGCAAACCTCTTTGCCTTTGTGGCACCAAATATAAACATAAAAGGGCTGTGCGACTTTGAATCCAATAGTAACTGAATGGTGATCAAATCTTTTGCAGCTCGCAGTGATCATCTTGGAGGTCTTTTAAACAGGGTATCCTACCAACCAATCCTGACAGTAAAAGCACATTTTTAATACATTTCATATAAAATCTGAAATTCTTATTAAAACATGGGGGAAAATTGTGCTTAAAATGTTGCCCAGTGGTAGATACAGACACTGTATGGACATAGCTAACCTGCTAGCCACCAAGTTTCAAATAAGTAGTGAGCACTGGCTCCACTGACTCTGGCTTCAATTGACTTTACATGGAAAAACTGTCGCCCACTCTCTGTAACTGCTGCTGTCAGGTTCCTCACTGTGGTTTTGCAATGTTTTGTCTGTAAATTAATTCCTATTCCTAATATGGAACTCTGCTTCGGTCCTATAACTGCTAGCCTCGTGAGCTTCTCACTCAATTAGTCCACTTCTTTGTACAATCTATGGGTAAATATGAAGGGTTCATATGAATCTATGGCCTAAAAAGTAAAGGCTACAGATTTGTCCTTGGCTGAATAAAGAGGCAACAAGAAAACAGGTTCAAATGAGACATTGCTAAACGGTGATCAAATCCACAGCTGCATGTGTCTCTGAATCAGTGATGTCATGTATTCTGATGAGAAAGGTCCAGTGTGGCGTGAGCGGTCCCATCTGCAAACCATCACCTTCGTTTTCATCCATGTAAAGACGGCAGAAAGCGCTGGAGACATCCCAGACTCAACCAGAGGAGCCACGCTTTGAAACTAATCCTGCTCCCCTGATAAAGCTCCATATGGGCACTGTCTATAAGAAACATGGAGGCAGGTTCATACCACAGGTGCTGGTTTCAAAAGCATTCAAGATGGATGAGACGTACTTGGATCTATGTATTCAAGGTTAGTTATGGGCATACACTGTTCTCACGCAAACGCAAGAGTACAAATACATAAAACTTGTACTAGAATTATAACAATCAATTTATTTTATTGCTACATTTTCAGCTGATTAATTGTGTTATTTTTGTATAGACGTCACAATATAATTTTTTTTATACATCGGATGCTCTTCCTCTAGCAAATGCAAACCCTCCAACTGTTGATTGCTTAAGATAGCTTTTTAGAATATTGCATCACTGGTTTTAATTCCAGGATAGTTTATTGTGAGCAAATAAAATGTACTTGTTTTACTGACCTGCGTGTGTTAAAGTGACCAATTAAGTAACAGGCAGAGAATCAATATTTAAATCACTTGTTTTACTTGAATAGTTTAATACTATTGATACTCTGCAGCTGATGTTATCATTCCCTGGGGTGTGGAGCTAACAGACACTGCTCTGGTAGAAGCTCTGTTATTCAAGTTAAAATAAACCTCATCTTTAGTCTAACACAATCTGACCAGTAACAGGTGAGATGATTTGTGTTTTTAAACAAGTCTTTCACATATAAATTTACAGTCACAAGCAAGCTACCATTAGCCAACACTTTTCAGTTGGTCACTCTCACCTTTTTTGTTGAAATTCAAACATCTAAACAGGATTAAAAATGCTCGTATTGATCACAGGTTCCCGAAAATGTGTTGTTTAAATCCATTTTGTAGTTTTCAGACAATCTTAAAACTTTGTTTGTTAGTTAATGTGTGCATTGTTTCACCATAGAAATTGCTGAAAATTCTGCCAATAAAAATTCATTATAGAACACCCCAAGCGTGATGACACTGCAAAGTATCAATATTGAAGAACATCTGACGTCGTACTAGTAGTTTTTGGCTCAATCTTCACCCTTGTGCGTCTATCCTTAAAATGGTGACTAAGTGAAAACAAGAGTGGCCTGGTTGTGTGTCAGAGCAGTGAGTTTGGGCTTAGCCTGATGAGAAACAGCATTTCTGTGAAGGAAGTGTGCACAGCCTCACCTTCAAACACCAAACCAGGGCTGACACGGGCTCTGATCCGCACAAACACACAGTCTGTGCAGAGGAAGCATGTGGCTGCGAGGGGGAAATGCCACTTTACTGTTGTTTAAAGGCAAACCACAAGACTTTACACAAACACTAGAGCAACACGCAAAGTGTAAAATATACAGATCTGCTTTGGTGTGTTATTGCCATGTGCCATGAACAGAGGCTCGTACAGCTATCGCCCAATGCAAAAGTTGGTTCAAACCCAGTATTAAAACTTTTCTGGTGGAGGGTCCGTCACCTGTTTGTCTCCATGGAGATTTCAATGCTTTGCCTGGAATGTTCCATGGTATGACATTAAGCACATCCCTCTAGCATTTATTCATTACAGGTGTTTCTATTGCTCAAAAATACATTCATTCTCTCTGTGAATAGGATTGCCTCGTCACAGATCTGACCCGTGATGTAGCCTATAGTTAGTAGATACTAGTAGGTTTAATCTCTACACTGTGGAACATTCTAGAGAAACAATAACATCTCCATGAAGACCAGCAGGTGGCGGACCCTCCATTAGAAAAGTTACGCAGTGCACCTTTAAGTCACACATCGTTGTAGTGTCCCTGGGCAAGACATTGGTGGTCAGAGAGACATTTGGCACAAGCAGCTGTGACTGTATGTCTACTACAATCTTTTTCATGAAACACTGATACATAAATAAGCCTTCATTAGCATAACAGCCATCAAAATGCACCTTATGAACATTTTGTAGCACTTGAACAACTTTTTAAAGCACATGTTCTACTTTGCCATTCATATTTGTTTCCTATGGCTCCTTTCATCCCGGGGTTAGGGGCTTTATAGTGTGACTGAGTTTTGCTGTGGTGGTTCTTGGGCCATGAGCAAATCGCACATCAGCAGTGGCCGTGACAGTGCGGCGCTTTGAAAAACAAACCACTTCCAGGTGCACAAACAAACACAGGACGGCCCCTCCCATCTGTGTCGTGAGAGCCCCATTACGCAACATGAGTCTGGAGCTGGAGGAGGAGGTGCTGATGGCGACAGCATCTATGGACCAAGGTGTGTGAGACGAGAGACGCTGTTTAAACACACATTAATACTGAATACTATAAAAACAAAGATCAAACGTCAAATTATGGTCCAGTAAAGACGACTTAAAAAGCAATCAAAGTACTATATTACACAATAGTACTTGGCCATACCAGCTTGTCAAAGCCTGATCCCGTCAGATCTCAGAAGCTCAGCAGGACCAGGCCTGGTCAGTACTTGGATGGGAGACCGCTGGGAAAATCAGGTGCCACAGGGGGGCGCCAGTGGCAAAAAATCATCGTGTCACTTCACACTTCACAAGGCACTTCACCTACATTGCCTAGTATGAAAGTGATGTGTGCGTGAGTGATGGTGGTGGTCGAAGGGGCCGATGGCACAGATTAGCAGCCTCGCTTCCGTCAGTCTGCCCCAGGGCAGCTGTGGCTACAATAGTAGTTTACCACCACCAAGTGTGGAGTGAATGTGTGTAATGTTCTGTAAAGCGTCTTTGAGTGTCCAGAAAAGCGCTATATAAAACTGATGCATTATTATTAATAGGCCAAATTTTGAAACTTTTGATGAAACAAGTTATAGATGAGCTATTAGGGTGTTCAAAAGAAGGGAAGAATCAGAAAGAAAGCCTAGACAATTTAGAAGTTTGGCATAGGGGCAAAGCCAATGTACTCAGTGTTTAGATGAATAGAGAGGGAAGGACATACAATCACTGCATGCAAGAAGATTGGCAAGATTGTGAGGAATCCTCCTAATGGCTCCTATATAAACAATAAAACTAAAGCATTACAATTGCACTTAAAGGACTGTGTACTGTGCACTGTGCTCTGGTGGAGGGTCTGCCACCTGCACGTCTCCAAGGAGATGTTATTGTTTTGTCTGGAATGTCCTGGTATGACATTAATAACATGGGTTGTTATCGACATAAAAACATTCGTATTATGAGTGGGCTCGCCTTTTCACAGATCTGATATGTAACCTGGCCCTATGGCGTCACCTGCCGTCTGCGTACAGATAAATAAGTGTAATGCCATACTGTGGAACATTCCAGGCAATATCTCCATGGAGAGAAGCAGACGATGGACCCTCCACCTGAAAAGTTACGCAGTGCACCTCTAAGGTAAATTCACAGACCTAACTGACTAAACAAGTGGCTGTATCGTGTTGATGACAGGGTAGTTTTAAATAATAATGGGAGCAGAGCGGTCACACAAGCAGTAGATGGGAAGTGTGCATGAAGCCTCCACTTTGATCATCCACAGGTCATAGGATTTATTTGTAACAGCGTGTTGTTTTCACTGTTCCAACCGTTGTCAGTACAGTCCAGCACGTCATATGTTTGGAGCCTTTTCCACAAACAAGATCTCTATCAGTCTACAACACTGGTGGAAGTGTACATGAATCATTTTTAGGTATTTTATTATGAATAAAAGTCGTCATTTTTTTTTTTTTTTTTACAGCAAATATTTCATTAATGAAGTTGACATGGCAAAACGTGACCATATATTTAGACCAGTGGTTCACAGTAATTAACCTTAGGGATCCACTGTGAAACTGTGAGGACAAACTGGGGTTCCAAGAAAATTTTATAATTTGATAATTAGATAAATGGCATAAATAAATCTGCATGTTTTTATTAAAAATTACTAACATAAACAGTGATCATATTTGAGCTTAATGCTGCAGTATTGTTTTCACATCTTATTTGACAGCTCCCTCTTCTGGCAAAACAAAGTAACATCAACAACAAGCCAGACCCTGACCGTCAATCAATTATACAAAGAGTAAATAATAAATAAGTAATTCAAAAAACACTGGTTATATGCGCAATACAATCACAATCTTAATATCAGATTTTTGGAGCTAAAAGATGATTTAAATGAAATGTAAAAAGTACAAATCATAAAAATTTCTTTCAGGTCCCTCTGATTACTCCCCTCAGATTTTACAGTTTACATGTCATTTAAGTATTGTTAAAAGGTCTAGAAATCAGATTATAATCAGATTTTGGTGTGCAGGTGAATAAGGCCAGTGTCCCATACAAAAGAGAGGTGAGGAAATGCACATGTTACATGTTTTTACCAAGCTGGGACATATTGAGCAACAAGAAATTATGGAATAAAAAATTCTCATTCTCATTCTCATTCATTCATCTTCATTAAATTATGTGTTATTGGAACCAATCATGAATGTTATAAACGTGTATTTTTATAAACCCTAAAAATGCATTGCAGGCCAACACACACTGTAGAGAAGACTATTTAGCTCGTAGCTCAGAAAAACAGCAGAGAGAAAGAAACTGGATGAATTTAACATTATATTTTAAGTAAGTTTAAGGTCTCACCTCCTCGATCATAGTGTCCATCGCTTCAGACAGTTCTGCTTTGGTGGCATCACTGCTGACCATGTTTCGAAGCCGTAGGCAGTACTCTCTCAGCTGTGAATGCAGTAGAGAATAATACAGAATTTAGCACAGTCCCATCTATAAAGTCCTGTAATAATTGCCTGTAATAATCACCTTATGATTGAGGATGTCGTTCATTCTGCGTGAGGCCTCGGAGCTGTGCGACTCGGGGAAACATTTCTTTGGAATGACGCCATATTTTTCTGAACAAGATAAAAAAGTTCAACAATATTATGAATGTTCTGAATTAATTATAAACTAAATATTTTACACTGATCAGGCAAAAACATTGTGACAACCATCTTAATGTTTAAGTTATTCTATGAAATTTCTTGCAGGATTGCATTCAATCTCCAACTGGCAGATATTTTGTTTGGGTCAACCAGATGCCTAAAGAATATGAATCATGCTTTATTTGAACATTTGAGCAAAGGCGACGCCATTCAAAATGTGACTCCTCTCATTTCCACAAATCATATAATTTGGGAAAAATTTGTTTCTCTGGATTCTAAACAATATGGCCATTAAAAAAAAAAAAAAAACAGGTCTGTTTGGTAACAGTACATAATCACATCCTCAAGGAATAGTATTGTCACAATACTGGTGTTTTAAACTTTCAATAATAAGGAAAAAGCCTGGTACTAAAAAAATGTTTTAGACTATATCATTTAAATAGATTAGAATACCAGGAAAGCTCCAATTTTGTCTTATTTAGTATGAGATTAATTACAGAATCAATAGTTGAATGTACATATTTGACAACCCTATCTTTAACCTTTAACCCCTGACCACTTACAGCCACTTCCCAAAACAAATAACATCTTCTCTCAACTGTAATATAGTGCAAGACTTCCAACTGTATTGACCTGTATTGCATTAAGAGAGGAGGAACTAACCGATGAGGTTGACCAGCATGTCCCACTGTCCTCCATCATTGGTGGGGTTTGAAAGCAGGAACTGAACCAGGCGACCGTCCACTGGCTCTTTCCTCTGTGCCGTCTCCACACATGCGTGAAGGAAGTAGTAACAGCGCTCGATCTGAGGAAGAGAAACCAGCCATATGGTGAGAACAGGGGAAGCACTTGTGATATTTAGCTGCAAAAGAGACTTAAGGGAACAAATGGTTCTGATTTATGCTGACAGGAATTTTGGTCTAGAATAAAGAGTGAAATAAATCAATATAAGAAAAAGAAATATGGCACAAATAAATTGTAAACCGAATAAACCCGGCCTAGGCCACATTAACAGCTGTTTGAGGCAATACAAAAAGTATGACTAAAACCGTTACTAAACATTTCATATACATAGTGTCTGTTCTGAATGCAACATACAACTGTCATTTTGAAATGAACTGCTAAAAACCTGACTTCTCCGAGTGATTCTAATTAACATGGACTTGTATGTTTGTGTCAGTGACGTAAACTAGACGAGCAGTGACCTCCACACACAAAAGAGGGGTTAAACTGGACAAAGGCTGGTGCAGGAGGGGGATACATAATGACACATAACACAGGGCATCACCGGGGCATTCTTCCAAACAACACGTCTACCACAAATCACACCAAATGTTAAAGTGCATATGACAGATTAGACTACTTATTTCACTACTCAGTTAACATTATTATATTTCAGATTTAACTCAGATTTCTTGTCTAATTTACGCAATACTTGTGCCTTATCTCTTTATTATTTTATTTATTTATTATTTTAAATCACCCGGTCATAAAAATATGCTTCTTAAATGTTAAATTTTCAAATTTGGATGGAATTTTGTTTGTTGGTGACAAACTAGATTCCTTTTCAGAACTCAGCTCCAGTTTCTTTGTTTGTTTTTTTAACCCTTCTTTTTTACCCTTTTTTACTACACAAACATTGCCATTTGACTGGTGTAAAACTATAATTTATAATTACCACAGGTACTATCCCACTTAACAATGTAATAATTATAAAAATATAAAAACCTGTGATATGCACTTTAAAAGTGTGTCTTACCTTGTCCCAGAAAAAGAGATAGGACTGACTAAACTCAAACTCCTCTATGTTAAACTTCTTCATGAAGGGAAGTCGCAGGACATTGAGGCACGAGAAGATCCAACACCTCCCTAAAGTACAAAAAGGTTAAAAAAATTAAGCAACACAAGGTAGGTTATTAGTTGCATACATATACTAGTATACATTATGTCCAATAAAATTTGAAATCACATATTTAAAAAAAAGGTGTATCCTGTATGCTATGTCTTGTGGAAAATGTTCCAGAATAACAAATTCAACATATGTGTCTCCACAAAAGAAAGTTACTGGTTGAGGACTCTGTGGAGAGGAGGGTATGCTCACACTGAGAATGCATGTATTGTCCTGGCATTTTAGCACTGAAAACATTTGTAATTGAAAAAAGATAGATAAAGATAGATTTTAACATTATACTGTGGAACATTTCAAGCAAAGCAATAGCATCTCCATGGCAGTGCATACATAGAGCACCTTTAAATCACATCTGCATTACATTCATGCATCAGGGAATTTAGACATTTATGAACAAAACACATATGAAGATGCCTCATGTAATAAAGAGGTGAGGTTGTGTACCTGAGTTCTTCTGGTTGGTGACCGGCTTGCCCTCTGTGGGGATAGAGTGCTGGAATATGTGCACTGTGTCCTGGACGGTCTGTCGGTGCAAACACACCTCCAGAGGGTCGATACACGTAGACACATTCTGGGCCAAAAGGTAACGCGGCTCCCCCCTCAGCCTCTTCTGAAACAGAGACACCTTCTCCGGGCTCAGACCTGTACCTGCAACAATGACAATACACGGCTTAGAAACAATGGCATCAGATCTGGGTTGCCATAGCACTTAAGCCTATAAAAAAATGTACACTACCAGTCAAAAATTTGGACACACAACTCATTCAGAGTTTGTTTCCTTCATTTGTACTACTTTCTACATTTTATATACATACAGAAGACATCAAATATATGAAGTAAGATATATGGAATTCTATAGTAAAGGAAAAAGTTAAATAACTATATTTTTTGACAAATCAAAGGGTGGCTACTTTGAGAATTTGAAAATGCATAACTACATAATCCATGTATTTGATGTCTTCTGTATGTGTATAAAGAAAGTAGTAAAAAATAAATTAAAAAACAAATGAGATGGTGTGTCCAAACTGTTGGCTGGTAGTGTACATCTTTTGAACGGTGAAAGGTCCTCCTGAAAACCTTTAAATCAGGAAGAAATTGTTGATCTGAAATCCATGAATAGCTTACATGGCTAGAACTAGAAAACAACTAGCACTTTAAACACAAACAGCAATAATACAAAATGTAATATCTGTTTGGCAGCTAAACACGTTTTTACAGTGTTTTGGCACTCCATCTGAAAGGAAAAACTAGTTGGTTTGATCTTGTTTAATATTATAATTGTCCTGTTATTTGTAGTGTACCTTCTTTATCACCATCACACAATGCATCTTCATGCAATATTCATGTCTGAACTTGTTACATATTTTTAAGACTCAGTTTAATTCACTTCTGTGCAAACTAGTGTAGTCACAATACTAAAACTGATACTCAATACTGATTCCGACACCATGATTATAATAAAAAACAAACACTATTTATTTAGACAGTGGGATGTAATTTTCAACATTAAATGCCTTCTTTTATATTGCCATGTGGTCTGACATCTGTAATCTCTACTGATACAGCTCAAAATCATTTCTGTCCTGTTGATGTGACTTTTTAGTATCAATACTTATTCAAATGAGTATCTAATTTCAATACTAGTTTTAGTATTGATTAGTGTAACATTAGTATCTGATTTTGACCCTTTTAGACCCAAATGGTTTACAAGTTTTGTTTGTGTTTTGAATGATCGTTCCTGATTGGTCACTGCACTATGAATGTGACATTATTAAATGGAAGGCTGGATCAGAACTTCCAAATTCAAAGAAGAATTTCCACTGGGCTGGGATTTGGGAATGTCCTAATTCCCATGTGTCCTGTGCACTTTGGGTCCAGACAGCTCCCACTTAAAGCCTGATCTATGGGCACTCACACAGTTCTATGGCATCATGATAATGGCTGGAAAAACCAAGATCAATATTCATAAGAGTACTTTGATGAACACAGAACAAATAATGCCTGTTCCACGAACAACATCGATGATACAGTGGAAAGCTCTGATTATGACTGATAAAGGTATAGACTGACCATTTGCAACAACAGAAAACTATAGACTTGTTTCTTGGTTGTAGTCTTAAGAGTGTGTTGCTGTCAAACCTCACATTTCTTTGGGTTCTGTAAATTATATAAATATATACTGACAATGCACTATGCTAAGTATAATTGTAATTGTACAAATGCATTAAATTTTCCAAAACAAGGTTATTTTTAAACAGACCAGTGTGTTGTTTACACATATACTGGTCTGTTAAAAAGAACCTCAATTTGGAAGTAATACTAGAAGACCGAAAAAACCTTTTCGAAGTAATGAACTAAACTATTAAATGTTAGCTTAACTGGTATGGAGCAAAGGGACATGGTTTATGTAGTTCCCTTTTTTAGCTGCTGCTGAAACAAAACAATAGGAAGCTTGCACTCATATATTACATTATTAAACAAAATTACAGTGAGTCAGAGACATCTGATATTGTGCAGTAAAATAAAACATTTTTGTTACATCATTCCTGGAAAGCAGAATACACACTTCTCCAATACTTTACGAAGATGTGTGAGATTTCATCCTGTACTTGCCAGGCCAATTGTTACATACCTAGTCCTATTGATTACTATTAAGCCTTAGTTACACCCTGGTATGAACTGGTTATACCAACAGGTTTAATTAGATTTGATTGTCATATTTACAAGAATCTCTCATAGCTCAACGCTGGAAAGTTCTGTGGAATTGACCAAAACAGGGGGAAAAACACTGTGACAAAATCAGTCCGACACCAAGATAGGGTGTGCAACTCAAATAATACAGCAATGCAATTAAAAAGAGACATTGCCTAGTCATGCGTGCTGCCTGGAGTTGACCCCTCTCTCTCTCTCTCAGCTTCTGTTATTTTCCATGAACACAAAGCAGACCTCCATAGAGAAGGTCAGCACCCTAACTAATCAAGCATCAATATTTGAGCTGTTAAAGTGAAAAAAGTTTAGACTGTAAAGTTCACAATAACTGGCAATAACAACTGACAATTTCCTGCTGGGTATCCATCTTTGAATAAAAAGACCTATAATTAAATCAGAGGAAGGAATTAGACTTGCAGAGACATTGATTGGGAGAACAGACATGGTTTTCTATGGACAGAGGCCAAGTTCAGGCAGCTGTGACTTACATGTGTGCACATTACTGGTTACACAACATGTTATCGTTCACCAACATAAAATATTAAAAGTACATGAATTTATGCTTGAAGAATAACATATGCCATCTTAAATCATTTTCAGATTTTATTTCAGGTAAAAAAAAACATTAATGATTGTCTATAGCGTGACCTTTGTATCTCTTCCACTTAAAACTTTATGTAAAATTGCATTGGTGGAAAAGCTGTTACCCATCACATCCATAACTCGGAATTGCAGGACCTCATTAAAACCAGCATACTGTGTTGTTTCTGTACAGTTTATGTCCGATTATTATGGGTGCTTTTGTTTGTGTCCAAATTAATCACTGCCACTTTAAAGAGTTTGACAGATGCATTTTGAACTCCACACTTGCTAACAGCACAAAGCTAACCATTCTTCCTCATTTTTACAAACACAATGTTCTTTCGCAAACAAACAGTGATGCTTGGCTATTGACTGCGTGTATACTAGAATATACCTGTACGATCAGACAAACGATGGTGAAAATAATGGCAGGGAAGCGTGCTAATCTCACATGCTAACTCATGCAATGTTAGCTTAGTCTGCTAGCTTCCTCCTCAGCTGTCATCCGGAGCTGTCAAACACAAAGCTCACATTTCAGGTTAGATCCGTGACAGTGACAGAAACGACAGAAAGTGGAACATTTCTTACCTTCCATGACTGTGGGGCTAGAGAAGATGGAGTGATTTGCTGAAAAGTCGCCGGCTCTTTGTTTATCTCACATAGACAGCGCTGTGAGAGCGGGTGCGCTTGTTTATGCGCTCAGGGTGCGTCTTTGACGTGGCGCTTGGGCGGGGTTAACAATCCCATTACCGCCCAGAGAAAACACAAAAGTAGATCAAACTTTTGAGACAATACATTTTTATTTTTCGAACTTTTACAATAAGAAATCATGGGTTGAATAGTTTACACCTACATGTGCTAGAATATTACATTAAATTAACTGATTTCACATTATGTATGGTTTATTAGTGATTTATAAGACTAAAAAGCATTTCTGTGTTTCTGACTTCAGTAATACAGGCATTATATTGTTCAGTGAACTATGGAACTCCTGTTACCAGATAGATTTCACTCACATAACTTGGCTTGAGGAACAGTGCCATTTGTCAGTTTTGGTTTCTATTTTCTATTTCACACATATCACATAATAGATACTAAACAAACCCTCTAAAGTATCACACATAGCTCTACAGTATTCTTTTCAGTTTTTTTGTTTGTTTGTTTTTTTCCAGTTCTGCTGTAAACTCTTGCCAAATTCCCAGAGAAGATCAGTAGAGCCTATCAGTTTGATGCAAATAACCATTGTTGTTTAAAACATTGTAGTATAATAAAGTTTAATAAACAACCAATTACATAGCCTACTTAGTCTTACATTTTCCTTTCATTACACCTATTTAAATGGGTTCAATCTTACTTTATAATAACCTAACCCTGGCCTCTTTAACTTGTCTTATTATTAAACGTGAAGGAAAGTGAGACGTTTATTAAAAAGTGAAGAAAACCATTTTGCATATGTGGCTGCTTCCCTTTTGGGTGGGGCGTTTATATTACTGTTCATGAACTTGTTTCTTTCCTGTCATTTGGGAGTGTGTGGGGGATAAGCCTGTCTATGCGTGTCTCTTCCTTCCTCACTGCTGCAGGCAACACAAGAACAGCATCGTACTGAGTAAAATGTGCCTAACGGACTAAGCCACTAAGGATAGACTTACGAGTAATAAACCAGCATTTTGGGAACAGGAGATGTATTGCAATCTGCTCTATGCCATCATCTGTCTCTGCATGCTTTCCTTAGGTAAGTGAGATCATCTTTTGTCCTGGTTTGAGCCCAGTTTAATACTGAGATAGAGTTGTTTTAGTCAGTTTTGTTCCAAGTTCTGGTCTAGTCCAGGTTTAGTTATGAGTTTAGTCCCACTTTAGTCAAAATTTGATGTGGTGTGTAGGAAGTTTACAGATAAGGCAAAGCAAGAAGACACCCACATCCCTATCCACATCATAATGGACCAAAGTTGGACATGTTTTCAGTAATAAAGCAACTGCTCACTGTTGCTGTGCATGTGAAAGCAATACATGTGTGTGTCTGTGCGTGTCATCAAATGTTATTGGCAGTTCTCCTGATTCCCTACATTTGCAGTGCCCATTGTGGAAATTTTGTGTTCTCTTCGTGTTATTCTTCATCAACCTAAACATGTATCGTAATCCTTCAGTAGTAGAAATACCTCTTAACAAAATCTTTGCTGTCCACTGGTCCTGACAGACATTGTATGATGGGTCGAATTAAATAAAGCAATAGTTAAACAAGAAGATATGTAGAATATGTACAAAAAGGGTTTAGTCTGAACTGAATTGTGGGTTAAAGTAGAAGTTGTGTGTGTTTCTGCCAACTAAGGGTACATTAATTTGTTTGATACTGGTTTAGTCCTGGTTTATAGTCCTGCTTAGTCCTGGTTTAGTCCTGGTTTAGACTCCTGATGTAGACTGGTTTGGACCTGTTCCAGTTCTGTTATTTCACTTAAGTAAGTTTCGATACCGCTTTGGTCTCAGTTTTCTTCAAGTGTACGAGTATGAATGCTTCCCTATCTGATTATTGAATAAAGACTTGTATCTTATAGGTGCTGCTGCAGCTGAAAATTGCTTTACTGCAGTTCTGAACAGAAGAGCCACCTTTAATGTAGTGACTGGAGAAAGCCTGTCTCTGTCCTGTGTGGTCCAACACTGTGGGGAAAAGTTCAAAGGAAAGTGGGTTTGGAAAAACTCCACAGACGAAACTTTCAGTTCTCTCCAGTCCACCGAATATCTCCATCTGAAGAATGAAGATCTGTCCACAAATCAAACACGCCTCAACCTGCATCTGTTGACAGTGAGAGAATCCGATGAAGGCTACTACGGGTGCAGCGTTCAGTGGAACTCGCAGGAGATGGAACAGGGACACTTAATGTTCGTCAATGTCACTGTAGGTAAGAGACTAGATAAAGTGTGTAGGAGAATTCTATATCCAGTGGTTTGGCACAATTTATACTTTAACAAAATAATGGTGTTTTCTTATATTGTCTCTTGTCAAATAGTAATTCCTGTGTACATTAGAGGGGTTTTAGCCTACTGGATATGATGGTTGCTAGGTAACAGTTAAGGATGTTGTCATGATTTTGAACAAGGAAGTAAAATTTGAAAAATAAAAAAAAATCTAACATTCTTATAGCTAAATCTTAAACCTTAAGTCATCCTTTATTATTAGTCTGTCTTCATCTCCAAAGCTCTGTTCCACCTTATTATATATTATACAGTATACTATTTATTAATTCATTTCCTTGGGGATAATAAAGTATGTACGTACCCTGGCTGTGTTTTTGATGAGGAAACAACATTATAACTTAGATCAAAAAATAGCGTAATATTGGCCCTTTAAATATTTCTCACTACTTCATGTATTTCCTCATTTCACAGCTGTCCCGTCTGACCGCACTCTGCTGCACAGGATCTTGATCTGCACCTGCGCTTTTATTTGTGTCATCATCATCATGGGTCTGGTGGTCTGCCTGAGGTCAAAGGTCACGCCTCTTTACAGGAAATTCACCCCAGTGACATCACTGCGCCCTAAGCCCCGCCCCTCAGTCGAGTATCAGGCTCCACTGCAGCAGAGCACCCCACAGCCTCCTCCCAGAAGACATGCACCCCAGAAAGACAGGGTGACCCCCAAAAAGGGTAAGTGACTTTATAATGAACTAAGAGAGCTAAATACTAAAACTACAGTACAGTATTGAGTAGGCCTACTGGTATCGGTATTGAAAAAATTACCCATAAAAGTATTAAGCAATATCAAAAATACAGTAATGGTATTTCCCTTTCCTACTAAGACTAAAAAACACACCTCTACTATTCATTTTTTATTATTTTTTTATTTTTATCATTGATATTTCATGTATGATTAAGCATGAATAACCAAATTAGCTTTGGGTATTTCCTGTATTTCCTGTATAAATGTCTTGACTACTTATAATATTGTGATGTCAAATTGTAACTCACAGCTGGAGAAAGATTGTCTTCAATAAATTTCTTTCTTTTTCACAGCTCCACAGCCTCCACAGAAGACAGAGGTCAGAACACAGCCTTTTCCTGGTTGCCCTTTTCTTTGCCCTAAACTATCACTCTCCACCAGTCTAACCTTTAAAACAGACGTCCCATTGTTTTTTATCAGCACCTAGTCACTTTTCAATGCCGTTTGTTTCAGGTGGTGTATGCAGATATTTCCCAGGATGCACTTCTACGGCAGCAGCAGAGGGTCAATGACTCCGAACAGTCCACAGTATACTCCTCAGTCAGGTTTGCATAGCTAAAAACAAACTTGTGAACAGTTTTACTTTCCTCGTACGTTTTGTTAAATTGTTAACTAGTGAATATATTTTGTTTCTTCTTTTCTCGCTAAATTTGAATGTGAAATATTGTACTATGTATATTTTAGCTGTTAAACATATTTTACCATCAGTGAGTTTGTACTGTAAATGGTATTTTGTTATGTATGTAATATGCTTGAATTCTATATAATATGGTCAGTTTTACTATCATTACCAATGCCTTTTTGGTAGCTTATATGAAAACTTAACAGGGTGAACATATAACTTGTTTTGTTTCTAACCACATTGTACCAGCTTCATTATAACAACTAATTATAAGTGATACTGTTAGAATTATACAAAGCGTTTCAATTTTAAAGCACTTTTCGGCCAGGTATCAAGAGAGTTTTTAAATGTGCATTGGTTAAGTTGGTTTTCCGTATTCTGTATATAAGCCTACATTTGGTTTGCCATATTTTCATTTTTAATACAGAGAATTTTCCGTTTGAGAGAAGAACTCAGCCTAAAAATACAGGGTTTGTGTGTTAAATATGTGTGAATGAAACAAAACACAACTCCAGGTATGTCTGTGTGTTTGTGATGAAGAAACTATACATTAGAACAAAGGTCATTAAATAAAATAAAATAAAATCCCTTTAAACGTATAAGGATGATAAAGAATGATAAAATGAAACATGGAGACAACATGACACAAAATACAACAATTTATTTTAGAATAAACTCTCCATGGCACATTACATAACCAAATATACATATACAGGTGGAGACAGCTCTTAAATCATATATATCCTCTCTTCTTCTCTATTAATAAGCGTACTCTGCATGTACAAGTGAAAAGGACATCAGTGTAATAAAAGTTCAATAAATTAAGCATTTTTAACAGAAAAAAGTGCAGGGCATTTTTGACAACTCCTGCTACAAAACAATGAACAGTGAAACAACTAAAACAATATGAAGCAGTACGTTCCCTGATTCCTTTGAGACAGATCCTACTTTATATATATATATATATATTTTACAATTATCCAAGTAACCATAAAGGCAGAACCACATATTTTACAGTTTACGTCATAGGTTTTAAATTGGGTTAGTAAAAAGACTGTAGTATTTCCATATGGTCTTGGGTAGAGAATAGTTTTTTGGATTTGATCATTATAAGTTTACCACAGGCAGTAGGTTGTGTTCACGTTCTAGATAGAATTTAATGAAGTCTTAATTTTTGATGGAGGGTAGGGGCCTATATAACAAAGAGGTCTGTTGTCCCGGGCCCCAGGGTCTAAGGGGCCCAGAATTGGAACCTCTGCCTATTAATTAATGTTAGAAAGGGGCCCATGTGAATCTTTTTGCCCTGTGCCCCCAAATTTCTGTTAACGGGCCTGTGGGAGATTCATTGTTTTTGAAAGTATTTTTCAAACTTATGATTCAGAAATGTTGAACCTTATCATTATTAGGGCTTGGCTCCACAAACCTGCCATATTAATTGTATGGCTTAATGTCCTTTCAGCTGATAACAATCACGTCTTTGGGGTTGAGTAATGGCACCACTTTCTAAAGCTTTTGTGAGAGAATACTTTCACTTTTGTTTATTTATAACAGAGAAGACGTTTAATTTTCTGCCACTGTTTTGGTTTCATGTGGATAAGCCCAGTAATTAGAGATATTAACCAAAAACCGGATCAACAAGTCTGCTTTCTGACAGTCTGCCACCTGCTTGTCTCCATGGAGATGTTATTGCTTTGTTTCGAATGGGATTAAACATATCCATTTTGCATTTACTTATAACATGGGCTTTTATTGACCTAAAAACTTGGATCCTCACTGTGAGTGGGCTCGCCTCTCCACAGATCTGACATGTAACTTGGCCCTGTGGTGTCACCTGCTGTCTCTGAAGAGATAAATAAGTACATACTGTGGAACATTCCAGGCAATATCTCCATGGAGAGAAGCTGGTGACAGACCCTCCACCAGAAAAGTTACACAATGCACCTTTAAAATGGGAATTTTAGAATGTTGTCACTTATTTTTCATTTTATGAAAGGAATAAACACCGATTGCTGAATGAACATGGTATTTAAAAAAAAAAAAAAAAAAAATTAAATAAGAAGAATTGGGTCCACAAACTTACCCATACTAATATTATGGCTTAACGTCCTTTCAACTGACAACTAATCTGATATTTCAATAATTCTTTTAATTCTTGACTCTAGTGATAAAAACAGTCTTGATTAATTTGTGTTAAAGGTGCAATGTGTAACTTTTCTGGTTATGAATGTGCTATTTGTTGCATTGACAATCTTATGTATATTATATTTTGAATGTTACACAGTATGGCATTAAACATGTCTATCTTGCCTTTATTAGTTTACATGCATTTATATGGTACTATGATCGGTGTTGCCTCTCCACAGATCTGCCTTGCCTAACTCTGCCTGAGTGGAGTCACCTTGTCTCCATGGAGATACACAAGTTTACAAAGTGCACCTTTAACCTTATCAGTTATGGTTCCATGTGGACAGGACCAGTAATTCTACCTCCATTTGAAACGATGGGCCCTTGTTATGGCATTAAGTGAACCCAGCCTTATTACAGTCATAGACAATAACAGAACCGCCTTGAAAAAGTCCTATTTACCCATTCAATTCAATGATGAGCCTTGAGACGAATGACCAACTGACCTCTTGAAAATAAAACAAAACAAAACCATATATAAGACGTTAAGCAAAGATTATTTAACAATAAAAGAAAATCAGCAGCATTTAACCTACTTCATTACAGTTTTCTAGTTCACAGTTGGTGCAATTTCTGACTAGCTGTATTGTGTGTACAATTACTACTAGAATCTATAGGTTATTTAGGCTAGTAGATCAGTCAGAAAAAATCTGACTATTCAAGTTTATGTCATTGTGGTTTACCTTTTTTACTTGCTCAAAATGCAGATTAAAATGGATCTAATGCCCACTGAAATTCATGTATTTCTGGTTAAAACCTCCACTACATGTACCACAGATAAATCTAAAGAAGGCGAAATGTTCAGCGCAAGTGCAAAGGCTATTTTTAGCTAATGTAGGATCTCTTTTACAGTGAAACAAGATGGACGGAGAATATAAGTGAATCAATAAAATGCTAAAACAGATTAAGGCGTAGCTTTGGCTAATTTTAAAGTGTGTTTGGCAGTGTCCCTTTTTGTCCCATGTGATTTTAGCATTCAAAGTGGATGGAGCAGGTTGGGCAGGTATGGCACGCTTACAGAGGGGTTTCTATTGGGAAAATAACATTGTGCTTGAATCTTATATTGTTTCGCAGACAGTAGTTAAGTTGATGGTTCAATTCCCTAACTAGTGTTACAGACATTGTGTCCTTGAGCAAGACACTGCACTCCCCCTTCCAGCATAAGAATGAATGACTTAATTTGACTTAGGAGTGAATTAAAAACAATTTAAGGTGTTACAAGGCGATTTTGCTATGTGCTCCTTTGCATATGACAAGATTTGGGAAATTCTAGTGGACATACAGTAAAAAACTATCTATCTGAGAGTATATGGACCATGACAAATGCCTTGAACAGTTGGACAGTTGCCACAGAAACAGTTAAATTATCCTATATTTAGTCAAAAGTCCTCAAAATGGTGCCCAACAGGTAACAGTTAAGTGAAATAAATAAAAATCTCCAGGATTGTGTACCACTGACAGATATGGCTAAATGCACTCCCTTCAGTCACAAGAGGTAAGTAAAAGAAAAAAATATTACAGTAACTAATGATAAAACCTTTAGTATTGTGAGGTATAAGAGCTTTGTGAATTATGGATTGAAGCACAATGGAAACGCAAGCATTTCTGTCGTACCAAACAGTACCGTACCAACCCAACCCATGGCCTCAATGCAGATTAATTAATTAACAATAGTTTCAAAATGTAGTAGCTATACATGACAAAAACATGGAAAAAAAAACAAAACAAAACCAAAAAACATTAAAAACAACGACTGTAAAATGAATGGACACCAGTGCTGTGCTACTAAGACAATGCATATCTATGGATCTAGTCTAGAGGCATTTCTGTGTAATTTGGATTTTTATTTTTTTTTTTGTCAGAAGAGGAACTCGGAGCAGACACAGCACTCAAGGCAAAAAGGAAATGTCTAAGTGTCTGACAACCTATTCAAAAAGCAATATTTATTTTCTTTCTGTGCTTCTATTAAAAAACTGGCATGAAACAACGCCAGCCTACACTCACAGTAGTACAGCTATGCCAAGACTTCCATATGATGCAAAGAATAACAAATATGCAGCAACTGGTAGTAAAATATTCACTGATTTTTGCCACACAAACGAAGCCAGCGAAGAGCCAACATTTCAAGTGCGTCTTCTTCCTATACACTCACAGTATTCGTCAATATAAGGACTCTAAACTTCTTCATGTTTTTGTACAATCCTTGGCTTAAGGAAGTGGTCGACAAAGAAGCCATAATGACGGACGGATATTTTCTCCCATAACCCTTTGCGGTCAGTCTCTTTGTTGTGCAAGTCTGTTATGTCGGGTCCACAAAGCTACTCGGACTGAAAGAGACAGAGAGAGGCCAGTGAGAGGAGAATGCATTTGTTACATAACACCTGCATGTAAGAGAAGAGCATATATTTAAAGGTGCATTGTGTAACTTTTCTGGCAGAGGCTCCGTCAGCTGCTTCTCTCCATGGTGATGTTATTGCTTTGTCTCGAATGTTCCACAGTACGGTGTTAAACTTGTTAAACATCCTGCATTTATGAAATTAAATTGTGTTTTTGTGTGAGTGGGCTTGCCTCTCCACAGATCTGACCTGTAACTTGGTCTGGTGGCATCATTTGCTTGGGCTTACTTGAGATTAGTGTAATGCCATACTGTGGAACACTCCAAGCAACGCAATTACATCTCTATGGAGAGAAGCAGAAAAGTTACACAGTGCACTTTTAAAAAACACATTTAATAAATAAAGACCTTGTTTTCTGTTTTATTGAAATTCCTAAATTCAGAAATATGTCACACCTAACACCAATATTGATGTGTTAAGAATGAGTAATAACAAACAAAAACAAATAACAAAGCTCCAAAATTATGTCAACAGAACACAAAAAAGGCCTTTAACTTTACTGGTTGTTCGTCTCCATGGAGATCGATACTATTTTGCCCAGAATGTTCAGGGTTTGGCATTAAGACCATCAATCTTTATCATTTATTTATTCAACTTCAAGTGTTATTTCTTTCAAAAAACAGGGTTCTCTCTACAGATTTGACCTACAACCGGTGGGGCCACCTACTTCATCTATCTCCATGGACACTGATATATTTAATTATATACTGTGTAACATTCTGGGTAAAAATTACATCACCATAGAGGCAAGTACGTGGCAAAACTTCCACCCAAAAAGCAGACTCAAACCTCCTCACTCCAATAGTCAATCCCAAACACAGGACCTTGGGGGACTGGGGGGACTCGCCGTCACTGTCCCAAACCCCCTTCACGTCACAAACTCAGACTCACTTCCTTCAAAAACAGCTCAAAACTCACCTTTTCCTCTCTCCCTCATTAACCTACTTATTTATAAACCCGGTGTTGACAGTGATTCTTATTATTACGTGGACATGGACAGTGAAAGCAGCTCTGTGAAGGACATGAGCGCAGTATTACCAAAAGTCTCCTTGAGCTTTAGACACTTACGGCTGTCGACGAGTGGCTCATTT